>CM045729.1:9581079-9611079 GCA_024760905.1 Plotosus lineatus | reverse complement strand
GAGAGAGAGAGAGAGAGCGACACACCGAGAGAGAGAGAGAGAGAGAGAGAGCGACACACCGAGAGAGTGAGAGAGAGACACACCGAGAGAGAGCGAGAGAGCGACACACCGAGAGAGAGAGCGACACACCGAGAGAGAGAGCGACACACCGAGAGAGAGAGAGAGAGAGCGACACACCGAGAGAGAGAGAGAGAGCGACACACCGAGAGAGAGAGAGAGAGAGAGAGAGAGCGACACACACCGAGAGAGAGAGAGAGAGCGACACACCGAGAGAGAGAGAGAGAGCGACACACCGAGAGAGAGAGAGAGAGAGAGATAGAGACAGCGACACACCGAGAGAGAGATAGAGACAGCGACACACCGAGAGAGAGAGAGAGACACAGACACACCGAGAGAGAGAGAGAGAGAGAGAGAGCGACACACCGAGAGAGAGAGAGAGAGAGCGCTACACACAGAGAGAGAGAGAGAGCTACACACCGAGAGAGAGAGAGAGAGAGTGAGAGAGAGAGAGAGCGACACACCGAGAGAGAGAGAGAGAGAGAGAGAGAGAGAGAGAGAGAGAGAGAGAGACACCGAGAGAGAGAGGGAGAGCGACACACCGAGAGAGAGAGAGAGAGAGAGAGAGAGAGAGAGAGAGAGAGCGACACACCGAGAGAGAACGAGAGAGCGACACCACACCGAGAGAGAGAGAGAGAGAGAGAGAGAGTGACACACCGAGAGAGAGAGAGAGAGAGAGAAAGAGAGCGACACACCGAGAGAGAGAGAGAGAGAGAGAGAGAGAGCGACACACCGAGAGAGAGAGAGTGACACACCGAGAGAGAGAGAGCGACACACCGAGAGAGAGAGAGAGAGAGAGAGAGAGAGAGCGACACACCGAGAGAGAGAGAGAGAGAGAGAGCGACACACCGAGAGAGAGAGAGAGAGCGCGACACGACGAGAGAGTGAGAGAGAGAGAGAGACACACCGAGAGACAGAGAGAGAGACACACCAAGAGAGAGAGAGAGAGAGAGAGAGAGAGAGAGAGAGCGACACACCGAGAGAGAGAGAGAGCGAGAGAGCGACACACCGAGAGAGAGAGCGACACACCGAGAGAGAGAGCGACACACCGAGAGAGAGAGCGACACACCGAGAGAGAGAGCGACACACCGAGAGAGAGAGCGACACACTGAGAGAGAGAGCGACACACAGAGAGAGAGAGAGAGAGAGAGAGAGAGCGACACACCGAGAGAGAGAGAGAGAGAGAGAGCGACACACCGAGAGAGAGAGAGAGAGAGAGAGAGACACACAGAGAGAGATTGACTGAGACACACACAGAGGAGTGAGCGAGACACAAACACACACACAGACAGACAGAGATAGAGTGAGTGAGACACGTGCGCGCACACACACACACATAAGGAGAGACAGAGAGAGAGAGAGAGTGAGTGCGAGTGAGAGACATAGAGAGAGAGAGCAAGAGTGGGTGAGCAACACACCGAGAGAGTGTGAGAGAGAGACAGCGACACACCGAGAGAGAGAGAGATCAAGAGCGGGTGAGCGACACACAGAGAGAGCGAGAGAGAGCGACACACCGAGAGAGTGAGAGAGAGACAGCGACACACCGAGAGAGAGAGAGAGCGACACACCAAGAGAGAGAGAGAGTGACACACCGAGAGAGAGAGAGACAGCGACACACCGAGAGAGAGAGAGAGCGACACACCAAGAGAGAGAGAGAGTGACACACCGAGAGAGAGAGAGAGAGAGAGCGACACACCGAGAGAGAGAGAGAGAGCGACACACCGAGAGAGAGAGAGAGAGCGACACACCGAGAGAGAGAGAGAGAGAGCGACACACCGAGAGAGAGAGAGAGCGAGAGAGCGACACACCGAGAGAGAGAGCGACACACCGAGAGAGAGAGAGAGCGACACACCGAGAGAGAGAGCGACACACCGAGAGAGAGAGCGACACACCGAGAGAGAGAGCGACACACCGAGAGAGAGAGAGAGAGAGAGAGAGAGACACACACACACCGAGAGAGAGAGCGACACACCGAGAGAGAGAGCGACACACTGAGAGAGAGAGCGACACACAGAGAGAGAGAGAGAGAGAGAGACACACACACCGAGAGAGAGCGACACACCGAGAGAGAGAGAGAGAGAGAGAGAGACACACAGAGAGAGATTGACTGAGACACACACAGAGGAGTGAGCGAGACACAAACACACACACAGACAGACAGAGATAGAGTGAGTGAGACACGTGCGCGCACACACACACACACATAAGGAGAGACAGAGAGAGAGAGAGAGTGAGTGCGAGTGAGAGACATAGAGAGAGAGCAAGAGTGGGTGAGCGACACACAGAGAGAGCGAGAGAGAGCGACACACCGAGAGAGTGTGAGAGAGAGAGACAGCGACACACCGAGAGAGAGAGAGAGAGCAAGAGCGGGTGAGCGACACACAGAGAGAGCGAGAGAGAGCGACACACCGAGAGAGTGAGAGAGAGACAGCGACACACCGAGAGAGAGAGAGAGCGACACACCAAGAGAGAGAGAGAGTGACACACCGAGAGAGAGAGAGAGAGAGAGCGACACACCAAGAGAGAGAGAGAGAGAGAGAGAGAGAGAGAGAGAGCGACACACTGAGAGAGAGAGCGACACACCGAGAGAGAGAGAGAGAGAGAGAGCGACACACCGAGAGAGAGAGAGAGAGAGAGAGCGACACACCGAGAGAGAGAGAGAGACAGACACACCGAGAGAGAGAGAGAGAGAGAGAGAGAGAGCGACACACCGAGAGAGAGAGCAACACACCGAGAGAGAGAGAGAGAGAGAGAGAGAGAGAGCAACACACCGAGAGAGAGAGAGAGAGAGAGAGAGTGAGAGCGACACACCGAGAGAGAGAGAGTGACACACCGAGAGAGAGAGTGACACACCGAGAGAGAGAGCGACACACCGAGAGAGAGAGAGAGCCATACAGACAGAAAAAGAGTGAGACACATACAGAGAGACAGAGCGAGCAAGACACGGAGAGAGAGAGGGAGACACACACACACAGAGAGAGAGAGAGAGAGAAAGAGTGAGACATGCACACAGAGGGAGATCGAGCGAGACACACCACACACACACATAGACAGAGAGAGCGAGTGAGTGAGACACATGCGCACACAGACACACACACACACACACACAAGGAGAGAGCGAGAGACACAGAGAGAGAGAGCGAGTGAGCACGGGCGAGAGAGAGAGCGAGAATATGAGTCATAACCACAATAAATGTGTAAGCAGTTTAACAGCTGAGGTCAAGAAACAGATACACATCAGTTCATTCATCCTGCTGCTGCTACAGAAACCCCAAAATCAACATTTAAATGTTTGTTTTTTTCCCTAACAGTCCCCAGCCTGGGAAAAACTGGTGTTTCAGTCTTTTCTTTCTCTTTTTATCTTCCTGAAAGAAAAAGTTAGGGTGTTCTGGGGTGTAGAGATCATTTCGTTCGCATCACAGCAGGAAGGTTCTGGGTTTGAGTCCTGTGCTTGTGCAGGGTGTTCCTGTATGGAGTTTGCATGTTCTCCCCGGGCTTGTGTGGGTTTCCTCCCTCAGTCCGAACACAGGTACAGTCGGCAAACTGTTTCAAATAGCCCCTAGGCGTGAATACCCACGAGGGTTAATGGCTGTGTTTGTGTTGCCCTGCGATGGTCTGACGAGCTTTTCATAGTGTAAATAACCTTTACGTACAGTTGTCTGAGATAAGCTCCAGTGACTCTAGATTAGATTAGATTAGATTAGATTAGATTAGATTCAGCTTTATTGTCATTACATATGTAATAAATGCAAGGTAATGAAATTCAGTTTAGCATTCAATCAGAAGTACAGAAAGCAGCAAGTGCAATATATATATATGAATATAGAGTATACACATGTTCTATATTACTATACCGAAGAATAATAAAATATTCAGATGTACAGATATACAGTACGATGATCCCTCGCTACTTTGTGCTTCAGTTTCTGTGGCTTCAGAGCATCGCAGGTTTTTCAAAAATATTCATTGAAAAATAAGGAAAATTAGGTGGAAAGTTAAGGAAAATACCACAAAAAAAGCCAATTATGCAAAAAACAAAACAAACCCCAAAACAAAAACAACCCAACAAAACTATTTACATTTTTATGTGAGGTGCACATCTGAGTGTGTGCACACGCATCTATGTGTGCATGCACGCGCGTGTCTGTGTGTATATTTATATTTTATTTATGAATTATATTATGAATTATTTTTGAATGTTTAATTGTTATAAACATTAATAGTGTTGAATATGTACTAGTATTTATTGATATTATATACATATACATGTACGTATACATCAGTTCATGGGGTCGATCCTACTGTGCGGAAATCGGCTTAACTGTGGAAAGTGAAGGATCCCCTGTGCGTGCGTGTATATGTATGTATGTATGTATGTGTGTGTGTGTGTGTGTGTGTGTGTGTGTGTGTGTATATATATATATATATATATATATATATATATATATATATACGCACAAGCACACACACACACACACACACACTCAGTATCCGAGTTACGACCTAAATCGGTTCTGACCAACCAGTCATAAGTCAGATTGGTTGTAAGTCGGATCTTATTCACCCAGCACTTGCTATGATTTCATGTAAAGCGTGTGAAATAAATGTGTAGCCTTATTTTGCCCGGCTTGCAATATCACTTTCATATTCCTTTGCTGATTACCTTCCAACCACGTGTATAGCAACTTTTCCATCTCTGCAATCGGTCCTTCACGCTGTTTTGTGATGATAGTTGACTTAACTGGGGCTGCTGCTTTCACTGCTTCCTTGATATGGTCTTTGTCCTTCAAAATTGTCGACACCATAGAGTGGGAGAGATGGAGATCTCACTTTCACTTTCAGCTTCGTCTCCAACGACAGTGCCTTCATTGCTTTCTTGGTAGAATCGCCATCGGATGAATCGGACTTACTCTTGGGGGCCATGGTAACTGTGTACAGTAAATGAATGTAAAATTGTACTGTAATAGAGATGTTACTGTGACGGTATCGACTCATTGAGTGTAGTGGTAGAACGCTATGAGTGTGAGATGCTGGGATGCTGGGCTGCCACAACCATCTTACGCGCTGTGCTGCCTGAGATACAGCAAACTCATAGTAGGCATCTGCTAGACGTGGTCGCACGTATGGGTGGTCATAACTCGCAGATGTCGTAACTCAGATTGTACATATATATGTATATATGTACAGTCGGCCCCAATTTACGAAATTAATCCATTCCAGAGCCCTCTTCGTATAGCGGGGATTTCGTAAGTAGGGGTTGCATCTTACATGTTAAACACCTAATTCGTTCTAAGGCCCCAGTCTTTGGACTGGATAAACCCCATAAACCTTTTAAAAATGATAAAAGTACACCAATTTTGTATGAAATATGTGTTTAAAATAAAAGAAAATAAATTTATTAAACCCTTTAAACATTTTATTAACAGACACACACACACACACCTGTCTCTCTCTCTCTCTCTCTCTCTTGCACACACTGCGGGCCATGCCCACAACACGTGGAATTCAAAGTGCATTCTCTGCTTGACAAACTCAACTTTAATTTGATTCCTTGAGGGATCGGAATTCCGGACGTGGTGAAGGAGGACATGAAGTCGGTTAGTGTAAGAGAAAAAGATGCAGAGGATAGGGTGAGATGGAGGCAGATGATTCGCTGTGGCGACCCCTGAAGGGAAAAGCCGAAAGGAAAAGAAGAGGGATCGGAATTCCAGATGAGCTCAAATGAGCCCATATTTATTAAACATTTACTGAATTAAAACAACTTAAAAAACGAAAAACTAAAGTGTTATTCCTTCTCTCTCTCTCTCTCTCTCTCTCTCTCTCTCTCTCTCTCTGTCTCTCGTGTGTGCGCTGCGGGCCACGCCCACAAGGCGTGAATTCAAAGCGCATTCCCTGCTTGACCATTTACTGAATTAAACAACTTAAAAAACTAAACTAAAAACTAAAGCATTATTCCTTCTCTCTCTCTCTCTCTCTCTCTCTCTCTCTCTCTCTTTGTCTCTCTCTCACATGCGCTGCGGACCACGCCCACAGGACGTGAATTCAAAGCGCTTTCCCTTTGACAAACTCAACTTTAATTTGATTCCTTGAGGGAACGGAATTCCAGATGAGCTCAAATGCACCCACATTTATTAAACAATTACTGAATTAAAACAACTTAAAAAACTAAACTAAAAACTAAAGAGTGAAGCTTCCTTCAGTCTCTATCTGGGAGGCCAGCGGGGCGGGATGTTGGGAGACAGCCAATGAGAGAGCAACTCGTCCTGTGAAATTTTGATTGGCGCGTTTGAATTTTGAATTTCTTTTCGTAAGAGGGGGTTGTTTCGTATCTCGGGGATGGAAACTCAAGAAAATGTTTTTCGTAACCCGGGGATTTCGTACACGGGTGTACGTGTACTGTATGCATATGTATATTTGGGCATTGGCTAGACCCTGCATGGAGCCGGTCTTGAATATAGAAGTAGGACGACTTCTTCCCTCTACTAGTCCAAGGGATCACCAGTCAAGTGATAGTGCCCTCTACCTAGGGTCACAGGCCAAAGTGCTGACATCAGGACGCTAGTAGTTGTCAAAGGCAGATGGACCAGTTTTCTTGGTCAATGGCAGAGGCTTCAACTGGCTTTCAGAAGAGTCACTAGATGGCCAATGGCTCCTAGGTCTGTTGCACGTCTGTGACAAAGAGGCTTCTTGATGGGGGCACGACACTGAAGGCCTTATGACCGTGCAAGGTATGATTGAGGCGAGGTTTTTTTTTTTTTTTTTTGAGGAAGAACATCCCTGAATGAAAGTCCTGTAGCGATGGAAGTAAGCTTGACAGTAGCAGGCCTAAGAAGCTGGAAGCTACTAGCGAAGCCTCTGCACAATGGCAACTCGGGCTAGATGGTCTATAGTTTGTCAACCCTGACCAAAGGCAGCTGTATCAATATCCATGCAGTAGTTTTCAGGAACAGGTACAGTAGGCCCTTGACTATTCGCGGTTTTGCACTCGCGGTTTGAGTACACGCGGTCTGCCCAGCAACTGGCACGTAATTCAAATTCAGCCAATAGCTGTCCTCCTGTCTGCTGATTGGTTGAGCTGATGTCCTGCCCCTTTTTACTCATTCACGCACAAGTTGTCAATGAGCCTCTTTTTTTGTGTGTTTTAATTACCAGTTAAGCTCTATGATACCACTCAAACGCTGGTCTTCTCTGGCTAAGTGATAGAAAACGCTGGATGTCTCTTCTGAAGAAATAAGACTTTCTCCTTTCTCTGAACTGTTGTATTAAAATCTTCTTCAATTATTATTCTAGTACAGTACCTAAGTTCATGTTTATGCGTGAGATTTTATGTTCTGTAGTATGTTTAACAAACGATACCAAAAGGATAAACTTTATTAAAGTACTCTTCATGTCCTTTTACATTGGAGTGACGTCTCCAAGATGGCGCTGCCCAGAGGGCGACGTCGCGGAGTTCTCAGAGTCAAATTGTTTCTTTGTTCGTTTTAATTTGTTTTATTTGTTGTTTTGTTTGTTCATGTTTTGCACTATGCCCGGTACAGATACAAGGGCGTGTATAACTAAGTGGAGCTAGCATGCTACTAGTGGAGCTAGCATGCTACTAGTGGAGCTAGCATGCTACTAGTGGAGCTAGCTTGCTATGGTTCGTTTTAATTTGTTTTATTTGTTCGTGTTTTGCACTATGCCCGGTACAGCTACAAGGGCGTGTATAACTAAGTGGAGCTAGCATGCTACTAGTGGGCTAGCATGCTACTAGTGGAGCTAGCATGCTACTAGTGGAGCTAGCATGCTACTAGCGGAGCTAGCATGCTACTAGCGGAGCTAGCATGCTATGGTTCGTTTTAATTTGTTGTTGTGTTTGTTCATGTTTTGCACTATACATCTATAAGATCGGAGTATCTTCGGGCGTGTATAACTAAGCACGCTCAACTGGACTTGTTAGCCGGGATGCAGCTAGCGGAGCTAATATGCTATGGTAGGCAGCTCAGTGCGAGCCGCACCCCAGCAGACAAGAAGCACATACGGGAAGAGGACGGACGACGACTCCGGCGCTTGGGATAGCAGGGGATGAAGGCCGTGTAGCCGGCTGGTATAATCGCCTTATTGGGTGTACTCTCCTAGAGCCATGTTTCAAAGAAGCACAGTCCTGTAGATCCCTCTGCGCTGCAATTTGAGCATGAAGCTTGTCCATCTTGTTTTGTAGGGACTGAATATTTTCAAGCAGTATGGCCAGAAGTGCTAACCAAGCCTCCTAGAACTCCACATGGGCTTAGCCGGTAACCGCTAGTATTGAGCTCCCATAGCATAGAATAGCTAGAAAATAGTTGTTGCGTGCTTAGTTGCCCGAAGCTGAAGCTTCTCACAGCTGTAGTAGGGTTGACCGATCATAGACTAGAAGAGTGAAAAACATGAACAAACAAATTAAAACGAACAAAGAAACAATTTGAGTCTGAGAACTCCGCGACGTTGCCTTCTAGGCAGCGCCATCTTGGAGACGTCGTTGCCTTCTAGGCAGCGCCATCTTGGAGACGTCACGTACAAGTTCAATGTAAAAGGACATGAAGCATAATAAAGTTTATTCTTTTGGTATCATTTGTTAAACATGCTACAGAACATCAAATCTCACGCACAAACATGCTCAGAATTAACTTAGGTACTGTACTGGAATAATAATTGAAAAAGACTTTAAAACGAGTGCTTTACAACAGTATATGCTGTATAATGTTTATATTTTATCATCACTAAAAATAAGAGTAAAAATTAAAATGTTTTTCTTAATCATTACTATATTTTGCTACATTAATACTGTATTAATGAGTAAGACTGTCTATAGAATGTGTTTAAGAAGCATATTTGAGTGCATGTAATAGATACATAGTATTTTACTTACAGCTGCTCATTCACGCATGTGACGTGATACATGGGGTTTTACTTCCGGGTACAGAACTCGCGGATTATCTCGATTCACGGGAGGGCTCAGAACCGAACCCCCGCGAATGTCGAGGGCCTACTGTAAATGTATAGACAAATCCCATGAATGCCCATTGCGTGGAAAGCTGTGTCGCTATAAAGTTGGCCTTGTAGCTCACTCACGTTACTGTTCAACATAAAATCTCCACCAATCATAGTCATCATCGGCTCGATGGACCACCTAAGGTATATGTATGTGTGCGTATGTATAAGGCAGGGGTCACCGACCTTTTTGAAACCGAGAGCTACTTCTTGGGTACCAATTAATGCGAAGGGCTACCAGGTCAAAACACACCTCTGAAATTACAAATTTGCTCAATTTACCTTTAATTATATGTTATCATTAATAATTAATGATATTTATCTATGTGAACATATAGATTTGATTTAAAATATATTCAAAAATTAGATGCAGCTCAATGGAGAGTGGCGCTATGGAGCTGTGGGCCTGTCCTAAAACTAGCAGTGAACAGGTCCGCGGGCAACTTATAGTGTCCTTGCGGGCTACCTGGTGCCCACGGGCACCACGTTGGTGATCCCTGGTATAAGGGGTGTGTGTGTGTGTGTGTGTGTGTGTGTGTGTGTATACATGTGTGTGTGCGTGTGTGTGTGTGTATATATATATATATATATATATATATATATATATATATATATATATATATATATATATATACAAGCCTCGAAAATTCAGGCGACTGATTGGTCGGTCGGCAGACCGGTCGGCGCTTTATTAAAACACCTGAACGACAATACAGTCGCATAGGAAGTTAATATCAGAGTTCATAACAAACAACTTAAACAACTCGGGACACTCATTTTCTAGTAAAATAGAAATTTAAAAAAATATGTGGACGTTCGCAGTCGGCACAAATTGTAGACTTCTCCAGGAAAGGTAAAAACTATAATCAAACTTAACTAGTTTGCACATATAAAGCATATGGTCCTAGCATGTCGTAAACTGGTAATGCCACAAATGACCGGATTGCGGTAAATCGTCTGCGACTCTACTAACGTAGTAAGTTTGTTGAGTAACTGATGCTGATGGTGATGTCACCATGGAGGACTCTTGAATGTTCATACAAGCAGAACAGATAGTCATTATAGTTTAGTTACTTTTAATCTCTCTCCATAGTAGTATTTTTATAATACTCCATCCATTATGACAGTGTCCAAAAATACCTAAATTTTAAATTGGTTACACAGTCATCACAGATTGGTGCTATAGTTGTTAAAATGTTTTTGTGTTTTTATTGTATTAGATTAAGGTGATATTTCTGTTTTTGTTGTACATGAGTTTTTTTCTCAGATCTATTTGATCTGCATTGTTTGCAATAGCAAGTTGAATTAGACATTGCGATATTATATTTTGTATTAGCAGTATTATATTTTCTATCTAGTGAGTAGTCGACAGTGGTGGTCTAGTGGTATAGGGCGCTGGATCGCTGATCCAAAGGTTGGGGGTTCGAGTCCCACTCTCCACAAGGTTGTCACTGTCCCTCCCAGTGCAGCTAACTGGGTTATCAAAGGCGGGCCATGTCTCTCACTGTCTATGGTGAGAGGCATGTAAAAGAACCATTGCTGACATTCGTAAAGAGTAGCTGCAAAGTCGTCAGCGTGTTTCTGTCCGTTGCTAAAAGGGTTGTGACAGGAAGGGCATCTGACGTAAAAACCTCTGCCAAATCAAACGTGCGAATCAAGATGATTCGCTGTGGCGACTCCCAAGTAAAAGGGGTAAAAGCCGAAAGGAAGACAGACAGACAGACAGTGAGTAGTCGATATGCAGAATGCTCTCAGGAATAGACTGACTCGGATTGTATTAATATTTGCGTTTTTTGCTTTCAATATTATTAAATTTAAAGTTCTTTAAATGAGTCAAATTCAATAAAATTGTTTTATGTATGACATTGAATTTGTAATTTTTAACTTCATTAAAGATTTTTCATAGTTGCTAACTTATCACTATTTTGTTCCTCATTTCCAGTTACACGTATTAGTGTCTTTCTCTGTAAAAAATCCAAATGTTCGATTCTTTTAGAACTTGAAATTTCAGGCAACCATTTTGCATAACCGATGGATTACGCAAATTATTATAGGTGAACGAACTATAGGTTACCAGAACTATTTACCCTTGAACAAAAAATAGGTTGTGCAAACTTTCGAAAAATGAAAAATTCGAGGCCTGTATATATATATATATATATATACACATACAGTCATCCCTTGAATATCGCGGATAATGTAGACCAGGCCTGGCCGCGATATTCGGAAAAAACGCGAAGTAGGAACGCCCCGCCCCCCATTTCTACCATGTTGTCTCATTTCTATATGTTTTCACGTCTATAAATATAAAATCTAGTGCATGCATATCACAGCATATTATATAAACAACATGGAATCTCACGCCAACAATATGCACAGTTTTTCAACAGAAGACGATTCATCTATTACTTTCAGAAGACGAATCAAATATTATAGTTTAACCAAAAACATTCTCAAATATATTTCAAACTACATCTGCGAGTACATGTGCTAAATAACTTTACAAATTGAGCTAAAGTTATTTATCTATTCCAAGGCACAAACAAATATTAATACATATTTACCAGCACAAAAACATACTATTTAATTTATAAAAGTACTGACCATTAGGCTGCAGATCCAGGCTGGATGGCTTATGATATTTTAGCCATTCATTCTCTGTGCATCATTGTTTGTATTCTAACACATGTGCAGGAACCGGAGGCGCTACTAACAAACTGTGCTTTATTCTCACACTCGCACTTTGTTTGATTGACAGTGTTCAGCAATTATTGCTTACTGTTTGTTGATTGGTCAGTCCGGGCTTGCAAATGCGCAGTGCCCGCTACACGTTAACTTCCAGTTTCCTTCCTGACTTGAGTCATGCGGAACTTATCTCTGACTTTGTCTTCAATAACAGTCATAAAGTTTATTTAAAAGATTGTGACTACACATAATTTCTTGTCAAGCGGAACTCAACTCCTGCTGTGAGGGGGGTGCACGTGCACTCTGTGCACGCCCCCAGCCTACGCCCTTGAAATAGAACAGACTAAGATATATTACAGTAGTTTGTATAACGCATTAAATATTTTATAATAAAGTGACCAATTACTAAAGCCAAATCTGAAATAAAAGGCAGGAAATAGTTTTCCACCGACAAGATTTTAATTAACACCTTTTTGTATTTAACAAATCTATAGACACTTGTTTACTAGTTAATTTCAAGCAAGTTGTTTCTATTCTATAAACACTTGTCAATTGAAAAGTTTAAGAGATATGCATTTTTAAAATTCCTAATTATAATGCAAGAAGATGCACATATCTGCATTATCCGGTGATAATTGTCTCTTCTTGTTCAAAATGTTCCATGCTGTTGAGAACACGCGCTCTCTCAGCACACTAGAAGCAGGGATGTACCATTTACTCTACAGAGAGGCGGAACGTACCATTTACTCTACAGAGAGGCGGGAAGTAGCATTTACCATACAGAGAGGCGGGACGTACTATTTACTAGGGGTGTCATTGAAAATGGCCTTTACTACAGACGCTGTCATGAACACAGGAAGCTATAACGTTAGAAGTATCTATCCCTTGTATAGGTATCGATTATCTTCTTTTCTTCTTCTTCTTCTTCTTTTACTTTCGGCTGCTCCCTTCAGGGGTCGCCACAGCAAATCATCCGCCTCCACCTCACCCTGTTCTCCGCATCTTCTTTTCTGACTCCAACGACCTTCATGTCTTCCTTCACCACATCCATAAATCTCTTCTTTGGTATAGGTATCGATTATCGATCGACATAATTATATCGGCGATATTCCGATTGTCAATGACATCCCTATATATATATATATATATATATATATATATATATATATATATATATATATATATATATATATATATATATAAATAAATAAAATAAAAGGACAGAACAAAGTCCATATTTATATATTTATACATGGATGCATTCACAGTAGTGGAAGAAAAGCACTGTGAATAAATTATAATAGTGGAAACATGTGCATGAATGATATGGATGGTAAGAATGCCACTGATATGGTGTAGTGTGGATTGGAAGACAAGGTTCAGCAGGGGACTGAGTTCAGTAGGGTGACAGCTGTGGGGAATAAGTTGTTCCTAAACCTGTTGGTTTTTGTCTGAAGGCTCCTGAAGCACCTTCTGGAGGGGAGGAGCTGAAGGACCCTCATGGGATTAAGTGGTTAATCAGATGACTGAGTGAAAAAACATGATTCGGTTGTTCCTGAGAACATCAGTTTTTTACATGTACTGTGAAGTTCCTTTAAGCTGAATTCCTGGACATTCGCTAAATGAACTGTGCGGAAATAAAGGCGTATTGAATTGTTTGGATTCTATAACTAACCTCATGCTCTGACTTCAGTGATAATATATACCTTTAAAGAGAATAAAGCTATACAATCTGTTATATCTATGGTTTTGTATATGATAGAAAAAAATGACCCAGTATTACATGTCCTTGAGCAAAAGTGCACAATCTTTTTGTTTCAGTCCTCATTATGCAGTAATAACTGTAACGAAACTTGAAAATTAAAATTCTGCTCATGTTTCTTTAGAATTTGTTGTTATAACTCAAAACTTATTGTTCCATCATTGATGACAAACTGTCCTGGCCCAGATGCAGCAAAACAGGCCCAAATCATGCCTCTTTGTTTTTTTTTATTATGCAGTGATTTTCTTCTTCAAACATAAAACTTATGATTTAAAACATAAAGATTGATCTGAAAAAAAGATGCGTCCCAGAATCCTTCTGGCTTGGAATGGGACCATTAACAAACTCAAGAAGGCCACTAGAGTTCTTTAGTGGTGAGCAGTTGCTTTCATTATGTAACCATGCCATGTACATCACTATTGTTTAGTGTTCTTCTGATGATGGACTCAAGAACATGGACATCAGGCATTGTGTGAGAGAGACATTTGGTTGTTTTTGAAGTTACTCTGGGTTTCTTTGAGACCTCAGTGTGTGCGAGCAAGGAGCGTCTCAAAGCAACTGGACTGATTGAGTCCTGAAGAGGGTAGTAATGATTGTGAATTTCCTCCATCTGTCCGACGGTGGATTGGAGGATTCTGAACTATTTGAAGATGGTTTTGTCACCTTTTCAAGCCCGATGAACATCGGCAACTTGATTTTTCTTGATGTCCTCACAGATCTCCTTGTTTCATGGTGTGACACTCTTCCACAGACGTATGTTGTGAAGACCAAACTGTAAAAATCGCTATTCTTTTTAATATAACAAATTTGTGTGTGTGTGTGGGTGGGTGGGTGGGGTGAATGTAGTTCATGCTCCAATCCTGGAAACAGCTTGCTCAAGCCTTCAGGCAATGATGATGATTTGCATTGAATCTGCATTGCTCAGGCGCGCGCGCGCACACACACACACACACACACACACACACACACACACACACACACACACACAGACGCATGCACGCATACCCGCAGTGGAACTAAGGCTTTCATGTGTTTTACAATTGGATGTCAACTTTGTCCACATAAATACAATGGCTTCTATTACATTGCATCTCTTGTCTGATACTTGCGGTCTCCTGTCGCCGGAATTCAATGTATGTTGATAGAAATCTGCCTCCGGTAATGCACACACTTGACTGTATACAAAGTTGTGTGTGTATGTATGTATAATATATATAAATAAAAATTTTTTGGGACATATCGATGAGACACACACTTCCCATCAAATCCCAGATGTGGTGGGACTCGGCACAAACCTCTCCTCTTGCCGCAAGATCCAACATCGCTGCAGGGACAGGAAGTGCAGTGCCATTGGTCTTGCAGTTGTGTTTACATATTTAACCATGAAGACACTGGTGCAGTTCCTGGAGTTCGGAAAGCTTGTACTCTTCTCTGCAGTCCTGCACACACGTACTAAGGGGTCATTCAACATTTTCAACTTTTTCCTAAGTGTACAAAACGTACGCTAGGGGGGAGGCGGTAAGATGTCTGTGTACGCTTTTTAATATTATAAAAATGTCGATCAACAATAATACATGCGCTCGAATTTTTTTTTTTTTGGTGCGTGTACGTTTGAAACTCTCAATGCATGATTCGTCAACCACCTAAGAGCGGTACACGCACAACAACAACAACAACATCAACATCGTTGATTCACTTTGCTTGACATAACACCGGTGTTAACGCGTAAAGCTTTTAAAAGTTTAAGGCTACAATGGAGCATTTCAAATGCTGGCGTTGTATGACACGGCCAACAGTTGTGTACATAAACCCAAGCTGTTTATACCATCATTTTATAAACAGTTACCTTTTTTGCATGAAAAATAAAAAATGCAGACATTTTGAATTATATTTTAATATAAAATAATATTATTAAAAGCAATGTCATTTTTATTATTAAAACCAAGGAAATACATTGATTTATTTTATAAAAGTGGTTTGACCATTGCTTTGTTTAATATCTTATTTAAAAAAATCCTGCCAAGAGATCATCAACATTTATTTGTACACTTTCTTGGGGGGTGTCAAAAAAAGAGTCTCTCTGTACGCTTGGGAAAATGTTGAACCGCCCCTAAAGAATACACCCCAGATGTTTCTTTTTCTTTCAGCACCTTTTATTCTGTCTGGATTTGAACATTAGTGCATTATGATTGGCGAAGCTACTGCTATAATATTACCCTGTATGCCAGTAATCGCTAGGCCACCACACTACTTCTGTTAAGATAAATGCTAACCCTAGCCAGTTGGCTCTTCTAGTCATTCCAGACAAACAGAAAAGCAAAAAAAAAAAAAAAAAATCACAAAATATTGGAATAAAAGTACAGACGCTCCCCGGCTTACGTTTTTAATTGGTTCAGGACGGCCGAACGTAAGTTGAAAGTGAACATAAGTTGTTACAGTGATGTATGACATGTGACGCGTGACGCTCATACTGTACTATACATCCATAAATACCATTACCGTATCTCATAAAACACCCCTAAATCAATTATTTTAAACATAACATTGTAAAATAATATCAAATATATCAAATAATATCAACATTAATTTCAAATAAATCACTTATTTATACCGAGTTACTTTACATGAAGCTTAAAACAGTCAATCAACGCTTACAATATGTGAAGCGCTCAATACCGAAAGTAGTGTACTTGCTGTGGGTTATACAGACTTCCGGTCTTTCAAGTGCACAAGGGTGCATTTGAACTTGTTTAGAACACAGCCTGCACTGATGTGAATCCCAGTAAAGAGGAGAGTTCTTTCTTTTGTGTAAGTAAACTTTATTCAAGAGATGCATACAAAGAACAAGTACAAATCATAATGAATATTAATATAAAAATAAGTATACACTCTTAGGATTCTGCTAAAAGATAATAAATATCTGTAATCATGTAATCATTCTGTAATTTGTGCATTTGGGTTTTCATTTTACAACTCTCTTTGCTTAACTGAGTATGCATGGTAGAGTCTGCATGGTGCCGATCCGAGCAGATATTTAATTCATCTCTGTGTATGAGACTTGCACCCATGCTAGTAGGCTTACTACGCTTCTGACCAACCAGATTTGCTTAGGGTTATAAAAGTCTGCAAAACAGTGTAAACACAAAGATCACAGAGACAACGTCTTAATACAAAGGTAACACGCTATATAACTGATATATATATATATATATATATATATATATATATATATATATATATATAGAGAGAGAGAGAGAGAGCGAGAGAGAGAGGATTTTCTGAGTAGATCCTTCCGTAGGAGAGTGCTCAATACTTTTTGCTAGAGCAAATAACAATAAAAATAAAAAGACAGGACAAAGACTTTCTGTTGAAACTCCATTTATCACTACAGATCTGTTTTGAGGGGTGGTGAAACCATCCTCTCTCTTCAGGTGATTATAGATTCCTCTATAATCACCTGAAGAGAGAGGATGGTTTCACCACCCCTCGAAACAGATCTGTAGTGATAAATGGAGTTTTAATAGAAAGTCTTTGTCTTGTCCTTTTATATATATATATATATATATATATATATATATATATATATATATATATATATATATATATATATATGTACACACACACACACACACACACACACACACACACACATACACACTCAGTCTGTAGTTTGTAAACAATGAATGCAGCGTCAATTTGACTTTTTTGGGGGGAGGGAGACGTTAAATCGAAAAAAAAAAAACGTAGAACGGATGACCGTAAGTTGGGGAGTGTCTGTACGTCATGGTGAGGTTCTTTATATATATATATATATATATATATATATATATATATATATATATATATATATATATATATATATATATATATATACACACTATTCCTATACTTAAGTTCCCTGTACTTAAAGGTTCTGTACACTGAAACACAACATGAAATGATGACCGATACTGGATAAAAAGAGAGAACAATAAAAGGGAGAACAAATGGAAATAGAAACATGGCAGAACATCCACATACTGATGAGTAAAAAGCAGAAGCCATTCAGGTGTCGGATCATTAGCAGCATCACAATGCGCGGAGATGAGGGATGACTTTAAACCTTTGTATTTTTGTGAGCAGCCGTAGGCACGAAGTTTCAGGTGTGTTAAGTGAAGCTGCTCAGATTTCTGTTAACCCTCGCACGACCAATGCTGACTGCTTTAATTCACATCAAACAAGGTTGCATTTAATGGTTAATAAAGTTATTACAAACAAAAAACTGATGTACTCGAGTACTTTGTGGCCGGTATACTCGAGTACTTTGTGGCCGGTATACTCGAGTACTTTGCGGCCGGTGTACTCGAGAGTACTTTGCGGCCGGTGTACTCGAGAGTACTTTGCGGCCGGTGTACTCGAGAGTACTTTGCGGCCTGTGTACTCGAGAGTACTTTGCCACTTCCCTGTCTGAAGTGTTACTTTGTACATGCTTGCTCTGATTTTTTTTTTTTTTTTTTTTTTGCTTTGTTTACTCTGCTTGTATGCTTCATTACTCTATAACTTGAATCCAAGGTTAATTTTTAACTTGCCTACCTACCTGCTCCGCAACTTTTTTCGTGATTCTGTGACATTAGGTTGCTCTGGTACTTTGTGATGGGTTTACTTGGCTACTTTCTTACATTTTATATCAAGCGATTTGACTTACATATTTGGTCACGTTGACACTTGGCCACTGAGACTTGGCCACTTTGAGACTTGGCCACTTTGTTTACTTAGAGATTTGGTTGCTTGGACACTTTGAGGTTTGGTCACCTTGTGACCGGTTGGTCTGGATTGTAAATTTGCAGTATCCCTGCTCAGTTCTGTCTTATATGTTCAGGAACCTTGTAGCTTGCATACTTTGTGAATTGGTTATACGGACGTTCGTGCTGTGACAAGCCTACAGAGTAACTTTGTAAATCTATGGGAACTTCTACACATTGAACATAATCTTCCATCTGATCTTGTACAATTGGTCCCATAGTACAGAACTTTTAAAAGGCGCACCAACCCGTGTCAGAACAGAGCTCTGTTTCACTGACGAGGGAACTGACACTAATTCACAAACTTGTTCAACCAATTTAATGACCGATTTTGGAGCTTGATTATTTATTTTTTGTGAGAAATGATCCACAGTTAGTTGTGTAATTTTTTTGGTGACTGATTCTAAATTATACTTGGAGGTAAAATGGACAGTGTATACGTTTACAGGAATGCAACAGTACATGTTTATAGAAGATAAGAACTGTCTGTTTGTGTATTGCCTGTTGGATCTTAAACTGCATGTTTAACATTCCAGCTGCGCAAAGGCGTTTCCTGTCGAAGACAGAGTTCTTCCACCGTACTCTGGCCTGCTCTCTCTCTCTCTCTCTCTCTCTCTCTCTCTCTCTCTCTCTCTCTCTCTCTGCTCCACCAGTCTTTTTCATCTCTTTCTGTTGCTCCTCTTGTTCACTTGTTCGTTTGGGGCTTTAGTTTCACTGAGGTGCTTGTATCGGGTGTTTCAGATTGGGTGGTGATCTGGACATGTCGGTCAGTCTCACCACTGCAGGACTGCTTGTGCGTCTTTGGGTGTGTGTGTGTGGGTGGGTGCGTGTGCGTTTGTGTTTGTACGTCACAAGTCTGTGTTTGTGTTTACCGTGGCTGTGAAATGATACAGGTAGAGAATCTATCCACTTAGTCATGATTATCACTTAAGCCAACAATCAACAAGTATGTGCAAGTTTCCACGTGTGTGTATATGTGTGTATGTGTGTGTGTGTGTGTATGTGTGTGTGTGTGTGTGTATGTGTATGTGTATGTATGTGTGTGTGTGTGTGTGTGTGTGTGTGTGTGTGTGTATGTGTGTGTGTGTGTGTGTGTGTGTGTGTGTGTGTGTGTGTGTGGGTGGGTGGGTGTATGTGTTTATGAAGGCTATTTAAGCTCTGAAGCCAGAGTCATGACACCGTCTGACCTCTCTTCATCTTTTCCTTTCTTTCTATCATCAGAGCCTGACTCCGCCCCTCCTCTGTGATATGACATCATCCAGCTGTTGCCACAGAAACCAGGGCTCCACTGCAGACAGTTGACAACCAGGCAGGTGAGTAGTTGTTGTTGTTGTTGTTGTTGTTGTTATTATTAATATTATTATTGAATCGAGAAACTGCAGACATGGCTCCGTTAGCTAATTTCTTGTGTGTGTGAGAGAGAGAGAGAGAGAGAGAGAGAGAGAGAGAGAGAGAGAGAGAGAGTCAGAGACAGGGGCATGGGAAATGCTGGGATAGTAGACTCGTGTACACTCGATACTACCACATTTACTATGAGACTTCCAGATTGTGTGTGTGTGTGTGTGTGTGTGTGTGTGTGTTTATGGTCTATTTAGCAGTCATTACTGCTTCACTGGTGTAACCTTATGAGGTGTTCTCTAACTGAACTCCTGATATCAGCAGAACGTAATCAATCATCGTGATCTTAAGCTCTCTCACTCTCTCTCTCTCACACACACACACACACACACACACACAGACACACACACACACCCAGAGTGCGACTAATGGCATGTCAGCAAACAGCTATGTCGTACTTATGTATCTTTAAAGCCAGTCCTAAAGAGTCCTGAGATTGGTGTATTTCCCCTCGCTGTTCTCAAGCATGCGTCTTATGTAATAATTACACAATTTTATTTGGATGTTGTAAATTTTCCCCGTGTACTTGGCCAAGCTTAATGTTTTTAGTGCCAACTTTTATGCAGATGGGTTGAATTATACTCGGACTTCCTTCTTCATGAAAGAAAAGTGTACTACTCTTACTGACTGAAAGTTGGGATGAGGATGTTGGGGTTGGTTTGATAAAGTGACACTATAGACACACGTGCACAGTATAAGCATGAATATTGTAGTAAACAAACCCTGTACACTACTGCTTTTAATTACCCATGTGCCTGTCCAAAACAATATATTCGCTATACATGTAGACATGATCAAACGTTTCATGAGATGGCTAGGGTTTGACCTTTCTGGGCCATTCAAGTTTAAAGGTAATTGTCTCATTTGAACATCCATATATAGTTTCATAGTAATGCCCCATAGTCACAGCATGTCTGTCGGAACTCGTTTCAAATTACAAGTGCTCAAAATCTTGTAACCTTGACTTTCACCTTTCAAGGTCACTCAGTCAAGTGTCACTGTCTCATAGAACTTGTTTTGAAGCTAAAAGTACAAAAATCATCTTCAATACTTTGTGACCTTGTTGTGATTTATGTTTTGACCTTGACATTTGAAAATCTGATCATCTCTGGGACCCAGATAGGGTAGTGTTCCTACCAAGTTTGGTCGAAATCCATGTGGATGGCTGTGGTCAGGATTTTGTTCACAGGCTAACAAGCAGACAAAAAAGAAAAATACAAAACCACATTCTCTCATCTCAATCACCGCTCACTCTCTGCGAGCTTATTTGTGTGTGTGGAAGTGGAGTGTGAGTGAAGGAAATGCTTTCTCTTGAGTCTCCTGATCTGGCTTGTAGCACCTGCCTTGGAGACTCCATGTGTCTCAGAGGGTGTATGGGCTTGCCTTCACCCTCCATGGCTCCATCTATTGTGGTATTAATTGAAGTGGGATTTGCTAAAATGAACAAGTTATAAGAAAGTTAAGATAATTCAGGAATGTCCAGTTTTGTCCCTAAAGGACTGGTGTGGGTGCAGATTTTCATTCAACCAAGCTGAAGCCACACCTGAAAGTTTATTGAAAGTGAAGATCAATTGATTTAAACATATGGAATGGAGTGTGGTCTTGCTAGGTAGAAATGAAAATCTGTGCATTTATGTACAATATTGGACATGTCTGGGGTAATAATGTCAACATGTACAGGATAAAGGAGTAGCAGACAAACTGGGTAGAATTAGGTCAGTACTTTAAACCAAGGTCTGTCAGAAAACTGACTTGTTCTTTTTGTATGGCAGGTGCAGCAATGGCGGCTCAGGTGGAGCTCGAGCCTGGAATAGTGAGCAACCGTCTGCATTTGAGTCCTCTGACTGACTCCAGTAATAAATCCATTATGGAGGATTCGTCCATCATCAGTTCAGACTCCAAGAAACCAGTACCTGGTCCCAAACCAAGACTTACCCCAAAACCCTTTGCTGTGCAGAGAAATACTACCATTCGACCTATTCTTGCTCCCAAACCTCAGCCCAAACCTAAACCAGAGTCTCTGTCCAAACCAGAGCCACCCATCAAACCGAAGCCAACAGCTCCTAAATCGGGAGGTAATCCATCTTCTGGTCCAGTCAGCAAACCAGGGGTCCAAACACTTAAACCAGAACTTTCTACTCCTTCAAATGATCCTGGTAGGTTCAAGCCAACTGAGACTGGAAGCATGGTACGAAGGACAAGTTTGGGACCTTCCGCATCTCAATCCAAGCCTACAGAAAGTGCTTCTCGAGCCAAGACTGGTGGACCGGTCATGCGAGCAAAATCTATGGTCTTTCTGGGTAATGTTGGTTTGGAAGAAGAGGAGAAAAAAGAGAGGGATGAGATAGTTCGTCGTCCTCAGGAAACAAGAAACTCCAGGCCAAGACCAGTGTCAGCTGTTTTCCTGCCAGATGCCACGACATCTTCTACTACTGCACCACAAAGACTGGACAGACGACCACTTTCTTCTGATCTCACCGCCAAATTCGAGCCCTTGACACAAAGGCAACCTGCAACAGGGGATAGCAAAGAGAACACACCGGAGAGCCCTGTCCCAGAAGAAGGTGTTTGGAAGCGAGAGAAGGATCACATGGATGTAGAAAGGGGCTTTGTGAAAAAGGATGTAGAAGGGCAGGATGCAAAACCTTTGGAAAGAACAGGAAGTGGTATAAAGAGGAGGATTAGTCTCCTTATGGACTCCTCCTCTACCTCTTCAGTTCCTGCCACGCGAGGTGCTGAGCCCCGTTCTCCAGTGCCACCAATCGCAGAGAATGATGGAGTAGTTGGCGTGAAACAGCGAATCAAAGAGCTGACTGAAGATTTCTCTGCTACGCCAACTCCGCCTCAGAAGCCACTGTTTAAGCCCCGTGCAATTACAACAGATAAAGCAAAACGGTAGGTGTTTTATTCAACTTGAATATTCATTTCTAAGAACCATCTGGTGTTGTTTATGTACAAAGATTGTGTTTGGGTTACCGTGTGAGGAATCTGGTATAGCATGAAACATGCGATTGACACTTTAGGAATGTGGATGATTCTGTGAAATATGACACTGCTGCTGTTGTTTCTGTTTTCATTGTGTACTGTATGTTTATTATTTCTCTCTGTTTTATTACTGAGATCTGAATTTAATAATAATAAAAAAAGCAGCATATGTATCATTTATTATTATTCATTCATTTATTAATGTGCTTAAACCTATTAAGTAGTCTTTTGCGCCCCCCCCCCCCGAACTGCTTGCCGATCCATTGCAAGACCAGTACACACAAACCACACACACGCATCTAGGGCAATTTGAACAGCCAATTAACCGAATGTACACGTCTTTGGACTTTGGGGGAGAATGTGAGAAACCCATTTAAGCACAGGCAGAATATTGAATCTCCACAAAGAAACACTCTTATCGAGCTTGGAACTTGAAGCCTGGACATTCTTGCCATATTCTATATACACTGCATACAAAATGTAAGGGCATTGCTACAGTGATTGAGTTCGCAGGTCTGTCCGTGCTTGCGTGAGGTTTCTGTAGGTACACTGGTTTCCTCCCACGATCCGAAGACCTGTACGTTAGGCTGTCTGGTTATTACAAATTTAATCTTAATTATTATATCGTGCCCTGCGATGGACTATCCAGGCATTCAGATGTGCTTCACCTTTGCCCAGAGTTGGCTGACATAGACTCCAGTCTCCCTGTGACCCTAATAGGATTAAGCAGTTTGGCAAATAAGCGCATGAATAACATAAAAGAACGAGCAGAGTAATACAAATCTGTTATTCGCTGTTGGAGAAAATTAATCAACACCTTCCGACCAATCAGAGCACAGAATCGCACTATAGCGTTATGATGTTATGGTGTTACTATACTATAGGATATCATTCTGTCCAGCTTACACATTTATTTTTTACTTTTACATGTACAACCTATATGGGGAATGTTATCTGACATTTTCTGGGATTAAGCCAGACTTAATAAAACCTTGCATAGTACATATCCAATCAAAAATTTTATTACAGCCTTCTTTGTGGTGAAAACAGTAATAAATTCTTACACTGTGGAACCCAGGTGGTGCTGGAGTGACTTTGAAGCAACAGTTCCGTGAAGTGTTCTACATTAAAATAATAATATATATATCTGTGTGTGTGTGTGTGTGTGTGTGTGTGTGTGTGTGTGTGTGTCGAACTGCCTTGTTTTATTTTCTTCAGAAGCTCACTAGTTTACATCTGACTTGTTAGTTTAATATTTAATTATCATAATTTTTCCCCGCTTAATTCTGGGTCAGGTTGCGGGGGGCCTAAGTAGTGAGGTCCAGATGTCCCTCTCCCCAGTCACGTCCATCAGCTCTTCCAGGGGGACACTGAGGTGTTCTTAGACAAGCCAAGACACATGGTCCCTCTTATGGCTTCACTCTGGGGTTTCTTCCCGGTTGGACACACCTGAAACACCGCACCAGATGACACCATAGGCGTTCTCACCAGATTCCCAAACCACTCAACTGGCTCCTCTCAACGCTGAAGAACAGCAGTTCGACTCCCAGCTCCTCATCATACCTCTGAGGGAGTGCACCATTCGCTTGTATTTGCAATCTTGTTCTTTCAGTCACCCAAAGCTCGTGATCATAGGTGAGGGTTGGAATGTAAATTAACTGGCAAATTGAGAGGATTACCTTTTGGCTCAACTCCCTCTTCACAACAACAGACCAGTACAAACTCCACTTTACAGCAGAGGCTACAGCAATCTGCTTGTCGATATTCCACTCCATTTTTCCCACACTTGTGAACAAGATCCTGAGATAATTGAACTCATCCACTCAGGGCAGGACTTCATTCCAGACTCGGAGGGTGCATTCCACCTGTTTTTGGCTGAGAACCATGGCCTCAGAATTGGGAGTGCTGATTTTCATGCCGGCCACTTTGTACTGAACTGCGAATTGCTCCAATGAAAGATGGAGGTCTCGGCTTGATGAAGCCAAAACTGCAACATCTGAAAAAAGCAAAGATTAGATCCAATGTCCAGTAAACTAGAAGCCCTCGATGCATCAGCTGCACTTAGAAATTCTGTCCATAAAACTTATGAGCAAAGTCAGTGACAAAGGACAGCTTTGGTAGATTCCAACCTTCACTGGAAACAAATTCAACCTGTTGTTACCAATGCAGACCAAGCTCTGGCTTTGGTAGGGTAGAGAGACTTAATGGCCCATAGCAACAGGTCTGGTACACCGTACTCCCAGACCACACCCCACAGGATAGCCAGAGGGACAAAGTCGAAAGCCTTCTCTAAGTCCACAATACACATTTGGGCAGGCTGGGCAAACTTTCATGCGACCTCCAGGATCCAGCAGAGTGTATAGATCTCGGCGAGAGTGGCCAGGACAAAAACAACATCGTTCCTCCTGAATCCAAGGTTCAACCAACGGTCGGATCTTCCTCTCCAGTCAGTACCCCTGTATAGACTTTCCTGGGTAAGCTGAGGAGTGTTTTTTTTTTTTTTTTTTTTTTTTGCTTTCATCCGAAAAAAGTACTTTCTTCTGCCGCTGTTTCTGGGTCAAAAGTGGCTCGACCTGGTGAATGCGGCACCTGTAGCCCATTTCCTGCATACGCCTGTGCACGGTGGCTCTGGATGTTTCTACTCCGGACTCAGTCCACTGCTTCCACAGGTCCCCCAATGTCTGGAATCGGCCTTTCTCCACAATCTTCCTCGGGTCCAGTCACCTCTTCTGGTTGTGCAGCGTTTTCTGCCACACTTTTTCTTACCCACAGACGTCCCACTGAGGTACCTTGATACAGCACTCTGGGAACAGCCTGTTCGCTCAGAGATATCTTTCTGTGTCTTACCCTCTTGCTTGAAGGTGTCAATGATGGCCTTGTGGACAGCAGTCAGGTCGGCAGTCTTACCCATGATTGCGGTTTTGAGTAATGAACCAGGCTGGGAGTTTTTAAAAGCCTCAGGAATGTTTTGCAGGTGTTTAGAGTTAATTGTTTGATTCAG
This sequence comes from Plotosus lineatus, assembly GCA_024760905.1. Classification (NCBI taxonomy): domain Eukaryota; kingdom Metazoa; phylum Chordata; class Actinopteri; order Siluriformes; family Plotosidae; genus Plotosus; species Plotosus lineatus. The sequence continues at coordinate 9,585,401 of CM045729.1, read as the reverse complement.
ATGATTAGGTTAATAGCTCGTTTAGAGTACCTTTTCATGAGATGCTAATTTTTTGAGATAGGAATTTTGGGTTTTCATGAGCTGTATGCCAAAATGGGGTCAGGTCAGGACTACCTGCTACTGGTACCATGTAATCCAGTACCACCTGTCTCATGGTCGGATGGTCGGCGACTCAACCGGCTCCCCCACCCAGGGAAACTTGGGTGAGGAGGGTGCGTGGACACCCAGCAGGACTAAAAACAAGACCTGTCAAAGGGCGGATGAGTTCCTTAGAATCAACGGCCATCCATATCTTGGAGAGGAGATGAGCGCCACCAAGATTATCAAGCCTGAAGAATCACCCATGAAATGACTCAAAACTCGAATTCCATACTGGATCGGTCGGGGCCCAGGATAAAAACGACCGCGCTGCCTTCTGATGCCCGCAGGGAAAGCAGTGACAAGTGGGCTACTAGCGGACAATCAAGAAGATTTGCAAAAACCAACTTCAATATTGGAACTTGGAATGTGAGAACACTGAAGGATGAAAGGAAAATTGAGTTGCTTGCGAGCGAAATGTCAACAGTCAGTTGGGATGTGTTAGGGATCTCAGAAATGAGATGGACTGGTATTGGTGAAATGACAACAGCAGAAGGGCACAAAATCTGGTACAGCGGTGAGGAAGAAAAACATGTTAGAGGAGTTGGCTTTCTGGTAAAAAGAGAAACCAAAAAATCAGTCATGGAATGTTCACCAGTCTCAGACAGAATAATCTCAATCCGAATTGCTGGCAAGCCAAAAAACATGACTGTCATCCAAGTCTATGCACCAACTTCAGATAGCAAAGAGCAAGAAATTGAGGAATTCTACCAGGACCTGGAAGATCTCATAAACAAAGTTCCAAAGAAGGATATTCTTGTTGTGCAAGGAGACTGGAACGCCAAGATCGGCTCTAATGAATCAAAAAACTGGAATGGAACAGTAGGAAACTGTGGTGTAGGAACAACGAATAACAGGGGAAGAAAGCCGATGGAATTTGCAAAACGTCACCAACTTGTTGTTGCAAACACACTCCATAATCACAAACTCTCCAGAAGAATCACTTGGCACTCACCAAATGGACTGATACATAATCAAATTGACTATATCTTGGTAAGCAAGAAACACACAACTGGGATAAATGCACCAAAAAATCGGTCTTTCAAGAAACCGGATATTGGAAGTGACCATGACCTAGTGATGATGGAATTCAAACTGAAACTGTGCAAAAAGAAACCCTGCAAAGAAAAGAGAATCAGGTTTGATCTTGACAAACTGAAAGACCCAAACATTGTGTCAAAGTTCAAAGCAGAAATTGCGGGCCGCTTTGCCCCACTTCTTCTGCTTGAAATTATGGATACCCACACCTTAGGTGATAATTTCACCAAAATCATGAACGAAACAGCCAATGAAGTCCTTGGCAAAGCAAAGAAAATTAAGAAACCATGGATTACTGATGAAATCCTTGAAGCTTGTGAGGAAAGGCGACAGCTCAAGAAAACCAGATTCGAAAGTGACAGGAACCTTGACATCTACAGATCTGCAAACAGAAAAATAAGGAAGAAAATTATCGCAAGAAACAATGAATGGCTGGAGGAACAAACTAAAGAAATTGAAGAAGGACTATCCAAAAATAATTGCAAGGTGGCTTACCAAGCAGTGAAGAAGTTGACAAAGTAAAGAAATGGAAGAATTAATGCAGTAGAGGATCAAAATGGAAACTTTCTCACAAACAGTCTTGATGTAGCTTCTCGATGGAAGGAATACTGCAGCGAACTATCAACAGCGTTCTAACACGGATCTGAAAATTCTAGTTGAAGATGTTGACAGCAAAGAGGAAGATGAAGATCAGACAATTCTCAAGACAGAAGTCGAACATGCCATCCAAAAACTGAAAGCAAACAAGACCCCAGGACGTGACAACATACCGGCTGAATTAATTAAGAATGGAGGTGACACAGTGGTTGACATTCTTTGTACCCTGAGTAATAACATTCTTCGCACTGCAATTTGGCCATCTCAATGGACGGAATCTGTTTTGATCCCTATCCCAAAAGAGATGATGAGTAAAAGGTGCAATGACTTCCGGACAATCAGCCTCATAAGCCACGCAAGCAAGGTTATGCTCACAATCATCCTCGAACGTAGTCGGTCAAAAATCGAACTAATCCTTAGTGAAGAACAGGCTGGTTTCAGAAAAGACCGCAGCACAGTCGAGCAAATCCTAAATCTCGTCTTTTATGTGAAAAATACCGAAATCATCAAAAGAAGCTTTACCACAACTTTATCGACTTCAAAAAGGCATTTGATGGGGTCTGGCATGGTGCGTTGTGGCATACAATGAAAAAGCAAGGTGTCGGAAAAAACATGACAAAACTAATACAACAGCTATATGAGAATGCAAGAACAATAGTCCTTACTGGAGAAATTTATAGCGACTGGTTCACATCAACTGTAGGAGTTCGACAAGGCTGCATCCTCTCGCCCACTTTGTTTAACCTGTTTCTTGAAAGAATTATGGCTGATGCTTTGGAAAACAGAGAGAAGGAATAACGCTTTAGTTTTTCGTTTTTTAAGTTGTTTAATTCAGTAAATGTTTAATAAATATGGCCACATTTGAGTTTATCAAGCAGGGAATGCGCTTTGAATTCCACGTCTTGTGGGCATGGCCCGCAGCACGCGAGAGAGAGAGAGGTGTTTGTTTGTGTGTGTGTGTGTGTGTGTGTGTGTGTGTCTGTGTGTGTGTGTGTGTGTGTGTGTGTGTGTCTGTGTGTGTGTGTGTGTGTGTGTGTGTGGGTTAATAAAAAATGTTTAAGAATGGTTTAATTAATAAATATGTTAATAAAATGTTTAAATGGTTTAATAAATAATTTTCTTTTACTTTTAACACATATTTCATCCAAAATTGGTGTACTTTTATAATTTTTAAAGGGTTTATGGGGTTTATCCAGTCCAAAGACTGGAGACTTGGAACGAATTAGGCGTTTAACATGTAAGATGCGACTCCCTACTTACGAAATCCCCGCAATACGAAGAGGGCTCTGGAATGGATTAATTTCGTAAGTTTGGGGTCGACTATATATATATATATATATATATATATATATATATATATATATATATATATATATATATATACACACACACACACACATTGTGTGTGTGTGTGTGTGTGTGTGTGTGTGTGTGTGTGTGTGCACTCAACAAAAATATCTATTTTCCCAAACTGAACTTGGCGATCTAAAACTTTTTCAATGTACTCAAAAGGCCTATTTCTCTCAGCTATTGTTCACAAATCTGTCTAAAGCTGTGTTAGTGAGCACTTTACCAATCCATCCATCTCACAGGTGTGGGATGTCATGATACTGATTTGACAGTGATTTGACATGTGTCTTAGGCTGTCTACAAAAGGCCGCTCTAAATAATATTTAAAAAAAAATTAACTGTACTTGGGGTTGTGGGGTGTATCTGAAAGCCAGTCAGTATCTGGTGTGACCACTGTTTGCCTCACAAATGACATCACATCTTCTTCACATAGAGCTGATCAGGTTGTTGATTGTGGCTTGTGTAATGTTGGTCTACCCCACTTGAGTGACTGTGTATGGACAGTGAAGTTGCTGTGTATTGGCAGGAACTAGAACACGCTGTCTTATATGGTGGTCCAGACCATCCCAAACATGCTCAATGAGTGACATGTCCAGAGAGTATGCTGGCCATGCAGGAACTGGGATGTTTTCAGCTTCCAGGACTTGTGCACAAATTCTTGCAACATGGAGCTATGCATTATCATGCTACAATAGGAGGTGATGGTCATTTATTTGAGAGGAATAGGTCTTTTGTGCACATAGAAAATTTTTTATATTTTTAAGTTTAGGTCATGAAAAATGGAAGCAAAAAACAAGTGTTGTGTATGTATATGTGTGGAAATGTATAGGTTCAATCAGTTTTTCCAATCACCTCTTTGGCCACAGGTCAGGCCGGTATAAATTTAAGCACCTAGGCATGCAGACTACTTTCTTCCAGAAGAGACAGGAGCATAGGGTGACTTATAAAAGTGAAGGTAGGAGCACACAGGTAGACTACATCTTGTGTAGGCGATGTAATTTAAAGGAAGTCAGTGACTGCAAAGTAGTAACGGGTGAGAGTGTTGCCAAACAACATAGGATGGTGGTGTGCAGGATGACGCTGATGGTGAGGAAGGTGAAGAAGGCAAAGGCAGAGCAGAAGACAAAGTGGTGGAAGCTGAAAAAGGAAGAGTGCCGTGTTTTCTTCAAGGAGGAGATGAAACAGGCTTTGGGTGGTCA
>CM045729.1:9498579-9576079 GCA_024760905.1 Plotosus lineatus | reverse complement strand
GTTTCTGTCCCTTGCTAAAAAGGGTTGTGACAGGAAGGGCATCCAACGTAAAAACCTCTGCCGAATCAAACGTGCGAATCAGATGATTCGCTGTGGCGACTCCCGAGTAAAAGGGAAAAAGCCGAAAGGAAGACAGACATTTGAATTGAAGATGCTGATGTAACAGTTAAGTTTTGTATAAGGTAAGGTAGTCTGTTGGGCTTTTTTCACTTGAGCTTAGTGGCTCATCAGAGCCAGTGCTTATTCCCGGGTTCTGTAGCGTGAAGGTACCAGGAGTTCAACTCCTCCTGGATGGGACGCTAGTCCATCGCAGGTTACCTTCGCAGTATATTTTTACTGGTACCCATTTATACTTCTGGGTGAATGGAGGCACACTTGCAGGCCTGAGCCAAAAAATAAAGTTGCAATGAGCACACTCGAAAAACTCTTGAAACAACAGTAACTCTGTCCTTTATGCGAAAAGCATTATGGGTATTATGGAGATGCAGCTCCATAATAGCCAATGGGAGGGAGCTGCTTCCCTCCTAGCCAATGGGAGGCCAGTAGGGTGGGATGTTGGGAGATAGCCAATGGGAGGGAGCTGCGTCATCCCTCCTAGCCAATGGGAGGCCGGCAGGGCGGGATGTTGGGAGATAGCCAATGGGAGAGCACGAGTTGCTCTCGGCATGCTTAATGTATATTTATAATTTCGAATACGGTGTTACATTGTGGCTTTACATTTTTAAAATTAAATGAAATGTATTAATTATTATCAATTTAAAAACAAAACCCCCAAAACCCAGAACAATTTCAGGGCAAGCGCCATGTTTAGGCAGCACAGGAATCAGTATATTAATATAAATGTTGTAAAGGATTAAAGGGAAGGTCAGTGAGAATTAATGGGGGGGCGGGGTATGTCCCACGGGGGGTGGGAGGTGGTATTAAAACTTGAACTAGTCATATGTGTAAGTAATTTATTAAAAAGGATTAGAGTATTATTTGTTGGCGTTTTAATGGGATATATAATGTGTTTATGAAAGAGAACATGTGCGACGTATTGTGTACACAAGATGGTAATCAATAAAGCGTGACTATCAAGGTTGTAAACCTGAGCAGTCCGAAGACCTGTTGAACCCGTTCTCTTCAGAGTATTTCACCACGTTACTGTACTTTTCCATGTTGTACATATTTTTAATTTCTTTGTTTCTTTTTCTTCTCCTTTTTGTCTCTCTTTTTATTTTCTGTTTTGTGTTGTTTTTACTGAGTTTTTATCTGTTGCCAAACTAAACTTTTGGTTCTAATCTCTTCATGATCTCATCCATCACCAGGTTAAATCTGGGTTTTACTATTTATAGTCTCAGTGAATATTTTCGTAGAACTTCCTCATGATGCCGTAGATGCTATTTGTTAAAAGGCGAGACATTACTGGGCTCACTCTCGGCTGGATCTCCAGTTTTACGGGGGGGGGGAGGCAAGTGAGCGGCGAGAGAAAAAAAGGAATTGAAACAGGTTGGACTTATTGGGGGGGGGGGGGGGGGGCAGCATTGATGTCAGAGAGGTGTGGTGCCAGGACAGGTGTGTAACCTGAGACAAGCCATATGAGTCATATTATGGAGAAGATCAACCCAAAAAAAAAAACCACAGGTGGTAAAGGTTAACCTGCGAGTGACGGGATGGAGGAGTTGACAGAAGTTTGCGGAGCTGAAACTGAATACGCACTGACACGCCTTTCACTGCTGTACCTCACACAGGCCCCAAAGCAAAGCATTTTTGTATTAATTTTTGTATTCCGTTTTTATTCCTCTTGACGTTAATGCTCACGTGAGCAGTGCGTCTTAATATCTCATTTGAATACTCTTTTCCATACTTCTCGTGCAGTTTGCCGGCGCTTCATTTTAATAAAAGGACATGCTGGTTTGACCGTGAGTTTCAGGTTTGTGTTGAAGTCTGGGTAGTGTTTTATGTTGGTATTAAATTGTCCTTTCATATTGAACAATAGAAGACGGTTCAGGATTTCAGGAAACGTGTTAAATTTGTTTTAGAATAAAACAACTCAAAGCACAAAGATTTCCACTGTGATTTATTACTGTGTATAAAGTCCTCACTGCTGTATCTTCATCCTGTCTAACTGAGCTCTTAACACCTCCGCAACTTGAGGAAAGATCCTTGATTACCTGTGCTGTGGAAGTCTATAATTATACATACTTTCATGACTCTAATTTGAGCTCCATGTGAGAGGCTTGCTCACTACAGGCAAGAACAATCTAAATAACCGTCTTTATTGTTACTCGACGCTATAAGATATCTTTATTGCCATTGTACAGGGACAATAAGTTATCATTTGGAACAAGTCACAGTGATATCACTCTTATCACACTGTACTATACAGTCAAGAGATGTTCTTGTTTTTGATTTGAGGAAAGTAATCAAACAGTTCTTCGTATCGCATCATTTCCATTGGATAAGTTAAACAATTATTGCACAGTTGGCATCCACTAATATTCCAATAACGTTGCAATAATATTCTGTGAACAAAGGGACGCTTTCATCAAGTACTTTAAAAGTAAGTTGCTGTTAAGTTGTAGTAAGGTGCTGTAAAAGGCTGTTGGGCTTTTTGCACCCGGGCCTCATCAGAGTTGGCTCTTATCTCTGGGTTCTATAGCATGAAGCAACTACGAGTTCACCTTTTCCTGGATGGGACGCCAGTCCATCACACATGACCTTCCTAGTATTTCTTTTTTACCAGTACCCGTTTATACTGCTGGGTGAACAGAGGCACACTTGTGCATAAGACCTTGCCCAGTGGACTTAGCACAGTTGGGGTCTAAATGGGGTTGGAACCCAACTGTGCTAAGTCCACTGGGCAAGGTCTTATGCACAAGTGTGCCTCTGTTCACCCAGCAGTATAAACAGGTACACTTGTGCATAAGACCTTGCCCAGTGGACTTAGCACAGTTGGGGTCTAAATGGGGTTGGAACCCCTGACTTTCTGATCATGAACCCAGCACCCTGACCAGTATGCCGCAGGCCCCACAGTCTGTCTGTCTGTCTGTCTTCCTTTCGGCTTTTTCCCTTTCACTCGGGAGTCGCCACAGCGAACCATCTGATTCGCACGTTTTTTTTTTTTGATTTTGGCTGAGGTTTTTACGTCGGATGCCCTTCCTGTCACAACCCTTTTAGCAAGGGACAGAAACACGCTGACGACTTTGCAGCCTACTCTTTACGAAAGTCAGCAATGGTTCTTTTTCATGCCTCTCACCATAGACAGTGAGAGACATGGCCCGCCTTTGATAACCCAGTTAGCCGCACTGGGGGAGGCCCCACAGTCTTCTTCTTTTCCTTTCGGCTTTTCCCTTCAGGGGTCGCCACAGCGAATCATCTGCCTCCATCTCACCCTATCCTTTGCATCTTCTTCTCTTACACCAACGACCTTCATGTCCTCCTTTACCACATCCATGAATCGTCTCTTTGGTCTCCTCTAGGCCTTTTGCCTGGTAGTTCCAGCCTCAGCATCCTATTACCAATATACTCACTATCCCTCCTCTGTACATGTCCAGGGGGAGGCCCCACAGTAAATACTTTAATTCAAAAATTTACTACTGCATGATTCGTTCCAAGGCTCCCAATACTATCCCCTAAACCCTTTAAAAATTATAAACGTATACCTTTTAAGACCTCCTTCTGCTTTAATGTCGTACCGATGGTAGATGGGTTTGGCCATATTCCTTTGCGATATCACTCAACCGCTTCCTCTTTTCAGTCGTACCTGAAATCACACGTGTGTGTGTATGTGCACCCATGTGTTGACTGTCTTCTTAGCAGAGTTATAATCTTACAATTGTTTCTGCAAGGTTAAAAGCCTGAGTCAAAAAAACAGTAACTCTATCCTTTACATGAAAAGCGTTATGTGAGATGCAGCTCCATAATATCCAATGGGAGGGAACTGCATCATTCCTCCTAGCCAGTGGGAGGTCAGCGGGATGTTGGAAGATAGCAATGGGAAAGCAGCTCGTGCATTGTTTGAATGTTTGAATGGCACGTTTCAATGTTTAAATGGCACGTTTGGGTCATTTCGTAAGGAGAACTTGTTTCGTATACAGAGATTAAAAAATTTGGAAAATGTTTTTCGTAACCTGGATTTTTCGTTCGCTGGCACTATCGTAAGGTGAGGTACCACTGTACATATGTTCACCTGGTCTCAAGGAGAATGCCTGTTCTTTACTGTCTAATAATATTTTTATTATATATGTGTGTGTATATTGTGTATCTATATTATATGTTTTGTCTGATTTTTTGAGAGAATCATAGCAATTATAGAGTTTGGCTTCCATATGATAATGGAGAGAAAGCCTTTGGCCTTGACAGATAAAACCTTTTCAACTGGGAAATTTTCTGTATTGTGCTTCAGCTCGTTTGACAATTATTTATTAGCTTTATCTGATACGAGTCTTACAAGGATTTATTTTTCTTTTAGTCTAAAGATGTCACATTATCTGGGCAGAGCAAGCTGGAGGAAGATCAGGACTCGCCTGCTAATGCACTCAGTGGTGTTCAGACTGTCAGAACATCGCTTTTTGACAATGTGGTGGAGAAACAGAGTGTACAAATAATGGAAGATACTAACTCCAACCTGACAGAGACCACACCTAGATACAGTCTCTCTTTTCGTGGTAAAGGAAGCAGTTTATTCAGTTCACTCAATGATGATGATGAGGACAGTAGCTCTCTGGTCAAAGCTACATACCAGAATTTGGCTTCTCCTTCAAGTCCAAAGCGAGTTGATCACATGTTTGACATGGTGACTCCGATTGAGGAAAATCATGCAGTTGGGGAAGACATTCCTGCTGCCCATCTGGAAGAGAAAGCTCTTACTCTCCGAAGATCCAGCGGAGGGGTGATGCTGCAGCAACCATCTCTGAATGAGGAAATTCCAGGAAATGAAGAGAACAGCTTCGTGGTGGGGTCCAGTATCTTGTTAAAAGATAGACAGTCTAACGGTTCTGATACAGAAGGGAGCAATGCCCAATATCTCCGAATAGGAGCGCTGCCAAAATGGGATGAGACATATGTTGATCAAGAAAGTGAAATGGAAAAGAAAAGGGAGATGGTTCAGAAGATGGAGGAAGAGATCCAGAGGCAGACGGAGGTCCACATTGCTGCGAGAGCAGAACTCGAAGATGAAGAGCTGGAAAATAAGGCAGAGATGGAAAGAGAAAACTGGTTGAGACATGCGCAGGTGCCAGAAACTACGGATCAGCAAATGACCAGACCAAGAACAACTTATTTTGCTCTTACAGGTCAAAAGAATGAGGTTGTACACCAGAGAGGAGGTATAGTTGAAGAATTGATGTTTCGGAGTGAGACTAGACGACCAGCGGAAGACAGAGAAAAGTCAGAGGTGGAATTTGAGGACTTCTCAGTGAAAACAGGCCAAAGGGGTTTTAAGAATCGAGTGCCATCAATAAGAATTAACCCGTCTTACTTAACAAGACAAGAAAGGGAAAGTCAAAAGGCAGTGGAGGAAGCGATGGAGAGAGAAAAATTAGCTGAGAATGAAAAGATGCTGCAACTGCAGAGAGAAATGGAGAGAGAACAAGAAAGGCAGAGAGAGTTGGAGATGGAACGAGAGAGGCAGAGAGCAATGGAGATGGAACGAGAGAGGCAGAGAGCAATGGAGATGGAACGAGAGATGCAGAGAGCAATGGAGAGAGAACGAGAGAGGCAAAGAGAGTTGGAAATGGAACGAGAGAGGCAGAGAGAGTTGGAGATGGAACGAGAGAGGCAGAGAGAGTTGGAGATGGAACGAGAGAGACAGAGAGAGTTGGAGATGGAACGAGAGAGACAAAGAGAGTTGGAGATGGAACGAGAGAGGCGGAGAGAGTTGGAGATGGAACGAGAGAGGCGGAGAGAGTTGGAGATGGAACGAGAGAGGCGGAGAGAGTTGGAGATGGAACGAGAGAGGCGGAGAGAGTTGGAGATGGAACGAGAGAGGCGGAGAGAGTTGGAGATGGAACGAGAGAGGCGGAGAGAGCTGGAGATGGAACGAGAGAGGCGGAGAGAGTTGGAGCTTGAACGAGAGAGGCAGAGAGCGATGGAGCTTGAACGAGAGAGGCAGAGAGAGATGGAGAGGGAACGAGAGAGGCAGAGAGAGATGGAGATGGAACGAGAGAGGCAGAGAGAGATGGAGAGGGAACGAGAGAGGCAGAGAGAGGTGGAGATGGAACGAGAGAGGCAGAGAGCGGTGGAGATGGAACGAGAGAGGTCAAAGGAAATTGAGAGACAGAAACAATTCGAATGGGAACGTCAGAAGCAAATTGAGTTGGAGAGGAGAAGAGCAGCTGAGAGGGAGCTTGAGCAACAGAAGGAGGCTGAGAGACAACGACAGAAACAACTGGCGCAAGAGAAGGAGAGATTGCTGGAGGATGAACGGATGAAGCTGAGGGAGAATGAGAAACAGCAGGAGATGGAACGAGAAAGGAAAAGACAGCTGGAGTTGGAGCGGCAGCAAGAAATTGAAAGACAAAAACAGAGAGTGCTTGAGCGTCAGAAAGAACTGGAGAGACAGAAAGAACTTGATGATATGCAGAGATGGATGCAATCAGATAAACAGAAAGCACAAGAAAGAGAGAGACAGAAACAGCGGGAAGAACTTGAGAAACATCAGCTTCTTGATTTCCAGCTTCAGAAAGATAGTAGGGAGAAACAGACAGTCAGGAAGAAGCAGGAACGAGGAGAACAGGGCTCAAAAGAGGCTGAACAGGGAAAGAGAGCTGTAGAGTCTCCTCTACGACCTAAAGTACTGGATCTGGATAATGTTTCCCTGGGAGATCGCTTTGGTACGAGTGTGAATAGTGATCTAAGCCCAACTCCCAGATGGAAGCAGCCTTCAAATCATGATGAAGAAACTTACAAACCATCGATTTTGGATGTTGATTCCTTCAGTAACCAAACACAACCTGGAGTTTTCACAGATCTCTTTGGAATGTCCGCATTCTCGATTTCGGATCAGGCTCGAGCCAACCAGATGACTCCAACCGTTGGACCCAAGTCAGTACCTTCTGTTCATCCTCAATCCTTGTTGCAAAGCCTCCAAAAAGATCCACCTCAGTCCCAGATGCAAGCTCCCTTTCAACCTGCTCTGTCAGAACAAGCAAGGCTTCAATCACCACTTGAGCCCCGGACTCTCAACCAACCAGAGTTTCAAGCTTTTACCACAGAAAGACCGAAACCTCAAATGCAAGCACAGTCGGTCACTCCTGGCTGGACTATTGGAGAGCAGCAGTTTGATATGTTGGATATCTCACGGGGTGAGGTAAATGTTGATGAACCTTTGTTGCCGTCTTCCTCAGAAAGTTCCAAGAGGCCTCACGGTGCCAGACCATCCACTGTGGATCAAATACTCCACGGACACGACGACCGATTTACAGGATCCATCTTGAGTCCAACTTTAGCTCCGTCACTAACACCGACTTTGACTCCAGCTCAGTCTTCCGGCTTAATATCACCCATGACTCCTGTTCAGATGCCTACACCAAGACTCGCAATTTCTCCAGGTCACAGTTTGAACCCAGAGAGAACTGTGATGACAGAAAGTGTTTCAGCAGGTAATAGAAATCAAAAACAAACCGCCTTTTCTCCTCCATTACCCGAACCTGTCTGGAGCCAAAGCAGGGAGCTGGCATCCGAGGAACTGAACAAAATTCAACAAAGGGAGCCAGAGTCTCAGGTGAGTGTGCACTCAAACTTGCATGGCATCATATATGATTGAGTTAGTGGAAGCAATTGGTGTCTGCGTGTCATGATCAGAGCTCGAGTTCAGGTTTACCATGTTTAATGCCAGGCAGCTTGTTAGCAAACATGGCTGCCAGTTATAAATATAAAAATAACAAGTTTAACCATCGAACCTTAATCTGCCAAGTTGGCCAGCCAAGTACAGACGCTCCCTGATTTACGTTCATCCGTTTTACGTTTTTTCGGAACTTTTGTAACCCTAAGCAAGTCTCGTACACTGAGATGAATTAACTATCTGCTCGGTTTGGTACAATCTATCATGCACACTCAGTTAAGCAAAGAGAGTTGTAAAATGAATGAAAACCCAAATCCAGAAAAGAAAGAACTCTGCTCTGCTGGTGATGCACATCAGTGCAGGCTGAGTTCTAAACGAGTTCAACGGCGCCCTTGCTCACTTGAAAGACCGGGAGTCCATATAACCCACAGCAAGTACACTACTTTCGCAAGTACACTACTTTCGGTTTTGAGTGCCTCACATGTTATAAGCGTTGATTGGCTGTTTTAAGCTTCATGTAAAGTGACTCGGTATAAATAAGTGACTTATTTGAAATTAATGTTGATGGTATTTGATATATTTGATATTATTTTACAATGTTATGTTTATAATAATTGATTTAAGGGTGTTTTATGAGATACGGCAATGGTATTTATGGATGTATAGTACAGTATGAGCGTCATACATCACTGTAACAACTTACGTTCACTTTCAACTTACGTTCGGCCGTCCGGAACCAATTTAAAACGTAAGTCGGGGAGCCTCTGTATTGTTCAATAGTGACAGCTGGAATGGCAACAGCAATGTTAACAAAGCGAAATAGTGCATTCGCACAATGTAATTAAAACTTAATTATTAAGGATAAACTGTTCTGTTGCTGTTTAGTAAAAAATGTTAGACTGGGGCATATATTTGAGGATTTGTGGTAGTTAGCTAGTTAGCTGTTCAGCTACAAGGCTATATATTAGCGGTGATTAGCAACCACGTGAAATAATGAAACATTCACTCAAAAGTACTTTTATCTCAGTTTCTTCTAGGAAAAATGGCGTACGCAAATTGTGTATGTTGCGAGATAGGTTTATTTGACCTGTCAAGTAAAAAAAAAGAAAAGAAAAGAATCAGCAGTTTATCTGATAGCATGTTGCTATATTCCTTATCAGCTAATTTAAGGTTGGGGTGGAACCTCTTATGTAAGATTAGCTGTTGATTAAAGCTGCTAATTACATGGAATACTTTATCCTAGCTTTTTATCCCCACATGAAGCATTTTTGAGTACAAAGAATATAATTTGTTGATGTGTGTGTGTGTGTGTGTGTGTGTGTGTGTGTGTGTGTGTGTGTGTGTGTGTGTGATATATTGTATAGGAGCAATCTCGATCGAGAAGCATTAACCAGAGAGCTGCTACCGAGACTTCAATAGATGGGCCGCTAGCACGAATCAAGAGCCGCAGTGCACATAGAGACAAAAGGGAAGGGAGATGGGTGAGTTGAAACACACACACAGACACAAATACACTACATATAAAGGACTGCACATGAAGGCGAGACTTGATGTACACTCTCACAGAACAACACCTGGATGAGTCATGGCAGGTGAACACCCACCTGTGCATACACAGGTTGTTTGTGGATTCACGTACATCTAAACAGTCTATAATAATCTTGCAACTTTTTAAACACACACACACACACGCACACACAGAGTCTTGTTTTCTTAACCTTAGAGGACAGTACTTAGACTTGCATTACTTTTCTGGGGACTTGTGATAAAAATTGGTTGACTCACTGGACTGCTATAAAATGGAAGAATTTATGTTATGAGGACTTACATTTAATCCCCATCAGGGAGACCAGTCCCTATAACATGAATGTTACGAACACCAAGACCCCGCCCACACACACACTCTCACACTCACACACACACACACACACACACACACACACACACACACACACACACACACACACATATGTGAGGCGCTCCACCGGATGTAGGTGCTTGTCGCAAGTGACGTATGGTGCTTGTGAGACAAAGCGCGGCTTATCCGGACTTCCGATCTTTCAAGTGAGCAAGTGCACGTTGAATACTTGTTTAGTACTCACCCGTCACTTGCTCACTTGAAACATCGGAAGTCCGCATAAGTCGTGCTTTGTCTCACAAGCACCATACGTCTAGGGATGTCATTGACAATCGGAATATCGATATATCGCCGATATAATTATGTTGATCGATAATTGATACCTATAAAAGGGAGATCGATACTTCTAACGTTATAGCTTTTCTGTGTTCATGACAGCGTCTGTAGTAAATGCCATTTTGAATGACCCAAGCAAATGGTACGTCCCGCCTTTCTGTATGGTAAATGGTATGTCCCTGCTTCTAGTGTGCCGTCAGAGCGCGTGTTCTCAACAGCATGGAACATTTTGAACAAGATATGTGCATCTTCTGAATCTATACATCTATTTTCGATTCCACGTCACTGTGACACGCAGCGGAGAGCCAATCCTTTCTGTACTCCACTGTGTGGGCGGGTCCGATAGCTTCAAACTTCAATTTTATTGGATTATAACAACAGCCACAGACTGCGCGTGTTGTTTGAGTAAAGAGATAAATTTCCCTCGTTTTGATCGGCTCATTTCCACGAAGCCAAGCACAGCTGGCAAGCAAACACAAAAGGACAGACATGGAAAAACTTCAACCCGCAGAGCAGCTGATTGCCAAAACTTGGGACGCGCTTCCTGTCACATAAATACCACATTTCTCTGTTCTAAACTTCAGTGATTGATAACAGTGTGTGTGTGTGTGTGTGTGTGTGTGTGTGTGTGTGTGTGTGTGTGTGTGTGAGAAAGAGAGAGAGAGAGAGAGAGCAGTGTACCTTGATGGAGATGTATCACTTTGAAACCACCTGCCTGTGACACTTGTGTGTGTGTGTGTGTGTGTGTGTGTGTGTGTGTGTGTGTGTGTGTGTATCTTAGTGAGATTAAAATTTAACTTTATTTCTCCTCAGTAAAACTGGTCAATAATATCACTTCATACCCATAGCTTCTCTCTCTCTCTGTCTGTCTGTCTCTCTCTCTCTCTCTCTCTCTCTCTCTCTCTCTCTCTCTCTCTCTCTCTCTCTCTACAGACTGATTGTGAATGAAAGTGAGAATGTGATGCCATCTGCAGTACGAATCATATTATTACATTCAGTACGTTAGATGGATGAACATATACTAGTCCTTCTCAAAAAATTAGCATATTGTGATGTAGTTCATTATTTTCTGTAATGTACTGATAAACATTAGACTTTCATATATTTTAGATTCATTACACACAACTGAAGTAGTTCAAGCCTTTTATTGTGTTAATATTGATAATTTTGGCAAAAAAGTGAAGAAAAACCAAAAATCCGTATCTCAAAAAATTAGCATATTTCATCCAACCAATAAAAAAAGTGTTTTTAATCCAAAAAAGTCAACCTTCAAATAATTATGTTCAGTTCTGCACTCAATACTTGGTCGGGAATCCTTTTGCAGAAATGACTGCTTCAATGTGGCGTGGCATGGAGGCAATCAGCCTGTGGCACTGCTGAGGTGTTACGGAGGCCCAGGATGCTTCGATAGCGGCCTTAAGCTCATCCACAGTGTTGGGTCTGGTGTCTCTCAACTTTCTCTTCACAATATCCCACAGATTCTCTATGGGCTTCAGGTCAGGAGAGTTGGCAGGCCAATTGAGCCCAGTAATACCATGGGCAGTAAACCATTTAGCAGTGGTTTTGGCACTGTGAGCAGGTGCCAGGTCGTGCTGAAAAAGGAAATCTTCATCTCCATAAAGCTTTTCAGCAGATGGAAATATGGCACCCCAGACCATCACTGACTGTGGGTACTTGACACTGGACTTCAGGAATTTTGGCATTTCCTTCTCCCCAGTCTTCCTCCAGACTCTGGCACCTTGATTTCCGAATGACGTGCAAAATTTGCTTTCATCTGAAAAAAGTACTTTGGACCACTGAGCAACAGTCCAGTGCTGCTTCTCTGTAGCCCAGGTCAGCCGCTTCTGCCGCTGTTTCTGGTTCAAAAGTGGCTTGACCTGGGGAATGCGGCACCTGGAGCCCAGTCCACTGCTTCCACAGGTCCCCCAAGGTCTGGAATCGGCCCTTCTCCACAATCTTCCTCAGGGTCCGGTCACCTCTTCTGGTTGTGCAGCGTTTTCTGCCACACTTTTTCCTTCCCACAGACGTCCCACTGAGGTGGCTTGATAGAGCACTCTGGGAACAGCCTATTCGCTCAGAGATTTCTTTCTGTGTCTTACCCTCTTGCTTGAGGGTGTCAATGATGGCCTTCTGGACAGCAGTCAGGTCGGCAGTCTTACCCATGATTGCGGTTTTGAGTAATGAACCAGGCTGGGAGTTTTTAAAAGCCTCAGGAATCTTTTGCAGGTGTTTAGAGTTAATTGGTTGATTCAGATGATTAGGTTAAAAGACCTGAAATATAAAATAATAAAAGATAATAATAATAGAAGACCTGAAATATTTCAGTTGGTGTGCAATGAATCTAAAATATATGAAAGTTTAATTTTTATCAGTACATTACAGAAAATAATGAACTTTATCACAATATGCTAATTTTTTTTAGAAGGACCTGTATGTATGTATATATATATATATATATATATATATATATATATATATATATATATATATATATATATATAGGGATTTTCTGTTCTTATATATATATATATATATATATATATATATATATTTATATATATATATAAAATTTTGTATATATATATATATATATATATATATATATATATATATATATACACACACACACACACACACACACAGGGATTCCTCGCTACTTCGAGCTTCAATTCATCCTGCTTCAGTGCATTGCAGTTTTTTAAAAGATAAATAAATAAATACTCATCGAATTAAAAAATAAGGAAATTAAGGTAGAATCGGGGGAAAGGTTAAGGAAAATGTCACAAAAACAAAGCCAATTATGCAAAAAAAACCCTAAACAAACAAAACAGCAAACAACCAAAAATCTCCAATCAAACTCGTTACATTATTGCATCTGTGTGTCGTCTTCTCATGCAATACCATCTGTATGTGTGTGTATTTATATTTTATTTACATCTTTGTGTTATTTTTTAATGTTTAATTGTTGTTATAAGCATTTATAGCATTGAATGTGTGTTTATTGATATTATATACACATGTACATGTACGTGACATTGGGGGTCTAGTGGATAGAGCCTAGGATTGCTGATCCTAAGGTTGGGGGTTCGAGTTCCCACAAGGTTGTCACTGCCCCACTAGTGCAGCGAACTGGGTTATCAAAGGCGGGCCATGTCTCTCACTGTCTATGGTGTTAGGTTCATGTAAAAGAACCATTGCTGACTGTTGTAAAGAGGAGCTGCAAAGCCATCAGCGTGTTTCTGTCTTTTGCTAAAAGGGTTGTGACAGGAAGGGCATCCGACATAAAAATGATTCAGATGATTCGCTGTGGAGACTTTTGAGAACGGGAAAAAGCTGAAAAGAAAAGAAGATACATGTACTTATACATCAGTCGGGGGGTGGGTGATCCTACTTCGTGGATTTCGATGGTCGCGTAGGAATCTCGGTCCCAATTAACCGGGTAAAGTGAAGGATCCCTGTATGTGTGTGTGTATGTATACACACACACACACACACACACACACACACACACACACACACACAGTGATCTCTCGCTGCTGCGTGCGGCTTCAGTGCATGACAGGTTTTTCAGAAATATTCATTGAACAATGTTTTAAAAATAATGAAATTAAGGGAAAATATAGGAAAAGTTTGGGAAAATGTCACAAAACGAGGCCAATTATGCAACAAAACCCCAAACAAACAAAAACAAACAGAAACAACCCAACAAAACTACTGACATTTTTATGTGAGGTGCATGTCTGTGTGTGCGCGCGTGCATCTGTATGTGGTATGTGTATATTTGTAGTTTATTTACATCTTATGCATTATTTTTGAACGATTATTTGTTATTATAAGCATTTATAGCGTTGAATATGTATTTATTGATATTATATACACATATACATGTACATATACGTCAGTCAGACGGGTTGATCCTACTTCGCGGAAATCGGCGGTCGTGGGGGTCTCGGTCCCCATTAACTGTGGAAAGTGAGGGATCTCCGTGTGTGTGTGTGTGTGTGTGTGTGTGTGTGTGTGTGTATATAATATAATTAGAGAGGGACAGCATGCACTCATGTCACTGTGACTCATCTGTATATATGCATATCTTGTGTTTATAATGTAATTTATCTGTGATGAGACATGTATAGTAAAATTAGAAGCTTCGAGAACTTGAGACAGACATTGTTGGAAGTATTTGAATTGTATGTAATGCTGTAATGGTACAGAGTGCATTTCTAGTATAGAAACATTCACGTGCAGATTGAGGTTCATGGTGGATGTGAGAGGTGATGGTGCGGCGCAGAGTCTTGACCTGTAGTTGGCTCTGCAAAGCAAATAATGAAAAAAGTCCAGTGTAAACATGTTTGTGTAGGTTAAGGTGTGTGGTGCAGTACAAGGCAGGTGTGTATGTGTGTGTGTGTGTGTGTGTGTGTGTGTGTGTGTGTGTGTGTGTGTGATGGAGATGAATTGACGAGTGCAGTGAGGTGGTTCAGACCCGCACATCATGTTTTTTCAAATTGGGTTGTATGTGTTGTTTTTCTATTTGTTTATTTGTGTACTGTATTTTGTTTGTTTGTGTACAGTGTTTGTTTTATGTTTTTTGGTTCGCTGTGTGTAGCTTGTGGTTGTTTGTTTATTGTGAGTGTATTGTTGTTCTGTGTGCGCTTGTTTGTGTTGTGTTTATTTGTGTGTTGTTTTGTTTGTGTTGGTATGTTGTGTTGTGATACTCAGTTTGAGTGTATTGTGTATTTGTTTGTTTGTTTGTGGGTTTTTAATTTGTTTGTTTGTATGTATTGCAATATGATTGTGTTTGTTTATTTATATTGTGTTGTGGTTCTCTGTATTGTTTGTTTTGCGCTGTTGCATTCGACCTGTGTTGAAGTTTGTGTTGTCATATTGTGGGAAAGGCTCGCGTTGTCTTGCGAGGAAGTCATCGTACTGACCCTCCCTCCCCCTCCCCCTCCCCCCACCCCCACCCACACCCCCACCCCGTGAGTGAATCGTACAGGCCGAGTCATTATCAGATCACTCAGCAGCACCGTTATAAACAGGAACACGGCTTGTACAGACCACTGAGTGAACACCACAAGCAGAGAGAGCAGATACAGAGAGAGAGAGAGAGAGAGAGGGAGTGTGTGTGTGTGTGTGTGTGTGTGTGTGTGTGTGTGTGTGTGAGAGAGAGAGAGAGAGAGAGAGAGAGAGAGAGAGATGGCCTATTTTCGATGTGCATCCTGCTGGCCTTTACAATGGATTTGGGTGAGTGGAGACTCTCTCTCTCTCTCTCTCTCTCTCTCTCTCTCTCTCTCTCTCTCCATCTCTCTTTTTTCTCTATCACTTTCTCCCTTGTCTGTCTGTCACTGTCTCCAGTGTCTCTCGCCTACTGTCCCCTCCCTCCTCTCTGTCTCTGTCTCTGTATCACTTTCTCCCTTGTCTGTCTATCACGCTCTCTTTCCTCTACTCTGTCATCCCCTTTCTCTCTCTCTCTCTCTCTCTCTCTCTCTCTCTCTCTCTCTCTAATATTTTGTGTATCATTCGTTCATGTGGAGTTTATTGTGTCTAAAGCCCACTCGAGAAGGTGTGAAAATGATCCCCCCGCGGCATGAATTGTCCCAACACTGCATCTTAACATCTGGTTGGTTTGATTGTTTTTCTGCATCGTGGCTCTTCTTTAACGTTCTGCTGACAGACGGATGAATTCAACTTTGTTTAGTTTTAATTCTGCATTTGAGATGAAACTGAAATTTTTCAATTTCTCGTTCCAGCCACCAAGCAAAGTATTCAGGGAATGATCTTGTGGTGATGGAGTGATACAATACTAAACGATACCATACCATATACAATACGATATCATACCATACGACACAGTACTACACCACAGCATACTTGGTGTGTGATGAGCAAAGCCGGCGTGTGATTAAAGCGTGAATGCTGGTAGTGTCTTGGTTATATAGTGCAGTGTGGTGGTGGTGGTGGTGGTGGTGGTGGTGGTGGGGAGGGCGGGTTGTAAATGTGAAATCCATGATGACAGGTTGAATTCGTCTCTTGAGTCAGTGGAGGGTGAGTGTCGGAATCGGGCAGTAATTTTTCATGGTGGTGTTTACAGTATCTGTGCTGATGATGTAAAACTCCCTCAGCTTCCTATAATGGGTTCTGACTTCATCCATATGACTCAATGTGTGATGTCATCATTCATCGATTATCATCACGATTCTGATTCTGCACTTTTCACCGAACACTCTGTATCATGGTTCCCACCATAACGAGGACACGCCCATGTGTTTGATCTCTTTTACTCTACAGAGAGCATGTGGTTACTATAGAAACAATAACATACAGAAGACCATGGTCATGATGAAACGATGGCGTACAGATGCTCCCTGGCCATTTTTAGTGCTGTGTGTGTGTGTGTGTGTGTGTGTGTGTGTGTGTGTGTGTGTGTGAGAGTGTCTGTGTGTGACTGTGTGTGTGTGCGTGCGTGCATAAAGTGGGTCATAAAGGAAGTGTTTTTATTTCCTGTGTGGTCTGAGCTGAGCTCTTTCGGAGGAACCAGTTGAATTCAGTGTATCGCTTTTAACCTGTTGAGTTTTACTTCCTCTCAGTGACACACAAGACGGTGAGATTAATCACAACAGCACATCTACCTTCTCATCTGAAGCATCTGTGCTTCTTTTAAAGCAATTTTCTGCAAATAAACAAGCAGACTCAGAGCACTGAGATGTCAGAATCTGGAATCTTTTGTTTGTTTTCAGACACAAATAAATAGATTTTTTGATTTCTACCTGAGAGATGTTCACGTTTAAAAAAAAAAAAAAAATCTCAGTACAGTCGACTTCAGTTAAATAAATGAAGTGAAATTCCCACAACCTTCAATAAAAACCTCAGGGCTCCAGATGTGAATGCCAGTAAAACAAATAAAATAAATCCAACTGGCTGTTCCAGATCACACCTAGGTGTGAGTGTGAATGTGAATGGTTGTGTGAGTGTTGGCCCTGTGATGGCCTGGTGAGCTGTCCAGTGTGTTACAACTCTGGGAGTGCTCAGAGACATGTGACCTTTTTGATTGGCTGTTCCAAGGTGGCATTAACGTGAATTTGTCGGATTGGCTGAGCCACATCGTTGACTGGTGTAGTAGAAGTAATTATGGTCTCGTGCTGAGCTGTACAAACAACAAGCGCAGAAATCAAGCGCGGAACAACATTATAACTCTGGTGATAGTATTTCAAAAGCCCACTAAAGCTGTGTGTGTGTGTGTGTGTGTGTGTGTGCATGCATGTGTGTGTGTGTGTGTGTGTGTGTTTCAGCAGAGGATATTGTTTATTATTGCCGAGTTTTTACTGTTGTTACTGCAGAAGAAGTGAAATACAGGCATTCCTTGCTACTTCGCGCTTCAATTCATGCGGCTTGAGTGCATCGCGGTTTTTATTTTTTAAATATTCTTCTTCTTTTCCTTTCGGCTGTTCCCTTCAGGGGTCGCCACAGCGAATCATCTGCCTCCATCTCACCCTATCCTCTGCATCTTCTACTCTTACTCCAACTACCTTCATGTCCTCCTTTCACCACATCCATAAATCTTGTCTTTGGTCTTCCTCTGGGCCTTCTGCCTGGTAGTTCCAACCTCAGCATCCTACTACCAATATACTCACTATCCCTCCTCTGTACATGTCCAAACCATCTCAATCTAGCCTGTCTGACTTTGTCTCCAAAACCGCTTACATGTGCTGTCCCTCTGATGTGTTCATTAAAAAATAATAAATAAATAAGGAAATTGAGGAAAAAGAAAGTTGTGGTCTAGTGGTATAGGGCACTGGATCGCTGATCCAAAGGTTGGGGGTTCGGGTCCCACTCTCCACAAGGTTGTCACTGTCCCCCCCAGTGCGGCTAACTGGGTTATCAAAGGCGGGCCATGTCTGTCACTGTCTATGGTGAGAGGTTCATGTAAAAGAACCATTGCTGACTTTCGTAAAGAGTAGCTGCAAAGTCGTCAGCGTGTTTCTGTCCCTTACTAAAAAGGGTTGTGACAGGAAGGGCATCCGACGTAAAAACCTCTGCCAAATCAAATGTGCGAATCAGATGATTCGCTGTGGCGACTCCCGAGTAAAAGGGAAAAAGCTGAAAGGAAGACAGACAGGGTAAAAAGTTAATGAAAATGCCACAAAAACAAGGCCAATTATGCAAAAAAAAAACCACCAAACAACCCAAAACCTCCCATCAAAACTACTTACATTTTTGTGAGGTGCGCATCTGCGTGCACGTGCTCGTTAGTGTGTGTATTTAAATTTTATTTACATCTTATGCATTATTTTTTTAATGTTTAATTGTAATTATAAGCATTTATATAATTGAATATGTATTTATTGATATTATATACACATATACATGTAAGTATACTTCAGTCGGGTAGGGCTGATCCTACTTCACAATCGGAGATTGCGTGGGGGTCTCGGTCCCAATTAATCGTAGAAAGGGAGGGATCCCTGTAGTCCATATTTTGTATATTTGCTCTGTTAGATGACATTTAACAATGCACAGTAGTACCTCGACTTACGAGTGTTTTTTTCTAACAAATTTTCCATAATTCAAGCGTCGATCCCACCAAAAATCTGCCCCATCTAACGAGCAATTTTTTGACTTATGAGCTCTGCTGGGGAAATGGCTTTTTCAGGCCGATTAGCCTTGTATTCTTCCGTGTGTATTCCTCCGCACTCGAAGAATGCCCTGTGCAGTGCTTCTGAATTATTTTCTGTGAAGACACCTACAGGAAGAAAAACAAAATTTTTACGCCCCCTCCACACCCCGTGCACGACTATAAATAGTGTTTAATGCACTTCATACTGTTTGCTTGGTGCTTTTTCCCTACATCCTAGGGAACATCGTGAGAGCGCCACTGCCAACTGGTGTAGAGGATGCGCAATCACACTTAAGGCTGGTCCAGTATGTGAAAAAAGCATGTTCCCCAGGGTCATACTCGCCAATTATCCTCGTTAAAACAGTTAAAAATAAATAAACAGTAAAATAAATTAGTAGTGTAAGTTAATGTTAAGTGCTATTAAGTTCAGACGCACTTACTGTATTGTTTATTGACTTACAGTTTATTCTTGTTTTATTATTATTTATTGTTAAGTACAGTATTATTAATGTTACTGTACATGTGTTGTTATTGTGAAATAGTTACATGTTTATCTTAAATTTATTATGTCAAAAATACATGTTTGTGTCAGGATCTATGAGTTTGGAAGGGGTTGGAATGGATTTGTTGGTTTTCTGTTGTTTCCGATGGGAGTTTTTGTTTCATCTAATGAACGTTTCCAATTCGGAGCTCGCCCTCGGAACGGATCGATTTCGTAAGTTGAGGTACCACTGTATTGTGTTATTCTTCTCTTATAATCCTGGAATTGTGGAGGATCAGTGTGTAGGAGACGGGACTGTGCATTTTGATTATTTTAAACATGAAATTATGTTTTGATCGAAGTCTTGATTTGATTTTTAGTGTAAAATGGTTGTGTGTTTGAGCCTGAGCTATGACACTGCTGAATTTATCACTGTTTGCATGACAGACATCCATTTGCTAAGCAAACTGCTGTGCGCACGCACGCACACACACACACACACACACACACACACACACACACACACACACATGCGCACGCGCTCTCACTCTCCCTCTCTCTGACTGCTTCACCGCACCTACCTCGTCTTTTCTTACACAAGCCTGTTTTCCGGGAGCCTTTACTTTTGCTCGCCTTGACATGGTTAAGGAGTCGTTGCCTCTGTGCCAGTCATTGGGAAGTAGGTGAGGCATCTGTATACAGTCAGCCCCCATCTTACGAAGACCCCTGTGTACGAAATCCCTGGGTTACGAAAAACATTTTCTTGAGTTTCCGTCTCCGAGATATGAAACAATCCCCTCTTACGAAAAGAAATTCGCCAATCAACGCCCGAGTTGCTCTCTCGTTGGCTATCTCTCAACATCCCGCCCCACTGGCCTCCCAGATAGAGACAGAAGGAAGCTTCACTCTTTCGTTTTTAGTTCAGTTTTTTTAAGTTGTTTTTTTAAGTTGTTTTAATTCAGTAAATGTTTAATTAATGTGGGCGCATTTGAGCTCACCTGGAATTCCGATCCCTGAAAGAATCAAATTAAAGTGAGTTTGTCAAGCAGGGAATGTGTTTTGAATTCACGTCTTGTGAGAGAGAGAAGGAATAACGCTTTAGTTTTTAGTTTAGTTTTTTAAGTTGTTTAATTCAGTAAATGTTTAATAAATGTGGGCGCATTTGAGCTTACCTGGAGATAGAGAGAGAGAGAGAGAGAGAGAGAGAGAGAGAGAGAGGTGTGTGTGTGTGTGTGTGTGTGTGTGTGTGTGTGTGTGTTTATAAAAATGTTTAATTAATAAATATGTGAATAAAATGGTTTAATATGTTAATAAAATATTTAAATGGTTTAATAAATAATTTTCTTTCAATTTTAACACATATTTCATACAAAATTGGTGTACTTTTATCATTTTTAAAGGGTTTATGGGGTTTATCCAGTCAAAAGACTGGAGCCATGGCAAGATGTGACCTCTACTTACGAAATCCCCGCAATACGAAAAGGGCTCTGGAACGGATTAATTTCGTAAGTTGGGGGCCGACTGTATATCGGTCTGATAGCAGTCTTGGTGAAGCAGGTGTGGCCTCAGTATCACACATGTTGAAGGAGGAGTGGTCTCTATCACTTGTGTTGAAGGAGACAGACACATGTAAGGAATGTGGCCTCTAGATCAGACATGTGCAATAGGTGTGACCTATGGTCAGACACGTGTAAGAGGTGTGGCCTCTAGATCAGACATGTGGAGAGATGTGGCCTCTATATCAGTATTAGGAGATTTGGCCCCTGTGTCAGACATTGGGAAGAAGGAGTGGTCTGTCAGTCTCACACCCTCTCTCCTTCACCTTCTCTCTCTCACACACACACACTCTCTCTCTCTCCCCCTCTCTCTCTCTCTCTCTCTCTCTCTCACATACACACACACGCCCTCTCTCTCACTCACACACACATACACACACACTTTTTCTGCCTCACTCTCACACACTCTCTCTCGCTCTCTGTGTGTGTGTCTCTCTCTCTCTCTCTCTCCCCTCCCTCTCTCCTCCCTCTCTCTTCCCCCTCTCCTCCCCCTTTCTGTTTTCTCCTTGAGTGTGAGATGTTTGTTGTTGGGTTGCAGTCAGGAACACTGACGCATTTCTCCACTACCTGTCAGCACCTGCAGGAACACACACACACACACACACACACAGAGGAGTCAGAGAGAGAGAGAGAGAGAGAGCGCGAGCAGATCATTGAGAAGAGCGAGTCCTTGTTCTTTTTTTTTTTTTTTTTGCCTGTGAGGATTTAATTCGGGGCGCTTGAGGATCAGACATGTCTGAGTGGACAAGACGTGAGGAATAATGTGTGTGTGTGGAGTAGAAACAGAGAAGGATTGAAAGTGTGTGTGTGTGTGTGGTTTTGTGTGTGTTAGTGAGAGAAAGAAAGACTTGTGACAGGTTACCTGACGGCTGTAGCTCCTAAACAAACAGCGTGCAGGTGTGGTGTTTTGATGGTGTTTTGGATGTTTAACCCTTTCCACACTGACCTGAATGAAATCAGTTAGTTTAGAGATCACTGATATGTGTCGTTATGAAAATGTAAAGGCTCTCGATGCATCTACAATCAAGAATGTTCTGGAATAAATACCTTGTGGACCCCAGAGCTTGTTATTAAAATTGATGGTATTTTGTTGGATGGATACGGCTGTGTGAACGCTCTGAGCAAAAGTGTAGGATTTTTGGGAGATTTTCCGTCACTTTGACGGATTTGCGATGATCTAAACCCTGACTTTTCTGAACTACACTGTGAGATTGCGTGCACGAGAGCAGAGGTTTTGGCCCGTGGTTTCAGACTCAGGCTTTATTTAGAGGAATATCATTACAGAGCTACTGTTTAAGCTGTCGACAGGGGGTGGAGAAAAAGGAAAGTCATAAAAAAAAAAACAAAAAAAAAACACAGGCCTGATGTTGGAATAGAAGGAACAACGCTGAAGAGGAGACACGGGACACAAGACTCTCCCATGGACTGCTGCAGAACCATCAGATTTCACCGGCTGCCAATAATCCGCACTGCGATACTTTTACTCTCGTCAACTTTAAAATGTCTTTGAACTGAGTATTTAAAATAATAATAAAAGTGTTTGGAAACTACAGTCGAGAAAGTTACCCCGGAGACTGGACTGATAGCGTCGAGGACTCTCAGGGTGTCGAAGATGGACTATCTCGGGGATAAACTGACAGTTGCCCACACCCAGATGACAGACTGGATGGGCAGTGTGCGTCGGTCCCTCCAGGGGGCACTGACGTTTGTCTCGAACAGCGTGGACAGATCACGGGGCGAAGAGGAAGGGGGTGGCTTCAAACGGGCCGCCTCTTTGCGCAACCTGGCCAATCGTGGCCGGGAATCCTTCCGCAGGTTCAGCGTGCGCAGCCGACAGAATCTGCGCAGGCGGATATCGTCTACCTCACCGAGGAGCACGCCAACCTCCGTAAGACCAGCGCACGCAGTCCAGTTCATACACAGTACACATATCACATTTCTTAAGTATCTCAGGATCTACTTTATTGTTAACATGCTAGCATGCTAATCCCAGCACACTTTATTAGATGATGTTTATTGTGAGTTTTCTAGCTTGATTAAAAAGAAACATATAGAAAATGCTAACAATTTGATGAGTCAGTCACGTAGCTAATCTTTGCTCTCTAAATTAGCCAGTAGGTTTATTTGTTGAAAAAGTTTTCATGCGAATGACTTTCATGGCTTCAGCTAGGTGTTTCCTAACCTTTAGTGTATTGTCGGTTGCCTTGGTGAAGTTAGAAGACTCAGAAAGAGACTAGAACGCATACGTTTAAACGAAAAAAGGTGTTTTAAAAACAGACGGAAAAAGCATACCCTTGCCCAGAGTCAGCTGAGATAGGCACCAGCCTCCCCGTGACCCTGATTACAATTAATCCGCTTAGAAAATGAATGAGCACATTGCACTCATTGGGGTTGCATTGTAGTGAGTCGCTACCTAGTCTAATACACTAGTGTATTTGGATGCTATCATGTTGCAGTGCATTGTGGGATACACTTGGAGTTAGCACTCAGTGTTCTCTATTCAGCTGATAAACTTCTGGCTGCTTTTGCTCACAGCTCACCTGACTTGAACTACATATCCTACTCAGAAATTTTACAATGGCAATTTTAAACAAGTTGTGCTCGATCAACCTCAATCCAAATCGACCAATCAGCTCTCTTCACCATGCGACATCCACTAAACTCAGGGCACGGGAAAAAAGCAGCATTCTTCCTGTGTCACAAGTTAAAAGAACACACTCGAAGAAAAGTGATATCCGCCCTCTTCCACATACATTCAAGAAAATATTAGCTGTAGAAGACAGTACAGTGGTACCTTGACTTACGAATTTAATCCGTTCCGAGGGCAAGTTCGAAAGACGAAAAGTTCGTTAGATGAAACAAATATTCCCATAGGAAATTACAGAAAACATTAATCCATTACACCCCCTCCCAAACTCATAACTTGCACAAACACATATATTTGACTGGATATATTAAAGATAAACATGTAAAAACAATAAATATTTAATAATAATACTACATATACATTAATAATAATAAATAATAATAAAACAAGAATAAACAATGTCAACTAACCCTTCCTATCATCAACTGCGGCAAAGCTATCATGGAGGCAGGCAGGAGGTGGTGTGTAACAGAGAGAGAGGGGGGGGGGATTTTGTGCATGTGCACGCTACAAATACCAGTGATAAAAGGCCAGTGCTTCTCAAATAGTGTGATGCCAGGGGGGCACGTATGACCCTGGGGAACATGCTTTTTTGCCATACTGTACTAGAATTAAGTGTAATTGTGCCTCCACTACAGTAGGTAGCAGTGGCGCTCTCATTGTTGTGCTATGGTGTAGGGAATAATATGGTAAAATAATATGGTGTATGCACCGAACAAATGATATTAGTGCAGTAAACACCATTTATAGTCGCTGGGGGGCATGAGATGTTTTTTTTTCCCTATAGGGGGCGTCACAGAAAATAATTGAGAAGCACTGCACAAGGCGTTCTCAGAGCATGGAGGAATACACGCGGAAGAATACGAGGCTCATCGGCCCAGAAAAGAAATTTCCCTAGCAGAACTTGTAAATCAAAATTTTGCTCGTTGGATGGGGCAGATTTTTGGTGGGATTGAAGCTTGTATCATAGAAAATTAATTATAAAAGACACGCGTAAGTCAAGGTACCACTGTAACTGTAAATAATAAAATGATAGTAGCATCTGCATCAGAAGTAGTTTTGGTAAATACTACCAGGAAGTCCCTCCCACCATCTGTGTAAAGTGTGGTGATGGAGGTAATACTGTTTAAATTTAAAATTAAATATTTAAATTAATCTTTTTCCCTCCTAATTTTGATTTAAAACCATTAAAAAAGGAAAAATAATTAGTGATACATGTCTAAAAGGGTTTTATCGTGATACATTTTCCTGGTTGTATCATCCGACACTGCAGCTTGTCTCACTGTGGTGGGTTGGGTGCTATCATTCTGTAATCTTCATCAGGATGGTGTGTCAGTTATATTATTATTTATATCATAAACTTCTGTTAATAGCTTATCACCCTCTTCTTTGATCTCGAACCTGATTAAACAAAGCCTTCTTTTAGATTTTTTTTTGTTCCTCTCCTGGTTCTCCTTTCCCGCGTGTTGGAACAGAGCTTGTCGTCTGTCTGAACGCATCTCATCCTGTTTTACCTGAACAACCACCCTTCCTTTCTTCTGTCTCTCCACACACACACATACACACACACACACACACACACACACACACACACACTCTCACACACTCGCGCGCACACATTTTCCACAGTGCATTCCAGACAAAAGAAGAATAGAATTACGAGCCGTGTTTGGTTTTGGCGTGACCGCACCGAGTTGATCACGCTGAGCTTTACAAGAGCTCTGATAGAAAGTTGGAATGAGAGGGTGCGAGGAACTCTTTGACTTTGTGAGGAACTTTTGTCCTCTTAGCACTGAACAGTGTGTGTGTGTGTGTGTGTGTGTGTGTGTGTGTGTGTGTGTGTGTGTGTGTGTGTGTGTGTGTGTAAAGGATGTTACTGTAGAAGTGCTAATGTATTACATGTCATGTAAACCTGTATTACTGTTAAACATTAATCACTACTCTCAGACCCGTCACAACACAAAATAGAAAAATAGACATAATTTTAATGTTTTGGCCTCCAATTAGCATATTAAAGGTGCAGTATGTAATTTTTTTAGCATGTTCCTCCAAACAAAAGCATATAAAACTTATTTGAAAGATTTACTGTTAGTCATACTAATATCTACGACTTTGTTCTATACTCCTAAAAACTATTAAATTCTACACGTATGTAATAAATTTTTCTAACCCAGAAATAAACTCCACCCACATTTACCTGATCCCTGATGCAAATATGAAGGCAGGTGTAGTTGTGGTCAATGAAAACAGTGTTGTTTCTTCAAAACAGTGAGCGGCCACGCCTGTATCAAAGAGCTGTTAAAAATTGCAGATGGACTCTTTAAAATGTGCTTATATTACTTACATGTGTAAAAGTTTATGTATTTGTGTTAATAAAACTGCGCGTGTGGGTGAGGAAGCTGTAGCTGTAAACAGATCCAGGAAGTGCTTTAATATAATCACTAAACTAAGTTACCTTGTGCACATGGACTGATTTATTTGAAGTAGGGCAGCAGAGACCACACACACACACACACACACACACACACACAGAGAGAGAGAGAGCGAGAGAGAGAGAGGAACAATTGCGCTTTTTTTTTTTTTTTGCATTTAAACGGCTCAAGAACTGCTCTTCGCCGTTTAGTTGTCATTTTCTCCTTGTCACTGTTTGCTGCTGTTGACCTTTTATGGAGTTTTGTGGGTGTGGCTAAATATCAGTACACATATACTATGATTGTGTTCATTAGGTTTAGCAGCACTGTGGCGTTTTCTCATGACACACAACAGAATGAGTACAATGGAAACATGATCCTGTCGTAAATTTTTCAATATGATTGGTCGGATTTAGGTGCCCTGTTGCTATAGTACCAGCGGGGACGGGTACGATGGATGTGCCACATAAACGTGTTAACTCTTCGTTGATATGGTGAAGTTTCCTGACACTCCTATAGAGTGAGGGACTCTAAAGATGCTCCTGTCGTATGGTTTCTGGGTAATGTGACACCGTGTGATGTTTTGAGAGGAAATGAGTTTAAAGAGATGCTCTGGCGATGGAACTTGCTGGAAAAATTATATTCATGTCACATTCTGTAATTCTGTATAGCTGTCTCTCTCTCTATCTATCTCGCTATGTATGTATGTGTGTGTGTGTGTGTGTGTGTGTGTGTGTGTGTGTGTGTGTGTGTTTCACATGATCATTGTCCACTTATCTCGATCTCGAGTTTCCTGAGTAGCGACACGTTTGTTAACTTTGATGCGAGAACAAAATCACACTCATAGAGGACATGCTGTTACAGGTTGGGTGTGTTTTTAAGCTTTAAGACCTACATAGAGGTATTCACATGCATTGTGCTAATGAAAACACACACACACACACACACACACACACACACACACACCACACACAAAGACACACACACCACACAAAGGCGCACACATGTATTCACAGAATTGTGCCAACATGCCTCCCACTCTCTCACCGCCAAACTACACGCCAGCTTTTCCTCAACTCCCGTCTTCCATCCGTTTATTGTTCCTTTGCTTCCTCCAGCACACCCTTCCTCTCTTTCACTCTTTTTTGCTCTGTCACTCTCTCTGTGTATCACCTCTCTCTCTGTCTTTCTCTCTGTGTCTTTGTGTGTGTGTGTGTGTGTGTGTGTCTTTGTGTGTGTGTGTGTGTGTGTGTGTAATTGTAGCTCGTTTCGGGAACAGTGAAGTATCTTTGAAACAATAAGCTCTCATTGAAGCCACTTCTGTGACACAAAAACAAGCTGGAATTATCTGGAAACAGTCAATCAAGCTTTCACACACACACACACACACACACACACACACACACACACACACACACACACACACACGCGCACATATATAAACACACACAAAAACACAAACACATTAACAAAAATAAACACACACACACACACTAGCACACTCTCTAGTGTTTGTGTTAGTGTTTGAAATTTCCATTCCTGCCTTGTCAATTTAAATCAAGAGAAAAAGTCACTGTCCATCATAATTTATCTCCCCTTCAGCCACACCCACACATATGTGCAGACAGTTCTGATTATCAACATCTGAGAATGAAATTACTGATTTGTAGTCAAACTGTGGAGTAAAAACGAAGGTTTCTGACAGGATGAGAGAGACGGAGAAGGAAGCAGAGGTAGAAAGGAGAGATGTTTGTCTTTCACTGATTAAATGTAACCATGTGAAATACAAATCAATTAAATTAAGGATCAAAATTCAATCGGCAGGAAGTTCATTCCAGTCATGTGACCAAGACTCATGAGTTTTTTGCTGAATATTAGAGTGTTATGTTTTTTATTTCTTCATTCTCAGTTTCCTTGATCTTCCCTTTATATGCAGTATGTTGCATAAGTGTTCACGCCCTGGATGTTTCCACTGTGGTGTTCTTCAAATATGACTATAAGATTATAATATATAGAATATAAGATTATCTCACGGTCAGATTACCTCATTAACATATCTCACGGTTAGATTACCTCACAGTCAGATCATCTCAGTAACATATTACCTCACGGTCAGATTACCTCACGGTTAGATTACCTCACAGTCAGATCATCTCCGTAACATATTGCTCACGGTCAGATTACCTCACGGTCAGATTACCTCATGGTTAGATTACCTCACAGTCAGATCATCTCAGTAACATATTACCTCATGGTCAGATTATCTCACGATTAGATTACCTCACAGTCATGTCAGCTCAGTAACATAGTACCTCGCGGTCAGATTATCTCATGATTAGATTACCTCACGGTCAGATTATCTCAGTAGCATATTACCTCACGGTCAGATTATCTGACGGTCAGATTACCTCACGGTTAGATTACCTCACAGTCAGATCATCTCAGTAACATATTGCTCATGGTCAGATTATCTCACGATTAGAGTACCTCACGGTCAGATTACCTCACAGTCAAATCATCTCAGTAACATATTACCTCACGGTCAGATTATCTCACGATTAGATTACCTCACGGTCAGATCAACTCAGTAACATATTCCCTCATGGTCAGATTACCTCAATAACATATCTCACTGCCAGATTACCTCACGGTCAGATCATCTCAGTAACATATTACCTCACAGTCAGATTATCTGACAATTAGATTACCTCATGATCAGGACATCTCAGTAACATATTACCTCATGGTCAGATTATCTCATAATTATATTACCTCACGGTCAGATTATCTCAGTAGCATATTACCTCACGGTCATGTTATCTCACTGTCAGATTATCTCACTGTCAGATTGCCTCACTGTCATATTATCTCACTGTTAGACTAACATATTACTATATGTTACCTCACTGTCGTATAATTTCCCTGTCGGGTGATTTGCTCTCAGATTAACTCACTTTCAGATTATCTCGCTATCAGAATATCTTCTTCTTTTCCTTTCGACTATTCCCCTCAGGGGTCGCCACAGCAAATCATCTACCTCCATCTCATCTTCCATGTCCCACTATCAGAATATCTCACTGTCAAATTATCTTGTTTTCAGTAGATTCTTCCAGCAGAATACAGAAACATCTCTGTGGTCTGCTGAGACCAGAAACTGTGAAGCACGTGGTTGTGGTGGTGGTTGCATCACAGGTTCTGTTGCCTTGGGTTTCTGCATGTAACCTGCTGGCTACATGTATATTTCTTTGCTTACTCACCCAGTTTACTTTTTATCTCCAGATAACTCCTCCCCCTTTCACCCTGACCATTGTAGGACAATCTCTATTGCAGGAAGTAGCTCAACAACAACAAAAACGGCACCACCAGCTCTGTAAACAGTTCACCAACCAAATAACAACAGCTTCTTGATACTAATATGGTAGCTAGTGAGCTAATGCATTGTGGAAACTATATTTTGTGTCAAATCGAAGTTTAGTGTTTGGTGGAATAAACACCACTGTCGTTATGTCAGATGTGGATGAATAAAGTGTTGTTGAATTCATTCTCCACCCAAAGCACTGATACGGGCCTTCAGGGCATCGCAGCTCTGATTCCTTCAGAATGCCACTCCTTTTGTGTGTGTATGTGTGTGTGTGTGTGTGTGTGTGTGTGTGTGTGTGTGTGTGTGTGTGTGTGTGTGTGTGTGTGTGTGTGTGTGTGTGAGAGAGAGAGAGACAGAGATAAGTATGCAGTTAGTGCGGCTCACACAAGCCCCATAGTGTAGAAACAAGGTGTGGGAAGGTGTGCGTTCTTTCAGAGCCTGTCACCCTGCGACTGGCCCAATGCCTAAAACAATAGTGCCATGTTTGCAAAAGTTGCTAGTTTTTTCTTTTTTCTTTTGCATTTCTATTCATGATGTAAACTGAACATTCTTTTAAATTATGATTAAAGAACAAATGCACACCTTTTATTTTCTTATACAATCCAAAACAGGGAAAAAAAAAGCTGCTTCATTGTTTGTGATCTAGCGATAATTATGGCTCCAAATCGCAGCTCCTGATTGGTGCATTTCTTTATCAGGATAAGTGTACACAGAACTGAGGTTACATCACAATACTCATGTTATAAATAAATGAAGTAGGATTTTATGACCGACTTAAACAGCATTCATGTAAAACTATAAGTCGTAAACAACGGTGTAAAGTTTTTCCGCAAGCGTTAGCACGGGCGATGAGGGAAACGTGAATGTTTGGATTGTTCTGTGTGGTTTTGATGATCGCGATGCTACGCGACACATCTGGCTGCTTTTGTTGTGAGTTTGTTGTGCATGAAGTGCTCCATGAATGCAATGTTTATATGATTCACTCGGACATGGGTGTGATGAGCACGAGTAACAAATGCAAATGATACGGTCTGATAGTCTCTCTGTTTTCTCTCTCTCTCTCTCTCTCTCTGCATCTCACACTCTCTCTCTCTTTCTCTCTCTCTCTCTGTATCTTGTTCTCACTGTATCTCTCTCTGTCTGTCTTCCTTTCGGCTTTTCCCCTTTTACTCGGGAGTCGCCACAGCGAATCATCTGATTCGCACATTTCATTTGGCAAAGCTTTTACGTCGGATGCCCTTCCTGTCACAACCCTTTTTTAGCAAGGGACAGAAACACGCTGACGACTTTGCAGCTACTCTTTACGAAAGTCAGCAATGGTTCTTTTACATGAACCTCTCACCATAGACAGTGAGAGACATGGCCCGCCTTTGATAACCCAGTTAGCTGCACTGAGGGGGACAGTGACAACCTTGTGGAGTGTGGGACTCGAACCCCCAACCTTTGGATCAGCGATCCAGCGCCCTATACCACTAGGCCATCACTGCCCCACTGTATCTCTCTCTATATATCTTATATATCTCTGCATCTCTCTCTCTGCATCTCTCACTCTCTCTCTCACTGTATCGGTGCACCTCTCTCTCTCTGTATCTTGCTCTCACTGTATCTCTCTCTCTCTTCTTCTTCTTCTTCTTGTCCTTTCGGCTTTTCCCTTCAGGGGTCGCCACAGCGAATCATCTGCCTCCATCTCACCCTATCGTCTGCATCTTTTTCTCTTACACCAACTGCCTTCATGTCCTCCTTCACCACATCCATGAATCGTCTATATCTTATATATCGCTGCATCTCTCTCTCTCTCTCTGTGTGTTTCTCTCTCTCTCTCTGCATCTCTCACTCTCTCTCTCTCTCTCTCTCTCTCTCTGTATCGCTCACTGTAGCTCACTGTCTCTCTCTCTCTCTGTATCTCTCTCTCTCTGCATCTCTCTCTGCATCTCTCACTGTATCTCTCACTGTATCTCTTTCTCTCTCTGTATCTTGCTCTCACTGTATCTCTCTCTATATATATATTTATATATCTCTGCATCTCTCTCTCTCTCTCTCTCTCTCTCTCTCTCTCTCTCTCTCTCCACCCCTCACTCTATCTCTCTCTCTTTCTTGCTCTCACTGTATCTCTCTATATATATCTTATACTAGTCCTTCTCAAAAAATTAGCTTATTGTGATAAAGTTCATTATTTTCTGTAATGTACTTATAAAAAATTAAACTTTGATATATTTTAGATTCATTGCACACCAACTGAAATATTTCAGGTCTTTTATTGTTTTAATACTGATGATTTTGGCATACAGCTCATGAAAACCCAAAACTCCTATCTCAAAAAATTAGCATATTTCATCCGACCAATAAAAAGAAAGTGTTTTTAATACAAAAAAGTCAACCTTCAAATAATTATGTTCAGTTCTGCACTCAATACTTGGTCGGGAATCCTTTTGCAGAAATGACTGCTTCAATGTGGCGTGGCATGGAGGCAATCAGCCTGTGGCACTGCTGAGGTGTTACGGAGGCCCAGGATGCTTCGATAGCGGCCTTAAGCTCATCCACAGTGTTGGGTCTGGTGTCTCTCAACTTTCTCTTCACAATATCCCACAGATTCTCTATGGGCTTCAGGTCAGGAGAGTTGGCAGACCAATTGAGCCCAGTAATACCATGGTCAGTAAACCATTTAGCAGTGGTTTTGGCACTGTGAGTAGGTGCCAGGTCGTGCTGAAAAATGAAAATCTTCATCTCTATAAAGCTTTTCAGCAGATGGAAGCATGAAGTGCTCCAAAATCTCCTGATAGCGAGCTGCATTGACCCTGCTCTTGATAAAGCACAGTGGACCAACACCAGCAGCTGACATGGCACCCCAGACTATCACTGACTGTGGGTACTTGACACTGGACTTCAGGCATTTTGGCATTTCCTTCTCCCCAGTCTTCCTCCAGACTCCGGAACCTTGATTTCCGAATGACATGCAAAATTTGCTTTCATCCGAAAAAAGTACTTTGGACCACTGAGCAACAGTCCAGTGCTGCTTCTCTGTAGCCCAGGTCAGCCGCTTCTGCCGCTGTTTCTGGTTCAAAGGTGGCTTGACCTGTGGAATGCTGCACCTGTAGCCCAGTCCACTGCTTCACAGGTCCCCCAAGGTCTGGAATCGGCCCTTCTCCACAATCTTCCTCAGGGTCCGGTCACCTCTTCTGGTTGTGCAGCGTTTTCTGCCACACTTTTTCCTTCCCACAGACGTCCCACTGAGGTGGCTTGATACAGCACTCTGGGAACAGCCTATTCGCTCAGAGATTTCTTTCTGTGTCTTACCCTCTTGCTTGAGGGTGTCAATGATGTCCTTCTGGACAGCAGTCAGGTCGGCAGTCTTACCCATGATTGCGGTTTTGAGTAATGAACCAGGCTGGGAGTTTTTAAAAGCCTCAGGAATCTTTTGCAGGTGTTTAGAGTTAATTGGTTGATTCAGATGATTAGGTTAATAGCTCGTTTACACTACCTGAACATGATATGCTAATTTTTGGAGATAGGAATTTTGGGTTTTCATGATCTGTATGCCAAAATCATCAGTATTAAAACAATAAAAGACCTGAAATATTTCAGTTGGTGTGCAATGAATCTAAAATATATGAAAGTTTAATTTTTATCAGTACATTACAGAAAATAATGAACTTCATCACAATATGCTAATTTTTTGAGAAGGACCTGTATATCTCTGTATCTCTCGCTCTGCATCTCTCTCTCTCTCTGTATCTCTCACTGTATCTCTTTCTCTCGCTCTGTATCTTGCTCTCACTGTATCTCTCTATATATCTTATATATCACTCTGCATCTCTCTGTCTGTATCTCTCTGTATCTCGCTCTCTTTGTATCTCTCTCTGTATCTCTCACTATGTCTCTCACTCTCTGTCTCTGTATCACTCTCTCTCTCTCACTGTATCTCTAATTCTCTCTATATATCTCTCTCTGTGTCTCTCTCTCTGTATCTCTTTCACTGTATCTCTCGCTCTGTATAGATCTCTGTATCTCTCTCTGTATCTTCTACTCTCTCTCTCTCTCTCTCTCTCTCTCTCTCCATAGCTCTCTCTGTATCTCTCGCTCTCTGTATCTGTCTGTATTGCTCTCTCTTACTGTATCTCTCTTTCTCTCTCTGTCTCTCACTCTGTGTATCTGTCTGTATCTCTCTCTCACTCTCTCTCTCTCTGTATCTCTCTCTCTCTGTATCTGTCTGTATTGCTCTCTCTGTATCTCGTTCTCTCTTTCTCTCACTCTCACACAGACTACTGGCTTGTCATTTATACATACTTTTAAGCTACATTTTTAACACAATCTTTAACTCTAATCTGTGTGTGTGTGTGTGTGTGTGTGTGTGTGTGTGTGTGTGTTGAACACTGTACACTCAGTAGCTAATTAAAACACACACGGTTGAATGCACACACAATCAGTCGTGTTTCTATAATTCTCACACACACACACACAACCAAGTCTCTCATTAAACGTGTTCCGGCAATTTTGTTGTTAATCAGGAATGCAGGAAACATATTGCTGTATTTTATCTGCAATTCAGACCCAGCGTATATTACTCATAATGCACTGCCAGCTTTTTTCCCCCATGTATGTTCTTTATTCTGGGCAGTGGTAGGCCGGTGGTAAGGTGCTGAATTACTTATCCCAGGAGTTCCAGCCCCACTGTAAAAGTGCAGGCTACTGGGTTATCAAAGGCTGGCTGTGTCTCTCACTGTGTGGTGAGAGGTTCATGCAAACGAACCATTGCTGAGCTGTTCAGGGTGTGTGCTGCCCTCACCCAGAGTCGGAGAAGATTGCTGTTCCAAACTCATTCGAGTCATTGAATCTCTCAGTTCAGTAGAGGTTTGATTTTAAAATTTGATTTGCTGGTTTAGCCCTGCGATGACCTGGTGAGCTGTCCAGGGTGTTCTCTACCCTCGCCCAGATTTGGCTGTGATAGGCACCAGCCTCCCCGTAACCCTAATTAGGATTAAGCAGTTAAGAGAATGAATGAATGAATGAATGAGTTGAGTTAAATACATTCAAGCCATTGGATTGAATCTCTTCTTTGAGTTGAGGTTTGAATCAGTAGTTTGGGATTAGAATTGGAGTTGGTTTAAGTCTTGATTGGAGTCATTGGACTGAATTGCATTTGTGGGTTCAAGTCGGTCATTTGAGGTAGAAGTTCGAGTAGTTGGATGGAGTCATACATTTAAGTGGTAGACTTCAGTGTTGTTGTTTTTGACTTGAGTTTGTTGTGGGTTTGAGTTATGGGATTGCGTGGTGGAATAAATCATCCATTCAAGTTGCAGACTTGGGTTAAAAAAGGCTTGTGTCAAATTGTCTCGCACGTTTATAGGATTGAGTCGAGAGTTTGAGTTGTTGCACGGAATGGTGTAAGTTGGAAGTTTATTTTGCATTTTTGAGTTACAACCTGGTGTGCTGTTTGTGTTCAGCACACTGAAAGCTGTGTTGGTTTACTGTTGAGACGTCTTCCTCTTTTTGTCCTCTCTTCCTCTGTTTTGAGGTTAATAAGCAGGAGAATAACTTCAGCGGACGTTATATCTCTCACCACGGTCTTCACCACAACTACATTATCATCACTTTTAGTGTTCAATGTTAAATACAGAAATACAGGCATACCTCCTCAGCTTATATCGTTAATTGGTTCCAGGAGAGATGACGTAATTTGAAAACGACTTAAATCAAATTAGCTTTTCTCTAGATTAGGCTTGGCGAGGCCACGCCAAATTTACTTGTATAATATTATATATATATATATATATATATATTTGGGCTTTTTACGCTCGAGCCTAGTGGCTCATCAGGCCGGTGCTTATCCCCGGTTTCCGTAGCGTGAAGCAACTGGGAGTTCAACTCCTCCTGGATGGGACGCTAGTCCATCGTGGTTACTTTCCCAGTATATTTTACATGTACCCATTTATACTGCTAGGTGAACAGAGGCACACTTGTGGTTGAGACCTTGCCCAGGGGTCTTAGCACCGTGGGGTCTAACTGGGATTTGAACTCACAACCTCCTGATCAGGAGCTCAGCAGCCTAACCACTAAACCACTACCCGATACATACAGATATACACACAAACACACACACACACACACACACACACATATATATATATATATATATATATATATATATATATATATATATA
The DNA here is from genome assembly GCA_024760905.1 of Plotosus lineatus. Lineage (NCBI taxonomy): Eukaryota > Metazoa > Chordata > Actinopteri > Siluriformes > Plotosidae > Plotosus > Plotosus lineatus. Next base: position 9,540,895 of record CM045729.1, on the reverse strand, counting down.
TCTATATATATATATATCTATATCTTCTTCTTTTCCTTTCGGCTGTTCCCTTCAGGGGTCGCCACAGCAAATGATCTGCCTCCATCTCTCCCTATCCTCTGCATCTTCTACTCTTACTCCAACGACCTTCATGTCCGCCTTCACCGCATCCATAAATCTTCTCTTTGGTCTTCCTCTGGGCCTTTTGCCTGGTAGTTCCAACCTCAGCATCCTACGACCAATATACTCACTATCCCTTCTCTGTACATGTCCAAACCATCTCAATCTAGCCTCTCTGACTTTGTCTCCAAAACATCTAACATGTGCTGTCCCTCTGATGTACTCATTTCTGATCCTATCCATCCTCGTTACTCCCAAAGAGAATCTCAACATTTTCATCTCTGCTACCTCCAACTCTGACTCCTGTCTTTTCCCCAGGGCCACTGTCTCTAAACCATACAACATTGCTGGCCTCATCACCGTCTTGTACACTTTTCCCTTCATTCTTGCCGATACTCTCCTATCACACATCACACCGGACACTTTTCTCCATCCATTCCAACCTGCCTGCACACGCTTCTTCACCTCTTTTCCACACTCTCCATTGCTCTGGATTGTTGAGCCAAAGTACTTAAAATCCTCCACCTTCTTTATCTCTGCCCCCTGTAACCTCAAAGTTCCTCTTGGGTCCTTGTCGTTCACACACATGTATTCTGTCTTACTAAGACTAACCTTCAATCCCCTCCTTTCCAGGGCATACCTCCACCTCTCTAGATTTTCCTCCACTTGGTCTCGGCTCTCACTACAGATCACTATGTCATCTGCAAACATCATAGTCCATGGAGATTCTTGTCTAACCTCTTCTGTTAGCCTGTCCATCACCATAGCAAACAAGAAGGGGCTGAGAGCTGACCCTTGATGCAGTCCCACCTCCACCTTGAACTCTTCTGTCACACCGACAGCACACCTCACCACTGTCTTACATCTCTCATACATGTCCTGCACCACTCTAACATACTTCTCTGCCACTCCAGACTTCCTCATACAATACCACAGTTCTTCTCTCGGCACCCTGTCATATGCTTTCTCCAGATCCACAAAGGCACAATGCAGCTCCTTCTGACCTTCTCTGTACTTCTCTATTAACATCCTCAAAGCAAACACTGCATCTGTGGTGCTCTTTCTTGGCATGAAACCAAACTGTTGTTCACAAATGCTGACCTCTGCCCTTAGTCTTGCTTCCACTATTCTTTCCCATAGCTTCATTGTATGGCTCATCAACTTTATCCCTCTGTAGTTGCCACAACTCTGTACATCTCCCTTGTTCTTAAAAATGGGCACAAGCACACTTCTCCTCCATTCCTCTGGCATCTGCTCACTTTCTAAGACCTTGTTGAATATTCTTGTCAGAAAATCTACTGCTACCTCCCTAGACACTTCCATACCTCAACTGGTATGTCATCAGGGCCAACTGCCTTTCCACTCTTCATCCTCTTCAATGCCCTCCTCACTTCTCCCTTACTAATCTTTGCTACTTCCTGCTCCTCAACGGTCACCCCTTCTACTCTTTTTTGTCTCTCATTTTCCTCATTCATCAGCTCTTCAAAGTACTCTTTCCATCTTCCCAGCACACTTCTGTCATCAGTCAATACATTTCCCTCTGTCCTTTATCACTCTAACTTGCTGCACGTCTTTCCCATCTCTATTTCTCTGCTGTGCTAACCTGTATAGATCATTTTCTCCCTCCTTACTGTTCAACCTATCATACAAGTCATCATACGCCCTCTGTTTGGCCTTTGACACTGCTACCTTCGCCTTACATCCTATGCTGTTTGGCAACACTCTCACCCACTACTACTTTGCAGTCACTGACTTCCTTCAAATTACATCGCCTACACAAGATGTAGTCTACCTGTGTGCTCTTACCTCCGCTTTCATAAGTCACCCTATGCTTCTGTTTCTTCTTGAAGAAAGTATTCACCACAGCCATTTCCATCCTTTTTGCAAAATCGATCAACATCTGTCCTTCTGTGTTCCTGTCCTGGATACCAAACCTGCCCATCACTTCCTCGTCCCCTCTGTTTCCTGCACCAACATGTCCATTGAAGTCTGCACCAATGACCACTCTTTCACCTCTGGGGGTACTCTGCATCACTTCATCTAACTCACTCCAGAATCTCTCCTTCTCTTCTAGCTTACATCCTGCCTGTGGGGCATAAGCACTAACAACATTGACCATCACGCCTTCAATTTCCAACTTGAGACTCATCACTCTGTCTGACACTCTTTTCACTTCTAGAACATTCCTGACAAACCCCTCCTTCAAGATGACTCCTACTCCATTTCTCTTCCCATCCACACCATTATAAAACAGTTTAAACCCTGCTCCTAAGCTTCTAGCCTTTCTACCTTTCCACCTTGTCTCCTGAACACACAGTATGTCCACCTTCCTCCTCTGCATCATGTCAGCCAGCTCCCTATCTTTTCCTTGCATAGTTCCAACATTCAAAGTCCCTACTCTCAGTCCTAGGCTCACGCATTTCCTCTTCTCTCTCTGCCTACGGACACGCCTCCCGCCTCTCCTTCGACGTCTTCGACCAACAGTAGTCCAATTTCCATCAGCACCCTGTTGGTCGACAGCACTGATGGCGGTCGTTGTTAACCCGGGCCTCGACCGATCCGGTATGAATTCTGTATTGATCATTTGCATTTTTAAATGTGGCAGAAATTTTACGCCGGATGCCCTTCCTGTCGCAACCCTCTGCATTTATCCGGCTTGGGACCGGCATAAGGGGAGAGACACTGGTTAGTGCCCCCCGCCTCATGGCTGCATTTTATATATATATATATATATATAAAATATACAGGGCATGAAATTAAGAATTATAAGGGAGGCAGGCAGAAGAAAAAATCTGCAGGACCCCTCAGAATTTTACTGAACCCCACTTTTTCTGGAATGATTAATTATGTGATAATCTGTTATTTTAATTTTTTTCATTGACTTGTTCACCTGTCTATGTCTTTTGTGTACAATAGCTATTATGAAATTGTAAGAAACATACATGTAAACCAATTCTCTATCATATACAACTCTTCATTTATAAATTTAAAATATTTATATTTATATAGTATTTATATATTCTGTATTTATTTAAATCTGCATACTCGCAGATTGGTGACAAACCCTGAAGTAACTTGTAATGTCGTGACGATGCACATGTATAATTTGCTGGGGCGTGGTGTGATGCCAGGGGGAGCATGTATGGCCCTGGGGACCATGTTTTTTTGCCATACTGTACGAGAATGAAGTGTTTTTATTATTATATAATGATTTTTTTTTTTTTATGTTAATAAAGATAGAATGTTCTTCAGAGCTGTTGTCATAACAATTTTATCGGCAAATAATACTATTTATAGTCGCGTGCGGGGTGCTGGGGGGCGTGAAGTTTTTTTTTTCCTAGAGGGGGCGTCACAGAAAATAATTGAGAAGCACTGCACTAATTTAAAAGCCTTTCATAATGACGTAAACTTTATTTATTTTTAAAAATTTTCCATATATTTTTTGAAAACCGATGTATAATCAAGAATGGTGTAAGTCGAGGTATACCTGTGTTACTTGAGAACCACCTTGGTGTTTATAGGGTCATTGAAGTGCAAATTTGATCCAGTGTTTGTTTGTTGTATTTTGATTTTAGTGCGTTGCTGCTATTCAGTGTCTGTTCTGTTTTTCTGTCGGTAACTGTATCTGTACTGCAGGGCCAGTACCACCTCTCAGTACCGGTACTGGAGCAGTACCACCTGCATCAGTAGCAGTGACGTGCGCTTCGGTATCAGTAAAGTCAGTTGTTGTTTTTTCTTTTTCAGGACCACCTGAAGCAGAATGCTGGTGGACAGAATGAGGGTAAGGATACGGACACTTTGGTGCAGGAGACAGACAGTCAGTATGGGACATGGGACACAGGACTGCACACAGAAGACAGGTAAACACAAACACACACACATACACAAACACATACACACACACGCACACATTACACTCACAGACACACATACACACACACACACACACACACACACACACACACACACACACACACATTACGCTCACATATACACATACACACAAACACACACATTACGCTCACAGACACACATACACAAACACACATACACACAAACACATACACACAAACATTGCACACACACATTACATTCACAGACACACACGTCACTCACACACACAAGCACAAACACACACACTACATGCAAACACACATCACACGCCAAGACGCTTACACACACACACCCACACACACACACACACACACACACACACACACACAAGCACAAAAGTTATCCATTTAAAAAATGACTGCACTTTATGAACTTCAGGTTTCTCGCTTCATGCGAATGTTTTTCTTGGAATCTCAGAAGATGCTGATGTTTTTTCTGCACTGAGGTTGCAGTACTTCACACACACACACACACACACACACACACACACACACAGCAATTATGCTGAATCACAGTTCCTAAAACATCCCGCTCGCAATTTATTGCCACGATCAATAGCCACTTTGCTCCGAGCCATGAAGCAAATGCGCACATCTCAAAATGGAGAGAATGAAGGAGAGAGATCAGTATCTTTAGATATAGAATGGCGAGTGTCCTTGTGAGAGGCTCATGAAAGGGCGGTGCTTGTAAAGCACATCTGACAGTCCCTCTCCATGTGGGAGGAGCCGAGATCTACATCAGATTTTGTCTGTCCACATTTTGTCCACAGAGTTTTGCGGAGTTTCAGAAGCGAAAAAGTTTTCTCCAAAAGAATAAAGTGTAGCGTGGTCACATGACCTGATATAGCACTGCCGCATCCGCCTCAGCCGGCTCTGGGTGAGGTACACCCTGAGCAGTTTGCCGGGCCATCGCAGGACCAGTGCGCATACAATTGTGTTCAAAATAATACCAGTGTGATTAAAAAGTGAATAAAGATTAATCCTGATCGTAATTTATATTTTTATACATGACACTTTCAAAATCAAATCAAAACAGGAAGAAAAATCGATCACATTTTTGTTATTCCTTTAAAGAAATTGAATAAAAGTGAACATCGGACTGTTCAAAAAAGAGCAGTGTCTGCTTTATTCTCTCTAACTTTACAAATTTATTTGTATAAACTGGTTCTGAGTCCTGCTGCACATCTGGGTTTTGGAGTTGACCAACATCTGTTACCTGTGAGCAGGTGTTCCACACCAGGATGATCGGACCACGTTCCACATTCTTCTGGATTTCTGGGTTTTGACTCAGAAGCTGCATTACTGATATCAAACCACAAGTTTTCTATCAGATGAAACTCTGGGAATCTTGTTGGTCTGAAACCGAGATGTTGTCGTTTACTGCTGTGTTTGGGGTTGTTGTCTTGTTGGAACCCATTTCAAGAACATTTCCTGTTCACCATGAGGCAGCACGACCGCATCAAGTGTTCTGATGGATTCAAACTGACCTATGATTCCTGGGATGTGATAAATAGACCCGACACCGAGAAACATCCCCATATCATGATACTGGCACCACCAGGCTTCACTGTCTTCACAGTGCACTGTGGCTTGAATTCAATGTTTTGAGGCCGTATTGGGGCCACTATATCCAAAATGACCAATCTTACTTTCATCAGTCCACAGAATGTCGCTCCGGTTTTCTATATTCCAGTCAATGTGCTCTTTGGTGAATTGGAACCTCTTCACGTCTTTTTTCAGCAGTGGGACGTTGCGGGGCTTCCTGCCGATAGCTCGGCTTTACATAGGCGTCTTCTAACTGTAACAGGACTTACAGGTCACTTTACCTTCTCTGATCTTCCTGGAGCTGATTGGTCGGTGAGTCGTTGCCATTTTTGGTTCTTCGATCCATTCGAATGGTTTTTCTTCCACATCTTTCAGGGTTTGGTTCCCATTTTAAAGTGTTTGGATCATTTTACGTGAGCAGCCGAACATTCTCTGCTCTTCTTTATGTTTTCCTCTCCAATCAACTTTTTAATCAACGATACACTGTTCTTCTGAACAATGTCTGAACCAACCCATTTTCCTCAGAATTTCTGAGAGAAATGTTTATGACCAGCAGGTACAACATTCCCTGCCTTCCTTCCTTAAATAAAGACAATGATTGGCTGGTGTTTTTGAAAGAATGAATGGCATCGCTAATTGATCTCCACACTGATATTATTTTGAACACGTCCCTTTCAATTATTGATTCAGAATATGCAGCATGTGGGTCAGGTCTGGTTCTGTTGGATTCTATTACTCTACTACACCCTATAGTGTATTTACCATGAAGAAATATAGTTTCTACCAAAAACACTGACTGATCAGTTTAGTGATTTCTGACTGATATTATTTTGAACACAACCGTACAACCATTCACAACCACGCATGAATATTTATGCTCTGTTTTCCATATTTGTTTAAACTGGATTTTTATGTATACAGGGATATATATATATATATATATATATATATATATATATATATATATATATATATATATATATATATATATATATATATATATATATATGTGTGTGTGTGTGTGTGTGTGTGTGTGTGTGTGAGAGAGAGAGACTTTCCAACTAAACCAGTCTCCTGCTGTCCTCTTGTGGTCACTAATATGTATTGCAGTAGATTTCTGAGTCAGACTGGGCTGTTGCCAGATTTCTCCCAGTTCCCCTTAAAGTAGCAATAAAAAAATGAACTCGACATGAAATAAATTTAAACCATCAGTGATGTTTTATATATACATATATATATACAGTGAGTCGTCAACTAACGACCTATGCAAGTTACGTCTGATCGACTTTACGACCACAAAAGTGGTGAAGCGTGATTCATGGCAGTGCAGTGCGAGTGTTGCGTATGACAGTTATTTGCAGGGTCAATGCAGGGCTGGGTCAATGCAGCTAGATATCAGGAGATTTTGGAGCACTTCATGCTTCCATCTGCTGAAAAGCTTTATGGAGATGAAGATTTTCATTTTTCAGCACGACCTGGCACCTGCTCACAGTGCCAAAACCACTGCTAAATGGTTTACTGACCATGGTATTACTGGGCTCAATTGGCCTGCCAACTCTCCTGACCTGAAGCCCATAGAGAATCTGTGGGATATTGTGAAGAGAAGGTTGAGAGACACCAGATCCAACACTGCGGACGAGCTTAAGGCCACTATCGAAGCATCCTGGGCCTCCATAACACCTCAGAAGTGCCTCAGGCTGATTGGCTCCATGCCACGCCGCATTGAAGCAGTCGTTTCTGCAAAAGGATTCCCAACCAAGTATTGAGTGCATAACTGAACATAATTATTTGAAGGTTGACTTTTTTTGGATTAAAAACAACTTTTTTTTCTTATTGGTCGCATGAAATATGCAATTTTTTTGAGATAGGAATTTTGGGTTTTCATGAGCTGTATGCCAAAATCATCAGTATTAAAACAATAAAAGACCTGAAATATTTCAGTTGGTGTGCAATTAATCTAAAATATATGAAAGTTTAATTTTTATCAGTACATTACAGAAAATAATGAACTTTATCACAATATGCTAATTTTTTTGAGAAGGACTATTTTATATATATATATATATATATATATATATATATATATATATATATATATATATATATATATATATATATATATGTATATATATATGTATATATATATATATATATATATATATATATATATGTATATATATATATATATATATATATATATATATATATATATATATATATATATATATATATATAAAATGTATAGTCGGCCCCCAACGTACGAAGACCCCTGTGTACGAAATTCAAAGGTCACAAAAAACATTTCCGTCCCCGAGATACGAAACAACCCCCTCTTACGAAAAGAAATTAAAAATTCATACGCGCCAATCAAAATTTTACAAATGCACGAGTTGCTCTCTCATTGGCTGTCTCTCAACATCCCAGATAGAGACAGAAGGAAGCTTCACTCTTTAGTTTTTAGTTTAGTTTTTTAAGTTGTTTTAATTCAGTAAATGTTTAATAAATGTGGGCGCATTTGAGCTCATCTGGAATTCCGATCCCTGAAAGAATCAAATTAAAGTTGAGCTTGTCGACCAGGGAATGCACTTTGAGTTCACGTCTTGTGGACGTGGCTCGCAGCACGTGCAAGAGAGAGAGAGAGAGAGAGAGAGAGAGAGGTGTGTGTATGTGTGTGTGTGTATGAGAATAAAAAATGTTTAATAATGGTTTAATTAATAAATATGTTAATAAAATGTTTAAATGGTTTAATAAATAATTTTCTTTTACTTTTAACACATATTTCATACAAAATTGGTGTACTCTTATCATTTTTAAAGGGTTTATGGGGTTTATCCAGTCCAAAGACTGGAGCCTTGGAACGGATTAGGCGTTTAACATGTAAGATGCGACCCCTACTTACGAAATCCCCGCAATACAAAAGGGGCTCTGGAACGGATTAATTTCGTAAGTTGGGGGCCGAGTGTGTGTATGTGTGTGTGTATATGTATATATATATATATATATATATATATATATATATATATATATATATATATATATATATATGTATATGTGTGTGTGTGTGTATACGAATAATCATAGTCTCAGTACCAGCACACTATCTTCTCTATCATTCTCTCTCGCTCTCTCTCTCTCTCTCTCTCTCTTTGTCTTCCTCCATGTCCATTTATTGCTTTCTTGTCATCCCCTAGTCTGACCCCAGTGACGCCATCATCAGATGGCAACCTCATCCCGTCCCCACGGAAACTTTCTTCGCCTCGCACCCCAGATCAACTGACTTCAGAGGACCAGGCGGAGCCGCTAAACTTCCCACAGGTGTGGCAGTACTCCCACCACCACCACCACACACGTGTTTAATTATTTACTTCTTACTGTGTGAGTTTATTTAAAATTGCATTTTTATATTTTAACCACTGACCCGGCCCCAACCCTACATCCTAGCTCTCTAATTTATTCACCCCCAAGCCCCTCATATAAATTTTCTTGGTTCCACCCACTCAACTTTAAAATGTCTACCTGCCTCCATGCCTCAACTGTCTGCTACATTCACCTGGCCCTGAGTCCTACTCACTAATTTACACATCTGGCCCCGTCCCTCAACCCTCTATTACATTTACAGTGGTACTTCGGTACTTGACCATAATTTTCGTTCCCGACAGCTGGTCGAATTCCGAATTAGCTTTTCCCATTACAAATAATGTAAATGGTCTCAATCTATTCCATCGTCTTTTGAACAGAAGTTAACGGTACCATAACTCATACCATAGGTCTGCAAATTAAGTGAAAAAAAATTATTGAATACAATACACTGTGTTATGGTTTGTGTTGTGAGAGTCTTTGGTTTTGGCGGCTCTCTCTCTCTCTCTCTCTCTATGCATGCAGGCACTGGCAAGGGGTGTGGCTGTCACACGCGGGTGGAGCGCTAAGCACACACTTGATTCCACTCAGCAATCACCGGGCTATAAAGACGAGCAGCGCGCTCCTCCCGGTGCTAAAAGATTGTCCCTCTTCACGACCTTATTTCCCTGTGATCTCTCTGGCTCCTGGTTCCAGCTTCATGTTCGACCAGTTCCCACAGTTTGATTTTCGTTTTCTCCAGATCTTTAACAGTGACTACGATTTCCCAGTGATTTAGTGCCTTCCCTATGAACAATAATGCTCCTCTGTTTTCTTCACACTCTTTTTCCTGCATTTTTGTGTTCGACTGAATCATCCTGGTGTTACAGAATCTTCTAGCCCTTCTGTGATACCAGAAACATCCAGCAGGATCCAAAATGCAGGAGACAGAGTATGATGAAAACAGAGGACCTTTATTTTTCACATGGAAGGCACTTGAGCACGGGAAAAATCATAGTCACTGTTGAAGACATGGAGAAAACAAAAATCATAAACTAAGAGAACTTCAGAGGGCCACAGAGATCACAGGGAAATGAGGTCGCGAAGAGGGACAATCTTCTGGCACCTGGAGGAGCACGCTGTTCGTCTTTATAGCCCGTTGATTGCTGAGTGGAATCAGGTGTGTGTGCTTAGCGCTCCACCCGGGTGTGACAGCCACGCCCCACTCCATCGCCTGCATGCATGGAGAGAGAGAGAGAGAGAGAGAGAGAGAAAGAGTGCGAGAGAGAGAGAGAGAGAGAGAGAGTTAGAGCCACCAAAACCAGAGTCTCTCACAACACAGACCATAACACACTAAAATAAAAACCACAGTACAGTTAGAGCATAAGAACAATAAAGATAAAAATGTTTACCTTTGTGGTGGTGAGCAGTTGATATGCGTAAATGTTGGAGAAGGACAGAGGAGGAGGATCCCCTCCATAACAGAGAGGGAGAGAGGAGGAGGATCCCCTTCCTTAACAGCTTTAGGTGAATCAGCCAAAGGTGTCTTTTCTCTTGCTACTCGCTTTGGCGTGGATGACTCTTCTTCAGGATGTCCCTTTCTTGTCTTGAAGAACATTTCTTACGTGGCTTGTTTCTGCCTTCTTTTCAAAACCTTACGGAATTGGATCATGACCTCATCATTAAAAGTGTTCACAGCGCTGTTAGCTTTAGCTTTATCAGGGTGATACATAGCATCAACAACTTCCGGACTTTCGGAAAGCATGTATTTCCCCTCCCTCTCGGTCTCGTTTTTTCTCGCGCTTTTTTAGCGTTCAACTTCCGGATTTTGGTCGACTTCCGGGACTGATTTGTTTGACCTCTAAAGCGTTTGAGTACCGAGGTTCCACTGTACCGCCAGTCCAGTCTTCTCAACTCAAACATTCACCAGACCTAAACTGTCCAATATGTCCATATAGCTCCGCCTCTTCAGCGCTCCAACACATTCACCTGGGAATGATTACTCACAATTGTGCTCATTATCCTGTGTAGGGCAGTGGTGGTCTAGTGGAATAGGGCGCTGGATCGCTGATCCAAAAGTTGGGGGTTCGAGTCCCACTCGCCACAAGGTTGTCACTGTCCCCCCAGTGCAGCTAACTGGGTTATCAAAGGCGGGCCATGTCTGTCACTGTCTATGGTGAGAGGCATGTAAAAGAACCATTGCTGACATTCGTAAAGAGTAGCTGCAAAGTCGTCAGCGTGTTTCTGTCCCTTGCTAAAAGGGTTGTGACAGGAAGGGCATCCGACGTAAAAACCTCTGCCAAAATCAAACGTGCGAATCAGATGATTCGCTGTGGCGACTCCCGAGTAAAAGGGAAAAAGCCGAAAGGAAGACAGATAGAGTGCTCATTATCCTGTGTGTGCGTGTGTGCGTGTCTGTGTGTGTGTGTGTGTGTGTGTGTGTGTGTGTGTGTGTGCGCACAGTCTTCCACTACACTGCTGGACAACAGTGCACAGCGTTCCAAAGTTCAACTGAGTAAAAGCTGTCGCCGTCGCAGAGCTCCACCCACTCGAGCCGCCCGTCACAGTGCCATCCTGTCAGATGGCTTCGAGGTTGAGACTGATGACTATAGATTCAAAGACTCAACAGGTATACACACACACACACACACACACACACACAAATAAAATGAAAGTAAACAAATATTAAAGTCGTGTGTTTGTATTTGTTCATTTGTCTCTCTGTGTGTGTGTGTATGTGCGTGCGTGTGTGTGTCTCTGTCTGTCTGTGTTTATTTGTGTGTGTGTGTGCACGTGTGGGTGTGTGGGTGTGTGTGTGTGTGCGTGTGTGCGTGCATGCATGTGTACATGTGCCTGTATCACTCTGTCTGTCTGTGTTTGTTTGTCTGTGTGTGTGTCTGTTTGTCTGTGTGTGTTTGTCTCTGTGTTTGTCTGTGTGTGCCTGTGTTTGTTTGTCGCTATGTGTGTGTGTATGTGTGTGTGTGCTTGTGTGCATGAAGAAGTTAAACCTGACTCCTTGAAGCAGCAGGATGACGAGTCGGATGAGGAGGAACCGAGTCGATCAGTGGACACTCGCAGCTCCTTGTCGCAGCCTCAGAGGGTGTCTGTGTTCCCTGGGATGGACCCGTCGGCTCTCATGGTGAGAGGAAATTCCTCTGTCTCATCTGTAACAGCTCATACCCACGTCTTTTACTCCTCGCACACCGCAACAGTGTTTATTTATTCACACACATGCGCACAGACACACACACACACACACACACACACACACACACACACACACACATTTAAATTTGTTTTTTAATAAAAATGTGTGTGTGTGTGTGTGTGTGTGTGTGTGTGTCCGTTAGGCACAGTTGAAGAAGAGAGGAGAACCGGACAGTCAGACAGATGGCGCTACTCCAGCTCAGCTCTCTCGCTCGCCTAAATCACCCTTTCTGGGCAGAGCGTCACGGGTGCTGCCCCCTGTTGGTGCGAGAGAGAATGGGTGAGTCAGATGGACGGCGTACACTCGCCATCACGAGCCGGAATTCACTTCCTGTTCCTTTACAGCAGTACCCCTCGATAGTGCTTTCACTTCATGTCTGTGTGTGTGTGTGTATGTGTATTTTAGGGAAGAGTCGTCACCTCAGTGGCTGAAAGAACTTAAAACTAAAAAGCGTTTCAGCCAAATCGAGAGCGACAGCTAAAACAACAAGCAAGTACCTCCCACTCTCTCTCCCTCCATCCCTCTCTCACGATCTCTCTCTCTCTCTCCCACCATCCAACTATCTATCTCGCCCTCCATCCCCCCCGCTATCTCTCTTTCTCTCTCTCTCTCTCTCTCTCCCTCCATCCCCCCTCTCTCTCCCTGTCTCTCTCGCTCTCTCTCTCTCTCTCTCTCTCTCTCTCTTTATATATATATATATATATATATATATACAGTTATACCTTGACTAAAGTTAATTTCGATTATATGTCGGTTTTCAAAAAATATATGGGGAAAAACAAACAAAAAAAAGTTTATCATGATAATCATATACAGTGGTATGAAAAAGTATCTGAACTTTTTGGAATTTCTCACATTTCTGCATAAAATCACCATCAAATGTGATCTGATCTTTGTCAAAATCACACAGATGAAAAAACTGTCTGCTTTAACTAAAACCACCCAAACATTTATCTGATTTATTGATCTGCAGCTACAGGTAGCGTCTGGTTGAAGTTATTGCTGCCAAAGGGGGGCCCACAAAATATTAAATGTGATGGTTCAGTTACTTATTCCTCCCCCTTCTGTCATTGTTTGCATGCTATCCTCATTAAAATATGAAAACCTATAAATGTTTGGGTGGTTTTAGTTAAAGCAGACACTGTTTTTTCATCTGTGTGATTTTGACAAAGACCAGATCACATTTGATGGTGATTCTATGCAGAAATGTGAGAAATTCCAAAAGGTTCAGATACTTTTTCATACCACTGTATATTACAGTAAGCCCCCGCCCATTCGCGGTTCACCATTTGCGGCCCTACATACACGCAACGTGGATTTTGGTCTTAAAGGCTTTTTTCATGTTTTTAAATTAGTGCATTGCTTCTCAGTTATTTTCTGTGACACCCCTCTAGAAAGAAAGATAAAAAAAACATTTCATGCCCCCGCGACACTAAAAATAGTATTATTTGTCTATAAAATTATGAATACATCTCTGCATAACATTGTATCTTTATTACGATTAAAAATAAAAAAGCATTAAATAATAAAAACACTTCATTCTAGTACAGTACAGTAGGCCCTTGACTATTCGCGGTTTTGCACCCACGGTTTGAGTATTCACTGACTGCCGAGCAACCAGCATGTGATTCAAATTCAGCCAATGGCTGTCCTCCTTTCTCCTGATTGGTTGAGCTGATGTCCCGCCGCTTTTTTCTCATTCGCGCACAAGTTGTCAATGAGCCTTTTTTTTGTATGTGTGTTTTAATTACCAATTATTTTATGATACCACTCAAACGCTGTGTGTCTTCTCTGGCTAAGCGATAGAAAATGTGCATGTCTCTTCTGAAGAAATAAAACTTTCTCCTGAGAAACAACGGTTTTCTCTGAACTGTTGTATTCAAATCTTTTTTAATTATTATTCCAGTACAGTACCGTATTTTATGTTCTGTAGCATGTTTAACAAACGATACCAAAAGGATAAACTTTATTACAGTACTCTTCATCACCTTTTACATTGAAATTGGAGTGACGTCTCCAAGATGGCGCTGCCCAGAGGGCGACGTCGTGGAGTTCTTAGAGTCAAATTGTTTCTTTGTTCGTATTAATTTGTTTTATTTGTTGTTTTATTTGTTCATGTTTTGCACTATGCTCATCTACGACCGGTCAACTCTACTACAGCTATAAGATCGGAGTATCTTCGGGCATGTATAACAAAGCAGAGCTAACATGCAGTTAGCGGAGCTAACATGCTTTTAGCAGAGCTCACATGCTATGATTCGTTTTAATTTGTTTTATTTGTTTTGTTTGTTCATGTTTTGCACTATGCTCATCTACGACTGGTCGACTCTACTACAGCTATAAGATCGGAGTATCTTCGGGCGTGTATAACTAAGCAGAGCTAACATGCTATGGTAGGCAGCGAGCCGCATCCCAGCTAACAAAGAAGCCAAGGCGGGAAGGGGCCGAACAACGACTCCGGCGCTTGGGATTGCAGGGGATGAAGGACGTGTAGCCGGCTGGTATAATCACCTTATCGGGTGTACTCTCCTTGAGCCATGTTTCACAGAAACACAGTCCTGTGGATCCCTCTGCGCTGCAATCTGAGCATGAAGCTCGTCCATCTTGTTTTGCAGGCACTGAACATTTTAAAGCAGTATGGCTGGAAGTGCTAACCAAGCGCCGGAGAATCTGAGAACTCCGCCTGGGCTTAATGATAGCATAGCATAGCATAGCATTGCATAGCAGCACACGATAGAAGTTGTTGCGTGCTTAGTTGCCCAAAGCTGAAGCTGCTCATAGCTGAAGTAGGGTCGACCGATCATAGACGAGCATAGTGCAAAACATGAACAAACAAATAAAACAAATTAAAACAAACAAAGAAACAATTTGACTCTGAGAACTCCGTGATGTTGCCCTCTAGGCAGCACCATCTTGGACACGTCACTCCAAGACATCACTCCAAGTTCAATGTAAAAGGACATGAAGCGTAATAAAGTTTATTTTTTTTATATCGTTTGTTAAACATGCTACAGTAAATAAAATCTCACTCACAAACATTCTCAGAATTAACTTAGGTACTGTACTAGAATAATAATTGAAAAAGACTTTAAAATGAGTACTTTACAACAGTATATGCTGTATAATGTTTATATATTTTATTACTAAATATCAGAGTACAAAATTAAAAAGTTTTTCTTAATCATGACTATATTTTACTACATTAATACTGTATTAATGAGTAAGACTGTCTGTTGAATGTGTTTAAGAAGCATACTTTAGTGCATGTAATAGATACCTAGTATTTTACTGCCAGCTGCTCATTCGCACATGTGACGTCATACATGGGGTTTTACTTCCGTGTACAGAACTCGCGGATTATCTTGATTCGCAAGAAGGCCCAGAAAGGGCCTACTTGTTCTAGCATGTTACTAGCATGTTTCCCAGGACCATACGTGCTCCTCCTGGCATCACACCCCGCCCCCCCAAAGGGGGCACGCCCCACTACTTGTGAGAAGCACTGAATTAGCAGCATCCCCAGCAAATTATACATATGCATCATCATGGCATTACTGGCACGTCATTCAAATTTAGCCAATAGCTGACAGGTTTGTTTCTTCCTCCTGCTGATTGGTTACAGATGTGTACACCTCCTTTTTAAATATTATATATGTTCCAATAAGCCCCCCACCAGTGTTTTTGATCTTACGTTTAATAACCACCCATGTGTACTGGGAGCAAAATGGTACATCAAACTTACCAATTTTATTCAATCAGTCTCTGTAAGCGTAAAATGAGGCATTCATTGCCTGCAAAAGTGAGTTTACACAGTATTTCAAGACCCCCTGCCACTGGGGAATGTCTATAATGTTTATCAGTAACAACACATATGATTGTTCCGCCATGCTTTAGAAAACAGGAAAATATTTTGCTGTGTTTTCTGGGTAAATGTCCAACAAGATGAACCATTAGAAACTGCTACAGCAAAACTATGGGATGCTCTGAATGAATGGAGCAATGAGCCAGATATGGACCTATCAGAAAGTGATGAGTATTGATTCTCCTGCTCACTAACTTCATACATTTCCTGGCCATGTGCTTTTGTTTATGTTCGTATTGATTGGTTCAACAAGCCATGTGTTAAAATTGACATTCGTGTTGATTGGCTCGATTTTACTTCCTGGAAAATTTTTAAAGGAACAGCATCGGGAGAAGAAATTAAAGGGAGGTTTTTTTTTTTTTTTTTTTTTTTAATTATGCTCTTTTCTGTTTATTTTCAGCTTTTATACAAGTTATTTGGTTGACACCACACTATGAATAACACAAATACCAGTAAAACTCTTTTATTGTTCTGTTATTATTCATGTTTTCCACCTCGATGATAATAAGCACTTACCGATCCACTCCACTGGTAACATTTTAATAAGCGCCCACCCACTGCCATTTTTTAAGCGCCCTGGGCACTTATCCTGTTGAATGCGGTATATACTGGTCCTTCTCAAAAAATTAGCATATTGTGATAAACTTCATTGTTTTCTGTAATGATAAACATTAGACTTTCATATATTTTAGATTCATTACACACAACTGAAGTAGTTCAAGCTTTTTATTGTTTTTATATTGATAATTTTGGCAAAAAAGTAAAGAAAAACCAAAAATCCCTATCTCAAAAAATTAGCATATTTCATCCGACCAAAAAAAAGTGTTTTTAATACAAAAAAGTCAACCTTCAAATAATTATGTTCAGTTATTTACTCAATGCTTGGTCGGGAATCCTTTTGCAGAAATGACTGCTTCAATGCGGCGTGGCATGGAGGCAATCAGCCTGTGGCACTGCTGAGGTGGAGGCCCAGGATGCTTCGATAGCGGCCTTAAGCTCATCCACAGTATTGGGTCTGGTGTCTCTCAACTTTCTCTTCACAATATCCCACAGATTCTCTATGGGCTTCAGGTCAGGAGAGTTGGCAGGCCAATTGAGCACAGTAATAGCATGGCCAGTAAACCATTTAGCAGTGGTTTTGGCACTGTGAGCAGGTGCCAGGTCGTGCTGAAAAATGAAATCTTCATCTCCATAAAGCTTTTCAGCAGATGGAAGCATGAAGTTCTCCAAAATCTCCTGATAGCAAGCTGCATTGACCCCACCCTTGATAAAACACAGTGGACCAACACCAGCAGCTGACATGGCACTCCAGACCATCACTGACTGTGGCTACTTGACACTGGACTTCAGGCATTTTGGCATTTCCTTATCCCCAGTCTTCCTCCAGACTCTGGCACCTTGATTTCCGAATGACATGCAAAATTTGCTTTCATCCGAAAAAAGTACTTTCTTCTGCCGCTGTTTCTGGTTCAAAAGTGGCTTGACCTGGGGAATGCGGCACCTGTAGCCCATTTCCTGCACACGCCTGTGCACAGTGACTCTGGATGTTTCTACTCCAGACTCAGTCCACTGCTTCCACAGGTCCCGCAAGGTCTGGAATCGGCCCTTCTCCACAATCTTCCTCAGGGTCCGGTCACCTCTTCTGGTTGTGCAGCGTTTTCTGCCACACTTTTTCCTTCCCACACTGAGGTGCCTTGATACAGCACTCTGGGAACAGCCTATTCGCTCAGAGAGTTCTTTCTGTGTCTTACCCTCTTGCCTGAGGGTGTCAATGATGGCCTTCTGGACAGCAGTCAGGTCGGCAGTCTTACCCATGATTGCGGTTTTGAGTAATGAACCAGGCTGGGAGTTTTTAAAAGCCTCAGGAATCTTTTGCAGGTGTTTAGAGTTAATTGGTTGATTCAGATGATTAGGTTAATAGCTCGTTTAGACTACCTGAACATGATATGCTAATTTTTGGAGATAGGAATTTTGGGTTTTCATGAGCTGTACGCCAAAATCATCAGTATTAAAACAATAAAAGACCTGAAATATTTCAGTTGGTGTGTAACGAATCTAAAATATATGAAAGTTTAATTTTTATCAGTACATTACAGAAAATAATGAATTTTATCACAATATACTAATTTTTTGAGAAGGACCAATATATCTTGTTATAATACTATAGAAGTAAATTTGGCGTAGCATAGGTTAGCCTAAGTTAAGTCGTTTCCGCCTTACGTCGTCTCTCCTAGAACCAATTAACGACGTAAGCTGAGGTATACCTGTATTTATATATATATTTACCTTCTCTCATTCGTGCATGTTCTCTCTCCCTTTCTACCTCTCTCTAGTGCTTTCTTTTTTTTAGTAATACTCAGCTCTAAGTTCGTCTCCATTGGTTGTTTCGTGTTAACTTTGAGCGAGTCTAATTTCTGTAACTTGGAGATTTCTCTGATTATGTTTATCAAGAACACAGGATCCATACAGATACAGATGTGATAAGACAGATGTGTTTAGCATGCCAGACCTATTGCTCTGTTCATGATTAGTGGCATTAGTGCTGTGGCTCCGGTGAATGAATAACAATTCATTTCCTGTTTGTGTCAGGATGCCTTATACCTGGAGTATGTGTAGCTCAGCTGTGATGACACAAGCCTTAACCTTTGATCCCAGCATCGATGGGAACTCTGCTGCTGCTACTGATGACATCATCATCCACCTCTTGTTTGACCGGTGGTTTGCTTTGTCCGCCCTTCTCCCATTGGCAGAGGGGTCACACGTGCATGGTGCCTTTGTAGGAGATCGACAACTGCGAAGAAGAGATCCGTGTGTACGTGTGTACGTGTGTATGTGTGTGCGTGTGTGCGTGTGTGTGTGCATGTGTTCTTTTCTGGTGCGAGGATTCCTTTTGCATAGAGCCACTTTATCTAAACCAACACTTCCTGGTTAGTGACGTCATCAGGAAGAACATGGTTCACGGGACCACTCGTTCGCGGGAAACATTTGTATGATCACATGATGCTCATTTACTTCATCCTTTATTCTTTTTACTTTTTATTTTGTTCATTTATCGATGTTTGTTGTTTTCGTTGTGCTCACTGGGGTTTCGGTGTCGCACGTCCGTGTGTTCGCACCTCTCACGGATCTCTAGTTTATTGTAATCCACTGCTATGCGCTTGCTGCACTAACTCGCGCACAGTATAGAGAAAAGTATTTAAGAATAAAAAATATAAAACATAATCATGAATTGTGTTTTTACAGGTTTAAAGAAGGCATTATACAGAAACTACAGGTGTGATATGATTGGTTGAAATAACTCGATAGATATTTTTATGTAAATGCGCTTTAACCTTTTTTTGCGTCTTGGTGTCAGTGACTAGAAGAGTTTTCTGAAAAAAAAAAAATTAATAAAATAAGACGCACCAGGTACATGGCCTCATTAGTGTCAATGAACAAAAAACAAACATCAGGACCCGTAATGCTACAGGACTATCGCTAGCACATAGAATTTCTTACAATGCTAATCATGTTAAATTGTCTTTAATCGCGTGCCATTAAACCATAATCGTTTATTCAGGAGAGAACAAATCATCACAGCACCGTGCTCAGGTTTATTCCCGATTTATTTTTAGGTTGCTTGGAACACTTGTAGACACAGCTAGTGATTTGAGTTTGGTAGCTAGTTTTAGCTAATGTGGTAAGCGTGTTACCATGGAAACAGACAAGTGAATAAATCCCTGCACATATTCGGTGAAGATCATGATTCAGATGTTAGAATCTGAGGTATACAATTGTTGGGCGTCGCACTGTCTTAGCCATGTTTCTGCGCTCGGGAATTAGCATGACTGCAATGAAACGGCGACTCTTTTGCTGGCGGATGTCGGTAGGTGACTAGCTAGACGTTAAAACATCGCCGCTCTCCGCGGTGCTCACTGATCCGCTCAGGAGCTACGGTACATTATGAGCTTGTCCCCCACGACTGATTTGTTCACTTTTGAAACTTGCACTCAAATTCTGGATGTTTGTTTACGGCATGTTCTGTTTTACACCAACATTCGCAAAATTATCGTTTAAAATCTTCTGCAAGAGTAGCGGTTAGCATCCCTTTAGCGTTACTGCGGCCGGTATTAATTCTAATCATGAACACACACCATAAATCAAGTCACTCCTTCAATTGGGTAGGGTTACTTCCTCTCACCCCCCCCCCCCCCCAAAAAAAAAAAAAAAAAAAAAGAGGTGAAGGAAGTTGACGTGTTGGCTGGACGACT
Organism: Plotosus lineatus; assembly: GCA_024760905.1. NCBI lineage: Eukaryota > Metazoa > Chordata > Actinopteri > Siluriformes > Plotosidae > Plotosus > Plotosus lineatus. The sequence goes on along the minus strand of CM045729.1, from coordinate 9,520,705 downwards.
CTGCTTTTTTAAGTGCGTGTACAATCGTTTATTTTAATTTCTCTGGTAAACATCACGAGCTGCTTGCTTTAACAATGGGCCAAAAACGAGCATCAGTGATGCTGCACCTCCACGTCTCTGTCCGGTCTCTTGACCCTCGTGCTGAGTTACTTGTAGAAAGGTGGGGTTTTGTCTCTGTGTCTTATGTTTTTTTTTTGTTTTGTTTTGTTTTTTTTTTGCTTGTTGGGTTTGTACAGATGTGCAAAAGGGAAACTTTAACTGTTCACTTTTCAAGGTTTTTATTTGAGGGACGATAGAACCCCCACCTGAATTTACTCCATGCCACAAATTCCCAGAATCCCTCAGCTGATGAACAGGTCCGAGCAGCTTCCTGCCGCTTGGTTTTGGGATGTTGGGAAGTGGAGAGAATACAAGTGTGTGTGTGTGTGTGTGTGTGTGTGTGTGTGTGTGTATGTCCTCGTTGTGTTTTTTTTTTTTCTTTCATGGAAAATTAATTTGTCTCTTTGTATTTTTTAATTTCATTATAAAGATGTTTATTGCACTGCGTTATAAAACCAGTGACTTAAATTCATAATAAAATGTATAATAAATTTATTTTTAATGGGACACTTTCTTATTTCACGTCTTTCTTTCTTTGAAAACTCATTGAGCAGATTTTTATTAAGTGTTGGACAGTTCGCACAGGCCACACCCCTTCACTAAACTGGAGATACTGAAACCACAGCTTCTTCACCAGGAACGATAGAGGCTATGCCTCCTTCACTGTCACTGGTAAAGAGGCCACACCTCCACTCAAACTGATATGGAGGCCACGCCTGCTCATCGTCTAGGAAGCCACACCTTCCTGAACACTCATATACACTGAAGCCAAGACTGATCATTTTAATCACTAATTCTGAACACTAATATTTCTCACAGATGGATTATAAACCTGAACCCAAACCTCACACAAACACACACACACACACACACACACACACACACACGGAGTTGTTGGAGCCTGACAGCCTGGCTCACATGAACCTGCTGTAAAATGGAATCGGATGAAACCAGCAGCAGCTAATAAATAATAATAATTTAATTATTATATTGTGCACTTTCCATAAAATGAGCAAGCGCGCATTACATGATATCTGTCTAAAATAATATAATACATGGTATCTAAAGATTTATTCAAAAATATACTGTAAAAAATGTAAATATATAATATTAGATACAGACGCTCCCCGAGTTACGTTCATCTGTTTTACGTTTTTTTCAATTTTAGGTTTTTTTTTTTTTTTCCTCAAAAAAAAAAAAGTCAAATTTTGAGTTTAGTACACTGACGCAGTGATGTAATGATGCTGCGGCCATTGTTTATAAACGACAGACTGAACGTGCCCCTCCTTCCAGTTCAGTTTATATGTATATGTGTGTATATATATATATATATATATATATATATATATATATATATATATACATACACTTGTCCTTCTCAAAAAATTAGCATATTGTGATAAAGTTCATTATTTTCTGTAATGTACTGATAAAAATTAAACTTTCATATATTTTAGATTCATTGTACACCAACTGAAATATTTCAGGTCTTTTATTGTTTTAATTCTGATGATTTTGGCATACAGCTCATGAAAACCCAAAATCCCTATCTCAAAAAATTAGCATATGATGTTCAGGTAGTCTAAACGAGCTTTTAACCTAATCATCTGAATCAACCAATTAACTCTAAACACCTGCAAAAGATTCCTGAGGCTTTTAAAAACTCCCAGCCTGGTTCATTACTCAAAACCACAATCATGGGTAAGACTGCCGACCTGACTGCTGTCCAGAAGGCCATCATTGACACCCTCAAGCAGGAGGGTAAGACACAGAAAGAAATCTCTGAGCGAATAGGCTGTTCCCAGAGTGCTCGATCAAGCCACCTCAGTGGGACGTCTGTGGGAAGGAAAAAGTGTGGCAGAAAACGCTGCACAACCAGAAGAGGTGACCGGACCCTGAGGAAGATTGTGGAGAAGAGCTGATTCCAGACCTTGAGGGACCTGTGGAAGCAGTGGACTGGGCTACAGGTGCTGCATTCCCCAGGTCAAGCCACTTTTGAACCAGAAACAGCGGAAGAAGCGGCTGACCTGGGCTACAGAGAAGCAGCACTGGACTGTTGCTCAGTGGTCCAAAGTACTTTTTTCGGATGAAAGCAAATTTTGCACATCGTTCTGAAATCAATATTTCATTGAAATAATCAGGCTATTTGTTCACATTTTGCTCCAAAAACTCAGAATATCATCCCATTTGAACTGATGGTTGCCTTGAGTTTGATACGAGCGTAGCTATAACTCTCCTTTTCAAACGCTCTGCCCGACTTCCTTGGTGAAATGGTTTCACTCGGGTAACTGCAGGACTCAGTGGTTGCGAGATGGACATTGTGAAAAGGGTCGAAAATAAAGTCGCCCTTCCATAATTCAGTGTCATTTGAAGGTCATAACGCTTAAGAAAAGCTTTTCCGTGGCGTTTTGAATGAAAAACGCCACTGGACGCTAAATTCAGCAAAAACAAAGTAGAGAAGAAAATGCATGTGCTGCTGTGGGGACAGTTTATAGAAAAAAAAAATTTGGTATTTTCAGAATGGACGAGAATCGGCAGCAGAACATTCCTTAATTCCAGATCCAGACTGAATTCCATCATTTCTGGAGACGGGGAAACGTTACAGCAGGAAACGGGTTCACTTTATTCATCCCTCAGTACTTTTACTTTAAAGAAGTAGAAGGTTTGGTGTGGATTTGGTAACGTTATGGTTAATGTGGAGGTGATGATGTCCTGACACAAAGTTCCTGAACCTGATTGGTTTATGACATCACGGTTAATTTTTTTTTCACAGAATCCTTCAGAAGGAGTCCAAGTGGAAATAGGATCAGTAGATAGATACAGATGAATGGATGGATGGGTGGGTGGATTGAAAGACTGATCAATTGATAAACGGATCAAGAGACGGATGGATGGATGGATGGATGGATGGATCAGTCAAGAGATTTATTGATGGAGGAGAGATTAGTGGATGGATGGATAACTGAATGAATGAAGAGATTCAGAGATTTATGGATGGATAAGCAGACAAATCATAGATCAAAAGATTTGCCAAAATGGATGTATCAAGAGATTGACGTATTGTTAGATAGAAATATGAGTGGGATGGTGAATGGACCCCCGGTGCAGCCAACTGGGTTATAAAAGTTCGGCCATGTCTCTGACTGTCTGTGGTGGGAGGTTCATATAAAAGAACCATTGCTGACTTTCGTCAAGAGGAGCTGCACAGCCGTCAGTGTGCTTCTGCCCTGTGATGGCCGGGTGAGCCATCCAGAGTGTACTCTGCCCTTGTCCAGAGTTGACAGACATGAACATCAGTCTACCCGTAACCCTAATTAGGATTAAATGGCTCAGAAAATGAATTGATGAATGAATGAATAGTGAATGTATAGATAAGAAGAGATAAATAGATACATTGATCTATTGATATATCTCTCCATCCAGCCACTTACTATCAAAGCACTGGCAGATGAATGGGTGGATTGAGATCAATTGAAATTTAGATAGACATATATAGATAGATAGAGAGACGGACGGACAGAGAGACAGATGGATGGATGGATGGCTAGATAAATAGACAGACAGACAGACAGACAGATAGATAGATAGACAGACAGACAGACAGACGAACAGACAAATGGACAGAGATGGATGGATGGATGGATGGCTAGATAAATAGACAGATAGATAGATAGATAGATAGACAAACAGACAAATGGACAGAGATGAATAGATGGATGGATGGATGGCTAGATAGCTAGATAGATAGATAGATAGATAGACAAATGGACAGAGATGGATAGATGGATGGATGGATGGCTAGATAAATAGACAGATAGATAGATAGATAGATAGATAGATAGATAGATAGATAGACGAACAGACAAATGGACAGAGATGGATAGATGGATGGATGGATAGATAGACGAACAGACAAATGGACAGAGATGGATAGATGGATGGATGGATGGCTAGATAAATAGACAGACAGACAGACAGACAGACGAACAGACAAATGGACAGAGATGGATGGATGGATGGCTAGATAGATAGATAGATAGATAGATAGATGGACGAACAGACAAATGGACAGAGATAGATAGATGGATGAATGGATGGCTAGATAAATAGATAGATAGATAGACGAACAGACAAATGGACAGAGATGGATAGATGGATGGATGGATGGCTATATAAATAGATAGATAGATAGATAGATAGATAGATAGATAGATAGATGGATGGATGGCTGAGATGTTCCTGTGTGGAATGAAAGATAAAAACTCGTAAAGTGAAAGCATTTTTATTTCTGATTTATTCTTTAAGCAGAAGCACACAGTCACAGCCTGTCATCAAAGGAACCTTCATCATCATCATCATCTTCATCAGGAGGATGGAGGGAGTTAGGAGGAGAGGCGATTCAGGTGGAGGTGTGGAACGCTCCTCTCTGGTGCCACTGCATGTCACGGATCCGTCTCACCGACTGGATCTGAGGCACCTGGGCCCCGAACTCGGAATTCTCCTTGTACTCGCCCTTCTCGAACAGGTACTGGTACCCTCGGTACCCGGGGTACTGATACGCCACCCAGCTGTGAGTGAGACACCAGAGAAAGACAAGAAAATCAAAGGAAACCGAGCAGGCTGACTGGTTTCATTCCTCTTATGCCATCAGAGTTGCACCGCGGGAAGATAAACTGAATTACTCCGGAAAATTTTATACCTTTTTATTTCGAGTGACGTTTGTTTATGACGTTCGTTCCTGATCTTATTTATATTATAATCGCTCTAAACACTCGCTTCCTGAGTGGAGAAGGAAACTCCAGAGAGCAAAGGAACGTCTGCTGATCCGTCCTGAACGTGGTGGAAACCTCACAAGGCAGCTTCCAAAGCTCTGAGTCTGGAGACTCCTTCCGTCCTTACACGTTACTATGACAACATCTGCCTACATTAAAGTATTAACCCCCACCTTCTGACCAATCACAGCACAGTATAGCATTCATACAGCAGGAGGAGGGTTCAGTGAGTCGGGTTGCCAGGTACTCACGTGCCGCTCTGTACCCGGACTGATGAAACCTTCTCCTGGTAGCCGTGAGCGTGGAAACTCGGGACGTCATCGTCTACGATCTCGATCTTCTTTCCTGCGAAGTTAGGATTCTCGTAAAGCATGATCTTGTGTTCCTGGCTGTCCTGAAGAGAACCAGAATCAGCAGACGCAGTATTAAGAGGAGCAGCGGGATGGGAGAGGAGCAGCGGGATGGGAGAGGAGCGAAAGGAGTGAGAGAATGCCATGAATTTTGTGAAGGTTGTTTACCACTTTGATTGGCCGGAAGGAGAAGATGGAGTCACTGCGCCGACTGTTGGTCCAGGCGTCCCAGCGAGGATACTCGCCCTTCTCCAACACGTATTGCTCACCCTTACAGCCGGGCTGCTCGTACCCCACCCACCTACACACACACACACACACACACACACACACACACACACACACACACACACACACATTCACCCATACAGGAAGTTATAATAGAGATATTTCTGCCAGATATTTATTTAATTCCTCTTTTTACAGTTTCCATTAGTCAGTGTATATTTTTTTAAATATATCACCCACACACACACATACACACACTCACACACACACACACACTCACGGTCCGCAGAGCACCAGGATCGAGCCCACTTTCTCCACACCCGCCTCCTGCAGGTTGTTAGAGGGTCCAGTCAGCTCATGGCATCGGCCTTGGAAGTTCTCCTGTTCGTAGATGATCAGCTGAAACACGAGAGCGAACCGTCAGCTTTCCGCCAATGCAGAATAAAACAGCCAGGGCCCCAGAAAAAGTGATGTGAGCACACACACACACACACACACACACACACACACACACACACACCTTAAAAGTGCTGGCTGGAGGATTCTGTTGTTTGGTTGTTGGGTTCTGGTGATCGGTTGCCATAGTGATCCAGGAAGGGTGTGATGAGCTGTAGAACAGAGGTAGCATTTCACACACGTCCCCATTTATACAGTCGAGCCTGTCATCGTTATTCTAACAGTGTTACCGTAGTAACATCTACTTCAAGTTTTGTTTCATGTTTGTTCCTGTTCTCACTTATGTTACAGCAGCTACAACCAATCAGTGCTCACCACACTGTTACACACCACTGACACTGGAGACTCCTTCCATTTAGTAAAATAAAAATCTTACAGACAGCACCACTTTATCAAGGTTTTTAAATCTGTGTGACGTCTGTGGAGGGCGTCCTGTGCGCCCCTGTGAATAATCTGTTCCTATAGAAACCGTAACCTGTGTATTATCTATAAACCCGCGCTACAGTCAGAGGTTCTGTTCTACATAAATAATCAACTCCCTGCAATAAGTCCTGACCCAGACCCCCAGCAGCGCCGTGCTACAGTACCGTTATACGTGGTGGTCTCTTACCAGCTCCGGGGCGTCGCCTGTCACTTTCCACCGACATGGAGGTGGAATTTATACTCCAGCCCCCGGAGCTGGAAACTTTCCCAAAAGCCGTCTGTGTTCAGAACGCACCCGTATTCAGGGTGAAATAGGCGGTGGCTGTGTGTCTGGAGGGCATTGAAGGAAAATGTGCCAAAAACATTCTCTCAAATCAACACCCTGCCAAAACTCGCTCGGCCGTTTCAATGCTCCTGCAAAGCGATTTCATTAGGTGTCACTTTGGGCCAGACGCTCTTTGTTCAATATCCCATGATTCAGCACCAGCTGTGCCAAGAGTTCGAGATTTACAAAGAGGCCAGGCGGAAAACGTGTGTCCAGACATGTGGATGGGGGGAGAGGAGGGAGGGCGAGAGGGAGAGAGGTAGAGGGAGGGAGTGATAGATTTATCCTTTAATGAAACCTTTCTGTGGTTTAATCTGGATTCATCTTCCGGTTGAATTTTCGTTGATGTTGTGGATAAAATACATTCCTTTTATTTCCGTGTAATTTTTAGCCACAAAGAAATTGAAACTCTTTTTGTCCTGAAGATTTCAGCAAAATGACAGCTCTGTCACCGGAGACTCCTTCCATCACGTTACCAACCCTACACATCTCACGTGCATCAACACCAACCTGATCACAGCCCTGAACTCTGAGGAGCAGCGTCATGAAGCTCTCCACTCGTCCACTCAGCATCTTCAACCACTGAAAGAAACCGCAATGTTTTCTTTCTTTCTTTCTTTCTTTCTTTATTCTCTGAGCTGTTTAATCTTGTTAGGGTTACAGAGAGTGGAATCTATCTCAGCCAACTCTGGGCGAAGACTGGGTTTGCCCTGAACTACCAGTTCAATGCAGGTCGTGCACATGTATAAGCATTTCCACTCACACCGAGGGGCAATTGTCCATGGGCTGTGGGAGGAATCCAGCATGCCAGGTGGAAGCCCATGCAAGCACAGGGAGGACACGCTTTAATAAACTTTAATAAACTTTAATAAACTTTAATAAATTTTAATAAACTTTAATAAATTTTAATAAACTAGGTGCAGAGCGGAATTTCCTCAGAGACGTTTGGTTTGAACTCCAGCTGTGTGACGCACGTGTTTTATTCCGCTCTGTACGAGTTCACTGAGCATTACAGATGTTCATAAAACAGAGTGGAGGGATTTTACTGTATGTCCTAAAATAGAGACAGAGGTAGAAATAGAGGTAGAAATAGAGGTAGAAATAGAGGCAGAGGTAGAAATAGAGGTAGAGGTGGAAATAGAGATAGAGGTAGAAAGAGATGTAGGAGAAAACATAGATAGAGGTCAAGATAGAAATAGAGGTAGAAATAGAAATAGAGATAGCAATATAGACAGAGGTAGAAATAGAGATAGAAGTAGAAATAGAGGTAGGAATAGAAATAGAGGGAGAGATAGAGATGTAGGTGGAAATAGAGATAGAGATAGAAATAGAGATAGAGGTGATTATTTTGGGGAATTCTGACTTTGTTTTTTGTCCACCATGGTTTCGGATTCTCAGGTGAAGCAGGAGGAGCCCAGTTTCTGAGTCTGACCACCCCCCTCTCTCTCTCTCTCTTTCTTTCTCGAACTCACAGTCTTTCAGTCTCTCTTTCACCCTCTCTCCCTCTCCCTCTTTCTTCTCTCTCCCTCTCTGTCCTTCTCAGTCTCTCACCTCCCCCTCTCAGTCTCTCTCTCCCTCTCTCTCTCTCTCTCTCTCTCTCTCTCTAACTCACTCAGTCTTTCACTGTTTCTCTCTCTTTCACCCTCTCTCCCTCTCTTTTCTCTTTCTCTCTCTCTCTCTTTCTCTCTCTGTCTCTCTCTATCTCACAGTTTTTCAGTCTCTCTCTTTCACTCTCTCTCTCTCTCTTTCACTCTCTCTCTCTCTCTCTCTCTAACACAGTTTTTCACAGTCTCTCTCTCTCTCTCTCTCTCTCTCTCTCTCTCTCTCTCTCTCTGTCTGTGAGAGAATGAGTACACTGTGCCTCTGAGACAGAAGGACACTGGCGCTTGTCCAATCGTGTCCTGTCTCCAGCTCCGGCGTGTCCTGCTGTTCAGGAGAGACATCATTACTCCTGTTCTGTCGGGGGCATTTCCTTTTTTTCTTTTTTCTTCTTTTTTTGAACAGCACAGATCAGTTGGTATTTGGATCACGATGCCGCCGCCGCCGCCGCTGCTGCTGCTGCTCGCTGCTCTTCTTACCCTCAGCTGTACTCCCGGGAAAACTTTTACTTTCTACCAGTATGACGACGTGGATGATGATCTGGCCGCGTTTGATGATTACCACGGCGCGGAGGACGAGGACGAGGAGGAGGAGGAGGAAGCGCTGCAGGACGGAAACGCGACGGTGTGTGAGCAGTGCGTCCCGGAGCTGTGTCCGCCGACGCAGGGCTGCAGAGCGGGGCTGGTGCGCGACTCCTGCGGCTGCTGCTTTGAATGCGGGAACCTGGAGGGCCAGCCGTGCGATCCCGGAGACACGAATGTCCACTACGGTCTGTGTGGAGAGGGACTCGAGTGTAAAATCGACGCGTCGCCGGCAGCCGATGGAGACCCGCGCGAGCCGCTGTGCGCGTGCGCGTCTGGGGAGGCGCTGTGCGGATCAGACGGACGCACTTACATGAACCCCTGCAAATTCCGGGAGGCGGCGTTCTCGAACCTGGGACTTAACTCGACCCTTGGGCCCTGCAAGACCGGTATGAGTATCATCTGACTTACAGCGGCTTCATATCCACATTATAACGCAGTATAAAAATTCTACACATTCCTACTCGAAATATAACACTTTAACGCTTATAATGACGTCACTCACACTTATTAATCAACAATTACAGATTGAGATCAGAATATTTTTCAAAAGTGTACGCAGTATTTTTTTATTTTTTTTTAACATTTATTACATTGTGCATTCGGGCAGTGGTGGCCTGCTGGTAAAAGGTGCTGGATCATTGATCCGAAAGTCGGGGTTCAACCCCTGATCTCCACGGGTTGTCACTGTCCTCCCAGTGCACATAACCGGGTTATCAACGGCCGGCCGTCTCTCTCACTGTCTGTGGTGTGAGGTTCCATTGCTGACTTTCAACAGGAGTAGCTGCAGAGCCGTCAGCATGTTTCTGCCCTGTGATGGCCTGATGAGCTGTTCAGGGTGTACTCTGCCCTCGCCCTGAGTTGGCTGGACTGGACGCCAGTCTCCCCACCCTAATTAGGATTAAGAGGTTACAGAAATTGAATGAACATTGCGCATTCTATCTATTTATTGATAATCGCACTGTACTTGGCGGATGACCTTCTCCAGAACGACTTACATTTATTTTTCATTTTTTTCATACACTTGAGCAGTTAAGGGCCATGCTCAAGGGCCTAACAATGGCAGCTTGGTGGAACTGGGGCTTTAATCCCCAACCCTCCTATCAGTAAACTGGAGTACATGGAAGAAACCCACACAAGCCCACAGAGAACATGCAAACTCCACCCTGAAATGCTTCAAGCCCGGGAATCGAATCCAGGACCTCTTGCTGTGAGGCGGATGTGCTAATCACTGCACCTACGTCCCGCCAGATCAGATTTAAACGAATAGATCAGGGGTCGGCAACCCTCGGATTGCGAGCAGCATGCAGCTCTTTAGCACCACCCTAGTGGCTCCCTGGAGCTTTTTCAAAAATGTATGAAAATTGAAAAATATGTTTTTTTTTTTTTTAAATATGGTTTCTGTAGGAGGACAAGCCTGACAAACATTCTAAACATTTTCCAAGGTTTAGAAAATTTGTCTAAAAAATATTAGTCCTACATTTCAACATTTCTGTCAATGAAGATTTGCGTCATAGCCTGCAACACATGTTTCAGCGCGATGTGTTGCCAGGCAGGCTGCTGTTGTAAACAAACTGGTGGGTGTGTCATGGAAAAAAGAGAAAAAAAGAGAACGATAGATGCTGAGAACAGAGGATTCAAGGAAGAATGGACCAAATCGTTTGCTTTCATTGCCAATGCGGAAGGATTGCCTGCATATTTGCTTTGTAATGAGAAGCTGTCAAATAACAAAAAGAGTCATTTGGAAAGACATTTCCAGGGAAGGCAGGCTACATTTTCAGCCGACCACCCAGTTTGGATTGAGAGAGAAAGTGTGATTGCAGTATTACTGAAGAAATTAGATTAGCGCAAAGATAGATTGAAGAAGTGGATTGCATCTCCAAACTCCACTACTCCTGCTAGTTTTGTTGCAACCTGAGAGATAATAAAGCCTGGAGATGGTGCACAAATGGTGATCACATGAAGGATTCATTCATTAAAATATCAGAGCACCTTCGGACTTCAAAAACAAAACAGAGATAATACAGAAAATTAAAGACATGCCTCTCTCCGCAAAGACAGTGAAGGAAAGGGCCATTAAAATGCAGGCAACATCATCAATCAGCAAATCAACAACATTAATTCAGCTCCAGCATCCAGTAGGCCCCGTTTTTTGCTGTGGTTTGGTTCCGGCACTTCCCATGGATCAAGAAAATTTGCGAGTTATTGACGTGGTTTTAAACCCTATGTATGATATTACATGCACTAAAATATGCTTGTTAAACACATGCTATAGCCAATATAACTCATTAATACAGTAATAATGCAGTAAAATGTAGTAATGATTAAGTAAAACCTTTTTCATTTTGTACTGTGATAATATTTATGAATAAATAAAGCACTTAGGCTCCTTACTAGAAGTTAGAGAAGATGCAGGGCGTTTTAGTGACATCATAGCGCTTAAATAATCATTAAAAACACACGAAAAAAAAAAACTGAATTCATTATTCAAGCAATCCCGTTGCTAACTTGTGGGCGAAGGAGAAAAAAGATGTGAAAACATCTACAACCAATCAGCAGGAGGGAGAAACAATCGTACTCAATCGCCGGTGATGAGTCATGTGATGTGATTGACATTGAACAGACAGCACTGTTGTGTGGGTATGTAAATTCTGATGGGCCGCTGATTTCTTTATTGAATTTCTATAATTTCATCAATGCAACAAAAATTAATGCATTGATATAATAATGGAAGTTAAACGTAAAACACCAAATATTGTACAACAGAGTAGTCACGTGATGTCATTCCCTCCAGGACGCGCTGCAGGGAAAATAAACATTTAATCATGAACGCTCATTATGTATTTGTCGCCTACTTGGTTATTTTGATAGTCGGCTAATAATATCACTAATATACACTTCCAGCCTGTGTTGACTTAAAGCTTATTTCTTTCTTCCTTTCGGCTTTTTTCCCTTTTACTCAGGAGTCGCCACAGCGAATCATCTGATTCGCACGTTTGATTTGGCAGAGGTTTTTACGTCGGATGCCCTTCCTGTCGCAACCCTTTTTAGCAAGGGACAGAAACATAGATTGAGATGGTTTGGACATGTACAGAGGAGGGATAGTGAGTATATTGGTCGTAGGATGCTGAGGTTGGAACTACCAGGCAAAAGGCCCAGAGGAAGACCAAAGAGAAGATTTATGGATGCGGTGAAGGCGGACATGAAGGTCGTTGGAGTAAGAGTAGAAGATGCAGAGGATAGGGAGAGATGGAGGCGGATCATTTGCTGTGGCGACCCCTGAGGGGAACAGCCGAAAGGAAAAGAAAGAAGAGAAACACGCTGACGACTTTGCAGCTACTCTTTACAAAAGTCAGCAATGGTTCTTTTACATGCCTCTCACCATAGACAGTGACAGACATGGCCCGCCTTTGATAACCCATGTGGGGACTTGAACCCCCAACCTTAGGATCAGTGATCCTGCACCCTATACCACTAGACCATCATGGATCCTCTTCATATGAAGCTTCTATGAGGGTTTTTTTTTTTTTTTTTGTGGCTCCAGACAGAGTTGTTTTTAGTTTTTTTGGTCCACCATGGCTCTGAACATTTTGGGTTGCGACCCCTTGTATAGATGAACGTGTTCTCTGTATGTGTTCATTTCTTTTTTGTTATTATAATAATAATTTGTGCATGGACACGTCAGGATTTCTTTACTCTCTCGTCGTTATATTTTTCTTCCTTCATGTTGATGCAGCTTATGATGTTTTCTTCTCTGAAAGCTTTTAAATGCCTGTTTGGGAATTTTGGACGTTCAGGAGCCTACAATTTTCCTGCTGGTGTTTGAGGGGAGATTTATGACCTTTAAACATCAGCAACAGCAGCAGCAGCAGCCAGAATTACACCATCGTCTTTACTGAGAGGAAATACCGTTTGAACCTGATCCTACCTCTGATTCCCCCTTCCCCCATCTCCCCCCTCTCTCTGTCTCTCTCTCTCTGTCTCTCTCTCTCTCTCTTTCTCTTGCTCTGTCTCTCACTTTCCCCTCCCTCCCCTCCCCTCTCTGTCTCTTGCTTTCCCCTCCCCTTCTTCCCCTCTGTCTCTCTCCCTCTCACTCTTCTCTCTCCCCTCTCTCCCTCTTTTCTCACACCCTCTCTCACCCACCCTCTCTCTCTCTCTCTCTCTCTCTCTCCCTCTCTCACCCCCCGCTACCCGTTTCTCTCACACCCGCCTATCCCTCTCTCTTTAACTCTTTCTCACTCCCCTCCTCCTTCTCTCACCCTCTCTCACTCCCCCTCTCTCTCCCCCTCTCCTTCTCTCCCTCTCTCCCCTCGCTCCCTCTCCCTCCCGCCTCTCACACCCTCCCTATCCCCTTTCTCTCTCTCTCTCTCTGTCTCTCTCTCTCTCTCTCTCTCTCTCTCTGTCACTCTTTCTCACCACCTCTTGCCCACCTTTCCCCCCTCTCTCACTCGCTCTCACCCCCTTTTTGTATTTTCTCTTTCTCTGTGGTAAGCTCCAGTCATCAAAGTCCCTCCGCGTAATTTGGTGAATGTGACCGGGAGCAGTGCAGTGTTTTTGTGCGAGGTCTTTGCCTTCCCTATGGCGCTGGTGGAATGGAGGAAAGATGGACAGGAGGTTATTTTGCCTGGAGACGATCCTCATATATCTGTGCAGGTTATCAATTTGAAATATTAATGCTTATGTGTTTATGCTGGGATATAAAGTGTGTAGCGTAGAGTACTCATGTATCCTTTGTCCCATGTAGTCCAGAGGAGGTCCCCAGAAATACGAGCTCTCCAGCTGGCTGCAGATTGAGGACGCAACCCGGGAAGATTCGGGGACTTACAGATGCATCGCTAAAAATGTCCTGGGTGATGTGTCAGCCACTGTAGTGCTGGGGATTTTACCACCAGGTAACCACATACCACTGACCACATATACACTGACTTTTGGCTCTTTGGTTCCGTTTTGAACACACAATGTGCTGCTTGGCAACATGGTGTAAAATTAATTAATTTATTCATATATTCATTTGCAGAACTGCTTAATTCTACTCTAGTAGATGCTCAGATATATTTTTCTAAAGTTATCATACAGCGAAGTTGGCACGGTGACACAGTGGTTAGCACGTCCGCCTCACAGCAAGAATGTCCTGGGTTTGATTCCCGGCTCAGGTGTTTCTGGTGGAACTTGCATGTTCTCCTCGTGCTTCTATAGGTCTCCTCCAAGTTCTTGGGTTTCCTCCGACAGTCCAAAAAAAAAACATGCACAGTAGGTTACTTGGCTGCTCCATATGTTCCCTGGGTGTGAGAGTGAGTATGAATGGTTGTGCGAGTGTTGGTCCTACGATGGCCTGGCAAGCTGTCCTGGATGTACCCTGCCCCAATCCAGAGTTGGCTGAGATGGGCGCCAGCCTCCCCATGATCCTAATTAGGATTCAGCAGTTACATAAAATGAATGTATGGATATTCTACTCAGTGCACAGGTAGTGTTTTCCAAATACCTAAGTAGGGTAGGGCAGTGGTGGTCTAGTGGTATAGGGTGCTGGATCGCTGATCAAAAGGTTGGGGGTTCGAGTCCCACTCTACACAAGGTTGTCACTGTCCCCGAAGTGCAGCTAACTGGGTTCTCAAAGGCAGGCCATGTCTCTCACTGTCTACGGTGTGAGGTTCATGTAAAAGAACCATTGCTGACTTTCGACGAGAGAAGCTGCAAAGCCGTCAGCGTGTTTCCATCCTGCGATGGCCTGGTGAGCTGTTCAGGGTGTACTCTGTCCTTGTCCGGAGTTGGCTGGGAAGGGCACCAGCCTCCCTGTGACCCTAATTAGGATTAAGCGGTTACAGAAAATGAACTGAACTAAGTAGGATAGCAAGAAATCATTGGAGCCTATCTCAGCCGAATGAAACGTGGTACACTCTGAATAGGTTTCCAGCGCAGTGCAGGACCAAAACAATCACAAAGCAGATTTACACCAAAAAAGTTGGACTTTACAAAGCACAAAGGACTTTAAACAATTTTTGCAACCCCTACACATCCCTAATGAGTGTCACCCATGGCAACAGTGTCAAGGAATACCTCCCTCTGTGGATGTGTTGAAGAAACCTTGAGAGGAACTGGGTCCAAAAGAGAAACCTATCCTCTTGGGTTGAACCATAAAGATACAAACCACACAACAGGGCAGTGGTGTCCTGGTGGTAAATGGCACTGAATCACTGATCACAGGGTTGGGGGTTCAAGCTGCACTCTTCACAGGTTGTCACTGTCCCCCCAGTACAGCTAACTGGCTTATCAAAGGCCGGCCATGTCTCTCACTGTCTATGGTGCAAGGCTGTAAAAGAACCATTGCTGACTTTCATCAAGACTAGGCTGCATAGCCGTCAGCGTGTTTCTGCCCTGCGATGGCCTGGTGAGCTATTCAAAGTGTACTCTGCCTTTGCCCGGATTTGGCTAAGATGAGCGCCAGCATCCCTGCGACGCTAATTAGGATTAAGCGGTTACAGAAAATGAATGAATGACTATACAACTAGAAACTCCTCAACTCTCAACAAAACACTGACTAAAGCATAGCTATTCACTCTTACACTCTCACCTCTGGGCAATTTGGAAAAGCCAACGTGCACGTCTTGGACTGTGGGAGCTAACCAGCCTTTGGCGCCACCAGACTTGAACGTGCTAAGCACTGCACCACTGCACTAAACAGAAAAAAAAAATCTATATCGCCTGAAGCTCATGTTGTACTGAACCACAAACGGCTCCAGCCTCCTGCTCAGCATTGTTCCCCAGGCACCACATCTCCACCGTTGCCCCGACGCTTAATTCATGTTTGTGCGAACCTGTTTTCTTCTTTAACCCCATGTTTATCTTCAGAGACTCTGCATTTTAGCTTCACTGCAAAACGGCCTAAAGATGTAGATCTAAAAAACACACTTTATTTATTTACAAAATTTTTATGATTTTTTTTTTTTTACTTGTTCTAGATGAGATGTCCATCTATTTAGAAGAAAGCATGAAAGAGTTGATGGGATATGATCTAATCGGGGACTATGACGGAGACTACTATTGAACCACTTAAACGAACAAGTTGAGAGATTTTCTCTATCCAACACCACTTAAGACTGAAACCGCATCCTGTGTCCTTGAAAGACTTGACAGCTGAATCCACAAACACAGAGAACACAAAGAAAACACAGAGAACAGGGGAACACACAGAGAACATATAGAGTACATATACAGAACACATAGAGAACATAGATAGAACACACAGAGAATAGAGTACATGGAGTACACACAGAGATAAAGAAAACAGAAAGAACATAGAACACAGAGAACACAGTGAGAACACAGAGAACACACAAAGTACCCAGAGAACACACAGAAGACAGACAGAACACAGAAAATAGAGAACACAGAGTATATAAAGAGAATAGGAGGAATGCACAGAGAACAGAGAATAAGAGAAACCTAAAGAGAACACAAAATACAGAGCACAGAGAGAGAGAGAGCACAGAGAACTGTAAGAACACACAGAGAACACAAAGAATACACTGAGAACAAAGACAGAACACTAGGAACACACAGGGAACACAAAGAGATCACAGAACACAGGAAGAACACAGAGAACAAAAACGTAAGACAGAGAACAGTGAGAGCACACAGGAAACACGCCCTAAACACAGCAAGAACACAGAGAGAATGCAAATAGCGCAGAGAACACACAGAGAGAATACAGGGAGAACACTGGAAACACAGAACACAGGGTGACAGAACACTGACAACACGGAACACAGGGAGACAGAACACAGGGAGACGGAACACTGAGAACACAGGGAGACAGGAAAAGCACAGCAAGAGAACAACTCATGCGTTTAGATTTCGGCCTCAGAAAGGAGGCAGGGAGAGAATGGAGGCGGGGCATTGAGGATGGAGGAGTTTGAGTCAGAACAGTTTGAATATGAATCCTCACGGTGCTGTTTCTTTAAATACTGAGCGATACCATTAAACCCAATTATTCTTACCATGTATTTCTCCTTATGGGGCTTCTCTCACTGAGTGGGTGTGTGTTTTATTCCTAGAGGCGGAGCTTCAACACAGCTGGTTTTCTCTAAGATTTTCTGTCCAAAACCAAAAGCACAGATTACATTTTGTTTAGAAGGTGACGTCACTCCCCTGAGCTTGTATGGATGAAACCATGATGTCATTTACCCCAATAAAGTTTTCTGTCTTTGACTCCCTAGAAATGAAAATTATGATTTAAAACAAGCTCTCGACCAACTCATAATCATGTGTGTGTTATTTACTATCTTGTATGTATTTATATAATAATAGTGCTTATTTATAATTAATAATTATTCCAGTAAATCAAGTCGTATATGAGCCGACGTGCTCTGAGATGGTTATCAGCCATGTTTGTTATCATCCATGTGTACTGGGTTGGAAGAAATATAAGAGAATGGATATAAACAAATTATTATTTATTTATTTTTATTATTTTGGCTTCATGTAATTTGTCTTTTGCTAGTTCTGTGACTCTTGTAACCACACCCCCCCCCCCTTCCGACGGTATATAAGTTGATATCCTAGTAGTAAAGGGGCCAATCAGAGCATGTAATTGCTCATACCCTGTGGGTGTGGCTGTGATATTATGAAGAGGCCAATTCAACATCAAGGAAACGTTTCATGTTCATATTGATGCAAATTCAATTTGTATTTATACCATTTATATTTTATCACATTTATATTTTATTATTGTTTTATTTACAATAAAAGTCAAAACTTTTATTTTGTTTGTGTTTTTGCAGTATTTTATGTATGTCACTGTTTATTTCAGACCTGATGTCGATCTTTTACGTGTCCAGTAGTTATCCTCATTCGTTCATTTTGTGTAACCGCTTAATCCTAATTAGGGTCACGGGGAAGCTGGTGCCCATCTCAGCCGACTCCGGGTGAGGGCAGAGTACAGCTTGGACGACTCGCCAGGCCATCGCAGGGCAGAAACACACTAATGCAGCTCCTCTTGTCGAAAGTCAGCAATGGTTCTTTTACATGAACCTCACACCATAAACAATGAGAGACACGGCCGGCCTTTGATAACCCAGTGAGCCGCACCAGGGGTACGGTAGTTATACTGTACTCATCCTGAAGACGTCAGTTTTGTCCTGTGGACCTCTGTTACACATCCGTACTTCATCAGTTCCCATTTCTTCCTGTCAGTAGTCATTCGCTGAACACGTGCGATAATGTCCATTATGGTTCACCTGCTGCATGTCGGATGACCCGCTGACAAGTCCAGGACATGGAGCACATCACTTCCTAACAAAACACACTCCCAACGCACAGCAACTCTACAGCCAGCGCCTGACTTTAACTGGCGGAGTCTGCTGCAAGATCTGTGCAGGCAAAAAACATTCCGCCGGGTCAAACGGACCTGACCTGATCAGGAACGCGTTCACCACACAAGAAACGGAGAACGGACTGAAATTTTTTTGCGCAGTGCGAGACCTCTGTTATCGCTATTAGGAAGGGTGTGAATGCTGTGTTAGTGTTTACTATGAGAACCTTATCTATCTTTACAGAGCAGCAACCATCCAGGCTGGAAGATAAAGTCTCTTAAAATGCAATACCTCCTGCAACCACTAGGGGGCCAGGCCAGAAGAAAAGACTTCAGGTGCCATAGATTTCCATTTAAAACGTCATTGTTTATTGATTAAATTCAGGCCTTCTTATCTATTGTGCATCTTCGAACTGTTCCACATCCGAGGATAACACAAATAAAACACTTAAAATCTATCACACACACACACACACACACACACACACACACACATATATATATATATATATATATATATATTTCTGTCTTCCTTTCGGCTTTTTCCCTTTTATTCGGGAGTCGCCACAGCGAATCATCTGATTCGCATGTTTTGATGTGGCAGAGGTTTTTACGTCGGATGCCCTTCCTGTCACAACCCTTTTTAGCAAGGGACAGAAACACGCTGACGACTTTGCAGCTACTCTTTACGAAAGTCAGCAATGGTTCTTTTACATCAACCTCTCACCATAGACAGTGACAGACATGGCCCGCCTTTGATAACCCAGTTGGCTGCACTGGGGGGGGTGGGGGGGGTACAGTGACAATCTTGTGAAGAGTGGGACTCGATATATATATATATATATACATACACATACAGTCGTGTTAAGAATTACCGCAGTGTGATTAAAAAGTAAATAAAGCTAAAATGCTGATAATCGCTTTTATTTCCATCCACACAAATGCATTGGGAACATGACACCTTCTATTCCAAATCAAAACATGAAGAATAAAAATATATCAAATTTGTGTTTATTCCTTAAGGAAATTGAAGAAAAGTGAATATTCGACTGTTAAAAATATCCGTGTCGGTTTTATTCTTTATAAACTCAAACATTCAGTATACAAACTGAAAGATGTTAGAAGTTTTTGGGGTTTTTTTGCTTTGAATCGCTGAACTAATGTTTATTTGTCTGAACACTGGTTCCGAGTCCTGCTGCACATCTGGGTTGTGGAGTCGACCAACTTCTGTTACCTGTGCGCAGGTGTTCCAGCCCAGGATGATTGGACCATCTTCCAGAATCTTCTGGATTTCTTGGTTTTCATCAGAAGCTGCAGGTTTGATGTCACCACACAATTTTTCTATTGGTTGAAGGTCTAGGTTCAGGCCATTATTCCATAACCGAGATGTTGTCGTTTACTGGTGTGTTTTGGGTCGTTGTCTTGTTAGAACCCATTTCAGGAGCATTTCCTGTTCACCATGAGGCAGCATGACCGCATCAAGTGTTCTGATGGATTCAAAGTGATCCATGATTCCTGGGATGTGTCCCCATGGAAGAGCTGGAGGAAGTTGCTGTGCAGAGAGGCATCTGGACCACACTGCTTAAGTTGCTGACCCAACCCTGGATCAAGCGTAGGAATATGATGACAATGATGATGATGATGATAATGATGATGATGATGATGATGATGTTAATGATACGCACAGCAAGCTGAAATTATCCTCCATTAAAAGTTACACATATCTTTGAGCCACTGATGATTGTAGTGGCATTTGATTTTTTTTAATGTGCTGAATCAGCACTGCTACCTGCTACTGGCCCTTCCGAATGCGAATCGAATCTTGGCAGACACTGATCCCGAACCCCTGCTGAGCTCTGCACACATTGGGCCTCCGGCATCACCGAATATGTTTTCAGTTAAAATGACCTTCACCTGCGGACACCCTGTTTACAGAAGATCAAATTTCCCCACTGGATTGTTTTTCTGCGACTGTGATCTGAACTGTACAGCGGTGTTAACTCGTCCTTGTGGAATCAATTAAGTTCTCTCAAGTTTTGTTCCACTCGTGTGGAAATCAGGAGAAATCAGTGAGGGATTGGATCGGAGCCGGGAGCAGGAAGGGAGGGAGAGGGGGGTCCTGTTTTTCCGAAACCGTCCATTAATGTCCTGCATTGAAAAGAGATTAGTGGCAGACAGACAGAGACAGAGAGTGAGAGGTGTGTGTGCGTAAGTGTTTGTATGTGTGTGTGTGTGTGTGTGTGTGTGTGTGTGTGTGTGTGGGAGGGAGAGAGTGTGTGTGTCAGTGTGTATATGTGTGTGTCGGAGGGAGAGAGTGTGTGTGTATCAGTGAGTGTGAGTCTGTGTGTGTGTGTGTGTGTGTGTGTGTGTATGGGAGAAAGTGTGTGTGTCAGTGTGTGTGTGTGTGTGTGTGTCGGAGGAAGAGAGTGTGTGTGTGTAGGAGGGAAAGTGTGTGTGTGTGTGTGTGTGTGTGTGTGTGTGTGTGTGTGTGTGTGTGTGTGTGTGTGTGTGGGAGGGAGAGTGTGTGTGTGTGTGTGTGTGTCGGAGGGAAAGAGTGTGTGTCAGTGAGTGAGTGTGTGTGTGTGTGTGTGTGTGTGTGTGTATGGGAGTGAGTGTGTGTGTGTGTGTGTGTGTGTGTGTGTGTGTATGTGTGTATGTGGGAGGTGGGGTGGGAGTGAGTGAGTGTGTGTGTGTTTATGTGTGTGTGTGTGGGTAGGTGGGTGGGAGTGTGTGTGTGTGTGTGTGTGTGTGTGTGTGTGTGTGTGGGTAGGTGGGTGGGAGTGTGTGTGTGTGTGTGTGTGTGTCTGTGTGTGTGTGTGTGTGTGTGTGTGTGTGTGTGGGTAGGTTGGTGGGAGGGAAAGTGTGTGTGTGTGTGTGTGTGTGTGTGTGTGTGTGTGTGTGTGTGGGTAGGTGGGTGGGAGTGTGTGTGTGTGTGTGTGTGTGTGTGTGTGTGTGTGTGTGTGGGTAGGTGGGTGGGAGTGTGTGTGTGTGTGTGTGTGTGTGTGTGGGTAGGTTGGTGGGAGGAAAGTGTGTGTGTGTGTGTGTGTGTGTGTGTGTGTGTGTGTGTGTGTGTGTGGGTAGGTGGGTGGGAGTGTGTGTGTGTGTGTGTGTGTGTCTGTGTGTGTGTGTGTGTGTGTGTGTGTGTGTGTGTGTGGGTAGGTTGGTGGGAGGGAAAGTGTGTGTGTGTGTGTGTGTGTGTGTGTGTGTGTGTGTGTGTGTGTGGGTAGGTGGGTGGGAGTGTGTGTGTGTGTGTGTGTGTGTGTGTGTGTGTGTGTATAGGTGGGGGTACAGGTTGAGTTAATCTGAATGTGCATATCCAGTAAAATACATGAATAAATGATTGGATTGTGTCGTTCTGGTGGAAGATGAAAATGAAATTAAACGGAGGCTGAAAGCAGAATGTGGTCTTCTCTCCATTTCTCTGTTTTTCTGCTCAGTCTGAACTTTCCACGGATAAACAGCATCTCGTCCATAAAGTCTTACTATAGAACTCGTACTCCTGCCACATGGGAACTGTTGGGAAATGCCTCCCGCTCTCCAGGAGAACCGATTCTGCCTAAAGGCTCTCGAGGGGACTGTTTCCAGACCTTCTGACGGAGTTTTGTGTGTGTGTGTGTGTGTGTGTGTGTGTGTGTGTGTGTGTGTGTGTGTGTGTGTGTGTGTGTGTGTGTGTTTCAAGCATCTTTTGATATTGGAGATCTAAAACATTCAGAGATAAATTTCGAACGTTGTGTCTGAAAGGTCCTCGACTCCAAACTGTTTCTTCCGTCAGATCTGAGCAGGAATGTGGAGACAGTTTGGCGATTGTTTGACCCTAATTTGTTCCAGATCTTTTGTTTATAGTGACACAAACTCTGAAACAAACCACAAAATCCCCGCGTGGTTCTGATTTTAAAAACGTTTAAGCTACACTGAGGAATGTGAGCTTAATGTGAGACGAAAATATTCTAAATGGATATTTGACTGTACGGGTGGTGTAGTGTGTA
>CM045729.1:9488579-9493579 GCA_024760905.1 Plotosus lineatus | reverse complement strand
GTACGGTGGTGTAGTGATAAGCGCTCCCGGGTTCAAGTCCCAGGCTCAGGTGTTTCTATTTGGAGTTTGCCTGTGCTGCTTGTGCAGGCATAGATTCTCTCTGGGTAATCCCAATGAGTATTCCTATACTAACTGCCTGTTTCTAATTGCCCCTAGATGTGAATGTCTGTTAAGCTGTTTGGGCTGTGCACAACACCACTACACAATCTGCTATACACCACAACACACTATACACTCTGTTATACACCACAACACACTATACACTCTGTTATACACCACAACACACTATACACTCTGTTATACACCACAACACACTATACACTCTGTTATACACAACACACTATACACTCTGTTATACACACCATGTTATACACAACACATATACACTCTGTTATACACCACAACACACTATACACTCTGTTATACACCACAACACACTATACACTCTGTTATACACAACACACTATACACTCTGTTATACACACCATGTTATACACAACACACTATACACTCTGTTATACACCACAACACACTATACACTCTGTTAAACACAACACACTGTACACACTGTCATACACCACAACACATTATACACTCTGTTATACACCACAACACACTATACACTCTGTTATACACAACACACTATACACTCTGTTATACACCACAACACACTATACACTCTGTTATACACCACAACACACTATACACTCTGTTATACACAACACACTATACACTCTGTTATACACACCATGTTATACACAACACACTATACACTCTGTTATACACCACAACACACTATACACTCTGTTAAACACAACACACTGTACACACTGTCATACACCACAACACATTATACACTCTGTTATACACCACAACACACTATACACTCTGTTATACACAACACACTATACACTCTGTTATACACCACAACACACTATACACTCTGTTATACACCACAACACACTATACACTCTGTTATACACAACACACTATACACTCTGTTATACACACCATGTTATACACAACACACTATACACTCTGTTATACACCACAACACACTATACACTCTGTTAAACACAACACACTGTACACACTGTCATACACCACAACACATTATACACTCTGTTATACACCACAACACACTATACACTCTGTTATACACCACAACACACTATACACTCTGTTATACACCACAACACACTATACACTCTGTTATACACCACAACACACTATACACTCTGTTATACACAACACACTATACACTCTGTTATACACACCATGTTATACACAACACACTATACACTCTGTTATACACCACAACACACTATACACTCTGTTAAACACAACACACTGTACACACTGTCATACACCACAACACATTATACACTCTGTTATACAGCACAACACACGATACAATCTGTTATGCACAACACACTATACACTCTTTTATACACCACAACACACTATACACTCTGTTATACACTACACCACACTATACACTCTGTTATACACCACAACACACTATACACTCTGTTCAACACAACACACTGTACGCACTGTCATACATCACAACACATTATACACTCTGTTATACACCACAACACACTATACAGTCTGTTATACACCACAACACACTATACACTCTGTTATACACCACAACACACTATACAGTCTGTTATACACCACAACACACTATACACTCTGTTAAACACAACACACTGTACACACTGTCATACATCACAACACACTATACACTCTGTTATACACCACAACACACTATACACTCTGTTATACACCACAACACACTATACACTCTGTTATACACACCATGTTATACACAACACATATACATTCTGTTATACCCCACAACACACTATACACTCTGTTATACACACCATGTTATACACAACACATATACACTCTGTTATACCCCACAACACACTATACACTCTGTTATACACCACAACACACTATAAACTCTGTTATACACCACAACACACTGTATACTCTGTTATACACCACAACACACTATACACCCTGTTATACAGAACACACTATACACCTTGTTATACACAACACACTATACTCCCTGTTATACACAACACACTATACACCCTGTTATACATCACAACACACTTCTCTTCCTTTCACCACGACACACTATACTCTCTATTATACACAACACACTATACACCCTGTTATACACAACACACTATACACTCTGTTATATACAACACACTATACACCGTGTTATACACAACACTCTATACACTCACACTATACACTCTATTATACACAGCACACTATATACTCTGTTATACACAACACACTATACACCCTGTTATACACAACACACTATACACCCTGTTATACACAACACACTATACACTCTATTATACACAACACACTCTACACACACACTGTACACTCTGTTATACACCACAAAACACTATCTTCTTCTTTTCTTTTCAGCTTTTTTCCGTTCTTGAGAGTCACCACAGCGAATCGTCTGATTTGCACATTTGATTTGGCACAATTTTTTTTTTACGTCGGATGCCCTTCCTGTCACACCACTTTTAGCATGGGACACAAATATGCTGACGGCTTTGCAGCTACTCTTTATGAAAGTGAGGAATGGTTCTTTTACATGCCTCACACCATAGACAGTGAGAGACATGGTCCACCTTTTATTACCCAGTTAGCTGCACTGGGGAGACAGTGACAATCCTGTGGGGACTCGAACCCTCCAACTTTAGGATGAGCAATCCTGCCCCTTACCCACAATACTCTGTTATACAGAACACACTATACACTCTTTGTTCCAGATCATCAGACTGAGCGACTGCATTCGCATATCTGAAGCAGTGGATGTGGACGGCTGCCCAAAGGAGTGCAAGGCGTTTTTGGTGGAGACGACTGAGAAAACATTTATCTTTGCAGTTGAGGTGGTGGAAATTGAAGACTGGATGCAAAAACTGTGTGAAATTGCATTTCCTGTAAGTAAGAGTCACTTCTGCTGCATTTCATTTCCTTCAGCTGTGAGTAAAATCTTATATCCTTACACTTTTCACATGTGAACATATTTAACATGTTTCACCTAACTGTCCAAATGTACACACCACAGAGAATTAATTAATTAATTAAATAATTTAAAAGATGAACGCATAATATTTATTCACACCATTTAATTTTATTTACACAAATTAACTTTGAAAGAACACCCAGGCTCACTTTTACAAGACTTTATTAATTTTGTACAAAATAAATAACTAAAGCAAGTGATGTTGTCCCACCCACTGGTTTATTATTCTCATATTACATAATTTCATCTTTTTCTCCTCATACTACAGATCTTTACTGACGCCCACGAGGTTTCATTAGCAAATTAAACAACAACGATAATAAATTAAACTTTTAATATCTGAAAAAGAATCAAAGATGGATTTTTACTTCTGACATTGGAGACTCCTTCCTTTGATCTTAATATATAATAAAAGTCTTCTTCACGACACGTCAGTGTTTTTACCAGTCTGTGTTTTATTTTTCTTTGCTCAGAACACACATCAAAAGCAGTCCATGACGTGAGGTTTGACTTTGACTTTGCAATGTTAAAGGAAAGAAACCTTCCCGATTTTGAGTTACACTTTCTATGGCATTTAAAAACAAGAGTCACATCTTTCCACCAGTCTGACCTTTTCTTTCCGCACCAGCTCAGACAGAGTGACGTTAGCACTTGGTTTAAGACAACAGTTTCAGACCGGTTTTGGATGTATAGTTGAGGTCAGACATGATGACGTGTAAATAATAAATAATTCTTGCATCTGCTAACAAATCACCATTAAACTGATATGTGTGTGTGTGTGTGTGTGTGTGTGTGTGTGTGTGTGTGTGTGTGTGTGTGTGTTCTATTCTTAAAACATGACTTGTCGTCTACCCCAAGTGCAGCTCACTGGGTTATCAGAGGCCGGCCGTGTCTCTCACTACCTGTGGTCTGAGGTTGATGTAAAAGAATCATTGCTGACTTTCAACAAGAGTAACCGCCTAGCTTTCAGCGTGTTTCCGCCCTACGATTCCCTGGCGAGCTGTCCAGGGTGTACTCCGCCCTCGCCCAGAGTCTGCTGGGATGGGCTCCAGCTTCTCTGTGACGCTAATTAGTATTAAGCGATTCAGAAAATGAATGAATGACTTCTTCTCCTTGTTCTTGATATTTAAAATAATTTTAAATAGATACTCAACATTCATTTACATTTCTTTCTTTTCCTTTTTCGGGTTTTATATCTACATGAAATCTTTATTAATCTTTATTTCAGAAATTTATTTAATTAATTGTCCATAAACCTTTATGTAGTTAAATAATTACTTTATATGTTTATTTGGTTGTTTGTTTGGTTGTCATCTATCTATCTATCTATCTATCTATCTATCTATCTATCTATCTATCTATCTATCTATCTATCTATCTATTCATTATTTGTGTTTGTTTGTTTACCTGTCTATCTATTTAATTTGTTTTAATTTATTCATCCATCTGTTTGTTTATTTATGTGTTTGTTTATCCATCCATCCATCTCAACCTGATTTTTTTTGGATCACTCACTGATTTTCCAAATCACTTAATCCTATTAAGGTCATAGTGCTGGTGCCTTGGTGAGCTGGCTACCCCGGAGAAGCCCCTCCACTCACAGAAACACCTTCATTAAGCCCAGCAATCAAACCCAGGCCCTCAGTAGGCCAATCGGCTCTTCCAAATCGCCCCTAGGTGTGAATGTGAATGATTGTATGTGTGCCGGCCTTGTGAGGGGCTGGTAAGGGTGAACTCTGCCATTATCAGAATTGGCTGAGATAGGCTCCAGCCTCCCAGTTCGACCCTGTACGATTCAGTGG
Organism: Plotosus lineatus; assembly: GCA_024760905.1. Classification (NCBI taxonomy): domain Eukaryota; kingdom Metazoa; phylum Chordata; class Actinopteri; order Siluriformes; family Plotosidae; genus Plotosus; species Plotosus lineatus. The sequence goes on along the minus strand of CM045729.1, from coordinate 9,488,695 downwards.
TTTGATGAGTGTACGCATCACTGAATGACTGGTCAGGCCTTGCGCTCACGCTGCCAGGATGATGACGAGGGTCTGAAACGATGATCAGAGTCTCACAACTCTTTCACACCATGTGA
>CM045729.1:9461079-9481079 GCA_024760905.1 Plotosus lineatus | reverse complement strand
TGTCTCACTTTCTCTTTTTCTCTTTCTGACTCTCTTTTTCTTTCTCTTTCTCTTTTTTCTCTCTTTCTTTCTCTCTTTCTCTTTGTCCCCTCTCTCTGCTCTTCCTTCTCTCTCTCTCTCTCTCTCTCTCTCTCTCTCTCTCTCTCTCTCTCTCTCTCTTCTCTCTCTCTATTTCTGCTCTTCCTTCTCTCTCTCTCTCTCTCTCTCTCTCTCTCTCTCTCTCTCTCTCTCTCTGTCTCACTCTCTCTTTTTTCTCTTTCTGGCTCTCTTTTTCTTTCTCTTTCTCTCTTTTCTCTCTTTCTTTCTCTCTTTCTCTTTGTCCCCCTCTCTCTTTCTGCTCTTCCTTCTCTCTCTCTCTCTCTCTCTCTCTCTCTCTCTCTCTCTTCTCTTTCTCTCTCTCTGTTCTTCAGTTCCTCCCTCTCTCTCTCTCTCTCTCTCGCTCTCTGTCTTTTTCTCTCTTTCTGTCTCTTTTTCTTTCTCTTTCTCTCTTTTCTCTCTCTTTCTTTCTCTCTTTCCCTTTGTTTTTCCTTCTCTCTCTGTCTCTCTCTGTTCTCCCCCTCTCTCTCTTTCTGCTCTTCCTTTTCTCTCTCTCTCTCTCTCTCACTCTCTCTCTTCTTCCTTTTCTTTCTCTATCTCTCTCTTTCTGTTCTTCCTTCTCTTTCTCTATCTCTCTCTTTCTGTTCTTCCTTCTCTCTCTCTCTCTCTCTCTCTCTCTCTCTCTCTTTCTCTCCTTTCTGTCTCTCTTTTTTTCTATTTCTGCCTTTTTCTTTCTCTTTTTCTCTTTCTGTTTGTTTTTCCTCTCTCTCTCTCTCTCTCTCTCTCTCTCTCTTTCTTTCTTTTCTTCCCTCTCTCTTTTTCTGCTCTTCCTTCTCTTTCACTCTCTCTCTCTCTCTCTCTTTTTCTGTTCTTCCTTCATGCTCTCTCTCTCTCTCTCTCTCTCTCTCTCTTTGTTCTTCTCTCTCTCTCTCTTTCTGTTCTCTCTCTCTCTCTCTCTCTCGCTCTCTGTCTTTTCTCTCTTTCTGTCTCTTTTTCTTTCTCTTTCTCCCTTTTCTCTCTCTTTCTTTCTCTCTTTTCCTTTGTTTTTCCTTCTCTCTCTGTCTCTCTCTGTTCTCCCTCTCTCTCTTTCTGCTCTTCCTTTTCTCTCTCTCTCACTCTCTCTCTCTTCTTCCTTCTCTTTCTCTATCTCTCTCTTTCTGTTCTTCCCTCTCTCTCTCTCTCTCTCTCTCTCTCTCTCTCTCTCTCCCTTTCTGTCTCTCTATTTTTCTATTTCTGCCTTTTTCTTTCTCTTTTTCTCTTTCTGTTTGTTTTTCCTCTCTCTCTCTCTCTCTCTCTCTCTCTCTCTCTCTCTTTCTTTCTTTCTTTTCTTCCCTCTCTCTCTCTCTCTTTTTCTGTTCTTCCTTCGCTCTCTCTCTCTCTCTCTCTCTCTCTCTTTGTTCCTCTCTCTCTCTCTCTCTCTCTCTCTCTCTCTCTCTCTCTCTTTCTGTCCCCCCTGTCAGTCTGCCGGACTTTTTCGTTTGTACTATTTCTGTAACACCAGTGTGTTTTTTAACGGAAGGAACTCTTCCATCCTGTTCAGAGATCTCGTCTCTCAGCAAGCTGCAAACAGAAGCCTGAAATATATTTGTTTCTTGTTGCGTAAAAGATAAACTTCCTCTCGGTGGAGAAGCTGGAGCTCCCATAACCACATGTAAGATGTCAAATAAGTAGCTCCAAACCACATCTCTGCTGTGCAGGAGGCGGAGTTTGTTTGTGCACCACTTCTGCGAATCTGTCGACACCCGTGACCTGAATAACGCCGCAGCCATCTTCGTGCTTTTTAAAAACAAATACCTGACGTTATCAGTCTGAAAAGTTCGAACGCACAGTGTCCGGGGCGACGCGTCTCTCCGAGATGATGATGGATCTTAACAAGCTCCTGTATGTTGACACCACACTTCAAAAATAATTGCACCCCAGAGGCTGCTGAGATTTTCTGAGTTTAAGTCCTGGATGATGTAATAACAGTTTTCTGTTTCTTTTCCCTTTTAAACACGGACTGTCCGCACAAACCAGTTCAGTCCTGTTCTCACTGTCACACAGTACATCTGAATTAAGCTCTCGCACTGGAGACTCCTTTGTTTCATTTTTAATTTTAATAATTCATCCTCGTTCATTTTATTAGATGCTTAATCCTAATTAAGGTCTCGGGGAGGCTAGCGCCCATTTCAGTCGACTCTGGGTGAGGGCGGGGTACACCCTGGACAACTCACCAGGCCATCACAGGGCAGAAATGTGTACTACCATCACACTCACATTGGAGACAGTTGATTAGCCTACAGTGCATGTTTTTGGACAGTGGGAGGAAACCGGAGTACACAGAGAAAATCAATACAATTACAGCGGTACCCCGACTCTTATACCAAATTTTCCATGATACAAGCTTTGATTCCACCAAAAATCTGCCCCGTCCAACGAGCAAATTTTCAACTTTTCGGCTTTTCCCTTCAGGGGTCGCCACAGCGAATCCTCTGCCTCCATCTCATCCTATCCTTTGCATCTTCTTTTCTTACACCAACGACCTTCATGTCCTCCTTCACCACATCCATGATTCGTCTCTATGGTCTTCCTCTCAGCCTTCTGCCTGGTAGTTCCAACCTCAGCATCCTACTACCAATATACTCACTATCCCTCCTCTGTACATGTCCAAAACATCTCAATCTAGCCTCTCTGACTTTGTCTCCAAATCGTCTTACATGTGCAGTCCATCTGATGTGCTCATTCCTAATCCTATCCATCCTCATTACTCCCAAAGAGAACCTCAACATTGTCATCTCTGCTACCTCCAGCTCTGCCTCCTGTCTTTTCACCAGGGCCACTGTTTCTAAACAATACAACATCGCTGGCCTCAACACCGTCTTGTACACTTTTCCTTTCATTCTTGCCGATACCCTCCTATCACACATCACACCGGACACTTTTCTCCAACCATTCCAACCTGACTGCACACGCTTCTTAACCTCTTTTCCACACTCTCCATTGCTCTGGATTGTTCAGCCTAAGTACTTAAAATCCTCCACCTTCTTCATCTCTGCTACCTGTAACCTCACCGTTCCTCTTGGGTCCTTGTCATTCACACACATGTATTCTGTCTTACTGAGGCTAACCTTCATTCCCCTCCTTTCCAGTGCATACCTCCACCTCTCTAGATTTTCCTGCACTTGTTCTCTGCGCTCACTACAGATCACAATGTCATCTGCAAACATTATAGTCCATGGGGAATCTTGTCTAACCTCATCTATCAGCCTGTCTATCACCATAGCAAACAAGAAGGGGCTCAGAGCTGACCCTTGATGCAGTCCCACCTCCACCTTGAACTCTTCTGTCACACCGACAGCACACCTCACCACTGTCTTACATCTCTCATACATGTCCTGCACCACTCTAACATACTTCTCTGCCACTCCAGACTTCCTCATGCAATACCACAGTTCCTCTCTCAGCACCCTGTCATATGCTTTCTCCAGATCCACAAAGGCAAAATGCAGCTCCGTCTATCCTTCTCTGTACTTCTCCATTAACATCCTCAAGGCAAACACTGCATCTGTGGTGCTCTTTCTTGGCATGAAACCAAACTGTTGTTCACAAATGCTGACCTCTGCCCTTAGTCTAGCTTCCACTATTCTTTCCCATAAATTTATCGTATGGCTCATCAACTTTATCCCTCTGTAGTTGCAACAACTCTGCACGTCTCCCTTGTTCTTAAAAATGGGCACCATCACACTTCTCCTCCATTCCTCTGGCATCCTCTCACTCTCCAAGACCTTGTTGAATGTTCTTGTCAGAAAATCTACTGCTATCTCTCCTAGACACTTCCATACCTCCACCGGTATGTCATCAGGACCAACTGCCTTTCCATTCTTCATCCTCTTCAATGCCCTCCTCACTTCACCCTTCCTAATCTTTGCTACTTCCTGGTCCTCAACAGTCACCTCTTCTACTCTTTTTTCTCTCATTTTCCTCATTCATCAGCTCTTCAAAGTACTCTTTCCATCTTCCCAGCACACTTCTGTCATCAGTCAATACATTTCCCTCACTGTCCTTTATCAATCTAACTTGCTGCACATCCTTCCCATCTCTATTTCTCTGCTGTGCCAACCTGTATAAATCATTTTCTCTCTCTTTACTTTCCAACCGAGCATACAAGTCATCATACGCCCTCTGTTTGACCTTTGACACCGCTACCTTCGCCTTACGTTGTGTCTCCCTATACTCCTGTTTACTCTCTTTGGTTTTCTCAATGTCCCACTTCTTCTTAGCTAACCCCTTCTTTTGTACACACTCCTGCACTTCCTCATTCCACCACCAAGTCTTCTTATCTACTTTCCTTCCTGGACCTTCCCTCCAGGGTGTCACCTGTATTATTATAATTAAATAATTAAAATATATATTTTTGTTTTTAGCATTAAAGGACTTTAAAGTGATGGTTCGCCGTACAGATGCTGCAGACAGGTGCGGACTGAAAGGATATTACTTGCTCCATACTGATTTTGACAGCCTGTTTTTGAAAGAGCCCAGGACAGGGGAAGTGTTTCTCACCTGGCCGTATCGCTACCTACGCCGATTCGGACGAGACAAGGTAATTTTGGTGGTAGAACAATAAACAACAATGTCTTCTTTATGAAGGTAATTCTAATAACATGCTTGTTCTCTGTGTTGTGTCCTTTTCACAACAGACAACATTCTCTTTCGAGGCTGGAAGAAGATGCGACTCTGGCGAAGGGAGTTTTGAGTTTGACACCAAGCAAAGCAATACCATTTTCCAGAACGTGGAAGCTGCAATTAATTTACAGAGAACAGGATTTTCACAGCAACAGCCTTCAGGTGGCACTCGAGATCGAGAGAATTTACCTACACCACAGCTATCCAAGATCACTCCATCCACGGAGGACAATTCTACCACCATTTACAGCATGCTGAGTGACTCCATTCTAAAGGACAAAGCCAGGCAATCACCACCCCATCGCAGACTGGAAACACCTACAGATAAACACTTGACTGGGGTGAAGAGCTTAAACCTGGACACACGACCACTGCCAAAAAAGAACCAGGTCAAGAACTTCCGAAGTTGTCCTTTAGCCAACATGGAAGATGAACCCTATTCCCGGGTCACGGCACCACATTCAGATAAAGAGATCTCAGAGAGGGCTGAGCAAGAAGAGCAGCACCAAACTCTTCGTCCGTGTGCCAGTTCTCCAGATTCGGAGTATTCCCTTCCATTCGACATCACTAAGAACATCATGAAAGATATGTTGACATCATCTCACTTGGTGCCACCGATGGTAGTGGAACCCTGTTCAAGTAAAGAAAATAGAGATGGTACTGGAAAGGGTGCGGAACCGCTTTACGATAGCATTGATGAATGCACCATCAGGTTACTCCCAAAAAAACCTCAAAGACATTTGAATAAATACTCTCCTGTGGAACACATCTATGATGAACCTGAAGGGTGCGCCGTGACAACTCATGCTCCAGTAGCACTGTACGACGACCCAGAAGAAGTACGCGTTCATGCTTGGAGGAGCCTGGGTGCTTTAAATGATCCGAGTGGACACGAGTACCCTTATAACGCACAGGTGGATGACTACGCAGTTCCCAAACCTCCCAGAAGAGCCATAATTCCAGAGCTGGAGCGAGACGTAAGAGAGATAAACAGGATGTCAGGAATACAGAGTGAAGAAGACGAGGACTCTTCACCTTACGATAATGTGATGCTGAAAATAAAAACTAGTTCTCTGAATGAATAACCTGGACGTCTTTGGAAGAAAACCTGTGTGTATAGAAGACTCAGGATGTACAACAGCACCCCTTGTAACAGAAATATGCCATGAGACGGCAGCATGACGTCACCTGATGTAAAGCAATTTGTTCGACTGGAGAATACCAGCTACTTATTCCCAGTTGAATATTTTCCTGTAACGGCACATCCCCAAGTGTGCCAAGGTTTCTATGATACTTAAACAATCCATCAGCAAATTTATATTAAGTATTTTTATTTATGAATGAATGATATTGTAGTTTTTATGCATTTAGATTTACATTTATGCAACGTTTTATGAAAGTTAGACTTAAAATAAATCATAATTGTTTGTCATGTGACTGAAAACCCACAAAGAAACAGCAAACTGTGTTCCTAGACAGGGATTTCTGGAGGTGTTCCTGCATCATTGCAGCGACTGAACCCTGCCTGTTTAAACGCTCTGGCTTAAATAGTTCCAAAAGTTCCAGTTCTACCCCTGTTTTTCTGTGACCAAGTGCTGACAATGAAGATGAGAAAGACTCTGGGGAGACACTGAGGAGGCACATAAGACATTGGGAAGACACTGGGGAGGCACTGGAGAGACACTGGTGAAACACTGGGGATACACTGGAGAGGCATTGGGGAGACACTGGGGATTCACTGGGGAGGCACTAGGGAAACACTGGAAAGGCACTGGGGAAGCACTGGGGAGACACTGGGGAGACACTGGAGAGACACTGGGGAGGCACTGGAGGGACTAACATAAACCTATGAGAGACGCCGTCCTAGTAAACAACTCAACACTGTCCGACCAATCACAATCCAGAACTCAACTTTTACAATCCGAGTGCAATTTGTAAAAAGTTTGTATATAAAGCTGAAGATCTGAACGTTCCCTGTGTTTGTTTATCTATAGAATATGATATGAGTCTATTATTTAATGTTGATGTCCTTTGTTGTGGGTCGATATTCTGTCTCTGACGCTGTGATGTCATCATTGTAAACCTTCACTGTGTTTGAACCATCGCTTGATTATTTCTGGGTTTTTTGCTTCAGTTAATGAACCTCACACCCGTTTCGTCCCCTGAGTTTAATGTGGACATTTCCCTTCTTGTACCACAGTGACCCTCCACGACGAATTCACTGCGTTTGTAAACTTGATGGCGATTCAGGTGTGATATACGTTGGCGCTCTATCAGCCAAGTGCTCACCACTGCTTTCAGAGATAATGTTGGGATCTCAGTCACAATTAACATTTCACTTGCTTTCACAGACTCGTCAATTTCCTGCTGCTTGCTTTCTTATCTGAATAACAGAGATTCACACAGGGACATATCCCAGGGTCAGTGGACCACACTCATTATAGATTTAAATTTTACTTCATATGCATTCATTCATTCATTCATTTTCTGTAACCACTTAATCCTAATTAGGGTCGTGGGGAGGCTGGCACACATTCCAGCTGACTCTGGACAAGGGCAGAGGACAACCTGGACAGCTCGCCAGGTCATCACAGGGTGGAAACATGCTGACGGCTTTATAGCTCATCGTTCATTGTTCATTTTCTATAACCGCTTAATCCTAATTAGTGACAAACTGTTGAGAGTGGGGTTTGAACCCCTAACCTTGGGATCTGTGATCCATTTCCAGGCCACCAGGCATCCACCGTCCCTTAGTTCTGTTCAGTGTATTTATCTTCTTCTTTTCCTTTCGGCTGTTCCCTTCAGGGGTCGCCACAGCGAATCATCTGCCTCCATCTCACCCTATCCTCTGCATCTTCTACTCTCACTCCAACTACCTTAATGTCCTCCTTAACCACATCCATAAATCTCTTGTTTGGTCCTCCTCTAGGCGGTCTGCCTGGTAGTTCCAACCTCAGCATTCTACTACCAATATACTCATTATCCCTCCTCTGTACATATCCAAGCCATCTCTTTGTCTCCAAAACCTCTTACATGTGCTTTCCCACTGATTTACTCATTCCTGATCCTATCCATCCTCGTTACTCCCAAAGAGAACCTCAACATTTTCATCTCTGCTACCTCCAGGTCTGCCTCCTGTCTTTTCCTCAGCGCCACTGTTTCTAAACTATACAACATCGCTGGCCTCATCACCTTCTTGTACACTTTTCCTTCCATTCTTGCCGATACATTCCTATCACACATCACACCAGACACATTTCTCCAACCATTCCAACCTGCCTTCATACGCTTCTTCACCTCTTTTCCACACTCTCCATTGCTCTGGCTTGTTGAACCTGAGTACTTAAAATCCTCCACCTTCTTTATCTCTGTTCCCTGTAACCTCACCATTCCTCTTGGGTCCTTGTCGTTCACACACATGTATTCTGTCTTACTGAGGCTAACCTTCATTCCTCTCCTTTCCAGGGCATACCTCCACCTCTCTAGATTTTCCTGCACTTGTTTTCTGCTCTCACTACATATCACAATGTCATCTGCAAACATCATAGTCCATGGGGAGTCTTGTCTAACCTCCTCTGTCAGCCTGTCCATCACCATAGCAAACGAGAAGGGACTCAGAGCTGACCCTTAATGCAGTCCCACATCCACCTTGAACTTTTCTGTCACACCGACAGCACACCTCCCCACTGTGTTACATTTCTCATACATGTCCTGCACCACTCTAACATACTTCTCTGCCACTCCAGACTTCCTCATGCAATACCACAGTTCCTCTCTCGGCACCCCGTCATATGCTTTCTCCAGATCCACAAAGGCACAATGCAGCTATGTCTTACCTTCTCTGTACTTCTCTATTAACATCTTCAAAGCAAACACTGCATCTGTGTTGCTCTTTTGTAGTTGCCACAACTCCGCATGCCTTCCTTGTTCTTAAAAATGGGTACCAGCACACTTCTCCTCCATTCCTCTGGCATCTGCTCACTCTCTAAAACCTTGTTGAATGTTCTTGTTAGAAAATCTACTGTTACCTTGCCTAGACATTTCCATACCTACACCGGTATGTCATCAGGACCAACTGCCTTTCCACTCTTCATCCTCTTCAATGCCCTCCTCACTTTTCACACTTACTAATCTTTGGTACTTCCTGGTACTCTACTCTTTTTTCTCTCTCATTTTCCTCATTCATCAGCTCTTCAAAGTACTCTTTCCATCTTCCCAGCACACTTCTGTCATCAGTCAATACATTTCCCTCTCTGTCCTTAATCACTCTAACTTGCTGCACATCCTTCCCATCTCTATTTCTCTGCTGTGCCAACCAGTATAAATCATTTTCTTCCTCCTTACTGTCCAACCTATCATACAAGGCATCATACGCCCTCTGTTTGGCCTTTGACACCACTACCTTCGCCTTACGCTGTGTCTCCCTGTACTCCTGTTTACTCTCTTCGGTCCTCTCTCTGTCCCATTTCTTCTTAGCTAACCTCTTCTTTTGTACACACTCTTGTACTTCCTCATTCCACCACCAAGTCTCCTTATCTACTGTCCTTCCAGTGGACACACCAAGTACTCTCCCAAAGCCTGTATCAATTCCTCCTTGAAGACAGCACAACACTTTTCCTTTTTCAGCTTCCACCACTTTGTCTTCTGCTCTTCCTTTGCCTTCTTCACCTTTCTTACCATCAGCATCATCCTGCACACCACCATCCTATGCTGTTTGGCAACACTCTCACCCACTACTACTTTGCAGTCACTGACTTCCGACAAATTATATCGCCTGCACAAGATGTAGACTACCTGTGTGCTCCTACCTCCACTCTTATAAGTCACCCTATGCTCCTCTCTCTTCTGGAAGAAAGTATTCACCACAGTCATTTCCATCCTTTTTGCAAAATCTATCAACATCTGTCCTTCTGTGTTTTTGTCCTGGATACCAAACCTGCCCATCACTTCCTCGTCCCCTCTGTTTCCTGCACCAACCTGTCCATTGAAGTCTGCCCCAATGACCACTCTTTCACCACTGGGGGTACTCTGCATCACTTCATCTAACTTACTCCAGAATCTCTCCTTCTCTTCTAGCTTACATCTTGCCTGTGGGGCATAAGCACTAACAACATTGAACATCACACCTTCAATTTCTAACTTGAAACTCATCACTCTGTCTGACACTCTTTTCACTTCTAGAATATTCCTGAGAAACCCCTCCTTCAAGATGACCTCGACCAACAGTAGTCCAATTTACATCTGCACCCTGTTGGTTAACAGCACTGATTGCGTTCGTTGTTAGTGATCCGGTATGAAATTCGTAATTTTGGTCATTCGCATAACAATTTTGGAAGAAGTTTTATGCCGGATGCCCTTCCTGTCGCAACCCTTTGCATTTATCCGGGCTTGGAACAGGCGTGAGGGTGAACACTGGCTTTTATATATATATATATATATATATATATATATATATATATGATTTTCTGAGGAGATCCTTCCGTAGGAGAGTGCTCAATACTTTTTGGTAGAGCAAATAACAATAAAAATAAAAGGACAGGACAAAGACTTTCTATTGAAACTCCATTTATCACTACAGAGCTGTAGTGATAAATGGAGTTTCAATAGAAAGTCTTTGTCCTGTCCTTTTATTTTATATATATATATATATATATATATATATATATATATATATATATATATATATATATATATATGTTTTAACTAATTTTAATTTCATATATTTTAAAAAATTAATATTATTTTGCTCAGTTCCTGCAGTGGGATTATTTTTTTATTTTATTGCACGTTGCTGCCCGCTTCAGGAATCAGTCTGTTACTGTCTCACTTCAGTTTCAATTTTTTTTTTTTGACCAATTTTTGAAATAAATTATTAATTTTAATTTAAAGTTTAGTTTCAGTTTAGATTTAGAAGTGCATATATAGTTTTAGTTTTATATTTATTTTGGAGAGCTGACTAGTTTTAATTTCTGAAACGATTAGTTTTAGTTTTAGTTTTTTTACTTTACTGACGTCATGGGTTTGAGTCCCAGTTTCTGTGAGGGAGTTTCTGTGTGGCGGTCACATTTTCGTCACATCACCACATTCACGCGGGTTTCCTTCGGGTCCTCTGGTTTCCTCGCACAGTACAAACACATGCGCATTAGGCGCCAGAGCAGGAAGGGTTATGTGGCTTGGTTCTGCTCTGGACAGGTGAACTGTGGGTGTACCCCGATTTCACCATGAGTGGGCCGAGATAGGCTCCAGTCTCCCGTGAACCTTATTTGACTGCTCATGACAGGAATCTTCAGGAATGCATTTGCCACAATCTGATCTTCATGCTGTGTTTTACAGTCGACACACATCAAACTGAAAAAACCCAAAACGACAACGAAGTGGTTCTCAGTAATTTCCCTGACTGGAGTATGTAATGCTTTGTTTATTGCAGGGTTTGGTTTTAATGTTTAAAATGTTTATTGTTGTTGCCAAAATGATGTTTGTAGTAGTTTTTATTTTTATTATCTCCATTGACCCTGATTAAGTGACAAAGTGAGACAAGTTAAAATGTCACCCTGAGAGTTTTTTAAACTACAGTCAGGCAGAAACTGCAGAAAAAAAGAATAAATAATATTCTGAGAAGAGGCAAATAAATAAATAAATAAATACATATTTAAAAAAATCAATAAAAACCTGATTTAAACCTGATACGCTGTGGCGACTCCCGAGTGAAAGGGAAAAAAGCCAAAAGGAAGACATGCAATATATGTGAAAGATTTATTTTTCTGCTGAACTCACGCCTTCCTGTGTGTAATGCACATTACTGACCACCAGGAGGCGCTGCTCACACGCAAAAATATCACAATTTCTATTATTATTATTAGTAGTAGTAGTATTAATGTTATAATCAGAATAATTTTTACTATCTGCAGGTGAACAAAACACTTCCTGCTATAGAACCTTTTATATTAATTTAAATAATCGTTTGTTTAATTAAATCTGAATAAATCTGCATGTTTATTTAAACCCTGGGATTACATTAGAAATAAAATAATTCCAAAATAAATAAATAGTAAAAAGACTTTGACAGAAAACTGTCAGATATCCAGTAGGCCATACATTCTTATATTTATGTTTTGGACTGTGGGAGGAAATCTGAGTACCCAGAGGGAACCCACACCAACACAAGGAGATATAAAAACATGCAAACCCGACACTGAAAGACCTACAGGTGAGGTTTAAACACAGAACCTCCTGTTTATGGGTCTGAAATTTCAGTTAAGGTTGAAGGCTCTGGGTTCCTGATCAGAAGGTTGATGGTTCAAATATGAACATTACAACACTGTTGAACCCTTGAGCAAAGCTCTTGACCCTCTATGTTCCAGGAGCACTGTATCATGGCTGACCTCTGACCCTAACCTTATAATAAATTGCACAAAACAAACAAACAAACAAAAGACTCTCACTGTGTTGTAAACCATAGGTTAAATAAAATAATGAGGAGATCTTTATTTATTCATGAACAATGAAAATCAGTCTAGCAGCAATTATAAAATTAGAAAATGCACAAAAGACAATGAATGAATTACAGTAAGCTATACACGTGCATATATACACACACACACACACACACACACACACACACACACACACACACACACACACATACATATACACATATATACACACATACCTATAATAAACATAACTGTTCACAGTGTACTCCGCCCTCACCCAGAGTTGCCTGATTAGGACAACAACAACAACAACAACAATAATAATAATAATAATAATAATAATGTGTTAAATATTTTTCCAAAATTAATGTCTCTGAAATCCTCTAAAATCTGCAGCGTGGATTTTTCCCCATCTCTCTCTCTCTGTTATTTGTTAATATTTTCCTTTTGATATTCTTGGTGTCCCAGCAGGATGAAGCCCATTCCGTTCACCGATTCCATGTCCTACTAGTGTTCCCGAAACAGCAATTCTTGCTACACTTTCCGTTTGCCGCACTGACACCAGGAAATGGACCAAAACTCTTTTTTTTTACTTTCATACAACCGTGGAATAAAATCTAAAAGCCCCTTAAAATTGTTGACAGCTTAATTTATGGCAATTTAAAAGCATTTCAGCATGGAACTCTCTCGTCCTTACTGGGAAAAGTCGTCTCAGCCGAGATGACAGCAGAATGAAGGTTACACCCTGTCAAAAATAAATAAAAAACTAACTAAATAAATAAATAAAAACCTGGCAGGAAAGGCTATGCGTTCTGATTACAGAAATACACAGCATGTGAAACGGACTGCACAGATAGAAAAAAGATGAAAATGCTTTTTCTGAGCTGATGTTCAGAACACAGCGGGACCTTAACAAACAAATCTTCAATTAAAGTTATCTGTAAATGTTTCAATAAACATCAGCAGCTGATTTTTTATATCCTGTATGTATGAAGAGAAACACTAGTCAGCTTTTAAGTACTGTCATCCATTTTATGTGCATCAACACTGGTTTACATATATTTAGCCACGCCCATAATACTCCATAAAAGGAAATGCTGACAAAGAGGTGGTGGTGGTGGTGGTGGGGGGGTCAATACTTTAGTCCTGGATGGAAGCTGAGTCTTATGAAGCATTATTTCCTTTGCAAGGGTGACTAGGCTTTTGTGGAGTTTGTTGTTTGTTACTTTATTCAAAAAACTATCAACAGATTGTGATGAAGGTTTTTGAGGAGGCGGAGCTAAAGTATGAAACGGATTCAAATTCTAGATCCAGGTTTTTCTGAGCACTCTGGGAGTGGATGATTTTTTGGAAGTGTGCTTGCACAGTAAGTTTCTGGGTTGTTTTAGGGGTGTGGGGGTGTATGGTATCTTGGTAGGGGTTTTCACTTCATGTGTTCCTTTTAGTGATGTAATTTTCAACCAAAATTTAATTGAATTGACAGAAAGAATTGATTCGACCTTGAAAGTGTAAATCCAGAATAAAATCAGAATAAAATCACAGCAAGTCACCAACAGGAAAATCATAAGTCAAATCTAATTGGTCGATGTGCACAATGGGGCTCCTCCTTACACACGAATTTCCTCACAACGCAGTCAAATCGAGGTTGTGGTTATCTCTGGTCGCCTAGGTAACCTTCTCACATGTTTCCCACTTCCAAATGTTTGCAAGTGAAACCGGGAGCTGGGAAAAGTTTGTTCCTTACAAGAAGTGGAGATCCACAAGAACTATTGCGCAAATGCACGGACAAATAGTTTACATTTTATTACCTTTTATTATCAGAATAAATATTTAATTATTCTCATTCTTATCACTATGAGTTCTCCCCATACTTGTGTGTTTCCTCTAGGTAACAGTGGTTAGCACATCCGCCTCACAGCACGAAGGCTTGGGTTCAATTCCCAGGCTCAGTGCATTAGCATGTTCTCCCTATGATGGCCTGGCCAGTTGATCAGGGTGTACCCTGCCCTTGCTCAGAGTATGCTGAGATGGGCACCAGCCTCCCTGCGACATTAATTACTATTAAGCAGCTTAGAAAATGAATGAATGACTGAATTTATTATTATTATTATTATTATTATTATTATTAACAACAATAACTATAGAACAGACGCTTGTGCGTCATGAACCAGGAAGAGTTAAATGTATATGAATATAAACTCACAGGAAATACTGACTGCTTCAGAAACATCGCGTTTCCGGTGATATAAATTTTTGTGTGCGGTCAGAAACCACACGATAATAATGAGCTGCTCTTCCATGTTGCTGTGGGCGGAGTCATTGAACCCATGGTTGTTGTTTCCCTATAGAAAATGTTTTGGGTAACTCAGTGTTTGGTGACATCCGTCAATCAATACTATCTTTAAACTCTGATTGGTTATCACTCGAATCACTTTGGTGTCAAAGGTCAGCTCAGTTAATCTTTGTACCCGCCCACTTTGCATCCCTTGAGAAAACTTTGCTTCTCTTCTGTCATTTTGCTGAAGTCATTGACTTTATATGGTCACTCATCGCTCACCACTTCCTGTGAGGATGCAGCTTTATGAGGGACCCGCTGTTCGCAGAATGGAAAAGGGAACTCGTAAAGGTTTCATCACAACACCTGGTGGCTAAATACTGTACTATAGATAACTCTCTCTCTCTCTCTCTCTCTCTCTCTCTCAAACACACACACACACACACACACACACATACAGTATATACCCATACACACACACACACACACACACACACACACTTCACAAAATAATTTAAAAATGGGATTACTTTTCAAAACTGGAGCATACACAGCAGTTTGCAAAAGTTAAAGAAAGAAATAGCGAGTAAATCGACCTTTAAAATAATCACATGACATGTTGTTTTATTTCTTATACAATCAATAGGAATATAATCGCTGAAATAATTGGCATAGTTTTATTCTGAAGAAAAATGTGTCTGTAAGTGACTTCACACGCTGCAGTGAGGCAGTTAATTGGACGACACCTTCTAGCTCTGTTTAATGCTGAGAACAGACATCCTGGGACTAGACACACACACACACACACACACACACACACACACACTCACTCACACACCCACACACACACACACACACACACACACACACACACACACACACACGAGCGCTCCCGTTCTGCATTCACAGTCAGCACCATCATCATTTTTGCGTGAGTTGTACGCTACACAATTTAAGTAATGAATCTATTTAAATGATTCAGGTCCTGAATCTGGTGACAAGTCCATTCGGTTTTACTGGTCCCACAGACGCACACACACACACACACACACACACACACACACACACACACACACACACACACACACACACACAGCTGTTGGCACGAACAGTGTAGAGCTTTGTGGAAAGGCAGAGTGGTGTGAGAGTGTAGAGTGGATCAGAAAAAAGGACCGTATACAAAACACACACACACACACACACACACACACACACACACACACACACACACACCTTATTCTACACCTTCTGGATACTCACCATTACTTTTTAAAGCCTTTGCATGTGCTGCACACCAAAGGTTTTAAATAATGAAGCTGTTCAGCCAAGGACTTTCAGTGTGGCTCTATACCTCCCAACACACACACACACACACACACACACACACACACACACACACACACACACGCACACACACACACACACACACACAGTTGTTGGCAGGAATAGTATAGAGCTGTTGGTGTAAGCATTATGAGAGCAGTGTTGAAAGGCGCAGTATTGCGAGTGGATCAGCGGCGAGGAGAATAAAAAGGATGCTGTGAGGGAAACGAACGACGCCGCAGGTAGGAGGAATGAATGCGGCTCAAGTCTTGCACAGCAAGAGGACAATTATCGCAGCTTTTCAGTCGTCTCCTGCTTCTCTCAGCCTCCTTGTGTAACCCGAGTCTGCCCCCTCCTTAGTGCACTTCAGTCCAGTCTCAACACCCACAAATCGACGCCTGCAGCTTGTTCAGCTCCGATTCCATTCAAATGTTTAATGAATAAAAAAATAACTGCACAGGAAGTAGGGGCGAAGTGAGTGTGCGTGCTACGGAGAAGACTATGTCGAAAGGTGATGTCAGTCAAATAGTCCTAAATAAACACACACTTGTTTACAGGCGTGTAAACATAACTCATAAGGCCACTTGCAGCACAAGGTGTTTTAACTGGAATTTACCCCGAACGCCATCTTTACCATCTCTCTGAGCCGTGGGGGGGCAACATAGATGCCTGATTGTTTTTCTGTTAGCTACAAGCTACCGTGCTAACACTGAGTGACGCATTGAAATGGTGCGAACTATGTGCCATCACTGGTGTAGATTTAGTAAACGTGCACCAATACCATGTGACCCCCGGCAACCTATTCAGGATGTACCCTGAGACGGCATGCTGGTGGACAGGGTGCTCGTGGAGTAGTAAGCACGGCCAACTCAAGAATCAAGAAGATTCTGGATTCATATCTACAAGCGGACCTCTTTGCTCCGGTTTCTCAACAGAAGGTTCTTCCGGGTACTCTGGTTTCCGCCAAAAGTCCAAAGACATGGACAAAAGATCAACTTATTATTTAATTCATATGAATAATGAGCCGCTTTCATCAGAGGGACAGCCCATGTAAGATGTTTTGGAGACAAAGTCAGAGAGGCTAGACTGAGATGGTTTGGAGATGTACAGAGGAGGGATAGTGACTATATTGGCAGTAGGATGTTGAGGTTGGAACTACCAGGCAGAAGGCCTAGAGGAAGACCAAAGAAGAGATTTATGGATGTGGTGAAAAAAGACATGAAGGTCATTGGAGGAAGAGAAGAAGATGCAAAGGACAGGGTGAGATGGAGGCGGATGATTTGCTGTGGTGACCCCTGAAGGGAGCAGCTGAAAGGAAAAGAACAAGAAGAAGAATGAGCCGCTTTCATCCTATTAGGGTCGTGACCTCAGCTGACTCTGGGTGGCGGTAAGGTGCACCATGAACAGCTCACAGGTCCAACACACACACACACACTCACACACACACACACACACACACACACACACACACACACACACGCACACACACACACACACACTCACTTTAGACCAGTTAGCTGTCATCAAAATATAGGAGAAAACCAGAGTACCCAAAGGGAACCCACACAGAAACTCCACACTCTCCACACCCTCGCTAAGTCGAGAACACGAACCATGACCTTCTTGCTGTGATAATCGCTACATCACCATACCACCCCAATAGGCCGGCTGGTACCTCTGTCCAAAAGTGTGAATGTTTGTTTGGCTATTGGATGAGTTAGATTGGCACTGGTGTCCAGGGTATAACCCCCCCCCCCCCAGTTGAAGTGACCTGGGATTGGCTCCTTCTACTCGTGACCCATGATGGATAAGCGAAACAATAACGAATGAAGTGTATGTGATTTCAACATGCATTCCTGGGTAGGAAGTGTAGAAACTTGTTTCTTTTTAGCCCAGTTCATCCAATTTCAGCACAAAACTCCCTCCCCTTTCACAGCTGTCAATCTGAAAGGAAGAAATCTAGCATGCACTGTATATACAAAACGGAAAGAAGTGAATAGAAACCCGACCTTCCTTTCGTTTTCACCCAGAGAGCAGAGCCAATTAAGCTGTTGGACTTCCAGCGATGCGGCACAGTGGACCAGGGTGAAACCTTAGACAGTCCAACCACCGGGGAGCTGCTGGTGTGCTAATTAACCGGCAGGATGAAGTGAAGTATGTCAGCTCTCGGGTACGTATAGAGACGAGATAGCTGTGCTGCTTTAGTTCATAACAGGCTTTCAGGAGAATGACGGGGATTTCTCCAAGGGCAAACGGCAGGGGCGTGTTTAATCAAAAGGTCCCATAGTCATACTAATAACATGTCCGTCTCACAGCTCGCCGCCACAAATGATGTTTCATTGACAAGCTAGCAAAGTGTTTAACAAGCTTCTCATGTTGAAACCTGGCAGGTCTGCTGTAGGCTGTGTTTTACAACAGAGACACCAAAAAACAGTGCAGCCATGTAGGTCACATCTTAATGACTAGACTTCTACAGATGCTCCAGATGTTTCAGTGCTCATTTAAACAGAGATATACACAGTGGTACCTTGACTTACGAAAAAGAATCCGCTCCGAGGGCGAGCTCGTAAGTCAAAAGGTTTGTTAGATAAAACAAAAATTCTATAGGTAATAATAGAAAACCAATTAATTCGTTCCAACCCCTTCCCAAATACATTAACATTAATGATAAATTATAATAAAACAAGAATAAACAATAAGTCAACTAACCCTTCCAATCATTGACTGCAGCAAAGATGTCACGTATGCTTGAAGATGTCACGTGGGCAGGCATGAGGTGCTGCATAACAAAGGAGGAGGAGAAGAATTTTGTGCCTGTGCATCTACGAATGCCAGCAAGGAAAGGCACGTGGTGAGCTCCCACATGGCCAGTGCTTCTCAAATAGTGGGGCCTCTTGGGGGGGCAGTGTGATGACAGGGGTGATGTGTGTGTGTGGGGGGTTATGACTCTGGGGAACATGCTTTTTTGCCATACTGTACTAGAATGAAGTGTAATTGCACATCCTCTATACGAGGTGGCAGTGGCGCTCTCACTGTGTTCCTTATGGTGTAGGGAAAAATCATCGAGCAAACGTTATGAAGTGCAGTAAACACTATTTATAGTCGTGCGCGGGGTGCTGGGGGAAAGTCATCGACACGATGTGGAATTGGGCAGGTGCTCTGAAGTGAGGAATCTGAGGTGTCGAGCCTGCTAACAAGGAAATAACTAACAGCTAGAAGGAAAAAACAAAACTCGGAAACGATTGAACTCAGATGCAGGTCAAAGATAACCCTGATACCAAGGGCTATACATTCACAGGTCAAAGTTCATTCTGCATTCAAATCCTGGGCTTGAGGTGTTTCTGTGTGGAGTTTGTATGTTCTCTCAGTGCTTGTGTGGGCTCCCTCCGGGTACGTCGGTCTTCTCCCACAGTCCAAATATGCACAGTAGGCTAACTGGCTGTTCCCAATCTCCCCTAGATGTGAGCATGGATGATTGTTGGTCCTGTGCTGGCCTGGAGAACAGTACCCTGCCTTCACCCGAAGTTGACTGAGATGAGCAAAAGCCTCTCTGCGACCCTAATTGAGAAGATGAACAAATGAACGGTTGCAGCGGTAGTGAGTGAGCTTCCTGTCTCCATCATGCTTTGTCTCTTTCTTAATTTTAGCTGAAGTTAAAAATCTGTGATATATTCGGCAGTCAGAACACTTTCACGTACGCATCATGGCTGCCACGTGCTTCCAGCATCGATGTGTCCTCTGTATGTGATGTCATGTGATGCATGCGTGAGTGGCAGTATCAACAAAAATTTATTGTGACGTTGTCTTAAGTTGACATGTGACATCATCGACATTGGAGGAAGACGATGAACTGAAGTTATCCCCATGGATTGAAAGCTTTGAGGAACATCTGAAGGAGCTGCTTAGAAACGATGGTCATTCCCCCCCTGATCTCCCAACGCAGCGAAAAACCGCCGTCCTCAATAAGCAAAAACCAACAAATAAACAAACACACAAAAGAATGAATAAATAGACAAAGAATCGATAAATGAATAAAGAAACATTACAACAAATAAACAAATAAATGGATGAATAAACAAAGAATCAAACAAACAAACAAATCAACAACCGGATAACGAAACAAACAAGAACTTTGTGCATGAGAAGAGTCCGTGCTTGAACAGCATCGACGTCCACAAGCGTTCGAGTTGATAACATGAAGTGCATTCAGGCCCTAAAGCGTCTCCTGTATCATCATCAGATAAACATCAGTACAGATAAACTGGGGACGT
>CM045729.1:9453579-9456079 GCA_024760905.1 Plotosus lineatus | reverse complement strand
GAGAGCCATAAAGAAAAGGGAGAGAGAGAGAGAGAGAGAGAGAGAGACTGAGAGAGAGCAATAAAGAACGAGAGAGAGAGTGAAAGAGAGAGCGAAAGAGAGAGCAAGAGAGAGAGAGCGAGAGCAAGTGAGAGAGAGCAAGAGAAAGAGCAAGAGAGAGAGAGAGAGAGAGAGAGAGAGAGAGCGAAAGAGAGAGCACGAGAGAGAGCGCGAGAGAGTGAGAGAGAGCGAGAGCAAGTGAGAGAGAGAGAAAGAGAGCGAGCAAGAGAGTGATAAAGAGTGAGAGAGCAAAAGCGAGAGAGAGAGAGAGAGAGAGAGAGTAGAATATTCTGGAGGTTTTATCTGAGCGTACACGGTAAGGAAGAAAGATCCAGAATAAAACCTTCACAATCTCACCTGCTGCCTGTGAAGTGATTGGCGGACAGGCAACAAACTCGGCCATGTCATCACAGAAACAACAAGTCTGCCCCTCCCCCCATACAAGCCAAGACAGCTTCCTGTTTGAAAAGTGATTGTGATGTCGTCGGCGGCGGCGGCAGCCGTACGTCTCGAGAGACGATGGTGTAGCGCTATGGTAGGCATTTGCGGTAGTGACTGTAAAGGTCCACCCTAGAGTGACAGTTTCTTAAACAATTATTGCATATGAAAGGGCTTTGAGGATCCATGGGGGCTGCCCTTTCTTTCTTCTTTGCTCTTTTCTCAGCTAGCTTGTTTATTCTGTTAGTTTCAGCTTTGTTGATTCCCTCGTTGACAGTGGTCTTCCAGAGCTGGCGTGTTTCAGCAGTGCCTTCCCAGGTGTTTATGTCGATGCCAGATAATTTCATGTCCCGCTTGCACACGTCCTTGTACCGAAGCTGTGGTCTTCCTGTGCGGCGGGAGCCCTCACTCAGCTCTCCATACAACATGTCTTTAGGGATGCGCCCCTCGTCCATTCGCCGTACGTGACCCAACCACCTAAGTCGTCTCTGGCTCAGCAGTGCGAGCAGACTTGGCATGCCAGCACGCTGTAGTACCTTGGTGTTGGTTACTCTGTCTTGCCATTTTATATGGAGCAGACGCCTGAGACAGCGAAGGTGGAAGCTGTTGAGCCGCTTTTCCTGACCATCGTACGTGGACCAGGCCTCACTTTCATAAAGGAGAGTGCTGAGTACACAGGCCTGATAGACACGTAGCTTGATGTTCTGTGTTAGGTGGGTATTACTCCATACAGGCTTGTTCAGTTTGGACATCACTGCGGCGGCTTTCCCGATTCTGCATGAGATCTCTATGTCAAGAGAGAGAGTGTTGGTGATAGTGGATCCCAGGTAGGTGAAGGAGTCCACGACCTCAAGCTGCGTGTTATTTATGTTGATGTTTGGGACTGTGTTTGTGCCCTGGGCCAAGATGTTTGTCTTCTTCAGGCTGATGGTCAGTCCGAATTCATTACAGGCTTGGAACAGGTGATTGACTAGCTCTTGAAGACCAGCCTCAGTGTGGGACGTCAGTGCAGCGTCATCCGCGAACAGCATCTCGCGGATGAGGACCTGCCTCACCTTCGTCTTTGCACGCAGTCGAGATATGTTAAACAATTTTCCATCTGACCTGGTGTGGATATGGATCCCTTCCTCACTGTCAGAGAAGGCATACTGAAGAAGCATCGAGAAGAATATCCCAAAGAGTGTCGGAGCTAGGACGCAGCCTTGCTTCACACCACTGCTCACTGGGAAAGCTGCAGAAGTCCCACCATTGAAGCAGACTGTGCTGTGCATGTCCTCGTGAAAGGAGGTCACGATTTGAAGTAACCTTTGAGGACATCCAATCTTCTGCAGGAGGCTGAAGAGTCCGCTTCTGCTGACCAGGTCGAATGCTTTAGTCAGGTCTATGAAAGCAATGTACAGGGGCTTCTGCTGTTCCCGACACTTCTCTTGCAGTTGACGAAGTGAGAAGATCATATCGACTGTGGATCGGCCTGCCCTGAAACCACACTGCGATTCTGGGTACACCCGGGAAGCAAGAATCTGAAGGCGAATAAGGACAACACGAGCAAAGACTTTCCCTATGATGCTAAGGAGGGAGATGCCATGGTAGCTGTTACAGTCACTGCGGTCACCCTTGTTTTTGTAGAGGGTTACAATGTTTGCATCGCGCATATCCTGGGGGATGAACCCTTCCAGCATAAGCACAGCAGCTCATGGAGGTGCTGCAGGAGTGCTGGCTTGCCACCCTTCAAGACTTCAGGGGGGATGCTTTGCCCAGTTCGTCCACTGAAGGCAGGTAATCCAGATCCTCCATGACAGGTAAGTTTGGTAGGGCATTTAATGCTGCATCGGTCACCACATTCTTAGTTGCGTACAGCTCCAGGTAATGTTCCACCCAGCGTTCAAGCTGCTTGCCTTGGTCTGTGATCACCTCCCCGGTCTTGGTCTTGAGGGGTGCAGTCTTAATAGTGATTGGGCCAGTAGCTGTCTTGATGCCATTGTACATGGCCATTGCGTTGCCAGTGTCAGCTGCCATCTGGATA
>CM045729.1:9406079-9448579 GCA_024760905.1 Plotosus lineatus | reverse complement strand
ACAGTAATACCTCGACTTACGTCTTTTATAACGAATTTTCCATGATACGAGCTTCGCTCCGCCAAAAATCTGTCCCATCTAACCAGCAAAGTTTTGATTTACGAGCTCTGCTGGGGAAAATGGCTTTTCCGGGCTGATTAGCCTCGTATTCTTCCGCGTGTATTCCTCCATGCTCCTAGAACGCCTTGTGCAATGCTTCTCAATAATCTTCTGTGATAATTTTGCCCCCTATAGGAAGAAAAAAAACCACCCCCCCTCCCCAGTGCCCCATGCGTGACTATAAATAGTGTTTACTGCATTTCATATCGTTTGCTCGGTGCTTTTTCCCTACACTATAGCACGACAATGAGAACGGCACTGCCAACTATTGAAAAATGTTCTCCTGGGTCATACTCGCTTCCCGGTATCACACCGCACCCCCGACACCATGTGTGTGTGTGTGTGTGTGTGTGTGTGTGCGTGCCCGCCTCGTCTCTGTACCCTGTGTGTACGTGTGTGTGTGTGTGTGTATGTGTGCGCGCGTGCACCTCGTCTCTGTACCATGTGTGTGTGTGTGTGTGTGTGTGTGTGTGTGTGTGTGTGTGTGCATGCGGCTCGTCTCTGTACCGTGTATGTATGTGTGTGTGTGTGCATATGGCTCGTCTCTGTACCGTGTGTGCGTGTGTGTGTGTGTGCCTGCGCGCATGCCTTGTCTCTGCTGTGTGTGTGTGTGTGTGTGTGTGTGTGTGTGTGCCTCGTCTCTACTGTGTGTCTGTGCGTGTGTGTGAGTGTGTGTGTGTGTGTGTGTGTGTGTGTGTGTGTGTCAGCTTATCAGTGTGAATATGATTAAATATGACATTTAACATACAGTTTCATTATTATTTATTAATGTTAATGTACATGTATTATTATTATGAAATATTTATTGTTTTTACATGTTTATCTTTAATATATTAGGTGAAATATATGTGTTTGTGTCAGGTTACTGTATATGAGTTTGGGAGGGAACATTAAAAAAATTATCACTAGTTTTTCCAAATCAAAGAGACCTATGAAGACACCTTGAACACATTTCTTTCAACAAAATTATAATCACACAAATAATAATAATAATAATAATAATAATAATAATAATAATAATAATAATAATAATAAAAATACTCAATAAATTCGTGAACAACACAATCTTGCACACTCAAAGTCGTCTCACAGCTGACTGAGGCAGGTGGGACCAAGCTGTGTTGCACCAGGTGACATCACAACAAGTATCGAATATGTTCTGAATGGCAGCAGCATGTGTCTAGTAGTTAATAGCATTATTTTGAAAGAGGACCATATGGTCCTGCTGGGCATTAAAATGTTAAAACTACCATTTTTATACAGCTGGGTATTTCTAGTTCAAAGGCCTTGCTCAATGGCCCAGCAGTGGCACCTTGGTGGTACTGGGACATGATCGCCTGACCATTGGAGCATTAATGTCATCTGCATTTTTCAGTTATTAGTTCAGCCTTTCCAGTGATATAAGTAGTGTAGAAAATAAGTAGTTTAGAATATAAGCAGTTTATCTAATTTTAATTCAATTCAATTGAGTTTTATTTGTTTGACACTTTTTACAGTTGACATTATCACAAAGCACCTTTACACAGTAAAACAGTAAAAGTAGAAGTTCATAAAGTGCCAAAGAATGTAAAAAAAAATTATAACCCCTCAATCAATCTGGGTGCCGTGCCAGAATTCTGGCGTAGGCGGCAGCCATAACAGCTTTGTCATGGCTGTATACGAAGGGCAAAAAATCCGCAGTCGAGGCCCAAAGTTCTTACTGCAGGGTGTTTTTTTTGAGACACCATCTCTAGCTAGCTGGCCGTTGACTCTAAAGAGTTCATCCGCCTTTTGATAGGTCTTGTTTTTATTCCTGCTGGGTTGCTAGCCACCCTCCTCACCAAATTTGGAACCTGGTGGGGGATCCGGTTTAGTCACCGACCACTCGACCATGCAACAGCATGTACTGGCTTACATAGCAGGGCAAGACCTGATCTGACATGATAACCCATACACATCCATAATGAGCATCACTTGCGGCGACGGAGGGCAAGAAAACCTCCCTCAGTAGATGCGAGAAAGAAACCTTAAGAGGAACCAGGTCCAAAAGGGAAACCCATCCTAATGTGGGTGGAACCATAAAGATACAAACAATACAACAAAACAGGTAGCGTGATTCGTACATGGCGTTCAGTGTTCCTCAGTGATGCCTAACTGGTAGCACTGGTTGATTTGATCTGGTGCTAAACTCATGGGTAATTTTAACACAACCAAACTTTACCTGAAAGGGAGCCACGCTCTCCAGGTATTCAGCCACGCCCTTTCATGCATTCCAGTGACTTTTAGAAGATGATACACACCTCATCTTTAACCATGATTTCCACCACGTAAGACACGTAAGGTGTATTATTACCTTGGCCTTCGGTGGGGCGCAACAGACCAAACCCCATACCCACTTCTTGATATCACCATTATCACGTCACAATTATACAAACCATCATTCATTCATTCATCTTCTGAACCGTTTATTCCTAATTCGGGTTGCAGGGAGGCTGGGACCTATCTGAGCAGATGCTGGGCGAGGAGAGAGTACACCCTGGATGGCTCACCAGGCCATCGCAGGGCATAAACACGCTGACAGCTATTCTTTTACATGAACCTCCCACCACAGACAGTAAGACATGGCCGGCCTTTCATAACCCAGTTAGCTGCAATGGGGAGACAGCCGTGACAACATGGTGACAGTGGGACTTGAACCCCCAACCTTGGGATCAGTAATCCAGCACTTTACCACCACTCCACCGCTTAACCAAACCACCAATAATATACAAAACCCACAATAGAACAGGACGTGGCACTGGAGACAGAAAGGCATCTCACACATTTCTGCTGGTAAGAGGCTGCCAGTAAATTGGCACGGAGCCAAAATTAAAAAAGTGTAAAACCTTACCTCCACTCCCTCAACCTTTCCTGATGATATCTAGCTTTTCTGGAAAAGTCCACCTTAAAAATAGATTTTTAAAAATGTCTGACACCAAATTAATTTCTCCTCCTCCGTCGGCCATTGTGGGGTAAAAAATTCTAACCACAGACCATTCATCTTATTTTCCTCCGACTAACCAATCAGAGGACGGAAAAATGCTTAAGTTATTGTAAACCCACTGGCTGGCTTTATGAGGCGAATCTGAAATCTGATTGGTTAAAGAAACAGCCCCCATTGCTAATAGAGTTTAAATGACATCGGCCAGCGCTGCTGATTCTGGAAATCCTGAGCAGATTAGATTGACATGGCAGCACAAAGACGCTGAAATCTGATTGGACAAAAAAAAAATCTAACATCCACCTACATGTACTGGAAGCAGTGTAGCCAAGAGATGCTACAAAATTAAGAGAACAAACTTCTGGGAAATAAAATAATACAATTTAATGGAACAAATGCTAGAATTTAAGTTGCAAATGTGGGTCGATGGTTCTGATAGTGTTTCGGCCAGCAGAGAGGACTTCACTGTCCTTGACGGCCCACCGTTGGTTTTTGTTTACTTTATTAATGGTAGATAACAAATGAAAATCCGAAAAGAATTTATAGAGTCAGTTTTGAATAAAGTATAAAACAGAATTAAAAGTGTTGTGAGGTGACAACATGCCCAGACTTTCTGACTCGCCGGTGTGGTCCAAAATGGCTCCATCATCGTCTGCTCAATAATTGATGCATATCTGCATTAAAATTCCCACCACAAATCATTCTGACTGACATTTTCTGTCTATCAGTGCCCACATCTTCACCCTCCAGCTACATCTCCCCTGTGTGTGTGTGTGTGTGTGTGTGTGTGTGTGTGTGGGTGACTCATGCTTTAACATGTGCTCCGTTTGGAACAGGCGCCTCTCTAACTTATTGTTTTCTGCTATTTAAAATTTCATCACTGTTACACGGCGCATGTGGATAATGAGGACGTTATTATTAGTGAGGCTGTACTGATGTGTTTTTTTTCCACGGATTGTCAATCAGTATATGCACTTAAACCCCACCGCTGATGATAAATACCTTTGCTTATACCTGGTAGCTTATTAAGCTATTAATATGACATGGGTAATGGAGTCAGCATGCGGCATTAATCACCTCAGTGCTGATAAGTGAAGCTGCGGTGAAGGGATGTGCGGCCGCGGCGTACGGAATATACATGCGACGCCAGGGACACTGGGGCATCGGGTTCACTGGAGGTGCTCATTTTCTGATTTAAAA
The DNA here is from genome assembly GCA_024760905.1 of Plotosus lineatus. Taxonomy (NCBI): domain Eukaryota; kingdom Metazoa; phylum Chordata; class Actinopteri; order Siluriformes; family Plotosidae; genus Plotosus; species Plotosus lineatus. Next base: position 9,444,321 of record CM045729.1, on the reverse strand, counting down.
TAATCTGAAAGCCAAAACATACACTATTGGATCTTCATATGATCTCATAAAAGGGGGTGTGGTCAGTATCAGATAGGACAGCCCCCCAAAAATCTCAAGATGGAATTTTTTTAATTCTGTTTCTTGAGTTATGGGGTTCAAGTACAAAAACTTGTATATAGAGACATTGTCCCAAAATATACAAAATATAAAGATGACAAAATACAATGCGATGTTAAAGGAGCACCGCAGTGCAACGTTCACTTGAAGACCAAAGCACAAATAAGAACTAAAAATAAATAAATAAATAAAATTAAAAATAAAATAAAAAAAATTAAAATACATAGATAAACACAGCAAGTAGGTGATAAGAGATGCAGATGAGCCGGATGAAATAAAAAAAAAAAAAAAAAAAAAAAAAAAAAAAAGACGGTGATATTGAAATTCGGTGGCCAAGGCTTCAGCTTAATGGTCAAGGGGCGGCTGGTAATCGAATCTTTTCCTAAATTTAATCACATCTTATGATGGGTCTTTATAGAGCCTCTCAAGGAGTGTTTTCATTCCTTTGTTTATTTTCTAAGCCGCTTAATCCTAATTAGGGTCACAGGAAGGCTGGAGCCCATATCAGCCAACTCTCGGCGAGGGTGGGGTACACCCTGGACAGTTCGCCAAGCCATTGCAGGGCTGACACACAACCATTCACACCCACAGGAGATTTGCAACAGCCAGTTAGCCCACTCTGCATGTGTTTGGACTGAAGGAGGAAACCGGAGTACCCAGGGAGGACAAACTCCACACAGAAATGCCCAGGCTGGGAATCGAACCCAGGACCTTCTCGCTGTGAAGTGGATGTGCTAACCGCTACGTCACCGTACTGCCCCCAAGGAGTGTTTTATTTTCTCTTCAGAAAATAAACCGTCTCGTACCCAGTGTGTGAAAGTTGGTGGGTGCCCATCCTTCCATCTGAGCTTTATTAAGCGCCTGGCAAACAGGGCGGCGATGGCGATGCAGTCGGCCTCTGATTATGTCAGGACAAGTGAGCATGGAGGAGCACCGAAAATCACCACAAATGGGCAATCGATTTATTCAGGCACGCAGAAAAAAGTTTTCAAGATACGAAGACAGTCGTCTGCGAGTTCTGTGCATGATGAAAACATGTGAGCGACTGAGGCCAAGTTTCAGTGATTACAAGTACAGCTCACATCTGGGAAGCACGTCGACATCTTTCGTGTTGTCCACTGGGTGCGATGGATAATTTTGCACTGCGCTAGACTCTGCCTAGCACAGATGGGTGAAGTGTGAATTCTCTCCAAGATGCTCTTCAGATACCATGCCAGAGCTCGTCAGAAATATTGTCACCAAGATCGAGTTCCCAGTCTGTCCCAAGAGAGAGAGAGGGGGGGGGGGCGCTGCACCTGAGAGAAGGAAGGTTTCAAAGCGTGGACGGGTGAATGGAGGACTTTAATGAGAAGTAGAGCCATCAGAAATGACGACGTAAGTGAGACCAAATCCTCGTGGTTGTTTTCACAATTAGTAGAAAGTTCTCCTGGGGTGTAGAGACACTGGAGGAAACTAAAGCTGGTAAGGAGGAGGGTTGACATGACAAGGATTGGAGAATGTACCAGGATGGGGCATCAGCACCTTGGTCCTCATATAGCCAATGATCAATCGGATGGACATTGGTAGGCCAATAGTAAACTAAAAAAATTGGCATAGCCCCACCTCCAAGACATTTCAGACATTGCAAAATAGGTTTTGCAATCAGGGAGGACCTTGTGGTTCCAAATGAAAGAGAACCTGCAGAAAAACGATTCAGGGAGGAATATTGGGATGCACTGAAATAAGTCGGCAAATTTGAGTGAAATATTCATTTGTACGGAATTCATACGACTGGGGCAGCACCATGGCGCAGTGGTCAAGACTGTTTCTGTATGGATTGGCATGTTCTCCCTGTGCTTACGTGGGTTTCCTCTGGGTGCTCTGGTTTCCTCTCACAGTCCAAAAACTTGCACAGTAGGTTAACTGGCTGTTCCACATCACCCTACGTGTGAGGGTGATTGGTTGTGTGAATGTCACCCCTGCAACAGCCTGGCGAGCTGTCCAGAGTGTATCCTGCCCTCGTCCAGAGTTGGCTGAGATGGGCACCAGTCTCCCTGTCACCCTAATTTGGATTAATTGGTTCAGAAACCGATTGGAATGAATGAATGATATGAACGGCAGTCTAGGTAAAGACACCCAACGTCTGAGACCGAGCTCTGTATGAGACATTAAAGGAAGAAAGTCAGCTGAGAAAATTTCTGTAACACTGACGCCCGAGTACACAAGTTTATTTGTCCCCCTGGACGGAAAAGAAGTGAATGAAAATTGGCAAGCAGCCTCGTTAATGTTAAACAGGCTATGAAATTGGTCCAGAGTGTGAAAAACTGGTGGTAGAGAGCTGGCAGGGTCAGAGATATATAAGAGCAGGTCATCTGCATAAAGTGAAACCTTCTATTCCCGCCCTCCTTAATAACACCTGTAATCTGTGTGTCTACTGCGAAGAGTAGAGCTGGAGGGGTGTGTGTGGAGGGAGCACTGTCTCATACCACTGCTCACTTGGAAATATCTGGAAGAAATGTTGTCAGTGCAAACTGAAGCCATCAGAGATGTGGACAGAAACCTGACCCAGGACAAAAACCAGTCACTGAATCAGAGCCTCCATTCCAGCCTATCAAAAGGCCTTTTCAGCATCTGTTGGGCTTTTTACACCTGAACCTAGTGACTCATCAGGCCAGTGCTTATCTGCAGCTTCCATAGCCTGAAGCGACCAGGAGTTCAACTCCTCTTGGATGGGATGCTAGTCCATCGCAGGTTACCTTCCTAGTATATTTTTACTGGTACCCAATTATACTGCTCGGTGACCAGAGACACACTTGTGGTTAAGACCCAGAGGTCTTAGCACAGTGGGGGTTTAAACTGGGATTCAAGCACACAACCTCCTGGTCAGGCCCTGCACCCTAACCACTATACCACCGGCCCCACCTTTTCAGTATCAAGAGCAACTAATAGCTCAGGGGTGGAGGAGTCTGGTATTTTGTCGATTATATCGAATGTCTGCCTCACGTTGAAAACCTGTTTGAAATAAAGCCCGTCTGGTTGCTGATAGTATGTTGGGAAGAACCGTCTCTAGTTGACAGGTGAGAAATTTTGATAGAATTTTTATACCTGTGTTCAATAGAGAAATTGCAGATCCGCAGCAGTGAGGGTCTTTGTTCTCTCTGAGACAAAGAGAAATCTGGGCTTCTAGGAGTGTCCTGGGTTGAATTCCTGATACAAGAGATTCATTATTCATATGCAGTTGGAGGGGTACGAGCTCAGCAGAGAAATTTTTAAAAGAATTCATCAGAAAAGCGACCCAGTGCAGGACTTTGACCCTGTGCATGGCCGTGATAGCTTCTTTAACCTCATTTAAACTAATTGGAGAATCAAGGACTTCATCCGTATCAGTAGCCTCTTTTTGTAAAGAAGGACTTTCACTAAACTTGAGCAGATCTTCATGGCAGGGATTTTCTTCTGAGGGATATAATGAAGCATAAAACTTTCAAAAGGCAGTATTTATTTGCAAATCACAAGTTAAATCACTTCCTAAGTTCGCAAGCTAGAAGTTGACTGGGTTCCTCATCATAATCGTAAAAGCTAGGCCTGGACTCGATGAGCATGTTTACTGTTTCCGAGGAGGACAAAGTTTCTTCAATTGTAGAATGCGGTTGGTGAGACCTGTGAGAGTGAAGGAGTGCTCCCGTTTATCAAAGGTGACATGGGAAATTAATGGTCCTCTCACGTTGGCCTTGAAAGCTGCCCATAGGGTGCAATGATTTGTATCGGAAGTAGTGCTAGTTTCAACCAAAGAAGTCCATTTGGCATGATTACGAATTTAACAGGGTTAATGTCGGATAGCTAGCGAATGTTTAGTCTCTGATGAGGGCGCAGACACAGTTGTTTGAAAAAAACGCACAGTGGCTAAAATTGGTAAGTAATCGGAAATAACCTTCGCACGATACCTGCAGCCTAAAGTGACTGGCAGCAATTTCTTGTCAATAAGGTAACAATCTATACGGGAGAATGTAGGTTGAACTGGGGAGGAAATTGAATAACTGCGAGTCTTTGATTAAGATTTCTCCATATGTCTGTCTGACATGCCGTAGTCATAAAAAATCTGTTGATCCCGTTTGCAGCGTTAGCGTTGGCAGCTGTCCTGGTGGAGGAAGTGTCGAGTTTGTGTAGACAGCAGTTCAGGTTGCCTACTATCATCAGATGATGATGAGAGTCAATATTGGGAGGGGGAAAAAATTACAAAAAACTGCTCGTCATCACAATTAAGTGCACGCACACACACACACACACACACACACACATATATATATATATATATATATATATATATGATTTTCTGAGTAGATCCTTCCGTAGGAGAGTGTTCAATACTTTTTGGTAGAGCAAATAACAATACAAATAATAAAAGGACAGGACAAAGACTTTCTATTGAAACTCCATTTATCACTACAGATCTGTTTCGAGGGGTGGTGAAACCATCCTCTCTCTTCAGGTGATTATAGAAGAATATATATATATATATATATATATATATATATATATATATATATATATATATATATATATATATATATATATATATATATATATACAGTGGTACCTCAATTTACAAAAGTCCCATCAAACAAAAAATCCAGATTACAAAACACATTTAACGAAAATTTCCATCTCTGGCTATGAAACAAATTCACGTTACGAAAGCGCCATCTCAAAAATTCAAACAATGCCCGAGTTGCTCTCCCACCATGCTCTCCCATGTTGATATCCCAACATCCCACCCCACTGGCCTCCCATTGGCTATCTCCCAACATCCCACCCCACTGGCCTCCCATTGGCTAGGAGGGAGCTGCATTTCAATAAAATCCCATGATGCAGCTCCCTCACATTGGCTATTGTGGAGCTGTATCTCCATAATACCCATGATGCTTTTTGGCCCATTGTTCTTTCACAGAGTTTTAACATGCATAAAGGACAGAGTTACTGTTGTTTCGTGAGTTTTTCGAGTGTGCTCATTGCAACTTTATTTTTTGGCTCAGGCTTTTAACCTTGCATAAACATTTGTAAGATTATAACTCTGCCAAACCTGTCTACAATCAGTACGATATTGAAGCAGAAGGAGGCCTTAAAAGGTATACTTTTCTAATTTTTAAAGAGTTTAGGGGGGTAGTATTGGGGGCATTGGAATGAATCAGGCCTTTTACATGTAAAATGCGGTTCAACTTACAAAAAGTTCAGGTTACAAATCCACTTCTGGAACGGATTAATTTTGTAAGGTGTGGTACCACTGTATATATATATATATATATATATATGACAAAATTAGCTGGACATTAAAAAAAGTACCAGATATGACATAGCATCCACTGCAGGCTGCAGCAATCCATTCATTTTTTGAAAGCTTAATCCTAATTAGGGTCACAGGAAGGCTGGCACCCATCTCAGTCGACTGTAGGCGAAGGCTGAGTACACCCTGAACAGCTCGCCAGGCCATCACAGGGCAGAAACATGCTGATGGCTATCATGAAAGTCAGCAATGGTTCTTTTACATGAACTCATCACAGGCAGTGAGAGACATGGCTGGCCTTCGATAACCTAGTGCGTTGCACTGGGGGGACAGTAACAAACTGGTGATAGTGGGGCTTGAACTGCCAACCTTGGGATCAATGATCCGGTACCTTACCGCCAGTCCACCATGGCTGCAGTAATGTTGGATGAAATGAATGGAATGGAGCGATGGATGGTGATGGCACCACCCAGGGCTTTGCGATTAAATAATGAGTGAAAGGGACCCAGTTTCTGCATAATCTATTGCAACCAGACATGTTCGAGTGTGATTCTTGAGTGAATGCAATTTGCGTCCCAAGGCTATTAAGGTGAGGGAAGACCCACTGTTGGCTTCTGCAAGCCTTGAACAGTTCAACTGGCAAATGTGACTGATTTACATGCAGAGCAAAAAGTCAAACAACCACCAACCAAAGCTATAAAAGTGTGAAAATGAATCCGACATTAAGTACAACTGCATCAGAAACCAGAAAGTTCCTTTACAAGCCGACATGCAAAGAATGGACTCAAAAGATTTTTTTAAAAAAAGGACACACCCCCTCTTACACCCCTCCCAGAACACGGTATAGCCGTTATCCCTGGATAACCCGGACTATGTAGACCACTATCAACAAAAACAGAAGATAAAACAAAATTACCAGCCGAAGTGAAATCTTGCAAAGCATGATGGGTAATAAACACACACATTGAAGTAAGAAAAACGAGAAAAGTTCTTACGCTTTCTGGGACGACTGAGCAGCACACAGTAACATGACATGCTGAGGATGGCAGATTCAGAGGTTAAAAAAAATGTGTAAAAATAATCTAAAGCATTAAATTTTTTTTTAATAGAATAGAAAATAACAAGCAAATAAAAGAGGCAGCCAATTGAAAACAGAATGATTAGTGTACACCTGAGACAAACTGGAGGACAAAATAAATAAATAAATAAAAGCAGATCTAGTAATGGTCCATCAAAACTGATGAAGAAAAACCAACAATTTCCCCCCCCCACAGCTGTCAGTTAAAAACTGAAATGCAGCCGTGGGGGGAGGGGGCGGGCAAAAAAGTGCCCGCCCTCATGCCAGTCCCAAGCCCAGAGAAATGCACAGGGTTGTGACATGAAGGGCATCTGGTGTAAAACTTTTGCCAAAATCCAAAATGCAAACCGTAAATACAAAATTCATACCGGATCGGTCAAGGCACGGCTTAACAACGTCCGCCATCAGTGCTGTTAACCAACAGGTGGAAATTGGACTACTGTTGGTCGAAGAAGGAGAGGTCGAAGTAGGAGAGGCGGGAGGCGTGTCTGTAAGCAGAGAGAGAAGAGGAAAAGCATGAGTTTAGGACTGAGAGTAGGGACTTTTAATGTTGGAACTATGACAAGAAAAGGTAGAGAGATAGCTGACATGATGCAGAGGAGGAAGATGGACATATCGTGTGTTCAGGAGACCAGGTGGAAAGGTAGCAAGGCCAGAAGCTTAAGAGCGGGGTTTAAGCTGTTTTTTCATGGTGTGGATGGGAAGAGAAATGGAGTAGGAGTCATCTTGAAGGAGGGGATGGTCAGAAATGTTCTAGAAGTGAAAAGAGTGTCAGACAGAGTGATGAGTCTCAAGTTAGAAATGGAAGGTGTGATGTTCAATGTTGTTAGTGCTTATGCCCCACAGGCAGGATGTGAGCTAGAAGAGAAGGAGATATTCTGGAGTGAGTTAGATGAAGTGATGCAGAATACCCCCAGAGGTGAAAGAGTGGTCATTGGTGCAGACTTCAATGGACATGTTGGTGCAGGAAACAGAGGGGACGAGGAAGTGATGGCCAGGTTTGGTATCCAGGACAGGAACACAGAAGGACAGATGTTCATCGATTTTGCAAAAAGGACGGAAATGGCTGTGGTGAATACTTTCTTCAAGAAGAAACAGGAGCATAGGGTGACTTATGAAAGCGGAGGTAATGTTGACTGATGACAGAAGTGTGCTGGGAAGATGGAAAGAGTACTTTGAAGAGCTGATGAATGAGGAAAATGAGAGAGAAAAAAGAGTAGAAGAGGTGACCATTGAGGACCATGAAGTATCAAAGATTAGTAAAGGTGAAGTGAGGAGGGCATTGAAGAGGATGAAGAGTGGAAAGGCAGTTGGTCCTGATGACATACCGGTTGAGGTATGGAAGTGTCTAGGGGAGGTAGCAGTAGATTTTCTGACAAGAATATTCAACAACGTCTTAGAACGTGAGCAGATGCCGGAGGAATGAAGGATAAGTGTGCTTGTGCCAATTTTTAAGAACAAGAAAGATATGCAGAGTTGTGGCAACTACAGAGGGATAAAGTTGATGAGCCATACGATGAAGTTATGGGAAAGAATAGTGGAAGCTAGACTCAGGGCAGAGGTCAGCATTTGTGAACAACAGTTTGGTTTCATGCCAAGAAAGAGCAGCACAGATGCAGTGTTTGCTTTGAGGATGTTAATAGAGAAATACAGAGAAGGTCAGACGTAGCTGCATTGTGCCTTTGTGGATCTGGAGAAAGCATATAACAGGGTGCTGAGAGAGGGAATGTGGTATTGCACGAGGAAGTCTGGAGTGGCAGCGATGTTACAGTGGTGCAGGACATGTATGAGAGATGTAAGACAGTGGTGAGGTGTGCTGTCGGTGTGACAGAAAAGTTCAAAGTGGAGGTGGGACTGCATCAAGGGTCAGCTTTGAGCCCCTTTTTGTTTGCTATGGTGATGGACAGGCTGACAGACGAGGTCAGACAAGAATCTCCATGGACTATGATGTTTGCAGATGACATTGTGATCTGCAGTGAGAGCAGAGAACAAGTGCGGGAAAATCTAAAGAGGTGGAGGCCCTGGAAAGGAGAGGAACGAAGGTTAGCCTCAGTAAAATGGAATACATGTGTGTGAACGGTGAGGTTACAGGGAACAGACATAATGAAGGTGGAGGATTTTAAGTACCTAGGCTCAACAATCCAGAGGAATAGAGAGTGTGGAAAAGAGGTGAAGAAGCGTATGCAGGCAGGTTGGAGTGGTTGGAGAAAAGTGTCCGGTGTGATGTGTGATAAGAGGGTATCAGCAAGAATGAAAGGAAAAGTGTACAAGACGGTTATGAGGCCAGCGATGTTGTATGGTTTAGAAACAGTGGCCCTGGGGAAAAAACAGGAGGCAGAGCTGGAGGTAGCAAAGATGAAAATGTTGAGGTTCTCTTTGGGAGTAACGAGGATGGATAGGATCAGGAATGAGTACATCAGAGGGACAGACCATGTAAGATGTTTTGGAGACAAAGTCAGAGAGGCTAGATTGAGATGGTTTGGACATGTACAGAGGAGGTATAGTGAATATATTGGTAGTAGGATGCTGAGGTTATAACTACCAGGCAGAAGCCCGAGAGGAAGACCAAAGAGAAGATTTATGGATGTAGTGAAGGAGGACATGAAGGTAGTTGGAGTAAGAGTAGAAGATACAGAGAATAGGGTAAGATGGAGGCAGATGGTTTGCTGTGGCGACCCCTGAAGGGAAAAGCCAAAAGGAAAAGAAGAAGAAGAAAAAGTTGGTTCGAAACTGGATGTCTTGTGACTACATGTAAATATCAAAGAAACAATACCCTTAACTAGATAATTAAAGTAAAAATAAATAAATAAATAAATAAACAAACTCCTCTAATTAAAACCAACAGTCAATCAAACGCAAATGTGCAGCTGACTGCAACAGCGCGGTCTCGCTGAGAGGACAGCAGCAATGACATGATGTCATGGAAAGTGAAAAGTAGTCAGCAAAGGGGAGGGGACAAAGTGTCTAGAATAATCTTGTCATCCTTACAACAGGGCAGTGGTGGCCTGATGATAAAGCTGCTGGATCACTGATCCTAAGATTGGGGGCTCAAGACCCACTCTCCACGGGGTGTCACTGTCCCCCCCAGTGCTCTAACTGGGTTATCAAAGGCTGGCCGTGTCTCTCACTGTTTGTGATGTGAGGTTCATGTAAAAGAACCATTTCTGACTTTCGACAAGAGTAGTTGCATAGCCGACAGCGTGTTTTTGCCCTACAATGGCCTGACGAGCCGTCCAGGGTGTACTCTGCCCTTGGCTGGAGTCGGCTGGGATGGGTGCCAGCCTCCCTGTGACCCTAATTAGGATCAAGCGGTTACAGTGGTAACACGAATGGATGATCTTGCAACAGTCGCTACAGTTTAGATTGGCCAATCAAAACTGCAACAGTGTGGACGCAGGTTAACCAACAGGACAAATACCTGTCACCCAGAATTAATAACCGTGTTGCATTATGCCAGTCAGTTGCCTGTATCAGTCCACTGAGATGTCAGCGGTGATGCTGACTCCATTTTTAAACTTGCAGTCATCTGACCATAAAATACATCCTGTGACAAGAGTACACAGGTTAATCCCTTTTGATATAGCCACCATTGTACCAACTAGCCCCACTCTCCTTTACAATATGTAGATATGTTTTTTACTGATATTAATAACAACGTAATTCATATAAATGTACATGTGTGTGTGTGTCTCTCTCTCTCTCTCTCTCTCTCTCTCTCTCTCTCTCTCTCTCTGTGTGTGTGTGTGTGTGTGTGTTCCCTAAATGACAATAGAGACTTTAAACTCCCCCAAGTGGCTGAGAGAAAGCGATGGAAGCTTCTCCCTGCAGTAATTTGAACCAAAGTCTTGACACCCAGGAGTCGTTCAAAGGCTTCCTAACCACGCGGGAAGTTCATGAAGTATTCATGCCAGTGGAGGAGCAAAAAAAAAAAAAAAAAAAAAGCAGCATAATGAAGTTGTGACCGGGCCAAATGAGTGTCCGAGGGCACATAGAGCGAGCAGCAATATTTGGAATAATGAGACTGCTCTTCCTCCCTGAAGCACATATCCTGAGATGCACTGCTGAGAGGGCTTGCGGGAGTCCATTCAGCACACGTGACCGCTCTTTCACGGCTAATGCTCAAACATCATGAGATATTTAAAAAGCTCACGCCACTCACTGGGGATGCATGCTAATCCCTGTACTAAATCATACAAGGCAAATAAATTATCAGTGAAAAACAATAGCAGCATCACACAGGAAAAAATAATGAGTGTAAACAAATCCTGCAAACATATAGGTTCAATCTGCATATTCTGTTAAAAAAAGCAGGAGCAGACTTTTAAACAACGTTGTACGCAGCACGCTAATCTTTGTAAATTTCTTCATATCAAATCATACAATAAAGATCCTCTAATGATTGACCTGTGATTAAGGAAAACCTGCTGATGTCATCAATAACAGAAGCATTTTATAAACTGAGTTTGAAGGAATAAGGCTTTTCTTTCCATCTATTACTATGACTCATTCATCTCCATTTCCACCGTTGTTAAAATGACTCCACCCACTGGTTTTAATGCCATTATATTTTCACCTTGTCTGTATGTTTGTGCATGTGTCTGTCCGTCCGTCCGTCTGAACTTCTTTGTTGATGCTCTATATTCTGAATTTCTCAACAGATTTTTGGGAGACTTTCACTAATTACTTATGTTAAAAGCCTATGAACTGCTACAGCTTCTAAGGTGAAAGGTCAAGGTCACATGAGGTGAACCAAGAAAAATCTTGTACACCCTCAGTAGGGTGAATGCATGCATGAACCAAACTTCCACCAGTTCCAAACGTTCCTCAATACTAAATGGCTAGAGTAGATCATAGGTGAAAGGTCAGGGGCAGTGGGGGCCTGGTCATACGGTGTTGGATTAACCGATCCCAAGGTCAGGGGTTCAAGCGCCACCGTTGCCACTGACGGCTGACATCGGCGCCAGGTTCGCCAAGTTTCTAATTAGGATTTAGTCGCTCAGAAAATTCATGAGGTCAAAGGTCAGAGTGACAGTTAAAGCTAACACTAAATAAAGGTGATTTCAGAGGGTTTCTGCATTTCACTTTCAACTGTCTTGGGAATTTTTCATCCTCCATTTCTACAAGAGCAATATTAATGCTGCAAGTGTAATTTTTTTCTAGGATGTGTTCAGGATTTCAGCCTTTTTGGTGATAAAATTAAGGTGCATCATAAATAGTTTTGTGTTCCAGATGTTTAAGTTTATCCTCAATACTAAAGTCCTAACACCCCCCACAAAAATACCCAAAAGGCTCCATGCTGGTGAGAGCAGAATACTAGCACAAGATCCTTAGTGAAAACAGATTAGAGTATGTCCTTAACCTCACTGACCAGGTAGACAGACAGACAGACAGCTAGACAGCTAAACAGCGAGCCAGCCAGCCAGACAAATATACAGACAGCAAGACAGACAGACAGCTAGACAGACAGGTGGATAGATAAATAGGCAGACAGGCAGACAGATGGATAGATAAATAGACAGACAGACAAATAGACAGACAAACAGATAAATTGACATACAGATAGATAAATAGACAGACAGATGGATAAATAGACAGACAGACAGACAGACAGACAGACAGATAGATAGACCAACTGACAGACAGACGGATAGATAAATAGACAGACAGACAGACAGACAGACAGACAGACAGACAGATAAATAGACAGACAGACAGACAGACAGACAGACAGACAGACAGACAGATATATAGACAGATACTTCATTAATCCCAGAGGGATATCCAGAGGGAAATTCACAATTGATTGGTTGATGTTGTTCCGTATCAAGTTTTCTTTCTCCAGGATACAGAACAAAGCATTGATATCACAAGTTCTTTCCCATCCTTGTACTACAAAGCCAAGAATGGACTTTTATTTTGGTAAGAGATGCAAGGTTTCTTGCCTTGATCTATCTTCTCATCTCACCCACCACTACGGTAATCTCACCAGGGTTCAGTTCAAGTGCTGTTAGTACTCCAGCTTGTGAAAGTGCCCTTACAAGGTAAGTGTCATTACAGCCCCAAAGGAAGCCATCCAACACGACTGATGGGCTTTTAATATCGCTAAACACAGCTTAATGGGCTTTTAATATCGCTCGGTAAGGTCTGCCCTGTGTTTTAAGTGTTATGCATGAGGACAAAGCAAGGCTGAGAGCTGATGAATGGAGACATAAAAGGGTTTAGTGTCAGATTGCTACTGGAGAAACTCTTATCATCCTACAGCTCAGAGAATAATGCTAAATTCCCACCAGTTTAAGAACATAAGACATGATGAGCTTATCACAGATTATTATTATTATTAATACTGCGATAATTATTATTAAATACAGTATTCAGGGTCCGACCGATCGTCGAACCTCGGATTCAGGAGGGACAATGTGGTTTTCGTCCTGGCCGTAGCACTCTTGACCAACTCTATACACGCCACACAATTCTGGAGGGGGCATGGGAGTTTGCCCAGTCTGTCCACATGTGCTTTGTGTGGAAAACGATGATGATGATGATGAGTATTCAGGGTATTACTGATCATAAAAAAGCATTTAAAAAATCTGATTGAAATATCTTGTAAACGTGAAACATGCCATGGTGGCAGATGACCAACGTCAGTTCACAAGTTAAAAAAATGATGACTAAGGAGCACTTTAAAAAAAAAAAAAAAATTGATCTCCGCAATTGTTTTCCATCCAACTGAATGACAAAGATAGACAATTGCCACCTGCTGGTATGGAGAGTTCGCAATACGCAATCTCTGCAGTGTGCTCATGGGTAACTGATTTTCCAAGACTAACTGCTGATGAAGTGGAGTATTTTATATTTTATATACATACTGTCATTTATCCTTCTTCTTCTTTTCCTTTCAGCTGTTCCCTTCAGGGGTTGCCACAGAAAATGATCTGCCTCCATCTCACCCTATCCTCTGCATCTTCTACTCTTACTCCAACGACCTTCGTGTCCTCCTTCACCACATCCATGAATCGTCTCTTAGGTCTTCCTCTGGGCCTTCTGCATGGTTGTTCCAACCTCAGCACTCTACTACCAATATACTCACTATCCCTCCTCTGTACATGTCCAAACCATCTCAATCTAGCCTCTCTGACTTCGTCCCCAAAACATCTAACATGTGCTGTCCCTCTGATGTACTCATTTCTGATCCTATCCATCCTCGTTACTCCCAAAGAGAACCTCGACATTTTCATCTCTGCTACCTCCAGCTCTGCCTCCTGTCTTTTCCCCAGGGCCACTGTCTCTAAACCATACAACATCGCTGGCCTCAACACAGTCTTCTACACTTTTCCCTTCATTCTTGCCAATACTCTCCTATCACACATCACACCGGACACTTTTCTCCAACCATTCCAACCTGCATGCACACGCTTCTTCACCTCTTTTCCACACTCTCCATTGCTCTGGATTGTTGAGTCTAAGTACTTAAAATCCTTCACCTTCGTTATCTCTGCCCCCTGTAACCTCACCGTTCCTCTTGGGTCCTTGTCGTTCACACACATGTATTCTGTCGTACTGAGACTAACCTTCATTCCCCTCCTTTCCTCCACCTCTCTAGATTTTCCTGCACTTGTTCTCTGCTCTCACTACAGATCACGATGTCATCTGCAAACATCATAGTCCATGGAGATTCTTGTCTAACCTCGTCTGTCAGCCTGTCCATCATATATATATATATGGTTTCTTGTCTAATGAATTTAATCCATTCCATGGGCGAGCTTGTAAGCCAACATGTTCGTTAAATGCACGTAGATACATGTGCACGCACTCAGATGCACACTCACAAAAATGTAAATAGTTTTGATGGGAGGTTTTGGGTTGTTTTTTGCTTGTTTTTGTTTTTTTGCATAATTGGCCTTGTTTTTGGCATTTTCCTTAACTTTTATCCCTAATCTTCCTTATCTTTTAATTCGATGAATGTTTAAAAAAAATGCAATGTACTGAACTGCATGAAGTGAAGTAATGAGGGATCCCTATGAGAGATTTCTTTCAGCTTTTCCCCTTTCTCAGGGGTCACCATCACGAATGATTTACACATTTGATTTGGTGTAGGTTTTTTCGTCAGATGCCCTTCCTGACACAACCCTTTAGCAAGGGACAGAAACACACTGTTGGCTTTGCAGCTTTTTACGAAAGTCAGCAATGGTTCTTTTACACGAACCTCTCACCATAGACATGGAGAAGTGACAACCTTGTGGAGAGTGGGACTCGAACCCCCAACCTTAGGATCAGCTATCCAAAGCCCTATACCACCAGGCCACCACTGCCCTTCCTATATATAACAAACCCTGATGTGTTTTATTACTCTTATGCCACACAAATGTACAGACTATTACAGTTGTTCATAATTAGAGAATGGGACACCATATTTTTATCAGCTCATAATTCTCAAAACCTGTTGTGGAATGTTGGAGGAAAAAAATTAGTTCCTCTTTTTGCTTGCGTTATAGCAGCTACAAAACAACACATCTACTACAAATTTTCTGTAAAGGTGAAGGCAGCACTTGTTAAAAATTCACCTCATTCCAATATCAGGATTAGTTTCTTTCTGTGAGTAGAATCTCAGGCCCATAGCTTATGTTTTAGCAGTTTTCTGGGCAGTTATTCCTAAATCAAGTCCCAGAATGATGATGTCCTCAGGGCCCAAGTTACTCTGTAAAAGTAGGTGCCTCAAGGCATTTTTTATTTTATATAATAATTGTTTAAATGACAGTTAAACATAAGAACAGGAAAAAACCAAAAACATCATCATCAACAACAACAACAACAACAACATCAAAAAACAGAACAAAGAAAATGATCCTCATTTATTAAGATCCATTATTAATTCGAATGTTTCAGTATTTTAAACATCTTCAGGATGAAACAGTTTTAGGGTCCACTTAACACTAAAATGGCCAAAATTGCTTTTTCATACATCAGTTAAATAAATAAAAAAATTAAAAGCTTATCATTCTACATTTTTTAATCAACTGTGTGTACAATTTGTCTCAAAATTTTAAAACCGTTATCTGCATGTTCATTTAAAAAAATTCATGCCTAAATATATATATATGTATATATATATATATATATATATATATGTCTGTCTGTCTTCCTTTTGGCTTTTTCCCTTTTACTCGGGAGTCGCCACAGCGAATCATCTGATTCGCACGTTTTGATTTGGCAGAGGTTTTTACGTCGGATGCCCTTCCTGTCACAACCCTTTTTAGCAAGGGACAGAAACACGCTGACGACTTTGCAGCTACTCTTTACGAAAGTCAGCAATGGTTCTTTTACATGAACCTCTCACCATAGACAGTGAGAGACATGGCCTGCCTTTGATAACCCAGTTAGCTGCACTGGGGGGGACAGTGATAACCCTGTGGAGAGTGGGACTCGAACCCCCAACCTTTGGATCAGCGATCCAGCGCCCTATACCACTAGACCACCACTGCCCCATATATATATATATATATATATATATATATATATATATATATATATATATATATATATATATATATATATATATATATATATATATATATATATATATATATATATATATATATATATATATATATATATATATATATATATATATATATATATATATATATATATATATATATATATATATATATATATATATATATATATATATATATATATATATATATATATATATATATATAAGAGAATATTTTTCCACTTGTCAAAATGGGCGTTGGCAAATATGCTGACTTTTGAAAGTAAATCAGCCACAATTTCTTGAATGTTGGTGCCATTAACATCAGGACTGAACTCTTATACAGTTCAAAATATTATTTTTTATCAATTAAATTTAATCAATGGACAATGCATTTTTGCTGACAACCAAACGTATAAATAAAACTCGTTATAACTTTTAATTCTACAATTTAAATAAAATATTTAATTTAAATTTTACTGCAATTTATTAGTCTCTGGTAACGATCTCATTACAATACATCCCATAAAATAGATCGCATAATAATATGTCCCATAATAATATCCATATTCATGCTACATTAAGCGAAAGGATTAATGCAGGGAAACCATTCAACCTCTTTCTGTGTTTGTGTCGCTTCTGTGCTCAGTGGCTCCGCCCTGTTGCTCATACCGAGTAGTCCTTCGGCGGATGATTAGACATGGACTAAGATCTCCGGATAGGAGAGCAGATTTGGGTCTAAACATAAGTGAAGCACAGTTTTGCATCAAACTATTTCATCTGATATGATTATTATTATTAAAAAATAGACAATAAAGCTTTGAATATGTTTTAATATGAAAATAACACATTTTTGCATTTATTTATCCATTCTATAACATAACAAAAAGTTTAAACCGGCATTTTAATCACTTCCAGTGGACTTTAGGCAGCCATAGCATAAAGGTAGGAGCAGCGGCTTTTGGGACCAAAAGGTAGCTGGTTCGATTTCTGATCCAGCAAGAAAACTGTGTGGCGGTAGGGGCATGAGCAGCACCTTCCCTTCCTCCACATAAAATGGCTGAAGTGCACCTCCAACTGCTCTCCAGGTGACCCCAATGTGTGTGTGGCCTCCCACTGATATTAGTGCTGTGTGTGTGTGTGTGTGTGTGTGTGTGTGTGTGTGTGTGTGTGTTTAAGATAAGATACAGATAAGATAAGATAAGATGCAGCTTTATTAATCTCACAATGGAGAAATTCACTGTTACAGGCTCTTGAGGTACCATCAGTAGGGGGTGCAAAAATAGATACAAGTACAAACATACACACATACATATATATTATATAAGTAAATAAATAAATAGATACATAAATAGTATAAATTACTAAAACAATAAAAGAAAAGAATGGAGCAACTTTATAGACTAGTTTGTGGCATCCCACTGCTTTGTGTGCTTGTGTGTTTGTGAGAGAGACATCCCACAGCTCTGAATGTGTGTGTGTGTGTGTGTGTGTGTGTGTGTGTGTGTGTGTGTGTGTGTGTTGAGTATCCCAGTGCTGAGTGTGTGTAGTCATTTTGATGGGTTAACTGCAGAGGAAATAATTTCCCATATTAAATTAATACACACACACACACACACACACACATATATATATATATCAAACTCAAAATAATGATGAGCATAATTTTTATATACGGAGATGTGGCTAAGGAAGCGATCTCATCGTCTGTCGGTATTTCAGAGCGATTCCGATCAATGTGAAATTGTGCGAGTTGTCAGAAACCATCAGTCTTTGTTCAGAACTGAGGCTGACATGCTGTCAGAAGACGAGTACAGCCTGGTTTTAATTGCTAATAATTGAATAAATATGCCAGTTATTCACATAAAACATGGACATACGGTATGTTAAACACTTAAGTTTTGCTTTTACATACATACAAAAAATAAAATAAATAATACTGCAATTACCAAGTTTAAAATTATTTAATAAAAAGCTCTTATCAACGCCGCTCAGCACTTGAACACGTCCGCGACGGCAACCCTTGGGGCACAAGTATAGCATTTTGATGTATTCATGTGACAGATTTGTGCTGGAGTTGTTTAAAGTTTTTAATTTAAAATAATTTCTTGTGCTGTGAGAAACTACATCTAGACAAAGATTCATATATTTACACACAGAGATGATATCATCGTTCTGAGATTGAGTTTTCAAACAGTCATCCATAAATGTAATCCAGCGATGTGTGTAGGAATTTACATCCAGACAGATTATAATAGAGATTAAATGTTGTCATTTCCTTTATATGTCAATTAAAGTGAATGAAACAAATAAGATGTCCTTCTGTCAACGTTTCTTTCAGAAACCTCCAAATCAATGATTGTCCTCATTAATAAACACTGTAAATGAAATAAGCGCTTTGTGACCAATCACAGCCCAGAATTTTACTGTGTTATGGTAAAAGGACAAATATATCTTTGTACCTCATTTCTTTATTTACTTAATTAAGTACAACACCCATCCTGATTTGGTCCCTGTTCATCCACAATGCTTTCTGTGCCATCTGCCTCAACCTGTCCCCACCTTACCATTCCTTTCATGGCCTCCGTTTCCTGGTCTTGTTAACATGTTTTCATTGTTGTTAATTGCACTCACCTGTTCCTCATTACCTCTCATTAGTCTGTATATTTGTGCACTCTTGAGGTGCAACACAAATGAAATAATTACAGCCCATGCTGGAGACGTTCGAGCCGGGACCACTAACAGCAACCGCACTGAAATACAGTTGTATTTTAGAGCTGGATTATTAGTGACGGGAATAACCGACAGCATGTTTTTATGATTCTCGATAGTATCTTTACTCTGAAAAAAAACAAAAAAAAAACAAAAGAAAAATCCATTTGTGTTTCGCTTTAATTGATACACAGCATGAAAATGAATCGGAACATTTAAAGCTACAGAACTACCCGGCTCCAGTGGAGTCATTTCAGAATGGCTTTATTTATCATGAAGCTAAGCATGAAGAATATGGAGATCAGGAATCACCAAGCCTAATGATGAACCTTTCTTTATATCAATCATTCTCAGTGATAACTGCTGAATGTGAATGCAATACAAATATAAATGAAAGATAAATAAATTCTTTAATTAACGATAAAAATGAGTTTATGCGGAAACTCTCAATCTGAGGTAAACATTGGTATTTTTGACTGTTTTGTGGTAATGAAAAATGTAATTACGCTGAAAGTACATGACACTATATATATATATATATATATATATATATATATATATATATATATATATATATGGTTTTTAATTTGTTTTAAAGTGTATCAGGTAATTATTGGAGTTTTTACTGTTTGCAAGAATGTATTTTGGTTGTACATTAGGCCCTTGACTATTTGCGGTTTTGCACTCACGGTTTGAGTATTCATGGACTGCCAAGCCACTGACGCGTCACTCAAATTCAGCCAATGGCTGTCCTCCTTCCTGCTGATTGGTTGAGATGATGTAACGCCCCTTTTTCCTCATTCGTGCACAAGTTTTCAATGAGCTTCTTTTTTAGTGTGTTTTACCAGTTAAGCTCTATGATGCCACTCAAATGCTGTGCATCTTCTCAAGCTAAGCGCTAGAAAAGGTAATGACGTTGGATGTCTCTTCTGAAGAAATAAGACTTTCTCCTGAAGAAACCACAGTTTCCTCCGAAGTGCCTGAAGAGAAATAATCATCTGAAAGCACTCTAGTATTAAAGTCTTTTTCAATCATTATTCCAGTACAGTACCTAAGTTAATGTTTAGAATTTTTGTGTGTGTGATTTTATGTACTGTGGTGTATCAAGTTTATCATTTTGTTTTGTTTATCCAATTTATTACATTTCATGTTCTTTTATGTTCTTTTTGTTATGGTCTGTGTTTTGAGGGGATTTTGATTTTGACGGCTGTGTTCTCTAACTCTAACGGTCTGCTCTGGCTGAGGGGCGTGGCTGAGCTGCTCCATGGTTCACACCTGAATTCACTATTCTCATCTACTCTCAGTAAACACAAGCATGCTTATCTCTGCACTAGAGGATTAACTCACATGTTTGTTGCAGGTGACAAACGGAGCTTGTGAGATGAAACGTGGCTTATCCAGACTTCTGATCTTTAAAATGTGCAAGATCAAGCGCCGTGTATCACGTGCAACAAATGCCTCACATTCAAAGGGGAAGGAATTAAGAAGAATGCTTTAATTGAGGTGAGCGTGTGGTTTGTATTTATAGGGAGTAAATGAGATTACTTAATTCAAGTTCAGGCACTTCAAAGGAAACTGTCATTTCTTCAGGAGAAAGTCTTATTTCTTCTGAACAGATGGCACTTAGCCAGCGTTTGAGTGGCATCATAGAGCTAATATAATATGATAATATGTTATACATACAAAATGAAAACATATACATACTGTATGTATGTATGTATGTATGTATATATATATATATATATATATACATATATATATACAAAAATAAAAGGACAGGACAAAGAATTCTTCTAGGAGGCACGGTGGCGTAGTGGTTAGCACGTCCGCCTCACAGCAAGAAGGCCCGGGTTCGATTCCCGGCCTGGGCGTTTCTGTGTGGAGTTTGCATGTTCTCCCCGTGCTTGTGTGGGTTTCCTCCGGGTGCTCCGGTTTCCTCCCACAATTCAAAGACATGCACTGTAGGTTAATTGGCCATTCTAAATTAGGGACTACAGATGGAAACTAGTTATAAGATGTATGATGTAATGATGTAAGATATATGATGTGAGGCGACCTTGAGTGCTGAGAAAGGCGCCATATAAATAAAATGTATTATTATTATTATTATTATTATAATCACCTGAAGAGAGAGGATGGTTTCACCACCCCTCGAAACAGATCTGTAGTGATAAATGGAGTTTCAATAGAAAGTCTTTGTCCTGTCCTTTTATTTTTGTTTATTTGCTCTACCAAAAAGTATTGAGCACTCTCCTACGGAAGGATCTACTCAGAAAATCATATATATATATATATATATATATATATATATATATATATATATGTATATATATATATATAAGCGCATGTAATAGATACATAGTATTTTACTTCTGGTTGATTATTCATGAATGTAATATGATACATGGGGTTTTACTTCCGAGTAAAGAACTCGTGGGTTATCTTCATTCCCGGGAGGGGCTGGAACCAAACCCCCACGAATATTGAGGGCCTACTGTATACCATATTTTTCATACCATAAGGAGCACCCAAATTCCTTTAATCTGCAAACAATTTGATGGTGCACTTTATAATCCAGTGCGCCTTATATGTGGGTGAAGCCGCCGGCTCCATCTCACTGATACCGTCAGAACCCAAGTGAAGTGAACTAATTCAGAGCTGACCATCATTCCGGTGGATTAACAAAGAGCTCCAACCACTAAATATTTGCGTTAACAGCTAATAAATTAGAGTGATCCGTGCTATATGTCCAAATCCAAATACAGACATTTCCACTTTCGTAGTCAGGTGACTCACTGAATAACATGTGAGTGGCTGAGAGAAGATTGAGTCACAACACCGGGAGACTTTTTCCACCTAATCTCCATCTCTATTGATCTGCGACTCCATGTGCGCCGATCTCACTGATACTGTCGAAACCCTAGTGAACGAATTAATTCAGAGCTTACTAACATTCCGGTGAATTAACCAAATAACTCCAACTGCTAGATATTGGTGTCAACAGGTCATAAGTTAGAGACTCCGCGCTTTATGTCCAACTCGTGCAACTGTTAAACTCAGAAATTGATGATGGAGAATTTGATGGATTTCTGGAAGAGGAATGAACTGAAAAAGTGAGTGTATTGTTTTATATTATTATAACTGAACAATGTTATAACTGAACAATGATGAGACTTATTTTGAAGTGTATTATTTTATATTTTATATTATTATAACTGAACAATGTTGAGGGTTATTGTGAAGTGTATTATTTTTTATTATAAGTGAACAGTGTTGAGAGTTCTTGTGAATGAGTTGATCAAGTTTGTTTATCTAACTTTTGTTTCACTTAATGTGTCTGAAAATGGGCGGTTCAATGTTCATTTGTTGCTATTGCACCTTATAATCCAGTGCGCCTTATAGCCCACACTATATAATTTTTAGTTAGTTTTTGATCAGCATATCTGAGGTAAATAGTCCCCCCAAGCGTGTCGACCTCGGGGTCTCTTCCCAGTTGGACATGCCCGAAACACCACACCAGGGAGGTGTTCAGGAGGCATTCTGATGAGATGCCTGAGCCACCTCAACTGGCCCCCCTCAATGCAAAGGAGCAACGGATCTACTCCGAGCTCTCCCCGGATGGTAGTGCTTCTCATCTCTAAGGGAGAGTTCCGCCACCTGACGAAGGAAGCTCAATTCAGCCGCTTGTATCCGCGATGTTGTTCTTTTGGTCACTACCCAAAGCTTGTGACCATAGGTAAGGGTTGGAACATAGATCAACTGGTAAATTGAGAGCTTCGCCTTGTGGCTCAGACCTCAAAATACTGAAACTCCTCCACTTAGGGCAGGACCTCATTCCCGACTCATAGGGTGCATTCCACCCTTGTCCGACTGAGAACTATGGCCTCAGATTTGAAGGTGCTGATTTTCATCCTGGCCGCTTCGCAATTGACTGCGGATCGCTCCAATGAGAGCTGGAGGTCATGGCTTGATGAAGCCAAAAGGACAACATCATCCACAAAAAGCAGAGACTAGATCCAATGGCCACCAAACCAGAACCTCTCAATGCCTCGGCTGCGCCTAGAAATTCTGTCCATAAAAATTATGAACAGATTCGGTGATAAAGGACAGCCTTGGCAGACTCCAGCCCTCACCAGAAACTAATTTGACCTATTGTTACAAATACGGACAAACTCTGGCTCTGGTGATACAGTGATCAAATGGCTCGTAACAACAGGTCTGGAAAGCCATACTCCCAGACCATGCACCACAAGATAGTCCAAGGGACATGGGAGAAAGCCTTCTCCAAATCCATGAAACATATGTGGACAGATTGGGCAAACTCCCATGCCCCCTCCAAGATCCTGTAGAGTGAAAAGAGTTGGACAAGTGTGCTGTGACTAGGACAAAAACCAGATCGTTCCTCCTGGATCTGGGGTTTGACTATCAGTCGGATCCTCCTCTCCAGTACCCCTGCATAGACTTTCCCAGGTAGGCTGAGGAGTGTGATTCCCCGATAATTTGAACACACCCTCCGGTCTCCCTTTTTAAAAAGGGGGACTACCACCCCCAGTTTACCATTCCAGATGTACTGCCACCCGATGACCACGTGATGTTGCAGAGATGTGTCAACCAAGACAGCCCTACATCATCCAGAGCCCTGAGATATTCAGGGTGGATCACATCCAACCCCAGAGCCTGAGCCCCGAGGAGCTTTTTGACTACCTCAGTGACCTCCACTCCAGTAATGGACAGACCTCCGCCCAAACCCCCAGGGTCTTTCTCCTCCTTGGAGGGTGTGTTGGTGGGATTGAAGTGGTCCTCAAAGTATTCCCTCCACCTCTCAATGACATCCCCAGTTGAGATGAGCAGCACTCCAAAAAGGATCATTTGGTGTATAAGCACAAATAACATTCAGGACCCGTCCCCCCACCCAAAGGCGAAAGGAAGCTACTCTTTCATCGACTGGGGAGAACCCCAGTGTTTGGGAACCGAGATGGGGGACAACAAGGATGCCCACACAGGCTCGCCACCTCTCCCCATGAGCAACTCCAGAATGGAATAAGGTCCAGCCTCTCTTGAGATGGGTGGTTCCAGAGCCAGAGCTATGCATTGAGGTGAGCCTGACTATATCCAGTCGGTATCTCTCCACTTCACGCACCAGCTCAGGTTCCTTTGAAGTGACATTCCATGTACCAAGAGTCAGAGTCAGTAACCGAGGATTGGTCTGACAGAACCCATGCCTCCTGGCTTCCACCCAACTTACATTGCATCTGACCCCTATGGCCCCTTCTACAGGTGGTAGGTCAGTGAGGGCCGGCAGACCCATGTTTCCTTTTCTGGCTGGGCTCGGAATGGTTCTGACCACTAGGCACTCGCCTTCAAGTGGGTCCCCGGTGACTCATGTCTGGGCGAGGGAAACTGTATCCTTGCTTTTTCCATCATAGATGTTTTCTGAACTGCACTTCTTCTGGACCCTCACCCAGGACCTGTTTGCCTTGGGCGACCCTACTAGGGGCATTATGCCCCTGACAACATAGCTCCTGGGATCATTAGGTTACGCAAACCCCTCCACCACAATAAGGTGGCAATTCAGGGAGGGGGGGTCTTTAGAATTCAATGAGTTAAAAAATGTGTATGAATAAAATAGTTAGATTGTCATTAATATTTATACATTTGCATATTTTCAAATATTTTAAGATTTATTTTGCCAGCTTTGACATTTGAAAGTCTCAGACATTTGGACGTCCTCATGTTTCTCCTCAGAATTTCCATTCTTCTCTTTCCTCCAGTCCTGGTTTCATCTTGATAATGAACAGATTTTACAGCTAAAGCTTGATGCTGTCTGTCTGTCTGTCTGGCTGTCCACCATTTGTACTTAAAATTAGCTTGTAAAGCTTTCTTGAGTTCAATATATTTGTCCTTATTTGTCTGGCTTTTGCTAACATTTCCCCCTCATTTATATTCTCTCCCTCACTGTGTCTCACTCAGTTCTGTCTCACACTCAGTGTGTCTCTGTTTTCTTCTCATAAAACAAACCATGGGCAGTGGTGGCCACTTGGTAAGGCACTGGATTACTGATCCCAAGGTTGTGGGTTCAAGCCCTGATGTCGATGGGTTGTCACTGGGTTATCAAAGGCTACCCATGTCTCTCACTGTCTATGGTGAGAGGTTCATGTAAAAGAACCATTGCTGACTTTTGTCGAGAGGAACCGCAGAGTCGGCAGCGTGTTTCTGCCCTGCGATGGCCTGGCAAGTTGCCGAGGGTGTAATCTGCCCTCACCCAGAGTCAGCTGAAATGGGCGCCAGCCTCCCTAGTGCTCTAATTAGGAATGAACGGTTCGGGAAAATGAATGAACAAATGAATTAAAAGGAGCATGAAATCAGGATTCTGCATCTTGCGCTTTTGTATAGACACACTCAGGGGGGCCAGTGCATTGTCTCTGGGCATCATTATGTCATCTTGGGGTGTTTGTGCATCATCTCTGGAAATCAATAGGTTGTCTCCTGGCATCAGTTCATCATCTCCGGCAGTTAGATATGTCATCTCTGGGCACCATCGTGTCATCTTGGTGCATCTGTTCATCATCATTGGACGTTAGTGCTAGGGATGTCATTAACTATCGGAATATCTTCGATATAATTATGTCGATCGATAATCGATACCTATAAAAGGGATATCGATACTTCAAATGTTATAGCTTCCTGTGTTCATGACAGCGTCTGATTGCCAAAACCTGGGACGCGCTTCCTGTCACATAAACACTGCAGCGTCTTCTTCTTCTTCTTCTTCTTGTCCTTTCGGCTTTTCCCTTCAGGGGTCGCCACAGCGAATCATCTGTCTCCATCTCACCCTGTCCTCTACATCTTTTTCTCTTACACCAACTGCCTTCATGTCCTCCTTCACCACATCCATGAATCGTCTTTTTGGTCTTCCTCTCGGCCTTCTGCCTGGTAGTTCCAACCTCAACATCCTACTACAAATATACTCACTATCCCTCCTCTGTACATGTCCAAACCATCTCAATCTAGCCTCTCTGACTGTCTCCAAAACGTCTTACATGTGCTGTCACTCTGATGTGCTCATTCCTGATCCTATCCATCCTCATTACTCCCAAAGAGAACCTCAACATTTTCATCTCTGCTACCTCCAGCTCTGCCTCCTGTCTTTTCCCCAGGGCCACTGTTTCTAAACCATACAACATCGCTGGCCTCAACACCGTCTTGTACACTTTTCCTTTCATTTTTGCTGATACCTTCCTATCACACATCACACCGGACACTTTTCTCCAACCATTCCAACCAGCCTACACACGCTTCTTCACCTTTTTTCCACACTCTCCATTGCTCTGGATTGTTGAGCCTAAGCACTTAAAATCCTCCACCTTCCTTATCACTGCTTCTTGTAACCTCACCGTTCCAGTTGGGTCCTTGGCATTCATACACATGTATTCTGTCTTACTGAGGCTAATCTTCATTCCCCTCCTTTCCAGAGCATACCTCCACCTCTCTAGGTTTTCCTGCACTTGTTCTCTGCTCTCACTGCAGATCACAATGTCATCTGCAAACAGCATAGTCCATGGAGAATCTTGCCTCACCTTGTCTGTCAGCCTGTCAATCACCATAGCAAACAAGAAGGGGCTGAGAGCTGACCCTTGATGCAGTCCCACCTCCACCTTGAACTCTTCTGTCACACCGACAGCACACCTCACCACTGTCTTACATCGCTAATACATGGCCTGCACCACTATAACATTCTCTGCTATTCCAGACTTTCTCATGCAAAACCACAGTTCCTCTATCGGCACCCTGTCATATGCTTTCTCCAGATCCACAAAGGCACAATGCAGCTCCTATTGACCTTCTCTGTACTTCTCTATTAACATCCTCAAGGCAAACACTGCATCTGTGGTGCACTTTCTTGGCATGAAACCAAACTGTTGTTCACAAATGCGGCCCTCTGCCCTTAGTCTAGCTTCCACTATTCTTTCCCATAACTTCATCATATGGCTCATTAACTTTATCCCTCTGGAGTTGCCACAACTCTGCATCTCTTTCTTGTTCTTAAAAATGGGCACAAGCACACTTCTCCTCCATTCCTCTCTCACTCTCTAAGACCTTGTTGAATGTTCTTGTCAGGAAATCTACTGCTTCCTCTCCTAGACACTTCCATACCTTGTCATCAGGGCCAACTGCCTTTCCATTCTTCATCCTCTTCAATGCCCTACTCACTTCACCCTTACTAATCTTTGCTACTTCCTGGTCCTGAACAGTCACCCCTTCTACTCTTTTTCTCTCTCTCTCATTTTCCTCATTCATCAGCTCTTCAAAGTACTCTTTCCATCTTCCCAGCACACTTCTTTCATCAGTCAATACATTTCCCTCTCTGTCCTTAATCACTCTAACTTGCTACACATCCTTCCCATCTCTATTTCTCTGCTGTGCCAACCTGTATAAATCATTTTCTCCCTCTTTACTTTCTAACTGAGCATACAAGTCATCATACACCCTCTGTTTGGCCTTTGAAACCGCTACCTTCGCCTTATGCTATGTCTCCCTGTACTCCTGTTTACGCTCTTCGGTCCGCTCTCTGTCCCACTTCTTCTTAGCTAGCCTCTTATTTTGCACACACTCCTGCACTACCTCATTCCACCACCAAGTCTCCTTATCTCCTCTCTTTCCAGATGACACACCAAGTATTCTCTTACCTGTCTCCCTGATCACATTAGCTGTGGTTGTCCAGTCATCTGGAAGCACTTCCTGACCACCCAAAGCCCTTTTCAACTCCTCCTTGAAGACAACACGGTACTCTTCCTTTTTCAGCTTCCACCACTTTGTCTTCTGCTCTGCCTTTGCCTTCTTCACCCTCCTCACCATAAGCGTCATCCTGCACATCACCCTCCTCTGCTGTTTGGCAACACTCTCACCCGCTACTACTTTGCAGTCACTGACTTCCTTTAAATTACATTGCCTACACAAGATATAGTCTACCCGTGTGCTCCTACCTCCGCTTCTATAAGTCACTCTAGGCTCCTCTCTTTTCTGGAAGAAAATATTTACCACAGCCATTTCCATCCTTTTTGCAAAATCTACCAACATCTGTCCTTCTGTGTTCCTGTCCTGGATACCAAACCTGGCCATCACTTCCTCGTCCCCTCTGTTTCCTGCACCAACATGTCCATTGAAGTCTGCCCCAATGACCACTCTTTCATCTTTGGGGGGTATTCTGCATCACTTCATCTAACACACTCCAGAATCTCTCCTTCTCTTACATCCTGCCTTTGGGGCATAAGCACTAACAACATTGAACATCATGCCTTCAATTTCTAACTTGAGACTCATCACTCTGTCTGACACTCTTTTCACTTTCAGAACATTCCTGACAAACTCCTCCTCCATTTCTCTTCCCATCCACACCATGAAAAAACAGATTAAACCCTGCTCCTATGCTTCTAGCCTTGCTACCTTTCCACCTGGTCTCCTGAACACACAGTATGTCCACCTTCCTCCTCTGCATCTTGTCTGCCCGCTCTCTACCTTTTCCTGTCATAGTTCCAATATTAAAAGTCCCTACTTTCAGTTCTAGACTCCTACCTTTCCTCTCTATGCCTATGGACACGCTTCCCGCCTCTCCTTCTTCGACGTCTTCGACCAACAGTAGTCCAATTTCCACCAGCACCCTGTTGGTTAACAGCACTGATGGCGGTCGTTGTTAATCCGGGCCTTGACTGATCCGGTATGAATTTTCTTGATATGACTCGCATGTTTTATTTGGCATTTGTTTTACGCCGGATGCCCTTCCTGACGCAACCCTCTGCATTTATTCAGGCTTGGGACCGGCGTGAGGGAGAGGCACTGGCTTGTGCCCCTCCCTCACGGCTGCATTACATAAACGATGCAGAATGTGAGTCCAATAAAATTAGAGTTTCAAGGTATCGGACCCGCCCACACAGAAAGGATTGGCTCTCAGCTTCGCACCACAGTGACGTGGCATTGAAAGTAGATGAATAAATTTGCTCCGAGCAGTTACAAAGTGAAGCTGCACCAGCTCCTGCTTGACCTTTTAAGATGCTGGCTCTGCCGGCAGCACAAACAACCGTCGTACACAACACTCGCACTGCACTGCCATGAATCATGCTTCACCACTTTTGCGGTCGTAAAGTCGATCAGACGTAACTCACATAGGTCGTAAGTTGACGACTCACTGTATTCAGTGGATTATACAAACTACTGTAATATATCTTAGTCTGTTCTATTTAATGCATTTATGGAACAGAACAACAATATTCCAATGTATCGATGCATCGGAATTTTTTTTTTTCAATATATCGATACCAATAATAGGTTTTCAATGACACCCTTAGTTAGTGCATCATCTCTGTGCATCACTGCTTCATCTCTGTGTGTCAGTGTGTTGTCTCTGTGCATCAGTGTCACCTCTGGGCGTCAGTGCATTATCTCTGTGCATCAGTTTCTCATCTCTTTGTCTCATTGCATTGTCTTTGCACATCACTGCGTCATCAGTGCTTCGAAGTATGCAGATTCTTTGCACACTTCGAATCATTGAGCAGCAGGGAGATTGTACATCTTATCCCACCAGAAGAGCAACATCAGCCCCTCATCCTACAGTGGCACCAAGACTGTAATACCCTGAGGAAGATCAACATCATCAGGGCTGCAGGACCAGATACGGTGTCAGGATGGACCCTGAAATCATGCACTGACCAGCTGTCAGGAGTTTTCCTGGAAATTTTCAACCTGTCCCTGCAGCTTGCTGTGGTCCTTGTTTACCTTAATCCCCCATCATTGTGCCTCTGCCGAAAAAAATCGGTTGTTACATGCCTCAGTGACTACAGACCAGTTGCCTTGACCCCAGTCATGATGAAGTGCTTTGGGAGAATCTTCTCATCAAGGATGCTGTCCCCCTGAGGCTGGACAGCCTTCAGTTTGCCTATAGGTGAAACTGCCCTACAGAGGATGCTGTCCTGCTAGCACTCCACATAGTACTGACTTACCTGGAGCACCCAAATGCTTATGTCCGGATTCTATTTGTGGATTTCAGTTCAGCTTTCAACACTGTTGGCACTGAAGCTCAACAACTTTGGACTTTCAGCCACTTTGTGCTACTGGAACAAGGACTTTCTGACCAAGTGACCTCAGGTGGTGAGGATAGGAAACTCTACATCATCTTCCTTGATTCTGAACACTGAAACACCACAGGGATGTGTGCTCAGTCCGGCCCTCTTCAGCCTCTTTACACATGACTGCTCTGCTATCAACTTGGCAAACATGCTTATGAAGTTTGCCAACAGCACCACTATGATGTATCAGAGAATGAAGCGCCATATCAGACAATAGAGAGGAGATCCAGCACCTGATAAACTGTTGTTCAACTAATAACTTCATTCTGAACACCAACAAGACCAAGGAGGTCATAGTGGACTATAGGAGGACCAGGAAGACCGAGCACGCTCCTCTTTGTATTCATGCGGAGGTGGTGTAGTGTGTGGACAGAATTAAGTTTCTGGGCATCCACATTTCATCTGACCTCTCCTGGTCTGCCAACGCCTCAAACCTGGTGAAGAGGCCCAACAACGGATTTTCTTCCTCAGGAAGCTGAAACGTACTGGACTCTCAGCTGCTCAAGAATTTTAACAGCACTACAATCGAAAGTTTTCTCTGTCTCAGTGCAACGCTGTGGTACGGCTGCTACACAGAAAGGATTCGGCCTGGGTGGTAAGAACTGCACAGGAGTTCGTGAGGTGCCATCTACCAGATCTGGACACAATTCAGGAAAGTGGTACAGAAACATCAAGACCAGCACAACCAGACTCAAAAAGAGCTTTTACCCGAAAACAGTGAAAACTGTCACCCCTCCACCCCACCCCTCACAATCACACACACACACACACACACACACACACACACACACACACACACACACACACACACACACACACACATTGAATCCACAAACTCTATGACTGCATTGGACTACCGCACTTTACCTTTACATTCAAGTTTATCCACCTCACTGCTACTATTTATTTATTTGTGTATTTATTCATGTATGTATTTATTTATTCCATTCCACTTCACCTCAATGTGTTTCTATTTTATATTTTACTTAAAGTTTAGTGTACAGAATTATTTATGTTTATGTTCAGCTCTTTGGGCATCAGTACTTTGTCTCTGGGCATCAGTGCGTCATCCCTGAGCGCCAGTGCATCATCTCTGGCCATCAGTGTGTCATCTCTGGCCACCAGTGTGTCATCTCTGAGCATCAGTGCGTCATTTCTAGGTGTCAGTGCGTCATCTCTGGCCATCAGTGTGTCATCTCTGGCCGTCAATGCGTCATCTCTGGCCATCAGTGTGTCATCTCTGAGCATCAGTGCATCATTTCTAGCTGTCAGTGCGTCATCTCTGGCCATCAGTGTGTCATCTCTGGCCGTCAGTGCGTCATCTCTGGCCATCAGTGTGTCATCTCTGGCCATCAGTGTGTCATCTCTGGCCATCAGTGTGTCATCTCTGGCCATCAGTGTGTCATCTCTGAGTATCAGTGCGTCATCTCTGGCCATCAGTGCGTCATCTCGGGGTGTCAGTGTGTCATCTCTGGCCGTCAATGCATCATCTCTGACCATCAGTGTGTCATCTCTGGCCATCAGTGCGTCATCTCTGAGCATCAGTGCGTCATCTCTGGCCATCAGTGTGTCATCTCTGGCCGTCAGTGCATCATCTCTGGCCATCAGTGTGTCATCTCTGAGCATCAGTGCGTCATCTCTGGCCGTCAGTGCATCATCTCTGGCCATCAGTGTGTCATCTCTGGCCGTCAGTGCATCATCTCTGGCCATCAGTGTGTCATCTCTGTGCATCAGTGCGTCATTTCTAGCCGTCAGTGCGTCATCTCTGGCCATCAGTGCATCATCTCTGGCTGTCAGTGCGTCATCTCTGGTTATCCGTGCGTCATCTCTGGCCGTCAGTGTGTCATCTCTGGCCGTCAGTGTGTCATCTCTGGCCATCAGTGTGTCATCTCTGGCTACCAATGTGTCACCTCTGGGCATCAATGCGTCACCTCTGGGCATCAATGCGTCATCTCTGGCCTTCAGTGCGTCATCTCTGGCCTTCAGTGCGTCATCTCTGGCCGTCAGTGCGTCATCTCGGGGTGTCAGTGTGTCATCTCTGGCCGTCAATGCATCATCTCTGACCATCAGTGTGTCATCTCTGGCCATCAGTGTGTCATCTCTGGCCATCAGTGCGTCATCTCTGAGCATCAGTGCGTCATCTCTGGCCATCAGTGTGTCATCTCTGGCCGTCAGTGCATCATCTCTGGCCATCAGTGTGTCATCTCTGAGCATCAGTGCGTCATCTCTGGCCGTCAGTGCGTCATCTCTGGCCATCAGTGTGTCATCTCTGGCTACCAATGTGTCACCTCTGGGCATCAATGCGTCACCTCTGGGCATCAATGCGTCATCTCTGGCCGTCAGTGCGTCATCTCGGGGCGTCAGTGTGTCATCTCTGGCCGTCAATGCATCATCTCTGGCCATCAGTGTGTCATCTCTGAGCATCAGTGCGTCATCTCTGGCCGTCAGTGCGTCATCTCTGACCATCAGTGCGTCATCTCTGGCTGCCAATGTGTCACCTCTGGGCATCAATGCATCATCTCGGGGCGTCAGTGCGTCATCTCTGGGCGTCAGTGCATCATCTCTGGATGTCAGTTGTTATGGTTCTGATAGAATTTGCCCTGCTTTCCCCTTTATTATTTATTTCCCTGTGAAGCGGTTGGCTGTTTGTCCGTCTGATCTCTGGGTTTGACTGGAAATGAAAGTAAATCACACAGATCCTCAGCTCTTTGATCAGACACCGACTTGGTTTCAAAAGCACTGCAGGTTTCACACTGACATCAAAATTCCTGCCAGCACTAAAAACTATTTTTCTTTCTTTTTCTTTTTTTGGAGATTTTTTTTTGCATGTTTGTGTTTCCCCGTCTCTCACATGCTGACTTGAACGCAGCATCACATTTTAAATGATTAAAGGATTTAAATACAAAGTGAAGAAATGTGCAGCATGAAAAATTAATTAATGTTCTCCATACACATTCTCTCTCTCTCTCTCTCTCTCTCTCTCTCTCTCTCTCTCTCTTTTTCTCTGTCTCTCTTTCTCCTGCTCCCTCTCTCTCTCATTCTCTTTCTTTCCCTCTCTCTCACCCTCTTTCCCTTTCTCTCTCTCTCTCTCCCTGTCTCTCTCGTTCTTGATGGTGTGTAGATGTAGACACAGCTGCCTGCACTCACTCTTTCCTGTGACCTTGTCTGGGCTCCACACTGCAGAAAGCTCGGCGCGGTTCTATCGCGCCATCTGTGAAGTTGGCGGAATGAAATGATTCATGTTTAGTTGCAGCTTTGTTAGAGCTGCATCTCTCCATCCTCGTTGTTGTTGATTATTAATCCTAAAAACGTGTTGTACCTTTTATCCGTGTCCGGTTGTGTTTAATGAGGCGAAGGTTTCTCGTGGCTCTCGACTGTTTAATATCCGCTTTTTCCTTCTCGCGCTTTGAGGTGTTGGTTATAAAACCTTCTGTTAGTTTATCATTTCCGTGGCAACAGATACAAACGAATAAGTGGAATAAAACACTTTGTTTTCATCACATCAGGCTGCAACACCATGACATCCATCCTTTCCTTCTGCACATCCATCCCTCCTTCATTCATGTCAATCCCTCCTTCTTTCCTATCATCCCTCCTTCATTCATATCAATCCCTCCTTCTTTCCTATCATCCCTCCTTCATTCATTTCAATTCCTCCTTTCCTATCTATCCCTTCTTTCTGCACATCAGTCCCTTCTTCCTTCATATCAATCCCTCCTTCTTTCACATCATCCCTCCTTCATTCATTTCAATCCCTCCTTTCACATCATCCCTTCTTCCTTCATATCAATCTCTCCTTCTTTCCTATCATCCCTCCTTCATTCATTTCAATTCCTCCTTTCCAATCCATCCCTTCTTTCTGCACATCAGTCCCTTCTTCCTTCATATCAATCCCTCCTTCTTTCCTATCATCCCTCCTTCATTCATATCAATCCCTCCTTCTTTCCTATCATCCCTTCTTCCTTCATTTCAATTCCTCCTTTCCTATCCATCCCTTCTTTCTGCACATCAGTCCCTTCTTCCTTCATATCAATCCCTCCTTCTTTCACATCATCCCTCCTTCATTCATTTCAATCCCTCCTTTCACATCATCCCTTCTTCCTCCATATCAATCTCTCCTTCATTCACATCATCCCTCCTTCATTCATTTCAAGCCCTCCTTTCACATCATCCCTTCTTCCTTCATATCAATCCCTCCTTCTTTCCTATCATCCCTCCTTCATTCATTTCAATCCCTCCTTTCCTATCCATCCCTTCTTTCTGCCCATCAGTCCCTTCTTCCTTCATATCAATCCCTCCTTCTTTTCTATCATCCCTCCTTCATTCATTTCAATCCCTCCTTTCCTATCCATCCCTTCTTTCTGCCCATCAGTCCCTTCTTCCTTCATATCAATCCCTCCTTCTTTCACATCATCCCTCCTTCATTCATTTCAATCCCTCCTTTCACATCATCCCTTCTTCCTCCATATCAATCCCTCCTTCATTCATTTCAATCCCTCCTTTCCTATCCATCCCTTCTTTCTGCACATCAGTCCCTTCTTCCTTCATATCAATCCCTTCTTCTTTCACATCATCCATTCTTCTTTCATATCAATCTCTCCTTCTTTCACATCATCCCTCCTTCATTCATTTCAATCTCTCCTTTCCTATCCATCCCTTCTTTCTGCACATCAATCCCTTCTTCCTTCATATCAATTCCTCCTTCTTTCACATCATCCCTTCTTCCTTCATATAAATCCCTCCATCTTTCACATCATCCCTTCATATCAATCCCACTTTCTTTCACATCATCCCTCCTTTCTTCATATAAATCCCTCCTTCTTTCACATCACCCCTCCTTCCTTCATATCAATCCCTCCTTTCACATCATCCCTTCTTCCTTCATATAAATCCCTCCTTCTTTCACATCATCCCTCCTTCCTTCATACCAATCCCTCCTTTCACATCATCCCTTCTTCCTTCATATCAATCCCTCCTTCTTTCACATCATCCCTCCTTCCTTCATACCAATCCCTCCTTTCACATCATCCCTTCTTCCTTTATATCAATCCCTCCTTCTTTCACATCACCCCTCCTTCCTTCATATCAATCCCTCCTTCTTTCACATCATCCCTCCTTCATTCATTTCAATCCCTCCTTTCACATCATCCCTTCTTCCTTCATATCAATCCCTCCTTCTTTCCTATCATCCCTCCTTCATTCATTTCAATTCCTCCTTTCCTATCCATCCCTTCTTTCTGCACATCAATCCCTTCTTCCTTCATATCAATTCCTCCTTCTTTCACATCATCCCTTCTTCCTTCATATAAATCCCTCCATCTTTCACATCATCCCTTCATATCAATCCCACTTTCTTTCACATCATCCCTCCTCCTTTCACATCACCCCTCCTTCCTTCATATCAATCCCTCCTTTCACATCATCCCTTCTTCCTTCATATCAATCCCTCCTTCTTTCACATCATCCCTCCTTCCTTCATACCAATCCCTCCTTTCACTTCATCCCTTCTTCCTTCATATCAATCCCTCCTTCTTTCACATCATCCCTCTTCATTCATTTCAATCCCTCCTTTCCTATCCATCCCTTCTTTCTGCCCATCAGTCCCTTCTTCCTTCATATCAATCCCTCCTTCTTTCACATCATCCCTCCTTCATTCATTTCAATCCCTCCTTTCACATCATCCCTTCTTCCTCCATATCAATCTCTCCTTCATTCACATCATCCCTCCTTCATTCATTTCAAGCCCTCCTTTCACATCATCCCTTCTTCCTTCATATCAATCACTCTTTCTTTCCTATCATCCCTCCTTCATTCATTTCAATCCCTCCTTTCCTATCCATCCCTTCTTTCTGCCCATCAGTCCCTTCTTCCTTCATATCAATCCCTCCTTCTTTCACATCATCCATTCTTCCTTCATATCAATCTCTCCTTCTTTCACATCATCCCTCCTTCATTCATTTCAATCTCTCCTTTCCTATCCATCCCTTCTTTCTGCACATCAATCCCTTCTTCCTTCATATCAATTCCTCCTTCTTTCACATCATCCCTTCTTCCTTCATATCAATCCCTCCATCTTTCACATCATCCCTTCATATCAATCCCACTTTCTTTCACATCGTCCCTCCTTTCTTCATATAAATCCCTCCTTCTTTCACATCACCCCTCCTTCCTTGATATCAATCCCTCCTTTCACATCATCCCTTCTTCCTTCATATCAATCCCTCCTTCTTTCACATCATCCCTCCTTCCTTCATACCAATCCCTCCTTTCACATCATCCCTTCTTCCTTCATATCAATCCCTCCTTCTTTCACATCACCCCTCCTTCCTTCATACCAATCCCTCCTTTCACATCATCCCTTCTTCCTTCATTTCAACCCCTCCTTCTTTCACATTATCCCTCCTTCATTCATTTCAATCCCTCTTTCTTTCACATCAATCCTTTCCTCATTCATATCAATTCCTCCTTCTTTCACATCATCCATTCTTCCTTCATATCAATCCTTCCTTTCACATCATCCCTTCTTTCTTCATATCAATCCCTCCTTCTTTCACATCACCCCTCCTTCATTCATTTCAATCCCTCCTTCTTTCACATCATCCTTGCTTCCTTCACATCATCCATCCTTCCTTCATATCAATCCCTCCTTCTTTCACATATATCCCTTCTTTCTGCACATCAATCCCTCCTTCTTTCACACCCATCTCTTTTTCCTTCAGATCAATCCCTCCTACCTTCACATCCATCTCTTCTTCTTTCATTTCAATCCCTCCTTCTTTCACACAATCCCTCCTTCATTCATTTCAATCCCTCCTTTCGCATCCATCCCTTCTTTCTGCATATCAATCCCTTCCTCCTTCATATCATCCCTCCTTCCTTCATATCAATTCCTTCTTCTTTCACATCATCCCTCCTCCCTTCATATCAATCTCTCCTTTGACATCATCCCTTCTTCCTTCATATCAACCCCTCCTTCTTTCACATCATCCCTCCTTCCTTCAAATCAATCCCTCCTTCTTTCACATCATCCCTCCTCGCTTCATATCAATCCCTCCTTTCGCATCATCCCTTCTTCCTTCATATCAATCCCTCTTTCTTTCACATCATCCATCATTCATTCATATCAATCCCTCCTTCTTTCACATCAATCCCTCCTTCTTTCACACCCATCTCCTTTTCCTTCATATCAATCCCTCCTACCTTCACATCCAGCTCTTCTTCTTTCATTTCAATCCCTCCTTTCGCAGCCATCCCTTCTTTCTGCACATCAATCCCTTCCTCCTTCATATCAATCCCTCCTTTCACATCATCCCTTCTTTCTGCACATCAATCACTCCTTCTTTAACACCCATCTCTTCTTCTTTCATTTCAATCCCTCCTTCTTCACATCATCCCTCGTTCATTCATTTCAATCCCACCTTTCGCATCATCCCTTCTTTCTGCACATCAATCCCTTCTCCCTTCATATCAATCCCTCCTTTTTTCACATCATTCCTCCTTCCTTCATATCAATCCCTCCTTCTTTCACATCAATCCCTCCTTCTTTCACATCCATCTCTTCTTTCTGCACATCAATCCATCTATCCTTCATATGAATCCATTCTTCCTTCATATCAATCCCACCTTCCTTCACATCCATCCATTTGTGCACATCAATCCATTTTTCCTGCAAATTTATCTTTTCATCCTGCACATCAAACTCTTCTTTCTGTATATCAATCATTTCTTTCTGTACCTAAATTCCCTTCTTTCTATAGATTAATCCCTTCTTTCTCCACAAAGTGGTGCTTAAATCAGAAGAATCGGCTGCGTCCTGATACGATGAAAATGTTACAAACTGCAGCCAAGTGTTCTGCGTCTGCCAACAGTGAGGCACGACTCAAACCACAGGAACGACGGAGAGCACAATCTATAAACTGATATACATGTGTGTGTGTGTGTGTGTGTGTGTGTGTGTGTGTGTGTGTGTGTGTGTGTGTGTGTGTGTGTGTGTGTGAGAGAAACATAGAGAGACAGAGCGAGACAGAGAGACACACAGAGAGAAAGAAAGAGACAGAGAGAAAGACCAAGAGAGAGAGGGAGAGACCGGCAGACAGAGAGAGATAGCTAGAGAGATAGATAGAGAGATAGATAGATAGATAGAGAGAGAGACTGAGCGAGACAGAGAGAGACTGAGCGAGACAGAGAGAGACACAAAGAGAAAGGGAGACAGAGAGAGAGAGAGAGAGACAGACAGCGAGAGAGAGAGAAAGAGAGAGACAGAGCTAGAGAGACGGCGCGAAAGAGAGGGAGAGAGATAATGATAGAGAGAGGGAGAGAGAGAGAGAGAGAAAGAGAGATGGGGGGATTAGGATTGTTTCACAAGGTGGCGCCGGAGAGAAAAACACCTGAGATCCGACAGCACGTCATCTTTATTCTTCTACAAATCACGTGTTCGGGGAAAAAAATCGAATCCAAGTAGAGATTGTCTCTCACTTTCCTTC
>CM045729.1:9366079-9391079 GCA_024760905.1 Plotosus lineatus | reverse complement strand
CATCAGAGAAGGGTTTTTTCCTCCAGACATTGTTATGGAAATGTGGAACCTTTAAACAGAACGCTGTGTAACCTTGAAAGCTTCTAACTCCATAACTCGTGGTATTGAGAAATGTTTCTGTAAAGCCAGAGTTTCATCTCGTCCGTCACTTCCTCCATGTCGACACACTGCAGTGCTAATTGTCGTTCTACCTCAGCGCCGCTTTGCCCAAAGCATGTCTCCCGTAGTCCTTAATTAGCCGTCTAGCACACGTTCATCTCAGACTTCTTCCTGATAAACTGACCATAAGCTTTCATCCTACTCGGCAATCCCGTATCATCCTTCCACCACCTGCCATCACATCGCAATAACAACAATAAATACAGATGAGGATGAGATGATGGTCTTCTCCCTGACAGAGGTGACCAGAGGAAATTATAAAATGCCAGCATGGGGATGGATTCAATTAATTTTACCACCGTGATGTTTCTGATTAGCTCACAGGTGGACAAACACACACAATGCAATTAAGGAACTGCTAACACAAGCCTGAGCTCAACAGGGATTTGTTTTAATCAAAATGGCTGAAGGATGGATAAAGTTTTAATAATAATAATAATAATAATAATAATAATAATAATAGCCCTCTGATGGCCTTGCGAGCTGTCAGAGTGGACTCTGCCCTCGTCCAGAGTTTATTGAGACAACAGCCTCTGTGTGACCCTAATTAAGAATGAGCATCTTAAATAATTAAAGATGAATAAATAAAATAATAATAATAATAATAATAATAAAAATAACATCAATGTCCCAAGAGTCAAAGTCAGTAGCCGAATATTGGTCTGACCAAATGCATGCTTTCAGCTGCCACCCAACTCACACTGCACCCAAACCCTATAGCCCCTCCCACAGGTGGTGGGTCCATGGGAGGGCGGATATATGTCTCCTTTTCGGGCTGGATCCAGCCGGTCTCCATGGGCAATAGTCCGACCACCAGGCCCCTCCTTCAGGCTTATCTCCAGATGGGTACCCCGATGACCCACGTATGGGCAAGCGAGACGGTGTCCTTTTTCGTTTTTCCATAGGGGTGTTTGAACTGTGCTTCCTCTGGTCTTCACCTGGAATGTATCCTCCCCATCTGGAATGAGGTCCTGCCCCAAGTGGAGGAGTTCAAGTATCTCAGTGTCTTGTTCACGAGTGAGGGAAGGATGTAGCAGGAGATGTACAGGTGGATCACTGCAGCCTCTGCTGTAAGGTGGACCTTGTACCGGTCCATTGTGGTAAAGTGGGAGCTGAGGCGTAGACCAAAATTCTCAATTTAACAGTTGACTCATGTTCCAACCCTCACCTATGGTCACGAACTTTGGGTAGTAACCGAAAGAACAAGACGCAGATACAAGCGGCTGCAATGAGCTTCTCTCGCAGGTGACAGGGCTCTTCCTTAGAGATAGGGTGAGAAGCTCAGCCATCCAGGAGGAACTAAGAGTAGAACTTTTGCGCCTCCACATTAAGAGGAGCTAGTTGAAGTGGCTCGAGCATCTGGTTAGAATGTCTTCAGAATACCTCCCTGGTGTGTTGTTTTGGGCATGTCTGACCATGAAGAAAGCCTGGGTTCGATCTAGAACACTCTAGCGGGATTATTCTCTTGGCTGGTCGGGATCACCTCGGTGTGCCCTCAGAAGATTTGGAGAAAGTAGCTGGGAAGAGGGACATCTGGACCTCATTGCTTAAACTGCTGCCCCGCAACCCAACCCTGGATTAAGAGGAGGAAAATGATGATGATGATGATGATGATGATGATGATGATGATGATGGGGAATAATAGGGTGCACTATCATGCAGAGGTTATCACCTCCGTGTCACAGCAAGAAGAACTGGATTCTGGGCAATTCTCAGTGGGCTTTGCACGTTTTCTCTGGACTTGTGAGGATTTCCTCCGGGTTCTCAGGTTTTCTAAAACAATTTCTCAGATTCTGTAAAACAATTATTTGCGCAATTAATTGTGCAATGATTGATTTTATTGGGTCATGATTATATATATGATATATATATATAGGGATCCCTCACTACTTCATGCTTCATGCGGCTACGATTTTTTTTTTTTTTTACATTTTCATCGAATTAAAGAACAAGGAAATTGGGCAGTGGTGGTCTAGTGGATAGGGTGCAGGATTGCTGATCCTAAGGTTGGGGGTTCGAGTCCCCACAGTGTTGTCACTGTTCCCCCAGTGCACTAACTGGGTTATCAAAGGCGGGCATGTCTCTCACTGTCTATGGTGAGAGGCATGTAAAAGAACCATTGCTGACTTTCGTAAAGAGTAGCTGCAAAGCCGTCAGCCTGTTTCTGTCCCTTGCTAAAAGGTTGTGACAGGAAGGGCATCTGATGTAAAAAACCCATGCCAAATCAAATGTGCAAATCAGATGATTCGCTGTGGCGACTCTCGAGAACGAGAAAAAAGTCGAAAGAAATGAAGAAGGAGAAGAAAGAAAAAGGAAATTAAAGAAAAATAAGTTCAGAAAAAGTGAAGGAAAAAAAGTGTGGCTGAGCTGCTCGGGCTGAATGCAGTTCACACCATTCACTCTTCTCATCTACTCCCGATAAGCACAAGCTGCACCATAGACAGTGAGACACATGGCCCGCCTTTGATAACCCAGTTAGCTGCACTGGGGGGACAGTGACAACCCTGTGGGGACTCGAACCCCCAACCTTAGGATCAGCAATCCTGTGCCCTATCCACTAGACCACCACTCTGCCCTCCCAAGCCAGACCGCAGTATCTGCAAAATCATGAAACTGAGAAAATTGAGCCCACTAGGTGGAGCTGATTGCACTTAGTCAGAAAAACATAAAAGGCCAATTTGGCTAAAATTGCAGATACTGCGGTCTGGCTTGGGAGGGCAGCACTGCCCCATATATATAGATCGACCTAACAGCAAGAAGGTCCTGGGTTTGATTCCCAGCTCAAGCATTTCTTTGTGGAGTTTTGCAGTTTACTTGCGTGGGTTTCCTCCGATTACTTGGGTTTCCTCCTGCAGTCCAAAAACATGCACAGTAGGTTAATTGGCCGCTACACATTACTGCTAGGTGTGAGTGTAAATGGTTGTGTGAGTGTTGGCCCTGCGATGGCCTGGTGAGTTTTCCAGGGTGTTTACCGCCCTCGCCCAGAGTCAGCTGAGATGGGCACCAGTATCCCCTTGAACCTAATTAAGATTAAGATTTTTAGAAAATGAACAAATATATTTGAAATACAGGAAAGAAGAACACATTTATTCACATAAAAATAAATAAGTGTAAATTTATTTGAATTAAATACAGTGGGACCTCACCTTACGAAAGTCCCAACAAAGGAAAAATCCAGGTTACGAAACGCATTTACCTAAAATTTCCATCTATGGATACTGTAATGGTTTCTCCCGGTTAACACCCATCCCAGGGACTATATTGTGTCTAGTGTAATTACATCCGGAAAAGCACTGGAAGAGGAGTTCGTCCCAACATGGCAACCACGAGCAGGCATGTGAATGTATCACGATAGTTATAAGAGGAATAAATGTTGTTGAAGCTATACGTCTTTGTCATGAACTCATTATAGATACAAAACAAATTCAAGTTAAGAAAGCGCCATTTCAAAAATTCAAACAATGGGCAAGTTGCTCTCCCAACCTCCCGCCCCACTGGCCTCCCATTGGTTATCTCCCAACATCCCGCCTTGCTGGCTAGGAGGGAGCTGCATCTCAATAAAATCCCATGACACAGCTCCCTCACATTGGCTATTATGGAGCTGCATCTCCATAATACCCATGATGCTTTTTGACTCATTGTTCTTTCACGGAGTTGTAACATGCGTAAAGGACAGAGTTACTGTTGTTTCGTGAGTTTTTTGAGTGTGATCATTGCAACTTT
The DNA here is from genome assembly GCA_024760905.1 of Plotosus lineatus. Classification (NCBI taxonomy): domain Eukaryota; kingdom Metazoa; phylum Chordata; class Actinopteri; order Siluriformes; family Plotosidae; genus Plotosus; species Plotosus lineatus. The sequence goes on along the minus strand of CM045729.1, from coordinate 9,387,197 downwards.
ATTTTTTGCCTCAGAGTTTTAACCTTGCTTAAAGATTTGTAAGATTATAACTCTGCTAAGAAGACATGGTCTTACACACACACAGACACACACACACACACAGACACACACACACACACACACACACACACACACACACACACACACGTGCATGTGATTCCTGGTGAAAGTGATGCCCGATGTGAGTGAAAAGAAGAAGCGGGCTCGTGGCATGCGGATGAGTGATATCACAAAGGAATATGGCAAAACCTGTCTACCATCGGTATGATATTGAAGCAGAAGGAGGCGTTAAAAGGTATACTTTTATAATTTTTAAATTGTTTAGGGGGTAGTATTGGGGCCTTGGAATGAATCAGGCCTTTTACATGTAAAATGCGGTTCAATTTACGAAAAGATCAGGTTACGAAACCATTTCTGAAATGGATTAATTTCGTAAGGTGAGGTACCACTGTACTGAGAATAAACTATAACAACTGGAAACTTATTCTTGTATTAAAACTGTGAATTGAAAAATAAAACCAGTTGAATCTATGATGCAGAATTATTACTCGCGGACTCATATATCTTAATTAGCCGCTAGATTCCAGCGAAAAGGTAAATCTCGTGAAATCAGAAATTTGTGGAGAGTCAAAAGTCAGTCTGGAGGACGTCAGGCTTTAAATTCGTCACCGCAGGAGTTTTTGGGTCTGTTTTTAAAACGATTGTTAATTCTTGATTAATTTTTTAATCTCTAGCAGCGAGGCCTCAAAAGTCACGTTAGCATTAATTATCTTTTCCTTTTGTGAGTCCCTTTAGAGAAAAAAAGCAGAAACTGTAATCTCTTTATTTACTGAATGTATTTTTCAGACTCATCCACATCTGATCAAATCATATCGGGGTTTCTTTTCTTTTCGTTTTCTTTCTGAAAGCCTCTTGTGAGAGTCGCTGTGGGACTCGGCCGAGCGCCTTACAGCCTCGCGCTACGCCGTGTTATTTCACACAGAAGATAAGCATTTCCAATTTTCTTGCCGTCCCACGATAATTAATCCTCGAGCACGAGTCAAGAGAACAGCGCTTTGTCTCTGAGCATGAATTACTCAAAAACCCTCTCGGATTAAACCACGGCATAAAAACACGTTTCTAATTGAACAGGTGCATTCTTTAAAATTCCACAGAGGAGAGTATAATCTGAAATTTAAAAGAAAAATTTAAAGAAATAATTTTATTTTAAGTTTAATAAACAATAAAGATGGGATTACATTATTAATATATTCATTTAAAATGTGTAACTTTTTATGAAAAAAAAAACTATGTTTTTCCTGCGATGGCCTGGCGAGCTGTCCAGGATGTACCTTACCCTTACCCGGAATTGGCGGAGATGGGCGCCAGCCTCCCCGTGACCCTAATTAGGATTAAGCGGTTCAGAAAATGAAAGAATGAATGACAGTAGATATCAGGATCCATTCATTCAACCACTTAATCCGACTAGGGTTGTGCACAGGTGGAGCCTATCTCAGCCAATTCTGGGCAAAGACAGGGTACACTCTAAACAGGTCACCAGTCCATCCCAGGGACAACACACACACACACACACACACACACACACACACACACACACACACACACACACACACACCACACCTAGGGGCAATTTGGAACAGCCAATCAGCACAGTGGTGCATGTTTTTAGACTGTAGGAGGAAACCCACACAAGTACGAGGAGGACGTGTGAACTCCATGCAGAAATGCTCTCACTGAGCATGTGACTTGAACCCAGGACATTTTTATTTTTGCTGTAAGGCAGATGTGCGAACCTCAACACCCCTATTACGCCCGTGGTACTGACAGAATAACAAAAAGTAGAAAAAGAAAGTAAAGATCTGTTTATCTTCAGGGGAAAATGAAACAACTCATGACCTCATCTCATTTCCACCAACCGAAATAAGATCACTTCAAGCGTGCTGGGCTCTCATTTTTTTTCCTCAGCAGCGACTCTGACTGTATGTAATTGCCACTACAGTGTAGGGTTAAAATTAGAGAAAGATTTTTTTCAACCCAGAGTGTCGATTCAATTTAAACAATAAACTTAACAGGGGTTTTTCACGACCTCGAGTAGAAACGCAAAATTCAATTTCATTTAACCACACGGGATTTTCGCCCAGCTCCACTTCCTGACTCAGCTGTGTGTGTTCTGATTAACGTCTACACACACACACACACACACACACACACACACACACACACACACACACACACACAGACACACACACACACACACACACGCATTTTTTCCTCTTTGGACCCTGACCTTTAAAATGGATTTTCTTGCACAGAGTTATTTGTGAGAGAAGCATAAAACTCTGCAACCCTGATGTACAGTAATCTAAATAGTATAGATTTTACTATACTACACAGGAGTGGTGCGATCTGATTGGTCCGGTAATCTCAGGATTAAAAAACCATTATGCCGAGTGGATAACATGAGATGGGTTTCAGCCTTCCCGCGACCCTAATTAATATTATGCGGTTCAGAAAATGAATGAATGAAGACCTTTTCTGGGAAGCTATGGTATAGTATCCACTAAATAATATATACAGGGATCCCTCACTTTCTGTGGTTAATTGGGACCGAGATCCCTCGCGACCACCAAATTTCATGAAGTAGGATCACTCCCCAACACCCCCCCCTGACTGACATACAGTGGTACTTCACCTTACGAAAGCCCCAACAAACGGAAAATCCAGGTTACGAAAAACACTTCATCTTCATTTTCTGTAACTGCTTAATCCTAATTAGGGTCGCGGGGAGGCTGGCGTCCATCCCAGCCAACTTCGGGCGAGGGCAGAGTACACCCTGGACAGCTCGCCAGGCCATCGCAGGGCAGAAACACGGCAACGGCTTTGCAGCCTACTCTTGTCAAAAGTCAGCAATGGTTCTTTTACATGCCTCACACCATAGACAGTGAGGGACATGGCCGGCCTTTGATAACCCAGTTAGCTGCACTGGGGAGGTTACGAAAAACATTTTCCTAAAATTTTTATCTCTGGATACGAAACAAGTTCATGTTACGAAAGCACCATCTCAAAAATTCAAACAATGCACAAGTTGCTCTCCCATTGGCTATCTCCCAGCATCCTGCCATGCTGGCCTCCCATTGGCTATCTCCCAATATCCCTTCCCCACTGGTCTCCCATTGGCTAGGAGGGATGACGCAGCTCCCTCCATTGGCTATCTCCCAACATCCCACCCTGATGGCTTCCCATTGGCTAGGAGGGATGATGCACCTCCCTCCTATTGGCTATTATGGAGCTGTATCTTCATACTACCCATGGTGCTTTTCGTGTAAAGGACAGTTACTGTTGTTTCATGAGTTTTTCGAGTGTGCTCATTGCAACTTTATTTGTTGGCTCAGGCTTTTAAACTTGCATAAACATGTGTAAGATTATAACTCTGCTAAGAAGACCTGGTGAACATGAAGTCAATACCTTAAAAGGTGTGCTTCTATAATTTTTAAAGGGTTTAGGGGTAGTATTGGGGGCCTTGGAACAAATCACACGTTTTATATGTAAAATGCGGTTCTACTTATGAAAAATCCAGAAACCGCCTCTGGAACGGATTAATTTCGTAAGGTGAGGTACCACTGTATGCATACATGTATATTTGTATATAATATCAATAAATACATATTCAATGCTATAAATGCTTATAAAAAACAATTAAACATTAAAAATAATGCAGATATTCCAGATGTGTGTGCATGCACTCAGATGCGCACCTCACAAAAATTTAACTAATGTTGATGGGAGGTTTTGGTTTGTTTTTTGTTTTGTATTGATTTAGGTTTTTGTTTTTTTTTTTGTTTTTTTTTGCATAATTGGCCTTGTTTTGTGGCATTTTCATTAACTTTTCACCCCTATTCTTACTTAATTTCCTTATTTTTTTAATTCGAGGAATATTAAAGAAAAAAAAACATGATGCATTGAAGCCACATGAATTGAAGCACGAAGTAGCGAGGGATCCCTGTACTGTACTATTAAATCAACAGACACTGTTAGTGACTCGTACCACAGAGTTCAAATGGTTAAAAAACGTAAATATAAACTATAAAAATCACATTTTAAATATTTTATGCAATACTGCATATAATAATAATAATAATAATAATAATAATAATAATAATGATGATGATGATGATGATGATGATGTTTGTCCTTCCCTGGGGAAGACAACCAAGACTTCAAAATCACTGGGGATTGTGAGTGCACAATAATAATAATAATAATAATAATAACAATAAAAATAATTATTTTTCCAAATCTTCAGTTCATGATGATCATATTTCTGTTTTGTTTAACCGTTACTATAGAGAAATTTTAGATTTACCGATTGATAAAAGGAAGCCAGTTAAAATTGCAATAAAATCTTTTCCACAAAATGAAATTGATAAATTAAATGAAATAATTTCTGTAACTCTTGACGCGGATTGTTCCCTGCATGATATTAATTGTTGCATGTTTGCCACTATTTGAACTTTAGAGGAATTTCCAAACCTTCCAACAATGGGAACAGCAAGAAAAGTAAAGAAAACCGGTTTCAACGTAAATTAAAAGAAACAAGGAAAGACATGTCATGGCTGGAGCTTTGCCGTAAATTAAGATCTCATGGCAAGTCAACGTCAAGAAGACAAAAAACAATTTGGAGAAATTTAAAAGCAAAATACAAAACAACTAAGGAAAAAAAATTCTCCTTCAAATACTTAATTCCCATAAGGCAAAGGTTACAATTTGGACAGAAAGAAAAAGAAAATGGGAAAAGCAGAATAAATTCATTAGACAAAACAAAATATTTAAAACCAACGAAAAACAATTTTACAGGCAACTAAATACACCTACAATTAATGACCACCAGAGACCACCCATGGAATCCAGTGAGAGGTTTTGGTCACAGTTGTGGTCTATACCCGGCAACTGTAACCATGACGAACCATGGGTGGAAGAATACAACAAAGCCACGTCAGAAAACGTTAATTCGCCATTGCTGTGTCTCATTACTTCGGACTGCCTGAAGAAAACAATAAAAATGTCCAAATCTAACACAGCTCCAGGACCTGACGGCATTCAAAATCGGTTTTGGAAACTGTTCCCCTGTGTCCAACCACATCTGCTCACTTGTTTTAATTTTTTGATGGACACAGTAGATGTCCCTCCTTGGTTCTGTAAAGGTCGCACAATACTCCTCCCAAAGAAAGGAGACTTGACAGATCCTAAAAATTACCGTCCTATTACCTGCCTGAATACGATGTACACAATCTTTACAGGGTGTTTGACAAATCTCATGTCATCCTATTGCTCCTCCAAGGAAATTATTTACCCGGAGCAAAAGGGAGCAAGAAAGGGATGTTGGGGATGCAAGGATCAGTTATTGGTCCAGAAAATGATACTTGAAGAGGCTAAAACTTACCACCGCAACCTCTCAATGTGCTGCATTGACTACAAAAAAGTCCCTCATGAATGGATTCTGACGTCTTTGCAATGTGTTGGCCTACCTGAGCGATTACTCCATTTACTCAAGTCTTTAATGAGTTGCTGGTCAACTCAGCTTGAGATGTCCTCGAAGGGTCAGGTTAAGACTTCAGAACCTATTTCAATTAAGAGAGGGATATTCCAGGGGGATTCTTTCAGTCCTCTGCTTTTTTGTTTGACACTTAATCCCTTGAGTTTTTTGCTCAATAAGGAGGAAGGTTATCATCCTGGACCTCCACAGCACAGATCCCCAACACCTCTTACTCATCTTCTTTGCATGGATGACATCGAGCTGATTGTCAAAGGAGATTCCAACTTGAAGACACAAATTGTCCTTGTCCAGTCCTTTTCACAAGATATTGGTATGACTTTCGGAATTGATAAATGTAACATTCTTCATTTAAAATGTGGAACGGCAATCAATGATGGATCGGTTGAGTTACATGGAGGAGGAGTGATTGAGCATCTCGTGGAAGGCCAATCGTACACCTATTTGGGGATGCAAGTTCGAAACAAGCTCCAGAATGCTCACATAAAAGACAAACTTCGGGCCGAGTACAAATCTCATCAAATAAACATCGTGGACGACATCGTGGGTCTTGATCGCCTTCCAAGAAGGATCATGTCTGACAACCGAGCTCACCACCCTCGTTCCTCTATCAATCATTTATATTTATCAATCAATTCCGGGGGACGAGGTTTGATTAATGTGGAGGCACTTCATGATCGTATTATTTTTTGTACTTTATTGATCTGATGATCCTCTTGTGAAGCATATCAAGACTCACAATGAAAGCAAGGACTTCCATCGTTATCTTAAACGCGCCAAGGCTGCTGGACAGAATCTCAACGTTAATGTTGATTTTGTCGATGGCGAAGTTCTGCTGGACGGAACATCCATGTGTGTCAACCATGTGAAGTCTTTCATACAATCTGCTCAGAGTCGTCATTTCGAGGAAAAACTGTCTGAAAAACCACTACATCGTGTTTATGTGCAGTGTGTTGGGCAGAACAGTCATCCTTCCGACTCCTTTGCCTGGATGAAGTCGGCTGGTCTGAAAAGTGAAACTGAGGGATTTCTTTTTCCTGCTCAGGGCCAGTCACTTCCAACACGAACTCGTCAACGTAATATTATATATAATATTAATATTATAAGGGAAAATGTAAATCCCAAATGTTGTTTGTGTAGTGAATTTAGTGAAACTGTCCAACACCTTGTCAGTGGTTGTCCTGTTTTGGCACAAACGTCTTATCTGAAAAGACATGATGGCATGGTGCATTCCTTTTATTAAAGTCTTCGTCATGCATGTGGTTTTGACTCAGAGGTCCATCCATGGTACGACCCTGATCATGTCCAGGGCGTCATGGAAAATGATCATTTCAAGCTTGTTTGGAATCGGCCCATATACAGCCTGAGGAGAATTGAAGCCAACAAACCTGATCTTGTCCTTTTTGATAAATCCAATGGAATTATTAATATTATTTAATTTTCTGTCCCTTTTGACAGCAATGTGATTGACAAGATTCAGGAGAAGCATGCAAAATATGCGGACCTCGCCTTTGAAATGTCTCGCTTGTATCCAAAGTTCAAAGTCGTCCGACTCCCCATTGTTCTCGGCGCCCTCGGTTTGGTATCTCCTGATCTATTAACAGGTTTGTTACCGGGAGCACAGACATTCTGACAGTCTGGGCAATGCAGAAGGCTGCAGTGTTGGGGAGTCTCCATATTCTCCGTAAAGTTCTTGGTGGGTTTGACTAGGCAGTGCTTCCTGGGAGAAGTTCCATTCGCTGTCTGGGCTGCATATGGAGAGGGTGAGGGCCCTGAGCTGATGATGAGCCTAACCAGGCTGACTGTGCCAGGATCACCCGATCCCTCTCTGCTACATATAAATCTTAACTGTAAATCATAATAATAATAATAATAATAATAATAATAATAATAATAATAATAATAAGAGGAGGAAGAAGAAGAAGAAGAAGAAGAAGAAGAAATCAACAATAACAATCTTATTCTGTGGTGGCAGGGTGGAGCAGTCATTTGCACGTTCACCTCACAGCAAGAAGGAAGGTCGTGGGTTCAATTTCCAGGAGTTTCTGTGCATGTTCTACATGTTCTTGTGCATGCTGGTTTCCTACCGCTATTTTAGTAACATGTGTCCCCCAGTGCAGCCAACTGGGTTATCAAAGGCGGGCCATGTCTCTCATCGTCTATGATGAGAGGCATGTAAAAGAACCATTGCTGACTGTCGTAAAGAGTAGCTGCGAAGCTGTCAGCGTGTTTCTGTCCCTTGCTAAAAAGGGTTGTGACAGGAAGGGCATCCGACGTAAAAAAACCCATGCCAAATCAAAATATGCGAATCAGATTATTCGGTGTGGCGACTCTCAAAAATGGGAAAAAGCTGAAAAGAAAAGAAGAAGATTTTAGTAACATGTACAGCAGGCTGATTGGCTGTTCGAAATCACTCCTAAGCTGTGAGAGTGAATGTGAATGTTTGCGCGTGTTTGCCCTGCAATGAACTGGCGAGCTATTCAGGGTGTACCCAGCCTTCACCCGGAGTAGGCTGAAATGGGCGTCAGCCTCCTCATGACCCTGATTAGGATGAAGCGGTTCAGAAAGATGAAGAAATGTATGAATTATTCACCTCCGAATTTGATGGCTATCCCCCTGTAACGCCCCCTTTGCACCTCGACGAATCGTGAATGTTATTATATTGTATTTATATAGGTTTGGGGCTGCACGAGGCATAGTGGTTAGCACGTTCACCTCACAGCAAGAAGGCCTGGGTTCGATTCTCGACCTGGGCGTTTCTGTGTGGAGTTTGCATGTTCTCTCCGTGCTTGCGTGGGTTTCCTCCGGGTGCTCCGGTTTCCTCCCACAAATCCCAAGACATGCACAGTACGTTAATTGGCCGTTCTAAATTTCCCATAGGTTCGCATTGTGCAGAAGGCAATGGCAAACCACTGCACTAATCCTGCCAAGTAAACCTCCATGAAGATGGAGGTTCATGGAAGGTCGCCGATGGTCGTCCTTGAACTCAGGCACTAGATAGATAGATATAGGTTTGGCTTAAAGTTTTTTTCCTCTCAGAATCTTCTACATTCCTGCATAAACATGATGTAGAACATCATCGGATTTCCACCCAAGTTCACACACAACATCACAAATAAGATAGAACTCTTCCACGTCATCATTTATTTACTGATTGTGGGAAATGATTCGATATTACTGTTCACATCTCTGCATGGGAAAAGTATGTGAAAGAAAATCTACAGTAATGAAAGAAAGAAGAATAATTTCCCTTGTGGAGAAAACCCCTTTAGAGGAGGAATATGCTCCAGGAGGTAGGCGTACTGTAACTGAGTCAAAGTCAACAACTAAAAGAAGACTTCACCCAAGTATATTGAGGCTTTTTACAAGATGTACGCCATCGAGATGCGTTTAAAAAGGTACAACAGCTTTGGTTTACAAGGATCGTGTAGTGGTTCGTACATCCAATCCATGGCAAGAAGGTCCTGGGTTTGAGTCCCGAGCTTGACAAGGGAGCATTTGTGTGCAGATTAGGCTAAATGACTGTTCCAAATTGCCCCTCGGTGTGAGTGCGAACGTTTGTGAACCTGCTTATGGACAGGTCAGCTGCTCTGGGTGTACCCTGTCTTCACATAGAGTCAGATGAGATAGGCTCCAGACACCCTGCAAGCCATGTAGGATTACGTGATTCAGCAACCAGGCAAATAAAGGTTGACGTATGAGATAAAGCTTGACTTGTAATACAATGATGGGAGGAGAATGGAAGGAACTGCTCACGATCAGACGCTCTCCACGTCATTTTATAGCCTGGGTGTAGACGCCCAGAATTGCTAGTTTTCTTGTATTGATAAAACGACCGCTGATAAATGCAGCTGCAGGATGGAATTCTGATGGGTTCAGGGTGATATGATCTGCTCCTATTCAGTCATACGCTTTAACGCACACTGGGCGGGGCTTCACACTTCATATATACTTCAGAAACATTCCAGAACTTTTCAAATGCAAAGATATGGAACGTTCCACAATGCCATATCGTTTTTCTTTGCCTTTTTTTTTTTTTTTTTTTTTTTTTTTGGTCACGCCCGTCTCAATTCACATCACTGTGTCCCTGTAGCAGAACATAAGGCATTGAAAAAACACACAGAGGGGAAAAAATGAAGAAAAAGAGGAGATTGCGGTGCGAGAGCGTAGTATGAGTGTGATTCAGTTACATATGAGCTTTGATTTATGGAGTCAGTGTTCAGCCTGTCAGAGCTCCTCTCCCTCCGGGCAAAAATAACAAGTACTGTAGGACCTGCTGCTTAGCATAACACACTGTCCTCGCTACTGTTTCCACACACACACACACACACACACACACACACACACACACACACACACACACACACACACACACACATGGTCAAGTCAGGTCATCTGAGTTCTGTTTCTGCCCCAGTTAATAAAAATGAACAACTGTCCCTAATATTATTACATACCTTAGCATGTTTCCTAGCAGAGCTTAGCATGTGTCCTCAACAGGTGCTGGAGGTTAGCATGTCCTAGAATGTTATTTCTGTAAGAAACCAGGCTGTCCCAGCACAATTGATAGCAGTGCTACACTTCCCAATATTTAGCATGTATTTAGCATGAACGCTAGCATGTATTTTTGTGTCTCGCATATTAGTATGTGTCCTCACAAGTCTGTGATTAGCATATGTCTTATATTAGCGTATCGGCTAATTTTCCATGTTAGTTAATCCCATGGCAGATCTTGCGTAGGAGGGAAGCGGCTACATGTAGCGTGATGGAGTAAATAATTAGCATATGTTTAGTATGACTTGCATGTGTGTACCTAGTTTGTAGTTTTGTACACTAGCTTCATGTGACAGCCATGAAAGTAAATTTATCTACAGGCTCTGCCTTCATGAACATTTCTGTGCTGGATTTAGAGATATTTCCCCTGAAAATGTTTAACTTTCTGAAACGGTTGGCGGCTGCTGTATATTTTTCAGCATAAGCTCCAAAAATACATGACAGCAGCGGCAGCAGCAGCAGCAGCAGCAGCAGTGGAAGTGATCGAGGTCATCAAACCCAGCGAGCTGGGAGTCATACTGTAAAAAAAAACACCATCTGTTGTCAGGCCTCGGGTTCCTCCTCCTCCTCCTCCTACTACTCTTCAGAGTGTCATGTGTGGGCTCTTCGGCGAGCTCGAGTCAGTAAACAGAAGTTCAGAGTTGCTGCTCCCTGGTGAGAGTTTGCTTGTGTTTGACTCGAGTTCTGATTTAAATTCAGCGCAGAACTCCCGAGCAGGAAACAGCCAACAATACAAACCAATTTGTCTCATGTCGTCGAGCCGCATACTACTGATTGCAGCTTTCGGAGTTTTAACAGCACTTTGCAGTTTTTCCCTGAAGCCCAGCGACAACATTTTATTTACGTCTCTGGAGGTAAATTTAAAAAATCAACGTATATACTCGGAATAAACAAAAAGCTCCTTAAAGAAACTTTTTGGTGACCTTTGAGTCAAAAGTCGAGTCTAAAATATGAATGAAAAATGCTCGGAGGTGCACGTTAGGCCTGAGTAGAGGAACATGGATATGATATCATACAAGACACGAGATGTTCGATGCCCTTCTCTTAAATAGGGCCTCAGTAGTGGGTAGTAGTTTCTCGTGGAAAAAAGTTTGGGTTTAAAACTTATCTCTGGGTCTGAGACGCATTTTAATGATAAATAAATTAAATGTGCGAATCAGATGATTCGCTGTGGCGACCCCTGAAAACGAGAAAACGCCGAAAGGAAACAAAGAAGAAGAAGTTCATTTATTCATTCATTTTCTGAACCTCTTAATCCTATTTAGGGTCGCAGGGAGGCTGGCGCCTAACTTAACTTAGCCGACTCTGGACGAGGGCAGAGTATACACTGGACAGCTCGCCAGGCCATCGCAGGCTATGCAGCTCCTCTTGACGAAAGTCAGCAATGGTTCTTCTACACGAACCTCTCACCACAGTCAGTGAGAGCCGGCCTTTGATAACTCAATTAGCTCCACTGGGGGAAGGGGTGGGGGGGTGGCGGGGTGGCGGGGGGCAGCAATGACAACTGTTGACAGTGTGGCTTGAACCCCCAACCTTAGGATCGGTAATCAAGCGTAGGCATAGTGGTTAGCATGTCCGCCTCATAGCAAGAAGATCCCGGGTTCGATTCCCAAATTGGATGTTTGTGTGTGGAGTTTGCATGTTCTCTCCGAGCTTGCTTGGGTTTCCTCAGGGTACTCTGGTTTCCTCCCACGGTCCAATAACATGCACGGTAGGTTAATTGGCTGTTCCAAATTGCCCTTAGGTGTGAATGTGAGTATGAATAGAAGTGTGTTGCCCCTGCGATGGCCTGGTGTATCCTGCCCTCGCCCAGAGTTGGCTAAGTTAAGTTAGGTGCCAGCGTCCCTGTGAACATAATTAGAATAAAGCGGTTCAGAAAATGACTGGAATGAATTTGGATATTCTACATTCTTAATATGTGAGAGTATGAATTTCTGTGTGTAGCTCTGTGATGGTCAGACAAGCTGTTCAGGATGTAAGGCTGAGATAGGCTCCAACCTCTCCATGAACATAAAGTATAAAGTGGCTCGGAAAATAAAATAAATATAATATAAAATGAATTTTATAATAAAAATTAATGTTTTTCTTTGGTAAAATGTAAACCATGCCGTTACTTCTTGGCATCGCCCCCTATTGGTGACTTTATGCATCTCTGAAGAACATGAAACAGGCTGATTTATTAAAACTCCACAAATCAGTTCAGATCAGGTCTTGTAGTACTTTTTTTCAATGAAGTTGTCTCAGACATTTTCTGGAGACATTCCACATATTATGTTAAATAGGAGGATCTGGACTCCTTGTTTATTTTTGCCCAAAGGAAAAAAGTCATTTTGTCGAGCTGAACGCAGCATCCATCAATCAAACGTCGTCTGTAATCGAGTCAGTCTGTCCTCACCCTGTTACTGTCCAGGAAAATCTGCCTGTTGTCTCTAGAACATGAAGCCATCCGTGCATGCACCATCTGATTTAATTCTGCAGGCATGAATTTCAATCACAGGCATGCGAGGACTCGGTGCGCATGCACTTGTCAACATAGCGATTAAATTAGCCCTGAGCGGCCCTTCGTCATCTTTCTCAGTAATGTACGCTGATCCTGCTCGGAATTTAAATCTTCAGACACATTTCCAGGATCAGAAAGTAAAAAATAAAAACAAAACAGGAACAAAGAAATGATAAAACTTGATATTGTGTGTTTATTCACAATCACACACGTCCTGTTTATTTTTAAATTTGTCTGCTTGATTAGAATTGTTTATTTTAGTGGCTCGTCTCTCGCTGACATGAACATGAATAACGATTGCAAAAATCAAATCAAGCCGCTGTAATTTGGATAAGGAGCTCAACGAGATAAAGTTGCTGCGTTTTAATCTGAAAAAGTAAAGATGAAAAATATAATTTGAAAAGTTTTATTTTTATTAAAGGGCTGAGAAATATTCAGCTTCTTTACTTTCTGCGAGAACAAACTGCTGAGATATAAACTTTAATTGAATCCATGCCAGAGGGCAGTGGTGGTCTAGTGGTATAAGGCGCCGGATCGCTGATCCAAAGGTTGGGGGTTCGAGTCCCACTCTCCACAAGGTTGTCCCTGTCCTCCCAGTGCAGCTAACTGGGTTATCAAAGGCCGGCCATGTCTGTCACTGTCTATGGTGTGAGGCATGTAAAAGAACCATTGCTGACTTTCGACAAGAGTAGGCTGCAAAGCCGTCAGCGTGTTTCCGCCCTGCGATGGCCTGGCGAGCTGTCCAGGGTGTACTCTGCCCTCGCCCTGAGTTGGCTGGGATGTGGGATGGGCACCAGCCTCCCCGTGACCCTAATTAGGATTAAGCGGTTACAGAAAATGAACTGAACTGAATCCATGCCATTTCCATGCATCTGCTCATGAGGCTGATGTCTTCCTGGAGCCCGTCACCTGTACTGAAGACCTGTTCGTAGATCCCATCCAGCCTTGTTCAAATCCTTAATAAATGCCCCAATCCCTTTTTACCCTGTTCCAGAAATGCCCCAAACCCCTCTAACCCTGCTTTAAAAATACCCCTAACCCCTTTAGCTCTGCTCAAGAAATGCCCCTGGATCCCCCTGACCCTGCCCATGACCTTTTCCAGAACTTCCAATCATGCTTAAGATCGACACCCCTTTCTTCCTGCTGAAGAAACGCCCTCAGAATCCTCCAATTCTGTGAAAACTTGGCCATACACTGCCCTAGTCCAGCTCTAGATCTGCCCTTCTGCCCCTCCTCAAACCTGCCATGACACTCATTTAGCGTTGTTCATAAAAAAAAAAACACCCCTAGATCCCCCTAATCCTGCTCAGGACTCCCTAAATTCCCTGAACCCTGCTAAAATCCTACCAATAGTCCCCTCCAATCATGCTCAAGGAATGCCCTGAAATACTTTTAGCCCTGATCAGGCCACAGCACAAGCTCCTCAGATTGAGCTTTAGACCTTTAGACCTTTCTACCCTGGTTAAGAATTGCCCCAAGACCCCTTTAGCCGTGCTCGCGACCCGCTGCAATACTCCATCTGTCTTCCTAAGACCCACATTAAGCCTCCTCCAGACCAGCACCACACCCTTACCTTATCAACATCTTCCAGTCCTGTTCTAAACCTGTTCTGAGGCTTTTCCACCGAAAGAGGTTTTTCTGTTCACATGTTTTGTGTTTCCTGTTCTTATTAATTTCCCATAATTCCTTGTTGTTTTCAGTCTCATTCTCATGCACTGTGTCATGAATATCGTTCACAGAAATGACACAAAGCCCAGGATTACCCACGTAAAAAAAAAAGATGTTAGTTAAAGATCTGAATCAGGAAGATGTTTCTGTCCTTCTGCTGCTGGAGAAACAGTCGAAAAAGAAGACAGAAGTTTGTGTCGTTCGCCTCGTAGCTGAGTCACGTCTCTCCCCGATGGACAGGTAATTGTTTTGTAAAAGGACTAAGAAACATCTGCTTGTCCATCTGAGCACTCTGGAGATTTACGTTCCCCTTCCTAATACTACCTCCCCACACCAATCCAATAAGAGCAGAATATCAGGATCGCATTAGCCAGAGTCCGAAAGAACCACAAATCCGATTGGTGTGTGTTTGGAGGAGAACAGACAGCCGGAAAGTTGAAAGGGATGAAAGATGATCTTCATAAAGACAACGTTCAGGCTGTTTCATCATCCAGACTTATTTCCAGAGGAAAAGTGAAGGGCCAGGACACAAAGATTAGCTAGCCACCCAAGTGTGTGTGTGTGTGTGTGCGTGTTTGTGTGTATGAGTGTGTGTGTGTATGCTTTATTTCTTGATTCAGGCTTTTAACCTTCCATAAAAATCATCATCATCATTTTCTGTAACCGCTTAATCCTAATTAGGGTCGTGGGGAGGCTGGCGCCCATCCCAGCCAACTTCGGGTGAGGGCAGAGTACACCCTGGACAGCTCGCCAGGCCATCGCAGGGTGGAAACACGCCAACGGCTTTGCAGCTACTCTTGTCGAAAGTCAGCAATGGTTCTTTTACATGCCTCTCACCATAGACAGTGAGAGACATGGCCCGCCTCTGATAACCCAGTTCGCTGCACTGGGGGGCACAGTGACAACCTTGTGGAGAGTGGGACTCGAACCCTCAACCTTTGGATCAGCGATCCGGTGCCTTATACCACTAGACCACCACTGCCCCCCATAAACATTTGTAAGATTAAAATTCTGCTAAGAAGACATGGTCAACACACGTGCGCGCACACACACACACACACACATACACACACACACACACGTGTGTGATTTCCGGTGCGATTGAGAAGAAGAAACGGGCTCGAGTGATATCACAAAGGAATATGGCCAAACCCGTCTACCATCGGTAGGATATTGAAGCAGAAGGTCTTAAAGGTATACTTTTAGAATTTTTAAAGGGTTCAGGGGGTAGTATTGGTGGTCTTGGAACGAATCACAAGTTTTACATGTAAAATGTGGTTCAATTTACAAAAAATGCAGGTTACGAAATCACTTATGGAACGGATTAATTTCGTAAGGTGAGGTACCACTGTACTGTATATATATATATATATATATATATATATATATATATATATATATATATATATATATATATATATATATATGTATAGAGGATTTTCTGAGTAGATCCTTCCGTAGGAGAGTGCTCAATACTTTTTGGTAGAGCAAATAACAAAAGGACAGGACAAAGACTTTCTATTGAAACTCCATTTATCACTACAGATCTGTTTCGAGGGGTGGTGAAACCATCCTCTCTCTTCAGGTGATTATAGAAGAATATTCTAGAAGAATATAAAGAATTCTTCTATAATCACCTGAAGAGAGAGGATGGTTTAACCACCCCTCGAAACAGATCTGTAGTGATAAATGGAGTTTCAATAGAAAGTCTTTGTCCTGTCCTTTGGTATATATATATATATATATATATATATATATATATATATATATATATATATATATATATATATATATATATATATATATATATATATTTTATATGACTGTGTGTGTGTGTGTGTGTGTGTGTGTGTGTGTGTGTGTGCGCGCTTTCATTAAAACATATATTTAATTATGACAATAAAGAAAGAATCAACAGTTAAAGAAGACATTTGATGAAAGAATGAAACTCCTGAAATACAAGTTTACCCCCTCTCTCTCTCTACTTGCTCACTCTCTCTCTCTCACACACACACACACACACACACACACACACACACCTTCTCTGTCATTTTACCTTTCTCTCATACCTACTCTCTTTCCCTCTCTTTCTCTATTCCCCCTCCCCACTGTATCTCTCATTCATTTTCATTTCTCTTTCTCTCTAGCATTATTCCTTTTTTCCTCTTTTCTTTCCCTATTTTATTACACCGGAGAATATTTTTACATTTACAAACAATAAACAAAGAGGTTGCTTTAGTTGAGACTCTCAGTCATACAGAGTCTCGGGGCTCAAGGCTTTTTAAAGCATGTGACGCTCTCAACACAATAAACAAAGCTATTTATTGGCTAATTTTAATCTTGATTAGCATTGTTTACCATGTGGGGCATTTAAAAAACATACCGCAGACCAAACATCAACCATTACAGGATAAAAAAGTATAACGTTTACAGAGCACACACTGAATGTGTTGTAGGTAGAGGAGGAGACAAGTGTAGAGTGGTGTAACCCGTCAACTTTAACGACTCTGTACTCCGACTGGACCGGGCCTCACTTCAGCTAAAAGCATCTGGCAAATGACTCGGCATAATAAACATCAAAACACACACACACACACACACACACACACACACACACACACATACACACACACACACACAGGGTGAATTACACAGCAGCTGGTTGCCAGAGCCTCATTTTTATAGGATAATCTTTCTCATCATCAAACTGCGCTCTCTCAACATCGATCCACATCCATCCACGTCGATAAACCTGACACAAAGAAAAATGTGGCTTTAAAGGAACAAAAGCGAACGTGCTGATGCTCGATGACTCGCAATTCTGAACAAACACAAGCAATTTCCGCCGAACCAAATAATCTGGACAGGAATTATCATTAGGGATATTCACCAGGGCCCTCACCCAGAGTCGGCTGCAATGGGTGCCAGTCTCCCGGCAACCCTAACTAGGATTAAACAGTTCAGAAAAGCTCCAGGTTTGTAAAAAGAAAAAAAAAAACGAGGGTGGGGTTGTGACTGCGATTTCGTGACATCTGAGTCACAAATAATGAAGCCATCTTTTATCCTTTTTGTGGTCGACCACCTCCAGGGGTTCACTTACTTTAGCCTGAAAAGGACGTTCAGATTAAGTTCTCTGTGTATTCAGTTTCGTTTATTAGTTGGGCTTTTTACACCCCGAGTCTAGTGGCTCATCCGGTTGGTGCTCATCCCCAGGTTCCGTAGCGTGAAGTGACTAGGAGTTCAACTTCTCCTGGATGGGACGCTAGTCCATTGCAGGTTACCTTCCCAGTATATTTTACTGGTACCCATTTATACTGCTGGGTGAACAGAGGCACATCTGTGGTTACGATCTTGCCCAGAGGTGTTAGCACAGTGAGAGTCTAACTGGGATTTGAACACATAACCTCCTGAGCATGAGCCCAGCACCCTAACCACTACACCACCAGCCTCACCAGTTTCCTTTATTAGTTCAGGTTTATAGACCAGAAATCTGAATTTCCCATCATGCACAAATGTCACAAAAAGAAACCAGAAGAATTTCTTTCAGAATCAAGAACAAGGTGAGAGGCCATTGAAGGGTCTTTAACTAAGAATCTCAATCATTCAGTAATAAGACTGGTCCTTAACCCTCAGTTTAAACCCACCCAGACCCAATACAGATATGTTTATAATCCTGCTGGAACCGCACTGTAACCCTATAGATCTTCTACATGGAACTACAGGGCAAGGAAGTGACTGCTAAACTGCAGAACCTTTGTAATTTATCATTTATGATATGGGACGGAAAGTGCGCTTGCGGGAATCTGTATAAGGAAAACTTAATCACAGCTACACTCTATGCTACACCAGAAGCTGCTGAGGGCCACACTGCAGGTTGTACATTGCAATTCTTGTCACAGCAACAGGGTCGGAGGTAGATGGTTCCTGATAAAGTTTTGCACACCCGGTAGAGCAGAGCGAGGTACATGAGAATATGAACCATTATTCAATTGTTGTGTTTTGTTAAACTTTATTACTTTATTACTATTAGCTGTATGTATGTATTCTGTATGTAGAAGATTCTGTATCTTGAGGATTCTGCACGTAGATGATTCTGTATGTCGATAAATTTGTACGTAGAGTATTCTGCACATAGAGGATTCTGTATGTTGAGGATTCTGTATGTAGATGAATTTGTACGGAGATTAATTTGTATATGGAGGATTCTCTTTGTGGAGGATTCTGGACGTAGAGGATTCTGTTTGTAGAAGATTCTGTATGTAGAGGATTCTGTACATAGATGATTGTGCATGTAGATGATTCTGGACGTAGAGGATTCTGTATGTAGAGGATTCTGTATGTAGAGGATTCTGTACGTAGATGATTGTGCATGTAGATGATTCTGGACATAGAGGATTCTGTATGTGGAGGATTCTGCACGTAGAGGATTCTGTATGTAGAGGATTCTGTATGTGGACGATTCCGTATGCGGAGGATTCTGTTTGTAGAGGATTCTGTATGTGGAGTATTCTGCACGTAGATGATTCTGCACGTAGAGGATTCTGTATGTGGAGGATTCTGTATGTGGAGGATTCTGTATGTGGAGTATTCTGCACGTAGATGATTCTGCACGTAGAGGATTCTGTTTGTAGAGGATTCTGTATGTGGAGTATTCTGCACGTAGATGATTCTGCACGTAGAGGATTCTGTATGTGGAGGATTCTGTTTGTAGCGGATTCTGTATGTGGAGGATTCTGCACGTAGATGATTCTGCACATAGAGGATTCTGTATGTGGAGGATTCTGTACGTAGAGGATTCCATATGTAGAGGATTCTGTATGTGGAGGATTCTGTTTGTAGCGGATTCTGTATGTGGAGGATTCTGTACGTAGAGGATTCTGTACATAGAGGATTCCATATGTAGAGGATTCTGTATGTAGAGGATTCTGTTTGTAGAGGATTTTGCACATAGAGGATTCTATATGTTGATGATTCTGTACGTAGAGGATTCTGTATGTAAATGCATTTGTATGTAGAGAATTTTGTATGTAGAAGATCTTGCACATAGAGGATTCTGTACATAGGGGATTCTGTTTGTAGAAGATTCTGTACGTAGGGGATTCTGCTTATAGAGGATTCTGTACGTAGGGGATTCTGTACGTAGAGGATTCCATATGTAGAGGATTCTGTATTAGAGGATTCGGTTTGTTGGGATTCTGTATTTAGAGTGTTCTGTGAATGGAGATAATCACCTCTTTCAATTTCCGTTGAGATTTTCAACATGAAAGTCTCCAGGGGACATTTACATCAGCACGGAGAGTCAAACCTGCTTCCAACACTTGTCTGTTAGTAGACTGTGAACTCATTTATTATTTTTTCATTTTTTTTCAAGAAAAAATTATGTATTTTATTTGTGAATTTGAAATGTTCAGTTATATGCTCTGAATTCTGGATTCTGATTCAGGTTCACTGGAGTAAGTTGTATTAATGTGCTGGTTCAAAATATTATTGCTTTGTTTTACCTGTTATCTCACAGGGAAGGAGTCTCCAGTTCCAGAGGTTCAAAAAAGCCAAAAGAAAGAAAGAAACTGTTTTTTTTTTTCTCTCTGTTGTCACGGAAATGGTTCTTTATGTTCAAGTTCCGTGACTATACTCTGAATAGGATTCCATGTGCAGTGTTTATTTTTGGATTTAAACAGGTGACCTTACTGTTCATATCTTGTCAAGCGATGTGTCTTTGTGCCAAAGTCGCGTTCATGATTTACGAGTTGTAAAAGGCGAGGAGGTGCAGCTGGAGTCGGAGAGCGCAGGGTCTGTCTAATGCGCTTTTAATGAGGTTTGAAACACGTGTGTTTACGCAAATGAATTAAAATAATGGAGGATCAGTGCTGAGTGCGCGGCTCGATCGCTCATCCATCAGCTTGTACTACACCCGACGTGACATTAACAAGACGGCCGTGATTAATCGGCGAACACGGCTTCTGGCTCTTGAAAATAAACAGATCGATGACTAAACTTCTTTCTTTTGTGTGCTTACAGAATAATAACAAACCCTCCCATTTGTTTTTGTGGGCGTTTTTGTACCAAAGATCAAAAAGGTCGTTTTTTTTTTTTTTTTTTTTTTTTTTTTTGTGTTGAATTAACGACCAGCAAAGTGCAGCAAGCATCTTCCCCACTTCATTTATTAAAACCTGAAACCAGACTCTTTAGAACTGCTGTCAGAGGGCAAAGGTCAGGGGAGGAAAATTACTGATCTGAGATTGACAAGAAATAACTATGTTAAAATAAATACGTTTGACAAAATAAATACGTGAAAATCTGAAGAAGAATTTTTTTTTTTTCATATTCATGGTCTCGGGGATAGTTGATATCCAGGCTCGGAAGGGGCCTGCATGGGTTTCCTCCACGTGCTTCAATGACCTCCCACAGTCCAAAATCAGGCCTATTTGTCTAATTGGCTGTTCCAAATCACCCCCAGGTCTAAGTGTGAGGTTCTAAGTATGTTAGCTCTGCAATGACCTTTTTAGCTGTTCGAGGTGTACTCCGTCCATGCCCAAATTCGGCTGAGATGGGCTCCAGCCTCCCAGTGTCCCTAATGAAGATTAAGCGGCTTAGAAAATGAATGAAAATGAATTAATTTTTTGAGGGGGATCAGGGATCCCCCCCATCCCCCAATTCCCTCCCATTCTCCCCTCCCCATTTTCTCCCTAATTTAGTCGTTTCCAATTCCCACCCATCAGGTATTGCCTTCCCTGTCACATGACCACCATCAACCAGGGAGGGGTGGAAAGAAGCACACCGCCCTCACTGTGATTTGAGAGATTTGCTAGCCACCTGCCTCTTTTTGAAATGTATGCATGTGCCTC
>CM045729.1:9346079-9361079 GCA_024760905.1 Plotosus lineatus | reverse complement strand
TCTCGCTCTGTCTCCCACTTTGTGTCTTTTCTTGAGCTGCTGAAGTTCACACTGGAGACTCCTTCCATAAATATTAATTGAACACCTCAGTGCAAGAACTACTTTAGTCAGAAGAGAACGCTTTTCAGATATTAAGGGTCAAAGTTTTGAAAACATGCTGCAGACTCTTCTTCTTCTTCTTCTTCTTAAAGATAATATTCAGTGGCACCTGTTGCTCGTCTCACGGCCTTTACAAACTAGACGGACACGTTTTTGTGAAAAACAAGAAAATAAGTTTTGAAGTTTTTGCCATAATGTGCCCGGCCCTCGGTGCTTTTACCACATAAACTGCGAGTCTGACGGACAGTGATTGTTGTTCCGCTGCCGTGATTTTTATTATCTGATTAGTTTTGTTGTAGAAAAATAATTGAGCTGACTTTGGGAATTTTACACTGCAGATCTCTTTTTGAATCGTTTTTATTTCTGAAACCTGCAAACACGTGAGTATTTCTTGCACAAAACTTCAGTCGGTTCAGGGAAGGCTGTATTTCAGTAATGAGCACTGCAGGACTTGTATTTGGAGATTTTTTGAAATGAAATGATGCCCGTGACTCTCTGCTTCACGGTTGTAGTATCGGCTCTTCTTTTGAAAAATGTGACTTAAGTTCTTTTTGCAAGGTCTTCAATTAAATTTAATTACAGACCGAAACATGCACGGATTCATCCCTTCATCCCAGCCTTCACATTAACCTTATTAAACGATGGAAGCAGATCTACAGTCGTCTTCAGAATAATCACAGTGTGATTAAAAAAAAAAGGAATAAAGCTAAGATCCTGATAATCACTTTTATTTCCATCCACACAAACGCATTGTGAACACGACACGTTCTATTCCAAATCAAAACATGAAAAAAAAAAAAAAAATCACACTTGTGTTCATTCCTTTAAGGAAATTGAAGAGAAGTAAATATTTGACTCTTAAAGAAATATCAGTGTCTGCTTTATTCTTTATAAACTCAAACATTCAGTGTATAAACTGAAAAATATAAATTTTTGTATTCCTTTGAATCACTGAACTAATATCTAGTTGTATAATCAATGTTTCTGAGTCCTGCTGCACATCTGTCGTTTGTCTGTGTTTAAGGATAAATAAGCAGAAGACATGATTCAGTGGTGTTTCATTCAACACGGTACTAGAGAGTGAGCAGATGCCGGAGGAGTGGAGGAGAAGTGTGCTGGTGCCCATTTTTAAGAACAAGGGAGACGTGCAGAGTTGCAGCAACTACAGAGGGATAAAGTTGATGAGCCATACGATGAAGTTATGGGAAAGAATAGTGGAAGCTAGACTAAGGGCAGAGGTCAGCATTTGTGAACAACAGTTTGGTTTCATGCCAAGAAAGAGCACCACAGATGCAATGTTTGCCTTGAGGATGTTAATAGAAAAGTACAGAGAAGGTCAGAGGGAGCTACATTGTGCCTTTGTGGATCTGGAAAAAGCATATGACAGGGTGCCGAGAGAAGAACTGTGGTATTGCATGAGGAAGTCTGGAGTGGCAGAGAAGTATGTTAGAGTGGTGCAGGACATGTATGAGAGATGTAAGACAGTGGTGAGGTGTGCTGTCGGTGTGACCGACGAATTCAAGGTGGAGGTGGGACTGCATCAAGGGTCAGCTCTGAGCCCCTTCTTGTTTGCTATGGTGATGGACAGGCTGACAGACGAGGTGAGACAAAAATCTCCATGGACTATGATGTTTGCAGATGACATCGTGATCTGTAGTGAGAGCAGAGAACAAGTGCAGGAAAATCTCGAGAGGTGGAGGTATGCCCTGGAAAGGAGAGGAATGAAGGTTAGCCTCAGAAAATCAGAATACATGTGTGTGAATGAGAAGGACCCAGGAGGAACGGTGATGTTACAGAGAGCAGAGATAACGAAGGTGGAGGATTTTAAGTACTTAGGCTCAACAATCCAGAGCAATGGAGAGTGTGGAAAAGAGGTGAAGAAGCGTGTGCAGGCAGGCTGGAATGGTTGGAGAAAAGTATCCGGTGTGATGTGCGATAGGAGAGTGTCAGCAAGAATGAAGGGAAAAGTGTACAAGATGGTGGTGAGGCCAGCGATGTTGTATGGCTTAGAAACAGTGGCGCTTGAGGAAAAGGCAGGAGGCAGAGCTGAAGGTAGCGGAGATGAAAATGTTGAGGTTCTCCTGGGAGTAACGAGGATGGATAGGATCAGAAATGAGTATATCAGAGGGACAGCCCACGTAAGATGTTTTGGAGACAAAGTCAGAGAGGCTAGATTGAGATGGTTTGGACATGTACAGAGGAGGGATAGTGAGTATATTGGCAGTAGGATGCTGAGGTTGGAACTACCAGGCAGAAGGCCTCGAGGAAGACCGAAGAAGAGATTTATGGATGTGGTGAAGGAAGACATGAAGGTTGTTGGAGTCAGAAAAGAAGATGCGGAGGACAGGGTGAGGTGGAGGCGGATGATTTGCTGTGGCGACCCCTGAAGGGAGCAGCCGAAAGTAAAAGAAGAAGAAGAACATGATTCAGTGGTGTCTGACAATCCAGATGTGCGGATTTAAAAAAAAAAATCTGCAAGTGAAATGTAAGTGCAATATTAACACAATCAAGTCTAAAGGAAAAGAGTCAATTGTTATTGTCCATCTGTCTCTACGCTGCACATGAAGTCAACCAACTTCTGTTACCTGTGAGCAGGTGTTCTAGCCCAGGGTGATTGGACAACATTCCACAGTTCTTCTGGATTTTTGGGTTTTTGCCTCAGAAGTTGCATTATTGATGTCACCACACAACTTTTCTATTGGATGAAGATTCAGTGATGGTCCGTATGCTCCATAACACCAATCTTATTTGTTCTGGAACTGAGATGTTGCTCCACTCCAGCACGACCTCCTGAAGTGTTCTGATGGATTCAAACTGATCCAGGATCCCTGGGATGTAGACCCAAAATGACCAAAGAGAACATTGTAACCTCCTTATGACTTTTTTTTTTTTCATCAGTGGGACATTGCGGAGCTTCTTGTCGACAGCTTGGCTGTAACAGGACTCACAGGTCACTTTAGACCTTCTCTGATCTTCCTGTAGCTGATTGGTCGCTGGGTCGTTACCATGTTGGCTCTTCATCCATTTGTATGGTTTTTCTTCCACATCTTTCAGGTTTTGTTGCCATTTTAAATAATTTGAATCATTTTATCAGAGCAGCGGAACATGCACTCTTCTGTCCTCCATCCAATCAACTTTTGAATCAGGGTACACTTGTTCTGAACAATGTCTGGTAGGTAAAGGTAACGCTTGATCATTTTACCGCAGCCTGGGGGGTGGGGGGTGGGGTAGCTTGTTTATATTGTAAATATAATACCACGCCCTTGCCCAGAGTCGGCTGAGACATGTGCCAACCTCCCTAATCAGGATTAAGTGTTACATTTTTAATCAAGCTTGAACTCTTATTAAAAAAAAAACAAAAAAAAACCACATAGGTGATGGTGCACCAGCGGGGAGAATGAAGGCTCGAGCTCAGTCTCACCCGAAATCTCAACTATTGTTTGAAACATGTACAACTCACCTCTCTTCATGTGCAGTCACCTTGTGGGTTAGAGTTCAACGCTCAAATGACCAACATGAAAAAAGAGAATCTGGTCATTTTTCAAAATAAAAGTTTTTTCAAACATAAAAGATCGATCAGACACAGATAATAAATAAAACAGAAATAAATAATTATTTCTGGTGCGGCCCGGTCACTGCACTACTTGATCACTGCACTACTACACCCCTTAGTAACTTATTTACCATTTAGAAATATCATTTCAGCCAAAAACACTGACTGATCAGGTGAGTGGCATCTGTAGGATATTATTTTGAACACAACCGTACAAAAGATAAATGCCAATATGAAATATTTATAAATAAGTAAAGATACAACCAAAAAAGAAAATTTTATATATATATATATATATATATATATATATATATATATATATATATATATATATATATATATATATATATATGTACATTTTTCCTTTCATTCTTGCTGATACCTTCCTATCACACATCACACCGGCACTTTTCTCCAACCATTCCAACATGCCTGCACACGCTTCTTCACCGCTTTTCCACACTCTCCATTGCTACATATATATATATATATATATATATATATATATATATATATATATATATATATAGCATCGACATTCGCAGGGGTTCGGGTTCCGAGCCCTCCAGCGAATCAAGATAATCCGTGAGTTCTGTACCCAGAAGTAAAACCCCATGTAACACGTCACATGCGTGAATGAGCAGCTGGAAGTAAAAATCGAAAGGTTGGAAGTGTATCTATTACATGCATTAAAATATGCTTCTTAAACACATTCTATAGACAGTCTTACTCATTAATACAGTATTAATGTAGTCAAATAAAGTAATTTTCAATTTTTACTCTTATTTTTATTGATGATAATATATAAACATTATTCAGCATATACTGTTGTAAAGCACTCGTTTTAAAGTATTTTTCAATTATTATTCCAGTACAGTACCGAAGTTAATTCTGAGAATGTTTGTGCGTGAGATTTTATGTTCTGTAGCATGTTTAACAAATGATACCAAAAGAATAAACTTTATTACGCTTCATGTCCTTTTACATTGAACTTGGAGCGACGTCTTGGAGTGACGTCTTCAAGATGGCGCTGCCTAGAGGGCAATGTCGCGAAGTTCTCAGAGTCAAATTGTTTCTTTGTTCGTTTTAATTTGTTTTATTTGTTTGTTCATGTTTTGCACTATGCTCGTCTATGATCGGTCGACCCTACTACAGCTATGAGCAGCTTCAGCTTCGGGCAACTAAGCACGCAACAACTTCTATCTTGAGCTTATATGCTATGGCAGCTCAATACTAGCGGTTAGCTAGCGGTTACCGGCTAAGCCCAGGCGGAGTTCTCAGAGGCTTGGTTAGCACTTCCGGCCATACTACTTGAAAATATTCAGTCCCTACAAAACAAGATGGACGAGCTTCATGCTCAGATTGCAGCACAGAGGGATTTACAGGACTGTGTTTTTGTGAAACATGGCTCAAGGAGAGTACACCCGATGAGGCGATTGCTCCAGCTGGCTACACGGCCTTCATCCCCTACAATCCCAAGCGCCAGAGTCGTCGTTCAGCCCCTTCCCAACTTGGCTTCTTGTTCGCTGGGGTGCGGCTCGCATTGAGCTGCCTACAATAGCATATTAGCTCTGCTAATAGCATATTAGCTCTGCTAGCCGCATCCCAGCTAACAAGCCCAGTAGAGCATGTTTAGTTATACACGCCCGGAAATACTCTGATCTTATAGCTGTAGTAGAGTCGACCGGTCGTAGACAAGCATAGTTCAAAACATGAACAGACAAAACAACAAATAAAACAAATTAAAATGAACAAAACAATTTGACTCTGAGAACTTCGTGCCCTCTGTGCAGCACCATCTTGGAGACGTCACTCCAAGACGTTACTCCAAGCTCAATGTTAAAGGACATGAAGAGTACTGTAATAAAGTTTATCCTTTTGGTAGCGTTTGTTAAACATGCTACAGAACATCAAATCTCACTCATAAACATGAACTTAGGTACTGTACTGGAATAATAATTGAAAAAGATTTTAATGCAACAGTTCAGAGAAAACCGTCGTTTCTCAGGAGAAAGTCTTATTTCTTTAGAAGAGACCTCCAACGCTTTCTATCGCTTAGCCAGACAAGACACACAGTGTTTGAGTGGTACAGAGCGTAACTGGTAATTAAAACACACACAAAAAAAGAGGCTCATTGACAACTTGTGCGCGAATGAGGAAAAACGGACGGGACATCAGCTCAACCAATCAGGAGAAAGGAGGACAGCCATTGGCTGAATTTGAATCACGTGCCGGTTGCTCGGCAGTCATCGAATACTCAAACCGTGGGTGCAAAACCGTGAATGGTCAAGGGCATACTGTATATATATATATATATATATATATATATATATATATATATATATATATATATATATATATATATATATATATATATATATAGGATTTTCTGAGTAGATCCTTCCGTAGGAGAGTGCTCAATACTTTTTGGTAGAGCAAATAAACAAAAATAAAAGGACAGGACAAAGGCTTTCTATTGAAACTCCATTTATCACTACAGATCTGTTTCGAGGGTGGTGAAACCATCCTCTCTCTTCAGGTGATTATAGAGGAATATATATATATATATATATATATATATATATATATATATATATATATATATATATATATATATTTATGTGTGTGTGTGTACACACACACACACACACACACACACACATAAAACATTGAAAAGAAAATGTATACATACCGTATGCGATGTAATAAGCGCCCTGCTCTCATATTTGATGTTCTACTGTATATTTAGTATCACTGTAATTATTATTTCAGAGTGTTGGTTAATAAACTGAGAAGTTTAATAACGAGGTCAAGCGCTTTTATCCAATCTTACTTTATTATTATTTTATAAGTGTTTATTAAAATTCTTTTTCTCACACTGTTCACCTCATCACTTGATTTGATCTTATTAACAGTTGAATGGAGAGTTTGTTGAATGTCATGAACATCATTTGTGATTAAAATTGGAGTTTATGAGAGAAAAT
Source organism: Plotosus lineatus (assembly GCA_024760905.1). Lineage (NCBI taxonomy): Eukaryota > Metazoa > Chordata > Actinopteri > Siluriformes > Plotosidae > Plotosus > Plotosus lineatus. Next base: position 9,354,443 of record CM045729.1, on the reverse strand, counting down.
AAAGAGAGAGATGGAATGAGTGACACATCACTAGACTTTACTGTCTATGTGTTTCTATATGGCACCTTTATATCACTCTTAAATGTCATGACCAGTCAGGGAGAAAAACTACACCGAGGAAAAGGGATACCTGGGTTTACTCTCAGGCTAATGAAAAATATCTAGTTATAAACATGGGTTGGACTGAAACAGTTTATTTTTTAGATTATGTTTATGAATTTAATCTGTATTTATGAGCCCCACCACCCGCAGAGGGAAGCTCATTTCAGCCACTTGTATCCACGATCTTGTTCTTTCGACCACTACCCATAGCTTATGACCATAGGTGAGTGTTGGAACGTAGATCGGTTGGCAAATTGAGAGCTTTGCTTTGCAGCTCAGCTCATTTCTTCACCACGATGGACTGGGAAAAGCTCTGCTTTACAGCAGAGGCTGCAGCGATCCGCCTGTTTATCTCCTGCTTGATCCTTCCCTCACTTGTGAACAACACCCAGTGAACTCCTCCAGTTGGAGCATAGCCACATTCCAGACCCAGAGGGTGCGTTCCATTCTTTTCTGGCTGAGAACCATAGGCCTGACACTTGGAAGTGCTGATTCTCATCCCGGCTGCTTTTGCATTCTGCTGAAAATCACTCCAATGAGAGCTGGAGGTCCCAGCTTGATGAAGCCAAAAGGACAACGTCATCTGCAAAAAAGCAGAGAAGAGATCTAATGGCATCAAACCAGAACCCCTCAATGCCTCAGCTGAGCTTAGAAATTCTGATCATAAAAATTATTCACAGAATTCGTGACAAAGGACAGCCTTGGTGGACTCCAATGCTCACCAGAAACAAACTCAACCTGTTGTTACCAATGCAGACCAGCCTCTGGCTCTGGTGATACAGAGACCAACTGGCCCATAGCAATGGGATAGGTGTGCCATACTCCTGGAGCATGCTCCACAAGATAGCCTGAGGGACATGGTCGAGAGGCTTCTCAAAATCCAAAAAACACATGTGGACAGATTGGGCAAACCCCCCCCCCCCCTCCAGGATCCAGGAGAGTATATAGAGTTGATTGAGAGTGCCATGGCCAGGAGGAAAGCCACATTGTTCTTCATGAATCCCAGGTTCAGTCAGATCCTTCTCTTCAGCACCCCTGCATAGACTTTCCTGAGTAGGCTGAGGAGTGATTCCACAATAACTGGATCACACTATACAGTCCCCGTTTCTAATGATGATGCTGCTGCTGCTGCTGCTGATGATGATGTTGGTGGTGAAGATGATGATGATGGCGAAAAAGATGATGATTATGATTGTAAAGATGACTATGGTGATGATGATGATGGTGATGATCATGGTGCTGACAGTGATGATGATGATGTGGTGGAGGTGATGATGATGGTGGTGGCTATGGTGATGATGATGATGGTGGTGATGTGTGCTTTAAGTTTTCTCTTGGATTTCTTCTTTTCTAGTAAGGTAGAACTGTTACTTTTGTATTACTGTGTACTTGCCTCAATTGGATGTTTGTAGTGGGTAGCAACACAGACTATTTGTTAAAACAAGTACTTTGAATGGTGGTAATTTAATAGTTTTCTTGCCTTTGTTGAAGTAGAACTATCAGGCCTAAGGTCTTGAATATAAACCAGATTGCACTCATCTGCCTTAAACCTATTACTGCTCTCACTTATCTTAAACCCAGGAGATCATTCCAACAAGCCAGAGGACGTAGTCTCAGCAACCTTACCGACCCTCTCCTGCTGTCACAGTCTCAGATGAGAGTGGCAGGAGGACTCTGTAACTGCCAATTTGTCGTGGAAAAGGTTGATTTAATCTCTGTCATTGCTGCTCACTGCTCTCTTGATTTTCTTGCACTAAATGAAACCTAGATTTCCTTCGACAACTCTGCTACACCAGCAGCTCAGTCTTCTGTTAATGTTTCTCTCATACTCCATTGTTAGGGGCGTGTATATAAATGTGACTGTGTAAACGGTGTACATAATTCGATTTGGAGTGTGCTGTAACTAGTGTCACATGGTATGACTCAGCTGTAATGGGGTCTGGAAACTTCAAGATGGACCAGGTTGCACATGCGCACTGGTGGCAGGTCAGGTGATTCAGAAACTTCAAGAAGGGAATTTTCTGGAACTTTGGGGAGGTTATATTAAGGACCTGGTGTAGACTGGCTCCAGGCTCTTCCCGTCTCGTGCAGCCTCTTCCAGTCTCTTCGGCATGCAGATCCTCTAAAGAAACTCATCGCGGCGGCTCATCTCATCCAAGGCGGATCATGGAAACTTCACCCCAGTTTCAACATTCGGGACTTCATTGCCAAAGTCTATCGTCAACTTTCACCCACACCCAATGCAAGGATGTTCATCATTTGTTTCCTTTGACACATGGGATTCCAAGTCTTTCCCTGCCAGTGCGTGCACCGTTTCTAAATTTACCATGCTGCAGTTGCTTGGAGACTATGGGACCCTTTGTTTAATTTTTATTTTGTTTAACTCTAAGATGTAAGTATTATTTTGCCTTGCCTTGTTTATATTATTAAATTGTATATAGTTTATGTCGTGGTCTGTGGTGCTTTACTTGTTTCACGGGGCAATTTACTTCTAAATTCCATACATAACAAAATTTGGGGCTTGTCCGATAGAATCCATTAGGCATACGTAACACCATGAATAACTGGGAAACGTGGGGGTACGGGTTTACTCCTGTCCCGAAGTTGGTGCTTCATACTGTATCATCTATCCATCTCCTCCTTTGAGCTTCATGCAGTAAAAGTCTCCTCTCTAATCAACCTCCTCATCATTGTTATTTACCACTCTCCTTGACTCATGGGATAACTTCTAGAAGAAATGGACACAGTCCTCAGGACTTTCCTTTCTGACAACACCCCTCTCAATCTTCTAGGAGACTTTAATCCCCCTCTGACAAGCTCTAGTCCTCTTGTCTGCTCTCTTTTCTTTATTCCTTTTCTTTAACTTTTAACAACTACTCTCACATACACAAAGAAGGGAATCTCTTAGATCTTATTTTCAGTCATCCCGCTCCAGTCACAGGCATTAAGTTAATTCTACTCCACTACGCATCTCTGACCACCACTTAGTTTTCTTTACGATCAACTTACCTATTTTAACAATAGCTCTCGATTTTCTACCCCCATGAGACAAAAACCTCCACACTGTATCTCCTTCATCTGTTGCTTCCTGTACTTTATCTTATATTTCTAACACAGCCTCCTTTTCTTCCCTACCACTAGAATCTGCTACTGTCACTTTTCTCTCTTCATTCTCTGCTTCTATGGATTTCCTCTGACCATTATGTACAAAATTCAAGAAGACTTCTTGTTCTGCTTCTTGGCTCTCAGAGGTAATCTCAAAGCAATAGTAGACAACTCGGAGCAGCTGAGAGAAAGTGGAAGAAATTTAAACTTGAATCAGATCTGGATTCCTACCATGCTCTCCTATCCGCATTTTCAGCTGATGTGACTTCTGCAAAGAAAGGTAAGGTAAGTCTGTTGGGTTTTTACACCCGAGCATAGTGGCTCATCAGGCCGGTGCTTATCCCTGGTTTCCGTACCGTGAAGCGACCAGGAGTTCAACTCCTCCTGGATGGGATGCTAGTCCATCACAGGTTACCTTCCCAATATATTTTTACTGGTACCCATTTATACTGCTGGGTGAACAGAGACACACTTGTGGTTGAGACCTTGCCCAGGGCTCTTAACACAGTTGAGGTCTCAGTGGGATTTGAACTCACAACCTCCCGATCATGAGCCCAACACTCTAACCACTACACCACCAGCCCCTCTGCAAAGAAAGCCATCTACAAAAAAGACACTGCTGCACAAGACCCACACCAACTCCACAATGTCTTTTCATCATTACTCAATCCATCTGGTCCACCTGCTCCATCCTCCGTGACCACTGAAAACTTTGCTGACTTGTTTGATGGGAGGAATAAACAAATCTGTCAGACATTTACTCCCACCCCAACTCCTACACTACACAGTGTAGATTCCACTTTTCCGTTCCCTTGCATAGTTTTCCAGTCTCACAAATGAAGACATCCAGCAAGTCATTCTATCATGTAATCGTATCACCTGCTCACTGGATCCAATTCCTTCCAAAATACTCCAGACTAGCTCTCAAGACCTTCTTCCCTTTACACCCACTATCAGAAATAACTCCATGTCAGCTGGTCAGATGGGGCAGTGGTGGTCTAGTGGTATAGGGTGCTGGATCGCTGATCCAAAGATTGGGGGTTCGAGTCCCACTCTCCATAGGGTTGTCACTGTCCCTGCAGTGCAGCTAACTGGGTTATCAAAGGCTGGCCATGTCTCTCACTGTCTATGGTGTGAGGCATGTAAAAGAACCATTGCTGACTTTCGACAAGAGTAGACTGCAAAAGCCATCGGCGTGTTTCCACCCTGCGATGGCCTGGTGAGCTATCCAGAGTTGGCTGGGATGGGTGCCAGCCTCCTCGCGACCCTAATTAGGATTAAGCGGTTACAGAAAATGAACTGAACTGAACATCTGGTCAGATACCAACAGCGTTCAAGAGAACCAGGATTTTACCCATCTTAAAGAAGCCCTCTTTCACCATCATTGGACATAAGCAACTGTAGACCAGTATCATGTCTTTCTTTCCTTTTTAAAATTCTTGAACGTAGTATTTATAAGCAAACATCTTTTTATCTTTTGTAAAATAACCTCCTTGACGTGAATCAATCTGGCTTCAAACCGGTACAATCCACTGAGACTGTACTCTTGGCTGTCACAGAGAAGCTACATGCTGCAAGATCAGGCACAATGTTATCAGTCCTCACCCTCCTCGATCTTTCACCAGCATTTGACACTGTCCACCACAAGACTCTCTTGTCCGTCATCAGGAGTCTAGAAATTTGTGAGCAGCATGGCAGTGGTTTGCTTCCTACCTGGAAGGTCACTCATATGAGATTACATGGAGTTGATCCACGTCCTTTCCACACTAATTTTCCATTGACATTCCCCTGGGAGCTGTTTTTGGTTCATGTCTACACTCCTTAGTGATGTCATATCCTCACATGGATTCTCATAACACTGCTGTGCAGATGACACACAACTTGATCCCTTTTCTTCTCCTTCAGACATTGATGTTTCTGCCTGGTTCTTTGAATGTCTGGCAATATCTCCTCATGGGTGGCAGCTCACCAGCTGAAGCTTTATCTCAGAAAATCTGAATTGCTGTTCATCCGAGCTGACTCATTCCCACATCAGGATCTTACAGGCTTCTTGGACAACACTGATCTCTCCTTCAGGTATTGCACCAAGCCTTGAAGTAAACTTTTTTCCCCATATCACGAATCTTTCTCAATCGTGTTGATTTCTCCTTTTTAACATCTTAAGGATTCGTCCATTTCTTTACACCAATACCACTCAGATACTTGTTCAATCCCTTGTCATCTCAAGACTAGATTACTGCAACTCACTCCTGGCAGGTCGACTTTTCGATCTATTCAATCTGTTTTTGCAACTGATCCAGAATGATTTGTTTTCAACCTTCCCAATTTTTCTCTCAACTGCCTTCCTGTAGCTGCTTGCATTCGATTCAAAACACAAATGCTTACCTACATAGACTAAACTGGACCAAGATCTTTCTACCTCAAAGCACTTATCACACCTTACACTGCACTGCATTCACTCAAATCCTCTATTACTGCTAGACTAGTTCTCCATCCACCAAAGGACAAGGAAAAATCTCACTACATTTTTCTCTGTTCTCGCTCAGAGGTGGTAGATAGAACTTCTTCTGGATGTCTAACGATGGCTGAAAACTTTTTTGGCAGTACATAGATTAGGCACTATGCTGTATGCAAACACACACACACACACACACACACACACACACACACTCACACACACACACACACACATACACACACACACACACACACACACACACACACACACACACACACACAGACCTGATTAATGTTATAGTTACTCTGTGTTCTAAAAAAACAGTATAAGAATATATTCAATGATAGTGACTTCAAAGGACTTCTGTAAATTGCTCTGGATAAGAGGGTCTGCTAAATGCTGTAACTGTAAATGTAAATCTGTAAATACGATAATCATGGTGATGATGATGATGATAATGATAATGATGATGATGAAGGTATGATGGTGGTGATGATGATGATAGTGATGATAATGATGATGATGGTGGTGATGGTGATGATATTGATGGTGATGATGATCTTGATGATGATGATGGTGGTGATGGTAATGATATTGATGGTAATGATGATGGTGGTGATGGTGATGATGATCTTGATGATGGTAATGATAATGGTGATGATGATGATGGTGATGATGATGGTGGTGAAGGTTATGGTTTTGGTAATGATGATGGTGATGGTGATGATGATGATGGTAATGATAGTGGTGATAGTGATGATGATGATGATGGTGACGATGCCGGTGGTGGTTATGGTGATGGTAATGATGGTGATGATGATGGTGTTGATGATATTGATGGTAATGATGATGGTGATGATGGTGGTAATGATGATGATGGTGATGATGATGGTGGTGAAGGTTATGATTTTGGTGATGATGATGATGATCATTATGATGATGATGATTATGGTAATGATAGTGGTTATGATGATGATGGTGATGCTGGTGGTGGTGATGGTCATGATGATGGTGGTGATGGTGATGATGGTAATGATGATGGTGGTGATGGTGGTAGTGATGGTCTGGATAATGGTTAATGGTGATGATGCTGGTGATGGTGGCGATGATGGTGGTGATGGTATTGATGATGGTGATGCTGATGGGAATGATGATGATGATGGTGGTGATGGTGATGATTATGGTGGTGATGATGATTGATGGTAGTAATGGTGATGATGGTAGTGATGATGATGATGATGATGATGATGATGATGATGATGATGATGATGATGGAGATGATCATTATAGCTACTTTGATAAACAATGGTGTGTTTACATGGAATCCTCAAGATAAAGATATGTAAGTGGGGTTTTAAAAGCTCTGATATTTTTGTATTATTATAATATTTAATCTCTTACTCTCGTGTCCTCCCTCAGGGATTGTAATGATGAAACACACTGAAAAAACAAACCTACAGAGAAGGTGTCCTCACTGCATGCTCTCAGTCCAAATCAATTCACCTCCTCGCAGTCAATCAGCTTTACTGCCTCCAGCCTGTTTTAAATCCTTCCTTTCATCTCCATCCTAAACCGCCACCGTCTCTCCTGCTGCTGCACGCCTGCTGAAGAGTAAACGGCGTGCAAACTAAGGGTTAATAATGATGGGTGACAGTGTTTAGGATGCGATGATGGGATTCGGTTCCTCGGATAGTAATGATAGAGTAGCAAATGAAAAAGTTCCTGTTAGCGCCGGGTCTCCAAAGTTTACTGTAAATCACTTCAGTCACTGCTTCGTACATTTCAGACGCGTATCTCATGTGAAATCACCCCCAGTGCGGCTAACTGGGTTATCAAAGGCGGGCCATGTCTCTCACTGTCTATGGTGAGAGGCATGTAAAAGAACCATTGCTGACTTTCGTAAAGAATAGCTGCAAAGTCGTCAGCGTGTTTCTGTCCCTTGCTAAAAGGGTTGTGACAGGAAGGGCATCCGACGTAAAAAAAAAAAAACCTCTGCCAAATCAAACGTGCGAATCAGATGATTCGCTGTGGCGACTCCCGAGTAAAAGGGAAAAAGCCGAAAGGAAGACAGAATCTAATGTGAAATCAGTTCATTTAGGAGTCTACGTTTTATTTTACAAGGTCAGAGATCAGGGGGAATTTATGAGTGGATCAAAAATTGATTATACAATAAAGATAAATTTCCGTAATTAAAGCTAAGGTTACCTGTTACCTAAATTAGCCTCACAGCTCTCGTGCAAAGCCAAAGTAAACAATGAACACTGTCACCATCAATAATCCTCAGATCTTTTATTATCTCCAGAGGACCTTATGTTTTCACCTCTGTTTGTTTGTTTGTTTGTTTGTTTATTTGTTAGTGTGCAACTTCTTATTCTTTTCCTTTCGGCTGTTCCGTTCAGGCGTCACCACAGCGAATCATCTGACTAAATCTCACCCTATCCTCTGCATTTTCTTCTCTTACACCAACTGCCTTCATGTCCTCCTTCACCACATCCGTAAATCTTCTCTTTCGTCTTCCTCTTGGCCTTCTGCATCTTCCTCTTGGCCTTCTGCATGGTAGTTCAAACCTCAGCATCCTACTACCAATATATTCACTATCCCTCCTCTGTACATGTCCAAACCATCTCAATCTAGTCTCTCTCTGACTTTGTCTCCAAAACGTCTTACATGTTCTGTCCCTCTGCTGTACTCATTCCTGA
>CM045729.1:9293579-9341079 GCA_024760905.1 Plotosus lineatus | reverse complement strand
CCAGAAGTCAAAACATGTGTGTGTGTGTGTGTGTGTGTTTGAGGGAGAGAGAGAGAGAGAGAGAGAGAGAGAGAGAGAGAGAGAGAGAATGAGTTTGTGTGTGTGAAAGAGACAATGAGAGAGTGTGTGTGTGTGTGTGTGTGTGAGAGAGAGAGAGAGAGAGAGAGAGAGAGAGAGAGAGAGAGAGAGAAAGTGTGTGTGTGTGTGTGTGTGTGTGTGTGTGTGTGTGTGTGAGAGAGAGAGAGAGAGAGAGAGAGAGAGAAAGAGAGAGGGGGGGTGATATCACACTGATGGATGTTTTAAAACCCAGTATGTTCTTGGAAGACGCTGAAACATTTGGGAGCCCGAGGCGGCGGTGACTTTACTACATGCTGAGATTTTTTATCAGTGGATCTCTGTTCTCAGTGCCGAGCCAAACTCATCATTCAAAGAGATGAAAAAAAAAAAAAAAAAAAAAAACAAACAAAAAAACCCAAACAAAAAAAAAAGAAAAGAAAAACAGGATGCAAAAATGTTCGGGGTTTACATTTATCAGCACAAAGAGAGAGGAAGGGTTTACACATCTGGAATTTGAACTCATTACCTTCTCATCATGGGTGGCACAGCAGCACCGCGGTTAGCACATCAGCCTCACAGCTAGAAGGTTTTGGTTTGAGTCCCAGTCAGGGTATTTTCTGTGGAGGTCTCTCAGGGCTTGTGAGGGTTTCCTCCTGGAACTCCGGTTTCCTTCCACCGTCCAAAAAAACGCACATCATACTACTGAGTTCCACATCAACCCACGAGTGTGTGTGTGTGTGTGTGTGTGTGTGTGTGTTGAACTGGAGTGCTGTTCAAGGTGTACCCCACCCTAGTCCAAAGTCAGCTGAGATGGGAAAGCGCCTCCCCACGATCTTCTAGTAACTATGTAGAAGCTGAAGGAAATGAAGAGAAGGTTCTTCAAAAGTTCCTCGTGGTGTCCTACCTGCATCTTCTCGTTACCGCCTACCAAGGTTAATAACTTGATGGTGCAAGATGAAGAAGAAGAGAAAGTAGAACTTTTGTCCCGTAAACACAAATGGAGATGAGGTCGGGTTTTGGCCCAACTATGTGATCTTGGTCTTGCTGAGACTTTAATGTGAGACCTTCTGATGATTCATCCAGAGACTTTAAGCTCAGATCATGTCTACCAGGACTGGAACAAGTCCAGTCCATTGATCCCAGATTGTCCATCCCACATTTGGAGACCCAGTTAAGAAGAGAACTTCCAGAACCCCTGCAGTACCCGAGTCAGCGGTCCCGGATCATGAGCATCTGAGGAGCGACTCAGTCAGCAACCGATCAGCTTATCCACATTCCCAACTCGGTCTGAAAACTTTTTACTCGTCTCCTCCAGTCTCAGTGACTCTTCCTGTCTCTGTATCTCATTTCCTGTCCATCAGGTCGCTGGCCGGAGCATCACATGACAGCTTTAAAAATGGGTTTGGACCTGAAACTCCATAAGTTGTCATTGTTATAATTTTTGGAAGCTTGTCAGAGGTCCTGGAGGAAGTGGAAAAGGTGGAGAGTGGAGGAGAGACTGTATTCTCTCTCTCCACCCTCTGTGCAAACATCCCAGCTGTCAATCAAACCCAACCCTGAGATCCTGCAGTCAGAAGGTTCGAAAAGGCCGTTATTTCACTCTCTGCTTTCATCCCTCGCTTTCCTCCGGTTATTTAATTCAAAACAGCTGCTCCAATCCAGGACAGAGAGGGGGAGGGAGAGGGTGAGAGGGGGAGGGTGAGGGGGGGGGGAGAGACAGAGAGGGTGAGTGGGTGGCGGTTGTTGTTCAGTTCTTCAATCTCTGAGACGTTTCTAAGGTGATTTATATATTTTGAAATTATGTAATGATTTTTTTTTGGAATGATGTAATGATGATTTTGAAATGATGTAATGATGATTTTTGGTGGAAGGTTTTTTTTTTTTTTTTCTTTTGTAAATGAAGTTTAGAGAAATATTTTCACCTCCAATGGAAATTTTTATTTATTTTAAATCATTTTTTTTGTGCTTTTCTCATTGAAAGACAGAAACCTTCCGGTCCAGATATTCGGATAATTCTGTCTCCAATATGAATAACGTAAAAAAAATGGTGCGGACTAAAAAAGTAATAAAAGAATCAATAATAAACGACTGTCGCTCACGTTGTATTTCTGCTCTCGCTGTGAGAACGTGAAGAGGCTCGGTAACGCCACTCTCATCGTTCATGTTTCAACGGATCATGATGCCGAGATCAAAACCCTTTAACGAGATCAAATAAAAACACCTGTGGAACGAATTACTTTGATGTCATGGCGATGATAATCCGCCACTTCTTCAGTGACTGCTCGTCACTCTCTTAAGCAAAATGCAGTCCGTCGCGTAAGAGCTGCTCAATCACAACACGTCACATCGAGTACATAGGCAGCTCTACCACGAACACACACTGGAGACTCATTCCGTGAATTAACCATTTCCATGGAAATGATCACACATAATAGGAAATTCATTAATGCCTTCTGACCAATAAAAACGTAGAATTTGAAAAAGAGTAATGTTGAGGACGAAAGAAACTAAATTTAGAATTGAAAAAAAAAATTTTCCACCTTTCACTTTTTATTTTATGACGATGCCCCCAGTGCAGCTAACTGGGTTATCAGAGGCCAGCCATGTCTGTCACTGTCCGTGGTGGGAGGTTCACGTAAAAGAACCACTGCTGCTTTCATGAAGAGAAGCTGCATAGCCACCAGCATGTTTCTGCACTGTGATGTCCAGGGTGTACCCTGCCGTTGCTCAGACTTGGCTGAGATGGGTGCCAGCCTCCTCACAAGCCTAATTAGGATTAAGCGCTTCAGAATAAGTATTTTTACTTTATTACATTTGGGGTGCACAACCTTTGGCACTCAATTACATGTCACGTCATCATCATCATCATCATCATCATCATCCTCCTCCTCCTCCTCATCATCATCATCATCATCATCATCAATTTTAAACAATGTCCATTGTGTTTTGCTTTGCGTCCTGTTAGGAATCAGCTGCCAATTTACCCGTCTAATTAGGTAGGCGGGGAGTGTTCCTCGACCAATCAAATGCTTCAGGAATGTATTTGTTTATTGTTGGGAATTTCATGGGAAATCCAAGACAAAGTACAAAAACATTTCCAGATGTGTGTCGGTGTGGACAAAACCAACGCAGAGCCGCTGATCAGGATCTTATTGTTTGATAGCGCTGATCCATCAGCAGCATTAATGGAGTTTAACTTCCCACTTCAGCACAGGTTTTTTCCTCAACGTATTTTATCTGATGCGAGGCCAAGTATCCCACAAGCTCCTGAGACGACACAGGAAATTATTCTCTAATCCTCTTTTCTGTAAGCAGGGTTATTTATAGAGTGAGTCGACTTGGAGACGATGGTGCTCGTCACAAATAAGCGAGAAAGTGTGTGGAGCTATTAGAGGTTTTTAATGCACAATGACCGCATGATATGTGTGTGTGTACACTTACACTCGTACACGCGTACACTCGGACACTCCCGCTATAGCTCCTTCCTGTAGGATGGAAAATCATTCCACAGAAACTGGGTTCGGAGTTTACCCACTAGACCATTATAATTCTATAACCCCTCCCCCTAAACTTATTAAGAGTGATTTCTCAGTTCTATAAAGTCCTAATCATCCAATAAGATCTTATAAATACTGTCACATGATAACGTAGTTACTGTTTCCATCGTGGATGTGAAGTTATACCGGTTTATCTATTTATATTCTATCAAGTACATTTAATAACAGCTTGGGTGGAAAGGTGGTGTAGCGGTTGCGCATCTGCCTGACAGCACAAAGCTACAGGGTTCAAGTCCCACAATTGCTGAGACCCTTTTAGGGTGGAGTTTGCATTCTCTCTCCAAACCTGCACTGGCTTTCTCAGGGTGCTGCAGTTTCTTCCTACAGTCCAAAGAAATACAAGGATAACAGTCTGTTGCCCTGAGGAGTGAATACAAGTTAAATTGTTGTGTATGTTGGCCCTGTAATGGACTTGCACACTTTTCAGGATGCTTTTAGGCAGAGATAGGCTTCAGATCGCAACCGAAGTAGAAAAACACTGTTTAGCAAATGAATGAATAAATTACAAATATAATACAGGGATCTCTTGCTACTTCGGGCTTCAATTCATACGGCTTCAGTGCATCGCGTTTTTTTTTTTTAAATATTCATCAAATTAAAAAAAAGAAAATGAAAGAAGAATAGGGGTAAAGTTAAGGAAAATGCCGCAAAACAAGGCCAATTATGCAAAAAACAATCAACCAACCAAACAAATAAACAAACAAACAAACAAAAAAAAAACCACAAAACAAACACAAAACAAGAAAAAAACATTTTTATGCATAACATCTTATATATATATATATATAAAGAACATAAAAGTGTGACGTAATGATGTAATAAAGTTTCAGCCGGACCCAGGATGCCGTGTAAGATGGCAGAGTGGATTTATTATTCAAAGGGGAAGCACTTAAGCAGAGCTTACTTTACCTGCAGTACTGGTGATGAAGAGAAACACAAACAACATTAAGCACTGGAACCAGGAGCCAGAGAGAACACAAGGAAGCAGGGATGTGATGTGAGACAATCTTCTGGTGCAGAGGTGAGCGTGCAGTTTGTTTTTATAGGGAGTAGATGAGAGGAGTGAATTCAGGTATGAGCTACTGGAATCAGCCCGAGAAGCTCAGCCACGCCCCTCAGCCAGAACAAGGAGAAAACAGTTAGAGAACACAGGGAAGCAGGGACATGATGTGAGTTAATCCTCTGAGGAGTGAGCGTGCTTGTGTTTATTGGTAGTAGATGAGACGAGTGAATTCAGGTGTGAGCCACCCAAGCAGCTCAGCCACGCCCCTCACCAGGAGCGAAGAGAAAACAGAGTTAGAGGCACAGCCGCCTAAATCAAAGTCCCCCAAAACACAGACCATAACAAAAAGGACATAAAAGAACATGGAGTGTAATAAATTGGATAAACAAAACAAAAGGATAAACATGCTACAGCACAGTACATAAAATCTCACACACAAACATTCTAAACATTAACTTAGGTACCGTACTGGAATAATAATTGAAAAAGACTTTAATACTACAGTGCTTTACAATAGTTCAGATGATTATTCCTCTTCAGGCACTTCAGATTAAACTGTCCTTTCTTCAGGAGAAAGTCTTATTTCTTCAGAAGAGACATCCAATGAAATTAACTTTTTCTGGTGCTTAGCCAGCATTTGAGTGGCATTATAGAGCTTAACTGGTAATTAAAACACACTAAAAAAGGCTAATTGACAACTTGAGCCCGAATGAGGAAAAAGGGGCTTATACATCATCTCAACCAATGAGCAGGAAGGAGAACAGCCATTGGCTGAATTTGAATCACGTGACAGTTACTCAGCAATCCGCAAACATGCAGGGGCGTAAGTGCAAAACCGCGAATACTCAAGGGCCTACTGTATCTATATGGGAGAGTGTTCTTTCTGGATTATAGCAACAGTGGAAGAAGTGAGCATAATGCATAATGAGAATATTTGAATGACACTAGAAAGCAATCTGTGAGTTTATTCGGCACACAACTTCTTCTTTTCCTTTCAGCTGTTACCTTCAGGGGTCGCCACAGCAAATGATCTGCCTCCATCTCACCCTATCCTCTGCATCTTCTACTCTTACTCCAAATACCTTCATGTCCTCCGTGACCACATCCATAAATCTTTTCTTTGGTCTTCCTCTGGGCTTTCTGCCTGGTAGTTCCAACCTCAGCATCCTACTACCAATATAACCTCAGTATCCATTCGGTACACAACATGATATCGTAATATCAGTGTGTTTATTTTTGTTGTTATGGAATGCATGACTTACTTTACCTGAGCCTTTCATCCTCCTCTGTGGAACATAGGCCACAAACAATTCCTCTCCATCTCACTCTGCTCCTGATGAGTTGGTGTAAAGTGATCCAGGTGTAGCGCAGTTTGCCATTTCTTTCTCCAATGCTCTACGGCAGGTTAGTCTTGCTTGGTTGTCCTGTTTTTCTCTTGTGTGTAAGCTGATGTTACTTCTACCTTTCCTTAATATATGCACTTGTTATTTTCATGGCCATTCATTCATTTTAAAAACCAATAATCCTAACTAGGGTCAAGGGAAAACTAACGCCCATCTCAGCCGAATCAAGGCCAGAGTGGGATACAACAAGGAAAGCTCATCAAGCCATCACAGGGCAGGTTCCAATAGTTCGTTGTATTTTAATTTTGTATATTGTAGAATATGTAACATATTTTTATAAAGTTATTCTCTAAATAGAACCATTAAGTATGTAGAAAATCCAATAAATTTGCCAGTGTGACAAATGTACAAGTTTCTATGTATATATACTAGATGTAATACTACTATAATACATGTATAGTGTAGTAAGTAATGTTGCAGGAGTACGCTCCATACTTATAAGATAATGTTTCCAATCACAAACCCAAATACAGTGATATCTCTACTAATGAGTGTCCCTTCTAACGAGTTTTCCACGATATGAGCTTCGATCACACCAAAAATCTGCTCCATCCAATGAGCAAAAATGTACTTTATAAGCTCTCCTCGAAATGGCTTTTCCAGGCTGATTAGCCTTGTATTCTTCCATGTGTATTCCTCCGCGCTCTGAGAATGCCCTGTGCAGTGTTTCTCAATTATCTTCCGTGACGCCCCATCTAGGAAGAAAAAAAAAAAACATTTCATGCACCCCCGCATCCCGGGCGCTACTGCACTTCAGGTTGTTTTCTCTGTGCTTTTTCCGTACACCATAGTGTGACAATGAGAGCACCACTGCCAACTACTGTAGTGGATGTGCAATTGCACTTAATTATAGTACAGTATTGCAAAAAAGCATGTTCCCCAGGGTCATACGCACCCCCCTGGCATCACACCACTATTTGAGAAGCACTGAACTTGTGGGAGCTCACCATGAGCCTTTCCTCGCTGGCATTCACAGCGTGCACATGCACAAAATTCTCCTCCTCCTCTTCTTCTACCACCTTCTGCCTGCCCACGTGATATCTTCACCGCAGTCGATGATCAGAATGGTGAATTGACTTATTGTTAATTATTATTAATGTTAATGTACACGTATTATTATTATTATGAAATATTTATTGTTTTTACATGTTTATCTTATTAGGTCAAATCAAATATACGTGCTTGATAAGATAAGATAAGATACAGCTTTATTAATCTCACCAATGGAGAAATTCACTGTTACAAGCTCATGAGGTACCATCAGTAGGGGGTGCAAAAATAGATACAAATACAAACATACACACATACATATATATAAATATATATATATATATATATATATATATATATATATATATATATATATATATATATATATATATATATATATATATATATATATATATATATATATATATAAGAAAATAAATAAATAGATACATAAATAGTATAAATTAATAAACAATAAAAGAAAAGAAAGGAACAACTTTGTAGACTGGCCTATATTCAAGTGTATATGTATCTGAGGGCAGAGTAGATGGGTTGATATGGTTCACAGTCAGTGGGGTAGATGTGGTTGATTAAAGTGGACGGGGTTTTTATTGCACATAACCGGTATTTTCACAGACAGTTACAAAGTGGCGTTGTACAGTCTGACAGCGGTGGGAATGAACGACCTGCGGTAGCGCTCCTTCCTGCACTGAGGATGTCTCAGTCGTCCACTGAAGGAGCTGCTCAGCTTCTCTACAGTCTGGTGCAGTGGGTGAGAGCTGTTGACCAGGATGGATGTGAGCTTTGCTACCATCCTCCTCTCACTCACCTCCTCCACAGAGTCCAGTGGGCAGCCGAGGACAGAGCTGGCCCTCCTGACAAGCTTGTGGCAGGTTATATGAGTTTCAGAGGGGATTGGAACAGATTAATTGGCTTTCTGTTATTTCTTATGGAATCATTGTTTCATCTAACTTTTCGGCTTATGAGCTCACCCACAGAACAGATTAATTCGTTTTCTGAGATATCACCGTTTTGAATAAAGAGTTTACATTTACTTAATACATGTCGGTACTGACTCCTCCTATAATCAACTGCATGCACATGATGCACACAGAGAAAAACACCAGTACTGTACCATTCTCATACTCAAGTGAATACACACACACACACACACACTCTCTCTCTCTCTCTCTCTCTCTCTCTCTCTCTCTCTCTCTCTCTCTCTCTCAATTTTTACAGTTTACCAAGAAGCATTCTGACTTGAACTCTTATTTTTCTTACTTTTTCATCCTCCACACATGCTGTTATAGCCTTCTACAATATGGTGTTAATACACACAGCAAGAAGGTCCTGGGTTTGATTTCCAGCTCATGCGTTTCTGTATGGAGTTTGCATGTTCTCTCCATGTTCATGTCGTGCTTGCCTGGGTTTCCTCCGGGTTCTTCGGTTTCCTCCCACAATCCAGAAACTAGTTTAACTGGCTGCTCTAAATCACCCCAGATGTGAGTGCGAATATGAAAGGTTGTGTGAGTGTTGGCACTGCAATGATCTGGCGAGCTACCTGTACCCTGCCCTCACCTAGGGTCAGCTGAGATGGGCACCAGCCTTCCTGTGACCCTGATTAGAAGTAAATGATTCAGAGAATGGATGGGTCAAAAAAGTTGAAAGGTAAAAGGTTTTTAGTGAGCTGTATTAGCTTCATTAGAAAATTGGAAAGTTGCAAGTTTTTGATGAGCTGTATTGAGTTCAATAGACAGTTGGAGAGTTAAATAGTTTCTAACTAGCTGTAGTAATTTAATTAGAAATTAAGAAATAGCACATTAAAAATGGACTAAGTGTCGTGTCTGTATTTACTATGTGTCTGGTTGGAACATTAAAAGGCTTTAAAAAGCTGGAATGTTATACATTTCTGGCTCACCGTACCAGGTTCACCAGAAAGTTGAAATTTAAAAAGATTTTCCATAGCTATATTAGCCTTAACCCTTTGACGCCCAGCAAGACCATATGGTCCTCTTTCAAAAAATGTAATAACTACTATACTTGTTGTGGCGTCGGCTGGTGCAACACAATTTGATCCCACCTGCCTTACTCAGCTGTAAGACGAGCTCGAGTGCACAGGATTGTGTTGTTCATGCATTTGTGAGCATGTTATTATTATTATTATTATTATTATTATTATTATTATTATTATTATTATTAGGCTGCAAAGCCTTCAGCGTGTTTCTGTCCCTTACTAAAGGGTTGTGACAGGAAGGGCATCCGATGTAAAAACCTATGCCAAATCAAATGTGCGAATCAGTTGATTCACTGTGGCAACTCTCGAGAATTATTATTATTATTATTATTATTATTATTATTATTACTATTATTATTATTTTGTTGAAAGAAATGTCTTCAGAGTGTTTCTTAAGCCTTTTTAATAGGAAACACTAGTGATTTTTTTTAACTGCATAAAAAAAAAATTCAGGCATGAAATGGTTAATTAGAAAATTGGAAAGTTACAAATGTTTTGGTTCGCTGTATTGGCTTTATTTGAAAGTTGGGAAGTTAAAAAGTTTCGTGCTAGCTATATTAGCCTCGTAGATTTAAAGTGAAATTAAAGAAGAAAGCCTAGGACACAAACGGTCTCACACCTGAACTTAAAGATGAACATTTGCTTTTCAGCTGCCATTTTGTTTTATTTTAGTCTCACTAATGAGAATGTAAAGACACACATTTCTTACTAATGATTTAGTTTTACACAGAAAGTTTCTTGAAATTTTCTTTCTTTCAAAAGCGCTCGAAGTCCTCACAGATCTTTAATTAGTGAGCAGGTAGCTGTGATTTTAATGAAGTTGGCCTTTGTGTGTGTGTGTGTGTGTGTGTGTGTGTGTGTGTGTGTGTGTGTGTGTGTGTGTGTGTGTATGTGTGTGTGTGTGTGTGTGTGTGTGTGTGAGCGAGTAGAGAAAGCGAGAGAGAGAGAGTGAGAGGAAGAGAGCGAGAGAGAGAGAGAGAGCGGTGGAGGCAGAGACTCTCACATCGTACTCACACTCTGTTCGTGATTTCACTTCAGACACTCAGTCAGCAGGAGATTATTAAATGTGTTAAAACTCACCGCTGGATTTCAGGCTCCCACTAATCGAGTTGTACAAACACACTTGTGTTGGTTTGAAATCATAGGACGGACCTGTGAGCCGCGAGATAAAACCCAGACGACCTTTTACTCCGACTGCTAAATCTCGACTGAATTAGCAAACAGCAGATTAAGTCAGGAAAAACATCTTTTGTGTTTTTTTATCTTAATACCATAAATAAAAACAAACCAACCCGCTGGTTTTTAAAGACGCCCTTTAGCTATTTTTTATGAGCCATATGGCGACCAAAATAGCTACGAGGCAAATATTAGCAGTCAAGAGTTTAAGGGTTGAGTATTCAGTAAACCTTCATCTATTTTTCAGCAGATTTTAGTTTTAATATAAATGAATAAACATGAATAAATCATTTTATTTGTGCAATTTACATAATACATGAATAAACATGCTCATTTTCACTGACGTTCCCGACTGAAACTGACGGCCCAGATATGAAGTAGACAGCCAAGTGTTGCAGAAGAAAAAAAATACTTAAATTTCTTCTTCTTCTGTAACCACTTAATCCTAATTAGGGTCACAGGGAAGCTGGCAAGCATCCCAGCTGACTCCGGGCGAGGGCAGAGAACACCCTGGATAGCTCGCCAGGCCATCACAGGGCAGAAACACGCTGACGGCTATGCAGATACTCTTCACGAAAGTCAGCAATGGTTCTTTCACATGAACCTCACACCATAGACAGTGAGAGACATGGCTGGCCTTTAATCACCCAGTTAGCTGCACTGGTGGGGGGAGGGGGGTAGTGACAACCCGTTGAGAGTGGGGCGTGAACACCCAACCATAGGATCAGTGATCCGGTACCTTTTACTACCAGTCCACCACTGCCACCAGGTCTTTATAAAACAAGTAAAAACATGCTAGATTCTCAAGTTTCTGGATGGAAATGTAGATAACATGAATTATGCAGCTAACAAATTAATTTTAATAATTGAGAATATCACTCCTCTGTACATGTCCAAACCATCTCAATCTAGCCTCTCTGACTTTGTCTTACATGTGCGGTCCCTCTGATGTGCTCATTCCTGATCCTATCCATCCTCGTTACTCCCAAAGAGAACCTCAACATTTTCATCTCTGCTACCTCCAGCTCTGCCTCCTGTCTTTTCCCCAGGGCCACTGTTTCTAAACCATACAACATCGCTGGCCTCAACACCGTCTTGGAAACTTTTCCTTTCATTTTTGCCGATACCTTCCTATCACACATCACACCGGACACTTTTCTCCAACCATTCCAACCAGCCTGCACACGCTTCTTCACCTCTTTTCCACACTCTCCATTGCTCTGGATTGTTGAGCCTAAGTACTTAAAATCCTCCACCTTCCTTATCTCTGCTCCTTGTAACCTCACCGTTCCTGTTGGGTCCTTGGAATTCATACACATGTATTCTGTCTTACTGAGGCTAACCTTCATCCCCCTCCTTTCCAGGACACACCTCTACCTCACTAGATTTTCCTGCACTTGTTCTCTGCTATCACTGAAGATCACAATGTCATCTGCAAACATCATAGTCCATGGAGATTCTTGCCTAACCTCATCTGTCAGCCTGTCCATCACCATAGCAAACAAGAAGGGGCTCAGAGCTGACCCTTGATGCAGTCCCACGTCCAACTTGAACTCTTCTGTCACACCGACAGCACACCTCACCACTGTCTTACATCTCTCATACATGTCCTGCACCACTCTAACATACTTCTCTGCCACTCCAGACTTCCTCATGCAATACCACAGTTCCTCTCTCAGCACCCTGTCATATGCTTTCTCCAGATCCACAAAGGCACGATGCAGCTCCTTCTGACCTTCTCTGTACTTCTCTGTTAACATCCTCAAGGCAAACACTTCATCTGTGGTGCTCTTTCTTGGCATGAAACCAAACTGTTGTTTACAAATGCTGACCTCTGCCCTTAGTCTTGCTTCCACTATTCTTTCCCATAACTTCATCGTATGACTCATCAACTTTATCCCTCTGTAGTTGCCACAACTCTGCATATCTTTCTTGTTCTTAAAAATGGGCACAAGCACACTTCTCCTCCATTCCTCTCTCACTCTCTAAGACCTTGTTGAATGTTCTTGTCAGGAAATCTACTGCTTCCTCTCCAAGACACTTCCATACCTCCACCGGTATGTCATCAGGGCCAACTGCCTTTCCATTCTTCATCCTCTTCAATGCCCTCCTCACTTCACCCTTACTAATCTCTGCTACTTCCTGGTCCTCAACAGTCACCTCTTCTACTCTTTTTTCTCTCTCATTTTCCTCATTCATCAGCTCTTCAAAGTACTCTTTCCATCTTCCCAGCACACTTCTTTCATCAATCAATACATTTCCCTCTCTGTCCTTAATCATTCTAACTTGCTGCACATCCTTCCCATCTCTATTTCTCTGCTCTGCTAACCTGTATAAATCATTTTCTTCCTCTTTCCTTTCCAACCGAGCATACAAGTCATCATGCACCCTCTGTTTGGCCTTTAACACCGCTACCTTTGCCTTACGCTGTGTCTCCCTGTACTCCGGTTTACTCTCTTCGGTCCTCTCTATGTCCCACTTCTTCTTAGCTAACCTCTTCTTTTGTACACACTCCTACACTTCCTCATTCCACCACCAAGTCTCCTTGTCTCCTCTCCTTCCAGATGACACACCAAGTATTCTCCTACCTGTCTCCCTGATCACATTTGCTGTAGTTGTCCAGTCATCTGGAAGCACTTCCTGACCACCCAAAGCCTGTTTCAACTCCTCCTTGAAGACAACACAACACTCCTCCTTTTTCAGCTTCCACCACTTTGTCTTCTGCTCTGCCTTCTTTACCTTCCTCACCATCAGCGTCATCCTGCACACCACCACCCTATGCTGTTTGGCAACACTCTCACCCGCTACTATTTTGCAGTCACTGACTTCCTTCAAATTACACAAGATGTAGTCTACCTGTGTGCTCCTACCTCCGTTTTTATAAGTCACTCTATGCTCCTCTCTCTTCTGGAAGAAAGTATTTACCACAGCCATTTCCATCCTTTTTGCAAAATCTACCAACATCTGTCTTTCTGCGTTCTTGTTCTGGATACCAAACCTGACCATCACTTCCTCGCCCCCTCTGTTTCCTGCACCAACATGTCCATTGAAGTCTGCCCCAATGACAACTCTTTCATCTTTGGGGGTATTCTGCATCACTTCATCTAACTCACTCCAGAATCTCTCCTTCTCTTCGAGCTCACATCCTGCCTGTGGGGCATAAGCACTAACAACATTGAACATCAATTTCTAACTTGAGACTCATCACTCTGTCTGACACTCTTTTCACTTCTAGAACATTCCTGACAAACTCCTCCTTCAAGATGACTCCTACTCCATTTCTCTTCCCATCCACACCATGAAAAAACAGCTTAAACCCTGCTCCTAAGCTTCTAGCCTTGCTACTTTTCCACCTGGTCTCCTGAACACACAGTATGTCCACCTTCCTCCTCTGCATCATGTCAGCCAGCTCTCTACCTTTACCTGTCATAGTGCCAACATTCAAAGTCCCTACTTTCAGTTCTAGACTCCTGCCTTTCCTCTTCTCTCTCTGCAGACATGCCTCCCGCCTCTCCTTCTTCGACATCTTCGACCAACAGAAGTCCAATTTCCACCAGCACCCTGTTGGTTAACAGCATTGATGGCGGTCTTGTTAACCCGGGCCTCGACTGATCCGATATGAATTTTCTTGATATGACTCGCATGTTTTATTTGGCATTTGTTTTATGCCGGATGCCCTTCCTAACAACCCTTTGCATTTATCCGGGCTTGGGACTGGCATGAGGGAGAGACACTGGCTTGTGCCCCTCCCTCACGGCTGCATTCAATGAGATCCAGACATCCCTGTGAAAATACAATTATTACACCATAAACATTCAGAGCTAGTTATTTCTAATTGGGGTCGCGAGGAGGCTGGCGCCCATCACAGCCAACTCTGAGCAAAAGAAAGGTACTCCCTGGATAGCTCACCAGGCCACCACAGGGCAGCATACATGCAGTGATTCACATTCGCTGGGAGTGATTTGAAACAGCCAGTAAGCCTACTGTGAATGTTTTTTTTTTTTAACCAAAGTACCTGGAGAAAACCCACAAAAGCACCGGGAGAACCTGCAGACTCCACACAGAAACACTCTTGCAAAGCCTGGGATTTGAACCCAGGTCCTTCTGTCTGTGAGGTGGATGTGCTGACCACTGTGTAACAACATGAACGTGTACAACATAAATGTTTTTTAAATGCTTGAATATCATTTCGAAATTTTTTAATGGAACTTCCTGTTCCTGCTGCACACTGACCACGCCTCTTTATTATTATTAGCACCTGGTCAATACTACACCTGAATAACATTATATATTTAATTTTATTTATTTTTTTTTATGATCTGCAAGGGACGACATATGGTGTAGTGGTTAGCACGTCCACATCAGAGCGGGAAGGTCCTGGGTACCAGTCCCAGACTCGAGAGGAGCGTTCCTGTGTGGAGTTTGTATGCTCTGTCCGTGCTTGCATGGGTTTCCTCTGGTTTCCTCCCACTAAACCAAACATTGCATTAGGCTAACTGGCTGTTCCAAATTGCCCTGAGGTGTGAGAGTGAATGGTTGTGTGTGTGTTGGAACTTTAATGGCCTGGTGAGATATTCAGAGTGTGCCCCACCTTCGTCCCGAGTCGGCTGAGATCGGCTACGACCCTTGGAGAACAAAATGGTTTGATAACAGCAAATAAGTGTGTGCGTGATCTGTAAATGTGTAGTTATTGAATGCGGTCCATCTGTTGCTATGCAGAAAATTTTGCCGCCCTTCTACTTCATCCATCAGTGGTAATGGACTTTGGGAATACTTTTTAAAAGTAAATAAATAAATATATAAATAAATTTGATGTTGATCTTTCTCAAAAGACTCTTTTTAATGAAACTGCTCTCTCTCTCTCTCTCTCTCTCTCTCTCTCTCTCTCTCTCTCTCTCTCTCGCTCTCTCTCCCCCCCTCCACAAGTGCAATTAGCCACACACAGCACTACGTTAATGTTCTGTATTATGTAATCATATTGAAGTTTTTTCCTCTCTGGTTCCTCTGAGCCCTCAGACCAATATTTCTGCTGCTGAACGCTGTTGATTTGCAGGCGAAATATCTCGAGGTCCGCTGACCTTATACGAGTCAGAGATGTTCTCCTCTCCTACGTTCTCCTACAGCCAGCGCTTTTTCTTTAAATTTGGCTACGATTTGAATACTGCACAGGCCTCCGGGGGGAAGCAGCGAGCACAGTTTCAATAGACCGATAATTATAGTTTCCTCCTCATGTTAGATTTGCAGTGGAATTACGCCGAGTCATTTACACAGACATGTCGGAACTGTGAAAAAAAAAAAAGAGAATCTGTGTTACATGAATAATTGATCTCACTTCTGGCAAACAGCAGCAGTGTGTTGTGATGCTTTTAACGTGGAAGCATTTGTGGTTAAGTCACGATCTTCTGTGTTACACAATTTTTTTCTTTTTCATTTGTTAGAGAGACTGACTGTATGATGTAATTAATACGGGAAAGTAAATCGATCTACCTGACTGTTCAAACTGCCAATCAGAACATGAGTCAGTTATTCCGCGCTGTAGTTTCCTATCAGAGGTGAAGCAGCGTGTGGCGTCTGATGACTAAACACATGTACATATGGAATTATGGGAGAATAATTAACACTGTCAAGATATTAGCAACACAACCTACAAAATACAGATATAAAAGTGTAAAGGGCTGAACTTCAGGAGAATTTCTATGAGATTGGAATGTTTGAGGTCAAGAAGAAACCTCAGTTGAATGTCACACCAGTGACCCGGTCGGCCCCGGCATCATCAGGTCGTTTAATATGAACCCACAAAGCTCTATGTAACAAGAAGGACTTTGTAATGTCTACATCCAGGTTGGAAGATGAAGAACCAGATGCAACGGAGTTGTTAGCATTGTTACGTATAATGTCACCAAACTTTGTTGGATTCTGTCATTGCATCATTGAGCAGTTGGACTTGGAATTCTTATAGCTATGAAATATAATTGTGTTTCTGAAAATCCAAAATTGGGCTCCATGGGAATCTCACTACTGCCCACAAGTGTCATGTGCTTCTGGTGACTAATTGTGGAGGAGTAAGACTTTTAAAGCCAAATGTACAAAAACAACAGCAACGTCACCACAGCCATCAACAACATCAGCAAAATCAACAACAACAACAACCCCCGCCGCATCAAAAACAACACCAAAACAGCACAATCCACATCAAAAACATCAACAACCCCAACAATAACAGCACTAACCACATCAACAACAACACCAAAAACTGCACAATCCACATCAACAACACCATCTACATCAAAAATACCACCAACACCACCAACAACAGAACCAACCATACCATCAACATAATCAACAACAACAACAACAACAACAACAATGATGACAACAACAGCAACAAGAACAGCATCATCAACATCATCAACAAGAACCACAACAATAGAAACAGTACCAACCTCATCAACACCACCAACAACAACAGCACAATCCACATCAAAAACAACAACAACCCCAACAATAACAGCACCAACCACATCAACAACAACAACACCAAAAGAAAACAATCAACATCAAAAGCAACAACAACCCCAACAATAACAGCACCAACCACATCAACAACAACACCAAAAACAGCACAATCCACATCAACAGTTCCAACCACATCCACAACAACACCAACAACAGCACAATCTACATCAAGATCACTATCCACGTCAAAAACACCACCAACACCACCAACAACAGAACCAACCACAGCATCAACATAATCAACAACAACAACACCAATATCAACAACAACAACACCATCAACATGAACAACAACACAAAGAACCACAGCAACTGTACCAACCACATCAACAACACCAACAATAGCACAATCCACATCAACAACACCATCCACATCATAAACAGCAACAGCACCACCAACAACAGAACCAACCAAGCATCAACATAATCAACAACACCAATATCAACGACAACAGCATCATCAACATCAACAACAACATCAATAGCATCAACATCATTAACAACACAAACACCAAGAACCACAACAACGACAACAGTACCAACCATATCAACAACACCAACAACATCAACAACAATAACATCATTAACATCAACAACAATATTCAATTCAACCGAGTTTCATTTGTTCAGCACTTTTTATAATCGACATTGTTGCAAAGCAGTTTTACACAGTAAATCAGTAAAGGTCCTGGCTTACGAAGTATAAAAGAATTTAAACGTTTCCTGGAACCCCTACACATCACTAATGAGCGTTGCCCTTGGCGGCAGTGGCAAGGAAAACCTCCCTCAGTAGATGCGCGGAAGAAACCTTGAGAGGAACCAGGTCGAAAAGGCCCATTCTCATTTTCATGAAACAACTCTTCATCAGCAAGAAGGAGGGGCTTCGAAGAAGCATCAGCAGCAGACCAGGATAGGCCACAGAACTCAGAAAGCAGAAGGATGAGTATCACCGGCATCTCAGAAGAAGAATGTGTACCTCAGCAAAAAAAGACAGAGAGACAGAGAAAGAGAGAGAGAGAGAGAGAGAGAGAGAGAGAGAGAGAGAGAGAGAGAGAGAGAGAGAGAGAGAGAAGTTCTTAGGTATACTCAGTACTGTTATGGAAATAGAAGAGTTTATTATTGCTGAGTGCTGCAAGGACTCCGGCATGACTGAATATAGCAGCATAACGAAAAGAGAGAGAACCAGAAGGAAGACAGTCCTGAGGACACCCTGTGACACTGGGGCAATCAGCCACCATACAGTCAAGATCAACAACAGCTTCAAAAACAACAGCATCATGATCAATGTTAACAACAACAAGATTACCAAAAGCATCAACATCATCAACAACACCACAACCACCACCACCGACAACAACAAGGCAACACCTCTCGTGTAACAACAAAAAAAACAATAACCTCGGGGTTTAAAGGGTTACGGTGCGATTTGTAGAGGGAATAATCTGCAGTGATGTTATTGGAGAAGCTTGGACTGAAGAGACAACGCCGATGTTTCAGTTAAAATTCTTCTGATGGAAAAGTGAAGAATGTAATCAAAACCTGAAATAAAGAACATTTCCCGCTGAGTGACTCGACAAGTCCGCGAGTGTAAATGAGTAACGATTCGCGGTTCAGGAAGTCCTGAATAACCAGATAAGGATAACGACTTTATATCGGAATCATTTCCTGTACTCCGCTTGATGCCATTGATCACAGCTTATCACTAAAACGATCTGGAGAGCATCTGCTTCTTCAATCTGCACTTAATAACCATGAGAGCGTTCTGCTCTCATTAAGTGCGTTTAGAGAAACTCTAGTTGGTTTAAATCGGCCGTCTGTTCCATCAGCGAGTAATATACACACGTTTCAATTTTATTTTCTACAAGATGGAGTACGAGCTGTGGCGGAGTAACTCCATACACTGTATATCTACCATTCGCTGTGAATATCACTTTATATCTGGAGTCATTATATACACACTAGAATAGTGTCGTCTGATTGGTGCATTTTCATTATTCCCTGAAGGAAAGATGGAACGTTGAGGGCAATCTCCAGGGCTCCTGAGTGGCACATTGACGAGGTGCGTGACTATTAACCCAGAGGTTTGCAAGTTCAAATCCGGGTTAATGCCGCAGCCACCCGTGACCAGGAGTTTCTGGGGTTTGACAGACCGAGCTCTCACAGGAGGGTGGGATGGCACACGTTCACTTCCCTGTCACTCACAGTGATCAGCAGCCAATCATGGATGTTTGTGAGCTCATTCATACAATGGAGTGTTTGGCTAGGATCGCATGTCACGGAGGAGGCGTGTGCAAGAATTCACCTCTCACTGACTGGTGGTTGTGGAGTGATAGGGAAATACAACTAAACTTGGGAGAATATGTGGGGGGAGGGGGGGCGGATAATTATTTATTTTTATTATTATATACAGTGATACCTCAGCTCACGAACATAATTGGTTCCCTGAAAGTGTGTGTAAGGCGAAAAGTTCGTCTTCCGAACATTTATTTCCCATAAGAAACCATTAAAATGAGAATAATCCGTTCCCAGGTCCCCATAAAACATAATTTTCTAGTAAATAAACCTTAAAACTACACAAAAAATATATCTTATTTTATGTATAATAAATGTCTATTGTATTGTAATTAAAGAAATAAACTGTACTGTATAATAAAGTCATTTTATTTACCTTTGTGATGGTAGTTGATGGCTTGATGGAATGGAGTGGGAGGAGGAGGGAGGGAGGGACTTACTGTTTGGAAGGACAGTTTGGAAACGCCTACTGTTTGGAAACACCCTTAGCCACACACGCACCCTTAATAGCTTCCTTGTTCCTTGTACTGGTACTGGGACGCTAAGTCACACAAACGCACACCTCGTTCGTGTTTTTCAATGATCTCCGCCTGTGGTGGGGTCTTTTTCGGTCCCATAATAGCAAAAGTACACTCAATATGGTCCAAAATGTCTATCAAACACAAACCACTTCCGCACTCAAAGAAAGGGGGTGACGAACTGTGACGCCGTGAGCATGCGTCAACTTCTCGTGGCCGCCACCGTGGCGCTGTTCGACCGCGTGGCTTGATTCGTCCGCCGAAAACTAGTTCGTCAGCAGAGACTATATGCTCGCGAATTTAATGTTCTTGAGGCGAAAAGTTCGTGAGCTTAAGCGTTCGTCAGCGGAGGTTTTACTGTATTATATTTTATATATATTATTTTTATGTTTATATATTATTGTTTCAGTATATATTACATAGAAATCAGGTTAGCGCTGAGTAGTTCTGAGCAGAACCCCAAGCTATGTAGTTAAAATCTTTTTAAACTTCTTCAGTACCACTCACAAAAAAATAAAAACAAATTATTTCTTGTTTATACACTTTTTTTTTTTTAAACCATGATAATGATGTGACCTCCTGCTCGAGGTGACAGTAAAACAACTGTGTGTGTCAGTCATGATAACTGAAGTATTATACACTGAGAACGATGTACTTAATTCCTCTGCTAATGGGCCAATAAGATCACGCTGATCCAGTGTAACACATACGAAGAACAGATTTAATGTAAACTTGCACCACTGTCAAAGCTGCTGTTCTAAAACTGTAATTATCTTCAGACCAATGATAATGCAGCTTGGATCCAGGATTTTCATTGGTCAGCTTCAATTTTGTTCTTTGTAATCAGCTGCCTGGGAATCATCAATTAGGGCAAATAAAGAGACTCAGCTGAAATGTCACTCTCACTTCTGCTCCCATTCCTCTGTGTGTGTGTGTGTGTGTGTGTGTGTGTGTGTGTGTGTGTGTGTGTGTGTGTGTGTGTGTGTGTGTGTGTGTGTGAGTGAGGCTAAGTGTGTTTGTGTGTGTGTGTGTGTGTGTGTGTGTGTGTGTGAGTGTTTGTGCGTGTATGTGTGAGTGTATGTGTGTGTGTGTGTGTGCGTGTGTGTGTGCGTGTGTGTGTGTGTGTGTGTGTGCGTGTGCGTGTGTATGTGTGTTTATGTGTTTGTGTGCTTGTGCGCATGTGTGCATGTGCGTGTGTGTGTGTGTATGTGTGTACATGTGTTTGTGTGAGTGTTTGTGTGTGTATGTGTATGTGTGTGTGTTTGCGTGCGTGCGTGCGTGTGTGTGTGTGTGTGTGCATGTTTGTGTTTATGTGTGTGTGTGTGTGTGTGTGTGTGTTTATCTGTGTGTGCATTTATGTGTGTGTGTGTGTGTGTGTGTGTGTGTGTGTGTGTGTGTGTGTGTGTGTGTGTGTGTGTGTTTATCTGTGTGTGCATTTATGTGTGTGTGTGTGTGTGTGTGTGTGTGTGTGTGTGTGTGTGTGTGTGTGTGTGTGTGTGTGTGTGTTCCTCTGAGTTGATTGTAAATGCTCTTTACATGTTCGTTGCTGTATTTGAAATTCTGGATTTTCATGAATAAATTGTGATTTTTTTTTTTTTTTTTTTTTGTGCAGGGTCTTGTTTATAAAACCTTACCGAGTTGTTCACGTGGATCTGGATCAGATTTAATTGATCCGTTGTTCTAAACAGAGCTGCAGGATTTGATCTCTAACACCAGCACAGTCGATTTAAATGGAAATCAAATCCCTGAATTTGTGCGACTGCTCAGATTCCCCGGAACTCACCTTTTAAATCTGTTCTTGTCAGTGCAGGGCTTATGTACACGTGCGTTGAGATTAAATCCCGATTCGAACGGGATTAGCTTCACCTGGGAAGGTGCTGTATTTAACAGAACCACCTGGTGAAGAACCCGTTTGACCTTTCCACCGTCTGTGGAATTTAAGAATTCGGTTTTCATTCGTTTACCTTCGTATTTAACCGGTCGAAGTGAAAGCTCGCCGACGTTTCTTTGTTCTGAAAGTTTTTATTGATGTTCTGAACACAAACCAACGCCGAAGGATCTTCAAGGACTTTTTCTGGAGCTTGGAGAACAAACAGCTGAAAGTTGGGAGCGTATTGAGTGAAGACAAACGCTTTAAAACACATATTGATGTTTTTTCACGTGCCTTTCAGATTATTGTCCTCAATTTCAGCGTCTCCAGGCAAAACATGATTAATAATTTATGAGCGGGATACGCAGCGTCCTGTAAAAAAAAAAAAAAAAGTCCTCCTGCCTAAGTGGACATCTTGTTCTTTTTCCCAGCAATCCCTTACGGCTCGCTTCCACACCATCAGACCTTCACACGTTTCCCTTCCTGTTTGTTCTGTCCTTCAAATCGATAGGCTGCTGACAGTTTAATGGCCAGCTCGCTGTGTAATCTCCATGGAGCGCTAATGTTTCACAATGAAACGCGATTACGCCGACCGCAAGCCTTCGCATCTGCACTTCACTCCTCCATTAGGAACGTCTCCACCAAGACCAGACTGCCGTGTGATGGCCTCACTTCTTCTCAAACACACACACACACACACACACACACACACACACACATACACACACACACACACACGAAAAAAGTCTGCGCTCACTACCAAGAACGTATTTTAATCAGGACAAGGAGCAGAACCACAGAGAGGTTCATACTGGAACTCTGAGTCTCAGTGTTCTGGAGTCGGACGCATATAAATCCCACAGCGCTATTCACGAGTTTATATTCCACACACGCCATCTGAGTTTCTCTTAAACACAGGCGCGCTCCCGGTACACTCCCGAGCTGCACGGAACATGACCTGATATCGACATCACATTCAAGTTCAATCTCCAGGTGATACACAGCCAAAGCCTTGTAGCTGATTGGCCAGGATGGAGGGCGGGAAAGCACATGTTCTTCTCCCATTTACTTAAAAATGACACTAACCAATAATGAGCTCAAACAAGTCTGTGGATTATGATTTCCTCCGAGCGTGTGACGCTGCTGCACCTGAATATGACAAAATGGGGTCTTGAGAAAAAAAAATGGTGTTTGTGACTTAGAAGAAGCACACGGTGACCTTTGACCTCCCTGATCAAGAACAACAGCCTGATGGCTGGGAATTGGAAACGATCAACTGACCAATCAGAATTGAGCATTTAAATAAGTCTGGGAATAATACAGATTATTTAGTCAATTAATTAATTTAATTATATTTTCACCTTTTCTCCTTCATCTCTCATGATGTCATCTTTCATTTTCATTCTTTAATTTATATTTACCTTTTATAAACTTATATTGTGAGTGTTTGTGTGATCAACATTTTCTGGAACCAGGGAAGCTGGCACAGGGTCACAGGGAGGCTGGCATCCATCCCAGCCGACTCCGGGAGAGGGCAGAGTACACCCTGGACAGCTCGCCAGGCCATCAAAGGGCAGAAGCACGCTGATGGCTATGACGCTACTCTTGTTGAAAGTCAGCAATGGTTCTTTAACATGAACCTCACACCATAGACCGTGAGAGACACGGCCGGCCTTTGATAAGCCAGTTAGTGCACTGGGGGGACAGCACTGACAACCTTGTGGAGAGCGGGACTCGAACCCCCAACCTTAGGATCAGCAATCCAGCACCCTACACCACTACACCAGCACTCCCCCTATGTGTGATACCTATGTGTGGATATTTGTGTTAGTGTTTGTGTGATTGTTTGTGTGAATGTTTGTGTGTGTGTGATCATTTGTGTGTGTTTGTGTGAGTGTTTGTGTGTTTGTGTGAATGTTTGTGTGAGTGTTTGTGTGAGTGTTTTTTCATGAGTGTTTGTGTGAATGTTTGTGTGAATATGTGTTGGTGTGAATGTTTGTGTGAGTGTTTGGGTGAATGTCTGTGTGAGTGTTTTAGTGAGTGTTTGTGTGACTGTTTGTGTGAATGTTTGTGTGAGTGTTTGGGTGAATGTCTGTGTGAGTGTTTTAGTGAGTGTTTGTGTGACTGTTTGTGTGAATGTCCGTGTGAGTGTTTGTGTGAATGTCCGTGTGAGTGTTTGTGTGTGTTTATGTGTGAATGTTTGTGTGAGTGTTTGTGTGAATGTTTGTGTGAGTGTTTTGGTGAGTGTTTGCATCAATGTTTGTGTGAATGTTTGTGTGAATGCCCGTGTGGGTGTTTGTGTGTGTTTATGTGTGAATGTTTGTGTGGATGTTTGTGTGAATGTTTGTGTGAGTGTTTTGGTGAGTGTTTGTGTGAATGTTTATGTTAGTGTTTGTGTGAGTGTTTGTGTGTGTTTATGTGTGAATGTTTGTGTGAATGTTTGTGTGAGTGTTTGTGTGTGTGTGTTTGTGTGAGCATTTGTGTGTGTTTGTGTGTGT
Organism: Plotosus lineatus; assembly: GCA_024760905.1. Lineage (NCBI taxonomy): Eukaryota > Metazoa > Chordata > Actinopteri > Siluriformes > Plotosidae > Plotosus > Plotosus lineatus. The sequence goes on along the minus strand of CM045729.1, from coordinate 9,317,185 downwards.
TTGTGTGTTTGTGTGAATGTTTGTGTGAATGTTTGTGTGAGTGTTTTTCATGAGTGTTTGTGTGAATGTTCGTGTGAGTGTTTGTGTGAATGTTTATGTGAATATGTGTTTGTATGAATGTTTGTGTGAGTGTTTGGGTGAATGTCTGTGTGAGTGTTTTAGTGAGTGTTTGTGTGACTGTTTGTGTGAATATTTATGTGAATGTTTGTGTGAATGTTTGTGTGAGTGGGTGTGTGAGTGGTTGTGTGAGAGTGTGTGTGAGTGAATGTGTGAATGTTTGTGTTAGTGTTTGTGTGAATGTTTGTGTTAGTGTTTGTGAATGTTTGCGTCAATGTTTGTGTGAATGTTTGTGTGAATGTCCGTGTGAGTGTTTGTGTGAATGTCCGTGTGAGTGTTTGTGTGTGTTTATGTGTGAATATTTGTGTGAGTGTTTGTGTGAATGTTTGTGTGAGTGTTTTGGTGAGTGTTTGCATCAATGTTTGTGTGAATGCCCGTGTGGGTGTTTGTGTGTATTTATGTGTGAATGTTTGTGTGAGTGGTTGTGTGAGTGGTTGTGTGAGAGTGTGTGTGTGTGTTTGTGTGAATGTTTGTGTTAGTGTTTGTGTGAATGTTTGCGTCAATGTTTGTGTGAATGTTTGTGTGAATGTCCGTGTGAGTGTTTGTGTGAATGTCCGTGTGAGTGTTTGTGTGTGTTTATGTGTGAATATTTGTGTGTGTTTATGTGTGAATATTTGTGTGAGTGTTTGTGTGAATGTTTGTGTGAGTGTTTTGGTGAGTGTTTGCATCAATGTTTGTGTGAATGTTTGTGTGAATGCCCGTGTGGGTGTTTGTGTGTGTTTATGTGTGAATGTTTGTGTGGATGTTTGTGTGAATGTTTGTGTGAGTGTTTTGGTGAGTGTTTGTGTGAATGTTTATGTTAGTGTTTGTGTGAGTGTTTGTGTGTGTTTATGTGTGAATGTTTGTGTGAATGTTTGTGTGAGTGTTTGTGTGTGTGTTTGTGTGAGCATTTGTGTGTGTTTGTGTGAGTGTTTGTGTGTGTTTGTGTGTTTGTGTGAATGTTTGTGTGAATGTTTGTGTGTTTGTGTGAGTGTTTTTCATGAGTGTTTGTGTGAATGTTTGTGTGAATGTTCATGAGTGTTTGTGTGAATGTTTATGTGAATATGTGTTTGTGTGAATGTTTGTGTGAGTGTTTGGGTGAATGTCTGTGTGAGTGTTTTAGTGAGTGTTTGTGTGACTGTTTGTGTGAATATTTATGTGAATGTTTGTGTGAATGTTTGTGTGAGTGGTTGTGTGAGTGGTTGTGTGAGTGGTTGTGTGAGAGTGTGTGTGAGTGTTTGTGTGAATGTTTGTGTTAGTGTTTGTGTGAATGTTTGCGTCAATGTTTGCATCAATGTTTGTGTGAATGTTTGTGTGAATGTTTGTGTGAATGTCCGTGTGAGTGTTTGTGTGTGTTTATGTGTGAATGTTTGTGTGAATGTTTGTGTGAGTGTTTTGGTGAGTGTTTGTGGGAATGTTTGTGTGAGTGTTTGTGTGAATGTTTGTGTCAATGTTTGTGTGAGTGTTTGTGTGAACGTTTGTGTGATTATAGCTTTTACACTTTTATCAACTGCTCCGAACAGCGTACTTTGAAGGAACGTTCCTCTCACCAGAACAGTAAGAATCAAGGATCAGATACAATGGAGAATAAAAGGGACAGAGTGAGAAAAAAACAAATGTTAAGATGGAGGAAAACCCTTCAGAATCTTCGTGGGGATGCGTTTATGTCCAGAGGCTTAGTGTAGAAACAACCGGATAAAAAAAAAAAAAACTTGAAGAAATCTTTTATTTAATATACTGGGTGAATGGAGGGGAGAGAGAGAGAGAGAGAGAGAGAGAGAGAGAGAGAGAGAGAGAGAGAGAGAGAGAGACAAAGAGAGCGGATAGAACAGTTCAACCCTGTGCTGTTTGCTATTTTGTAAAGTGGCTCCCTCAGATGTGTGTGTTGTGTGTGTGTGTGTGTGTGTGTGTGTGTGTGTGTGTGTGTGTGTGTGTGTGTGTGTGTGTGTGTGTGTGTGTGTGTGTGTTTACAGTAAACAGCAGGAGATGGGTGTTAGAACTTTAGAGTTAAGCACACTCCGGTATGAGTTCTTCTGGTTGTTCTTCTTCTCTGGAGGATTCTGTTTTGATCCCTGACTTGGTTTCACTGTCTGTCTGAAGGCTTTTGTCAAGAAAAGCCTGCAAGCCGTCAGTGTGCATCTGCCCTGTGATGGCCTGGTGAGCTGCCCAGGGTGTACTCTGCTGTCACCCAGAGTTGGCTGAGATGGGCACCAGCCTCCCTGCGATCCTGATTAAGATAAAGCAGTTCAGAAAATGAACTAATGAATGATAGAAATGACATTTCTTTCTTAGTAAATAATTGACTATCGGGTGTAGTAGAGTAATAGAATCCAACAGAACAAATCGGCATGCTGCTGATTCTGTGTAATTGAATCACTGATTGAAAGGGGCGTGTTCAAAATAATATCAGTGTGGAGTTCAATTAGCGATGCCATTCATTCTTTAAAAAACAGGAGCCAATCGTTGTTATTTATGGAAGGAAGGCGGGAATGTTGTACCTGCAGATTATAAACATTTCTCTCTGAAATTCTGAGGAAAATGGGTCGGTCCAGAAACTGTTCAGAAGAACAGCGTACTTTGTTTAAAATGTTGATTGTAGGGAAAACATATAAAGAAGAGCAGAAAATGAGAGGCCATGATGATCCCCATGATTTAAAATTGCACCAAACCCTGAAAGATGCGGAAGAAAAACCACTCAAATGAATCGAAGAACCAAAATGGCAACGACTCGGCAACCAAATACTCTCTCTCTCTCTCTCTCTCTCTCTCTCTATATATATATATATATATATATATATATATATATATATATATATATATATATATATATATATATATATATATATATATATATATATGTTCCTTTCTCCCTCTCTCTGTCCCTCTCTCTCTCTCTCTCTCTCTCTCTCTCTCTCTCTCCCACTGTCTCTCTCTCTCTCTCGCTCTCTCTCTCATCCACAACTTTTAATTTACAGAGTATTATAGGTTTATTCTCTCACTGTTATACTGCAGCACTGACGCTGGAGACTCCTTCCTTTTACATACCATTCATGACTCAGGCATGCGCTGCACACAACCCTGTAAAGGAACTGTTACTATGGCAACAGTGACATATTGAAAATCTGACTTTCAATAAACTTCCTGATTTCTTGATTCTCCACGTCCCCCACCGCCCCTCCCCTCTTATCTGCCCTTGCGAGAACGTTAGCCATTTTCTTCCTCCGCTAGTTTGGAGACGCTCGGCTCCCTGGAGGCCTCGGTGATAAATGATATGTCCACTGCTCTTGATCAGGCATCTGCCCATCTCCTCATCCAGCCAATGACTCGTCATCTCACATGTCCTCTCATTCCTCCTCTCTCCCTCGTTCTTCCCCTCATTTTCCACGGAGAGGGGAAAAAAAGATGAGTGAAGTGAATGTTGTTTCCTCTCTGGAGCTTCGAGTGTTTGAGTGTTTGTCCTCGTCTGTAACCGGAGCCATTTTCTCCTTGCTACCCGTCCCAGTGGGAGCGGCGTGTTTAATGCTCTCAAACAAATTACGTGCTCGTCACTTAACACTGAGGTTGAAAATGGCAGGAAAATGGAAAAGTCTTCAGCGTCAGTACTGGATGTTTTTGTTTTGGAAGGAAGGATCACGCGATTTAAATGTGTGACAGACAAATTGTTTTTGTCTAAATGGATGAAATCAAATTCAGAAACATTTCCCGGCGCTGCGTTTTCACTCTGCTGGCACGATAATTACCACTTTAGCTCGACGACGTGAAACAATTCTGCCTGTAACCAGGAGGCAATTTTCACATCATTAAAACACCGGTGCTTTAGTATTATCATTAATAATAATAATAATAATAATAATAGTAATAATAATAATAATAATAATAATAATAATAATAATAATAATAATAATAATAAAGAGTAAACTGCATATCCCTCGGTGTGCTTCTGCTCTGCAATGACTTGGTGAGCTGTCCAGGGTGCATTCTGCCTTCGCCATCTCCATCTCTGCACAGAGTCGGCTGAGATGGGTACCAGCCTCCCTGTGACCCTAATTAGGATTAAGCGATTGATAAAATAAAAGAATAAATAATAATTATATGTATATGTATATGTAGTAGCTACATAGCCGTCATTGTGTTTTGACCCAGCGATGATCTGGCGAGCCACTCTGTCCTCTCCACTCTGTGAGTACTCTGCCCTCGCCTGCAGTTGGCTGGGATGAGCACCAGCCTCCCCATGAACAGTTCCTCCCCATTAAACAGTTACAGAAAATGAATTTATTATTATTATTATTATTATATAAACCGTATGCGATGTGATAAGTGCCCAGGGTGCTTAAAAGATTGTGTGTATATATATATATATATATATATATATATATATATATATATATATATATATATATATATATATATATATATAGAGAGAGAGAGAGAGAGAGAGAGAGAGAGAGAGAGAGAGAGAGAGCGAGTGCTGAGTGGATGTACACACAGTAGTGGACGAAGCGCAGTGTGAATAAATTATAATTGTGTAAACATATGCATGAGTGATGTAAATGTTGTGGATGATGTGAATGATGCGGATGACATGAATGGAATGAATGGCACTGATATGGTGGAGTGTGGAGTGGAAGAGAAGGTTCTGACGGGAAGGTTTTGGACAGTGTTTGTGTTTTAAGCTTCTGGACGTGTGTGCGTGATAATCATCAGTCCCTCGATAATAAAAACATGGGAGCAACTGATGTTTATTGTAAATACTTTTGTTCTCTCATTCATGTTACTTTCTGTTTTTCCTATAAAATAAATTGATTTTTGTTTTTTTGTTTGTTTTTTATCTCTGACCCTCTCCCATCTGGTTTATATATATTTTAGCAGCGTTTATCAGACACACTGATTCCAGACGTGTCCATATGTTAGTGCAGATTGTCTGGAGTTTAGAGATAAAAACAGGCGGATTTGGTGCCAGGAAGTGAAGTCAGTGCTGATATTCAGGAAGTGCAGGAGAGAAATGGAGCATTTTCATTAACACTCATATCATAGGGTGTGGTCCAGGTGTTTAATGGAGACATCATGATGAGTCTATTTGAGGCCCAGAGGTGTGTTCCGGGATCGAGCTTGATCGGGGTGACATCCTGATCAGATCAGAGTGGCATCGTGAACCAATCAGAATGACATCATGGTCAGATTGTAGTGACATCATTAACATATTGGAATGATATCATGATCAGATCAGAGTAGTATCGTGAACCAATCATAGTGGCATCATGGTCGGATTGAAGTGACATCATGAACAGATTGGAATGACATCATTATCAGATCAGAGTGGCATCGTGAACCAATCAGAATGACATCATGGTCGGATTGGAGTGACATCATGAACAAATTGGAATGACACCATGATCAGATCAGATTGGCATCGTGAACCAATCAGAATGACATTGTGGTCAGATTGGAGTGACACCATGTTGAACTTTGAAATACATGACATTTATCAACAGAGACGAAGTTCAGGCTGTTTAATATCAAAATTTGAGTGATGGCGGAGGCATGTAAATAAAATATGTAATTTTATGAGTGTCAAGTGTTTGTTGGGTCGTATCAGCAGATAGAACCTCTTTATCGATGATGCAGCATTGAAGTAACGAGGGACCCACTCTCTCATAATCAGAAGGTTCTGGGTTTGAACTTTACAGCCAATTAGTCTATCTGTGCGGAGTGCTGCATACTTCCTGTGTTTGTGTGGGTTTCTTCTGGGAGCTCTGGTTTCCTCTGTCAGTCCAAGGATATGCACATTAATGGTTGACTCAGCCCAGGCAAGCCCAGACATGTCTGTGTTGCTCCTCCCCTCTGTTGGATTGCACAACTCCAGTCCTCTATGGAAAATTATAGACTCAAACAGCTGAGTCACACCATGTGACTCTCTTCCATTATTTTTGTATTTACATTCACACAAATATTTACATGCTCATAACACTCTCCCCCTTAAAGAGAAGTTTTGCATAAACTTTCTGAGTAATGTTAACGATTTCAAGTCATAACATTCACAGCATCAAAATCTACCCAACATTTCAACCTCTACAAAGTGCATCAGCTCCAGCTTCACCCCCATAAGATCATTACTGGTCAACAAATCAACACCCGGAACTGGGAGAGCATCAAGAACACCCACTTTAATTTCACCAGAAATCAGGCCTGACAAGTCAAATTGACAAAATAGAGAGGAGCAAGAGTCACTTATACCCTATAGCAAAACATCAGCAATATCTGAAGACTCGAAAAAAGGCATAACATCCTTCAAAATCAGAGACCAAAGAGCTTCAGTATCCTTTAATATCAAAATGGGCCATGGGGTAGAATTATCTCCCATAAGTGAAACAGAGCCTTGAGACATATAAGGGAAATCCTCCTCCAGAAACACAGCACCTAACATTGTGTCCTCATAAACAAAAACTTTCCACAGAACCACCTGAAACAAAAAGGCTTTTGTGTGATAGACCCACAAGCATTTGGGAAACCCTGGACTAATTTTTGAACTCGAGACTCAATTGCCGTCAAAACCTGAAATTTCCTCATCACAGGTTTTTCCTCAAGTTCAAAATAATTGGAGATTTGCATCAAATTAAATGTGCGCAAGGCACCGACTTCCTCAGGGGGAGGGGATTTAATAAAACCCTGGAATGAAAACACCATTTTGCTGGTTTCACAATTAAAGTATCAAAAGGTATCAATTCAATATTCAAGACTCAATGCCAAATGGATTCGATCCCGGACGATGTTTGGGAAATATCCCGAACAATGTTTGGGATATAGTCCGATGAGCCCCCACTTGTTACAGATAGGAAAATTTAGAGGATTGAAATTGCCCTGTGAAACCAGCAAAGCACGACAGACCATGACATAAACTATGTACAATTTAATACTATGAACAAAACAAGACAAAATTCACATTATTTACAGCTTAGACCTAAACCATATACAAGTTACCCAAGGGTCCCATAGTCACCAAGCACCTGTAGCAGGGTAAGTTTAGTGATGGCGCATGTACTGGCGGGGAAAGGCTTGCCATTCCTCGTGTTGGACGAAACAACTGATGACCATCCTCGCGTGGCTGTGCATGGATGTGGATGATGGACTGTGTCGATGAAGTCCCGAACGACTGAGGTGAAGCGTGTTCCATAGTTCACCTGAGATGAGTTGATCCGTGATCCGCCCGAAGAACCACGAGGAGACTGGAAGAGCCTGGAGGAGACTGTAGCCAGTCGGCAACAGGTCCTTAATATAGATTCCCACAACAAGTTGTTTTCTCTCTGGTACAAGCCTGAACAAGCCCAGGCAAGCCCAGACATGTCTTTATTGTTCCTTCCCTCTGTTGGATTGTGCAACTCCAGTCCCCTTTGAAAAATTACAGACTCAAACAGCTGAGTCACACCATGTGACTCTCTTCCATTATTTTTATATTTACATTCACACAAATATTTACATGCTCGTAACAATGATGCTGATGGATGATGTATTGTAATAACCTTGAAGTGATGAATCAGGTTTCATGAAGAGTTCTGAAGACAAATGTGGGTCCAGGATGGGTCTGTTTGCTATTACAAGCTGCAGGTTCCAAACAGAGGAACACAATTCAGAAGACCCCTATGACATCTTAGAGAGATCAAAGGAAGCAGTTTCCCTTGCCCGGACGCGGGTCACCGGGGTTCCCTCTTAGAGCCAGGCCCGAGGGAGGGGCTCGATGGCAAGTGCCTGGTGGTCGGGCTTCTGCCCATGGAGTCTGGCTGGGTCTAGCCCGAAAAGGAGACATGGGTCCACCTTCCCATGGACCCACCACCCGTGGGAGGAGTTTTAGGGATGGGGTGCAGTGTGAGTTGGGTGGCAGCCGAAGGCATGGGTTCTATTGGACCAATCCTCGGCTACTTACTCTGACCCTCGGGACATGGAATGTCACTTCTCTGACGGGGAAGTAGCCTGATTTGATGCTTGAAGTGGAGAGATACCGACTAGATATAGTCGGGCTCACCTCAACACATAGCTCTGTAACCATCCATCTCGAGAGAGGCTGGACCTTATTCTATTCTGGAGTTGCTCATGGGGAAAGGCGGTGAGCCGGTGTGGGTATTCTTATTCTTATCCCGTCTCGGTGCCCAAATGTTGGGATTCTCCCGGTTGACGAAAATGTAGCTTCCCTCCATCTTCAGGTGGGAGGATGGGTCCTGACTGTTATTTGTGCTTATGCATCAAGTGACAGTTCAGAGTACCCATCCTTTTTGGAGTCTTTTGGGGGGGGAGAACGCTCCCTCGGAAGACTCACTCGTTGTCTTGGGAGACTTCAATGCCCATGTGGACATTGGTAGTGTGACCTGGAAGGGTGTGATCAGTAGGTACGGCCTCTCCAGTCTGAACCCGAATGGTGTTTCGTTGTTGGACTTCTGTGCTCATCACAGTTTGTCTATCATGAGCACCATGTTCAAACATAAGTGTGCCCATAAGTGCACTTGGCATCAGGACACCTTAGGTCACAATTCAATGATTGACTTTGTAGTCGTGTTATCGGATTTGTGACCATATGTTCTGGACACTCGGGTGAACAGAGGAGCTGAGCTATCTACCAATCACTACCTGGCGGTGAGTTGGCTTCAGTGGTGGGGGGAGGTTGCCTTCCAGACCTGGCAGGCCCAAATGTGTAATCAGGGTCTGCTGGGAACGTTTGGCGGAGTCTCCTGTCCGAGAGGCTTTTAACTCCCACCTCTGGCAGAGCTACAACCACATCCCGAAGGAGGCGGGGGACATGGAATCTGAATGGGCCATGTTTCGTGCCTCCATTGGTGAAGTGGCAGCCCATAGCTGTGGCCGTAAGGTCGTCTGTGCTTGTCATAGCGGTAATCCCCGAACCCAGTGGTGGACACCTGCAGTAAAGGGGGGTGTCCAGCTGAAGAAAGAGGTCTATCGGGTTTTATTAGCCTGTGAAACTCCCGAGGCAGCAAACAGGTACCGGCAGGCCAAACGTGCTGCAGCAGAGGCTGTCGCAGATGTAAAATCTCGGGCGTGGGAGGAGTTCTGTGAGGGCCTGGAGTGTGATTATCGGTTGGCCTTAAAAAGGTTCTGGACCGCCATCCAACACCTTAGGAGGATGAAGCAGTTCTCCACAAACACTGTTTACACTGGAGGTGGGGAGCTGTTTACCTCGACTGGGGATGTCATCGAGAGGTGGAGGGAATACTTTGAGGACCTCCGCAATCCCACCAACACGCCCTCCGTGGAAGAGGAAGACTCTGGGGGTTCAGGAGGGGGTCCGCCCATTACTGGAGTGGAGGTCACTGAGGTTTTCAAAAAGCTCCTCAGTGGTCAGGCTCCGGGGTTAGACGAGATCCACCCGGAATATCTCAGGGCCCTGGATGCTGTAGGACTGTCTTGGTTGACACGTCTCTGCAACATCGCGTGGTCATCGGGGGCTGTACCTTTGGATTGGCAAACTGGGGTGGTGGTTCCGATTTTTAAGAAGGGGGACCAGAGGGTGTGTTCCAATTATCGGGGAATCACACTTCTCAGCCTACCTGGGAAAGATTATGCAGGGGTACTAGAGAGGAGGATCCAACCAATAGTCGAATCTCGGATTCAGGAGGAACAATGTGGTTTTCGTCCTGGCTGTAGCACTCTTGACCAACTCTATACGCACCACAGGATTCTGGAGTGGCATGAGAATTTGTCGAATCTGTCCACATGTGCTTTGTGGATTTGGAGAAGGCTTTCGACCGTGTCCCTTGAACGATCTTGTGGGGCATGCTCTGAGAGCGTTCCAGACCTGTTGCTACAAGCCATTCAGTCGCTGTATCACCGGAGCCAGAGTTTGGTCCGTATTGGCAATAACAGGTCAAATTCATTTCCGGTGGCAGTTGGAGTCCGCCAAGGCTGTCCTTGGTCACCGATTCTGTTCATAATTTTTATGGACAGAATTTCTAGGTGCAATCGAGGCGTTGAGGGGTTTTGGTTTGGTAGCCATCGAATCTCGTCTCTGCTTTTTGCGGATGATGTTGTCCTTTTGGCTTCATCAAGTCGGGACCTACAGCTCTCATTCGAGCGATTCGCAGCCGAGTTCAAAGCAGCCGGGATGAGGATCAATACCTCCAAGTCTGAGACCATGGTTCTCAGTCGGACAAGGGTGGAATGCACCCTCCGGGTTGGGAATGAGGTCCTGCCCCAAGTGGAGGAGTTTAAGTATCTTGAAGTCTTGTGAGGTCTCCACATGATGGAGGGATGGAGCGAGAGATCGACAGATGGATCGCTGCAGCCTCTGTTGTTAAGCGGTGCCTGTACCGGTCCATTGTGGTGAAGAAGGAGCTGAGCCGCAATGCGAAGCTCTCAATTTACCAGTCGATCTACGTTCTAACCCTCACCTATGGTCACGAGCTTTGGGTAGTGACCGAAAGAACGAGATCACGGATACAAGCGGCTGAAATGAGCTTCCTTCACTGGGTGGCGGGGTTCTCCCTTAGAGATAAGGTGAGAAGCTCCACCATCCGTGGAGAGCTCGGAGTAGATCCGCTGCGCCTCCGCATTGAGAGGGGCCAGTTGAGGTGGCTCGGGCATCTGGTTAGAGTGCCTCCCGGAAGCCTCCCTGGTGTGGTGTTTCAGGCATGTCCAACTGGGAAGAGACCCTGGGGTCGACCTAGAACATGCAGAAGGGACTATATCTCTTGGCTTGTCTGGGACCGCCTCGGTGTCCCCCCAGGAGAGTTGGAGGAAGTGGCTGGGGAGAGGGACGTCTGGACCTCTTTGCTTAGGTTGCTGCCCCTGCGACCCGATCCTGGACTTAGCACAAGATGATGATGATGATGATGATGGTTCCAAACACCTGAACATTTCACCTGATAAATGAGAAACGTTTGACTCCTCCAGCAGGCCATGAAGTAACACTGCAGAATGATGGCGCTTGTTACGGGTGAATCGATTCAAAGACGCAATAAAATCCCCTGAAATGATGGAGCACCGTCGACAAGCTCGCACTCGCGCAACCCCCTGCCCCCGCTACACCCGCATGCATGCACCATCCTGAGTATTTGTTTTTCTTTTTATCATTTAATTTTTTTTTATCACCATACACAATGGCAGGATGTTTTCCGCCTGCTGATAACCTCGTAAACAGACGCACGACCGAACGGCCTCCTCCTGCGGTGAGGAACGTGGTAAAATCACCTGCAATAGAAGTGCAGACCGTGGTGCGGAGAGCTAAACGAGCTCTCAGCCACAATCAGGAGTTTCTCACACAGATCGTGATGAGCAATAACGCGCGCTATATTCCCGCAGCGTGTATACACACCCACTCCGAGCCACATGAATGTCAGCGCGTTTGCCAGAACAGCTCGAAGCCTCTGCTTGTTCTGGTAATGTATGACATTACACACCATCTGCTAGCTATGTCTCTCTCTCTCTCTCTCTCTCTCTCTCTCTCTCTCTCTCTCTCTCGCTCTCGATCCTCTCACACTCTTGCCATCTCATCATTGCAGCCAAACTGCCTATTTAAAGTGACGTGTAATTTAGCACGAGGGTGGCCTGCAGAAACAAGAGTGCGAGTGCGAGTGCGAGGGCGAAGGCGAGTGTGATTCTCCTTCTGCACTCATTGGGAAAGATCGATGACTCCTGTTTACTCTCGAGGCCCGTGAGCTGGAACTGCAGTGAGATTTAACACTCGTGTTCCGTTCAGGTCCAAATGACCCCAATGGAAGCATGGAACAAAAGTATAAACATCAATGAAACCTCATCCACACTAAACTGACTAATCATACAAGGGTCGCGGGACGCTGGCGCCCATCTCAGCCGACTCTGGTCTAAGGCGGGGGTCATCGCAAGGCAAAAGACACACAACCGCTCACAATCACACGCACTTAGGGGCAATTTGGAAGAGCCAATTAGCCTAATAATCTGTAACGAGTACAAGCACATGGAGACGATGCAAACTTTGCACAGAAACACCCTCACCACAGAAGGAACTCGAACCCAGGACCCTCTTGTTGTGAGGCTACACCACCGTGCTGCTGCTACGAGGTTTATTCAATTTTTCATTCATTCTCTGAGCTTTAAATTCTAATTAGGGTCGCGACTCTCGGTATGCCCTGAACAACTCTCCAGACCATCACAGAGCAACACACATACAACCATTTACACTCAGTCACTCACCTAGGGGCAATCTGGGACCACTGATATGCCTACTTGTTTGTTTGTTTGTTTGTTTTCGAACAGTGGGAGGAAAGCCACACAATGATCAGAATCAGGATACTTTATTGATCCCGGAGGAAATTGTCTGCACACAGTTGCACAGTACAAGTAAGAGAGAAATAAAGATAAAATTCCAATAAAGAAAACATAAGAAAATTACTAATATTTATATTTATATATAGAAATATACATACAGAATGCACATGTAGGTGGCCTAGTGGTATAGGTGCTGGATTGCTGATCCTAAGGTTGGAGGTTTGAGTCCCACTCTCAACGGGTTGTCACTGTCCCCACAGTGCACTAACTGGGTTATCAAAGGCCGGCCATGTCTCTCACTGTCTATGGTGGGCGGTTCATGTAAAAGAACCATTGCTGACTTTTATCAAGAGGAGCTGCATAGCCGTCAGCGTGTTTCTGCCCTGCGATGGCCTGGTGAGCTGTCCAGGGTGTACTCTGCCCTTGCTTGGAGTCAGTTGGAATAGATACCAGCCGCCAGCCTCCCCGCAACCCTAATTAGGATTAAACGATTACAGAAAATGAATGAATGAATAAATCTACATGTACATAATACCGCTATATGTCAGTATAAAATAAGAAGTGAGTAATATCTATATAAACAGAATGAATGGCGGTAGTGTGGGATATATACAGTAATATTTATATATAAGTGTGAAGTGAGAGGTGAGTAATGTGTATATAAACAGATGGAGAATGAATGGCATCAGTGGGTGCTATGTACAGTGTTATTAATATAATAAACAGGAGAATGTAAATGTATCACTGTGGGTGTTGGTTCTGTATGGATGAGTCTGTACAGTTTAAGGTTCACAGGTACGAGTGATTTCCTGTGTGGGTCAGTGGTACATTTCAGTGGTATTAGGCCCTCACTGAATGCCTCCTGTGACTGATCAGCAGGTTCTGAAGCGTGTGGGAGGAATTGTTTAATATTGCATGTTGAGAACATGCAAACTGTACATAAAAAAAAACACACAGAAACACCTGAGCCTGGGAGTCGAACCCAGTACCTTTTTGCTGTGAGGTGGACGCCCTCACCAGTGTGCTGCTGCTGCTGCTCTGATCTTTAATGAGGGTTAATTTAAAAATGATGTATTTACTGAATACTGATTTGTCATGTGGCACATATGGACACAGCTTTAAAAAGCAGAAGTGCAAACGGGTCAACACGGTGGGTCGGCCCATCCGCCTTCCAGCAAGAGGGGTTGACTCCGGGTTTGATTCCCAGCTTAGGCGTTTCGGGCGTTGAACGAATGAATAAGATGCAAGCAGGTAAATTTACAGCGTTTGGGGGAACAGTAAACAACAGTAAAACAGGCGAAGGTCAGGTGATTAGCAGACACCCTAAACAAGACAAGACTGCAGGCAAAGCTCAGAAAACCAGACCAACCCCAGAGATACATGAGGCTGCCGGGTTTGAGAGGTACAATGGGTTCAAAGTGTTTGAATAATGAAGTACTCAGAGTGTCGTAGCTATAAATCATAATAACTAATTATCCTCATTAACTCGTGTACATGAATCACTTAGAATTGTGATTTAAAATTCTGATTATGCAATTATAATGAGTTCATTAGTGGAGCTGGATGATTAAAGCATCAATTAATAATAGACAATAACAATAATAAATATAATAATAACAATGACAACAACAACAAAACAACAACAACAACAATAATAATAATAATAATAATAATAATAATAATAATGGGCAGTACGGTCCATCTCACAGGAAGACGGTCTTGAGTTCGATTCCCAGGCTCGGAGCGTTTCTGAATGGTCTTTGCATGTTCTCGTCATGGGTTTCCTCCAGGAACTCTGGTTTCCTCCCACAATTCAAACCCACGCACAGTAGGACAATGAGCTGTTCTAAATCGCTGCTAGGTGTGTGTGTGTGTGTGTGTGTGTGTGTGTGTGTGTGTGTGTGTGTGTGTGTGTGTGTGTGTGTGTGTGTGTGTGTGTGTGTGTGTTGGTCCTATGATGGTCTGGTGAGCTTTTCAGGGTGTACCCCGTCCTTGCCCACAGCTGACTGAGATGGGTACCAGCCTCCTCGAGACCCTAATTAGGATTAAATGGATTTGAAAACAGATTAATTATTTAATGACTGAATAATAATAATAATAATAATAATAATAATAATAATAATAATAATAATAATAATAATAATAATGATGATGATGTTTTGGAGTCAGAGAGGCTAGATTGAGATGGTTTGGACATGTACAGAGGAGGGATAGTGAGTATATTGGTAGTAGGATGCTGAGGTTGGAACTACCAGGCAGAAGGCCTAGAGGAAGACCAAAGAAGAGATTTATGGATGTGGTGAAGGAGGACATGAGGGTCGTTGGTGTAAGAGGAAAAAGATGCAGAGGACAGGGTGAGATGTAGGTGGATGATTTGCTGTGGCAACCCCTGAAAGGGAAAAGCCGAAAGTAAAAGAATAATAATAATAATAATAATAATAATAATTACTGTGTCATGAGAAAAAATGTTTGTGTTTCATAAACATGTTGGCTATCAAATAAACTAATAAATAAATGAATAATACAAAATCAGAAAACTCCACAAGTCATGAAAGCCTTTAAAATTCCACGATGATGTCACTGGAACTTCACATCCATGTGTGTGTTCCCTCAGTCTGATTACAACAACTGACTCATCCATTCATTTTCTGAACAGCTTAATCCTAATTAGGGTCCCGGGAGGCTGATGCCCATCTCAGCTGGCTCTGGGTGAGGGTGAGGTACCCCCTGGACAGCTCACCAGGCCATTGCAGGTCCAACATTCACACAACCATTCACACCAAAGGGCGATTTAGAAAAGTCAAGTCACCTACTCTTCATGGTTTGGACTGTGGGAAGAAACTAGAGTCACTCCTTAATTTTCTGATCCGCTTCATCCTAATTACGCCGACTCAGGGGGCGAGGGAGGGGTACACCCTGCACAGCTCGCCAGGCCATCGCAGGCCAACATTCACAACCGTCCACATTGACACTCACACTTGTGGGTGATTTGGAAAAGCCAATTCTCCTACTATGCATGTTTTTGGACTGTGGGAGGAAACCAGAGAACCGGCGGGAAACCCATACAAGCACGGGAAACTGCAAACTCCACACAGAAAATCCAGGCTGGGAATCGAACCCAGTGCCTTCTTTATGTGAGGCAGACGTCCTCACCACTACACCACTGTACCACCTAGGAGAACTGATGAGGTTTTCAAAAGAATGTAAAGTTAATATTTATGAATAAAATCTGTTTTTTGTTTGTTTAAAGTTATTTTTCTGAATCAGGTGTTGCTGTGAATGAGTGATGTATAAACGCAGTACTGTAAAAACAAATGTGTAGAGGTAACGTCATCTTCTGAACTTTAAGGAACACTTGAAGAACAGACAGATGTCCTTCATTAGAGCTGAAACCCAGCAGGGGGCGTGTATGCCTGAAGCATACTGAGGCAGCGCCGTGGATTTTTCTCTCTGTCCAGATGGACCTGTGAAGGTGTTCCAGGTTGCAGATGGATGTTCCTGTGTATTATTTGAGACAGCAGGTGGGCTGCTTTCTCCTCACTGGTTCCAGTGTCTGGTTCCAGGTTTCACTCTCATCAGCAGCCCAGTAGTCAGACTGTGATCATCAGATTTGTAGATCAGACACCGATACCGAACCCTGCCCGTCCTCCTTACTGTTAAACACTGACATCCATCAGGTCGTTAATAAAGCACAATGGGGACCAGACGCTGTTTGATCGACGTTCTAACATGCCGTGTTAATGCTGATTCCGATCGAGCGCCTGGGTTGTTACTCACCTCCCAGAAACAAGACGCTAAAGGAATGTATCACAGGTTCGTCCATCACCAGCAAAATCGCAACAGATTCAGGAGGAAACTTGCATGTGCCCCGCCCCATAAACACTCTCTTTGGAGATAGCATCAAGTACAAATTATTTGTGTAATCAGTTCTTTTTAAAGACACGCCCATCTGTTTCCTGCAGACACGCCCATTAGACCCTATCAAAGACACGCCCGTCAGACTCTCTCAAAGACATGTCCATTTATCTCTATTAAAAGCACACATCTGTCTCTTTCAAAAATACACCAATCTGTCTCTCTCAGACACACCCTTCAGACTCCCTCAAAGACACGCCCATCAGACTCTCTTAAAGACACGCCCTTTGAGTTTCTTGCAAAGACATGCCCATCTATCCCTCTGAATACTACACATCTGTCTCTTCCAAGAACACACCCACCTGTCTCTCCGAAAGACACGCCCACCTGTTTCTTTTAAAGACAAGCAGATCCATCTCTCTTAAAGACACGCCCAGCTGTCTCTCTCAAAAACACACCCATCTGTCTCTGTCAAAGACATGCTCATCTGTTTCTTTTAAAGACACGACCATTTGTCTATCTCAAGGACACACCTATCTATCTCTCTCAATCACACACCCATTTGTTTCGATTCGAAAATGTGCCTTTCTACATAAAAGACCTGTCCTATTGTCTCTTCCTAATGTCTTTCTGTTTCTCTCAAAGACACGCCTCCATCCACTGTCCTTCTCATCCTTGAAATCCACTCATCACTCATCTGTCTAAAAGACTCGGTTACACTTGAGCAAGGACAAAAAAAAATCTCTCAGATAGGCAAGAGCAGAAGTAAATCAGAGCAATGATCCATTATCATTGGTGTATCGCACCAATAAAAGGACAGTGTGTGTGTGTGTGTGTGTGTGTGTGTGTGTGTGTGTGTGTGTGTGTGTGTGTGTGTGTGTGTGTGTGTGCGCGTGTGTTTCTAAGGGTGCGTGCCTGTGTGTGTGTGTGTGTGTGTGTGTGTGTGTGTGTGTGTGTGTGTGTGTGTGTGTGTGTGTGTGTGTGTGTGTGTGTGTGTGTGTGTGTGTGTGTGTGCGTGTGTTTCTAAGGGTGCGTGCCTGTGTGTGTGTGTGTGTGTGTGTGTGTGTGTGTGTGTGTGTGTGAGTGTGTGTGTGTGTGTGTGTGTGTATGTGTTTCTAAGGGTGTGTGTGTGTGTGTGTGTGCCACAAGACGCAGTGTGTGTGTGTGTGTGTGCAGCGTGTGTGTGTGTGTGTGTGTGTGTGTGTGTGTGCACAGTGTGTGTGTGTGTGTGTGTGTGTGAGTGTGTGTGTGTGTGTGTGTGTGTGTGTGTGTGTGTGCGTGTGTTTCTAAGGGTGTGTGCCTGTGTGTGTGTGTGTGTGTGTGTGTGTGTGTGTGTGTGTGTGCAAGGCGTGTGTGTGTGTGTGTGCAGCGTGTGTGTGTGTGTGTGTGTGTGTGTGTGTGTGTGTGTTTGTAAGGGTATGTGTGTGTGAGAGAGAGAGAGTGAGAGAGAGAGAGAGAGAGAGAGAGAGAGAGAGAGAGAGAGAGAGAGAGATAGAGAGAGAGAGTTTAGGTCAGTGCTGGCCCCTCAAGCCCTTATTGATGTCCTTAGTGCTGTTTGTCATACAGAAGGCGGTGTGAGAGATAATTCATCACAACAACAGACAAAATCAATGAGCTTCTCACCAACTCGGCTAATTAATGAGATCTCGCACAGCGTCCCTAGTGATCGACGACAATACATATAGTAGTGTGTGTGTGTGTGTGTGTGTGTGTGTGTGTGTGTGTGTTTTGTGTGGAGAGAGAGAATGTGTTCATAATAAAGTGAGAGTTGGAATGAAGACTGTGGATTTTGGAGTCAGCGTTATTAGAAATGAATCTGAAAATATTTCTTCAACCAATATTAAAGTATGTGTGTGTGTGTGTGTGTGTGTGTGTGTGTGTGTGTGTGTGTGTGTGTGTGTGTGTGTCTGCATAATGTAAAAACAAATACTATAAGATATATATATATATATCTTATACCATTGTATAAGATATATATATATACGAACAGCAAAAAATTCTAAATGTAGCCTTTACTTTCTGTGATATTTTGCTGATGTATTATTCCAGGTGTAGAGATGTAGAGGTGTAGAAGTGTAGAGATGTAGAGATGTAAAGGTGTAGAGGTGTAGAAGTGTAGTGATGTAGAGATGTGAAGGTGTAGAGGTGTAGAGATGTAGATATGTAGAGGTGTAGAAATGTAGAGATGTAGAAATGTAGAGATGTAGAGGTGTAGAGGTGTAATGGTGTAGAGATGTAGAGATGTAGAGGTGTAAAGGTATACATGTGTAGAGGTGTAGAGATGGAGAGATGTACAGGTGTAGCGGTGTAGAGTTGTAGAGATGTAGAGATTTTGAGATGTAGAGATGTAGAGGTGTAGAGGTGTAGAGATGTAGAGGTGTAGAGGTATACATGTGTAGCGGTGTAGAGATGTAGCGGTGTAGCAGTGTAGAACTGTAGAGATGTAGAGCTGTAGAGATGTAGAGGTGTAGAGATGTTGAGGTGTAGAGGTGTAGAGATGTGGAGATGTAGAGGTGTAGAAATGTAGAGATGTAGAAATGTAGAGATGTAGAGGTGTAGAGGTGTAGAGATGTAGAGATGTAGAGGTATAGCGGTGTAGAGCTGTAGAGATGTAGAGATTTAGAGATGTAGAGATGTAGAGGTGTAGAGGTATACATGTGTAGCGGTGTAGAGATGTACAGATGTAGAGGTGTAGCAGTGTAGAACTGTAGAGATGTAGAGCTGTAGAGATGTAGCGGTGTAGAGATGGTGAGGTGTAGACGTGTAGAGATGTGGAGATGTAGAGGTGTAGAGATGTAGAGGTGTAGAGGTGTAGAGGTGTAGAGGGGTAGAGATGTTCAGATGTAGAGGTGTAGAGGTGTAGAGGTGTAGAGGGGTAGAGATGTTCAGGTGTAGAGGTGTAGAGATGTGGAGATGTAGAGGTGTAGAGATATAGAGGTGTAGAGGTGTAGAGATGTTCTGATGTAGAGGTGTAGATATATAGAGATGTAGAGGTGTAGAGGTGTAGATATGTAGAGGTGTAGATATGTAGAGATGTAGAGCTGTAAAGGTATACAGGTGTAGAGGTGTACAGGTGTAAAGGTGTAGAGGTCGTACCCCGCCCCACTGCGACCCAAATTAGGATTAAGTGCCTAAGAAAATCATTACAGTACTGTAAGTACAAAGTACTGATGGATCAGAGTTTAGTAATATTCATTAGTTTATAAAATGAATAGAAGAGTGAAACTATATCACGATACAGAAAAAAATAAAAATTGTCCAAAAATACAAACTTTAATAATGTATGAATAATAAATCGTGTAACTATAAATAAAACTGAACAAAAAATATTTGACGGAAAAAAAGCTGAATTTAAATATCATGTGGTCGGTATGGTGAAGTCTTCAATTTATTCTCGTCCTCTCAATGCTGAGGGTGAAAACTTGAGTGAAATTTTAAACTTATGCGTCAGCGTGTTAGAATGCGAACGATGTCAGTGTGTCGTGTCTTTACATCATCTGCGTTCTGAAGGACAACTGCAAAACAAGTGACAAAAGACCAGGCTGGAACTGCATCTGACATTCTCGGAGACTCACTTTTCCCCTTTTTGTCAGTGACGATGATAAATCGTGTCCATTATTCCTCATAATGGAGCCTGTAATTGTGTGCAATTAGAAACCATTAGGAGCGAAGCATATGACCTTATAACTGGACGGATTTAAAAAGCTTTGCTATACCGAGGTGTGAGTGTGTGTGTGTGTGTGTGAGAGAGAGAGAGAGAGAGAGAGAGAGAGAGAGAGACATAGATACAGACAGGAAGTGTGTGTGTGTGTGTGTGTGTGTGTGTGTGTGTGCATGTGTGTGAATTTGCGTATGCATGTGTGTGTGTGTGTATGTGTGTATGTGCTTGTGTAAGCGTGTGTGTGTGTGTGTGTGTGTGTGTGTGTGTGTGTGTATGTATATGTGCGTGCATGTGAGTGTGTGTGAGTGTGAATATGTGTGTGTATGTGTGTGCATGTGTGTGTGTGTGTGTGTGTGTGAGAGAGAGAGAGAGAGAGAGAGAGAGAGAGAGAGAGAATGAGTGTTCATGTGTGTGAGTGTGCATGTGTGTGTGTGTGTGACACTGTGTGTGCTTGTGTAAGCATGTGTGTGTATGTATATGTGCGTGCATGTGAGTGTGTGTAAAGGTGAATATGTGTGTGTGTGTGTGTGAGAGAGAGAGAAAGAGAGAGAGAGCGCGAGAGAGAGAGAGAGAGAGAGAGAGAGAGAGAATGAGAGAGATGTACTTGTGTGTGAGTGTGCATGTGTGTGCGAATGTGCATGTGTGTGTGTGTTAGTGTGTGTGCTTGTGTAAGCATGTGTGTGTATGTATATGTGCATGCATGTGAGTGTGTGTAAGGGTGAATGTGTGTGTGTGTGTGTGTGAGAGAGAGAGAGAGAGAGAGAGAGAGAATGAGTGTGCATGTGTGTGTGTGTTTGTGTGAGTATGTGTGTGTGTGAATATGTGTGTGCATGTGTGTGAATTTGCATGTGTATGTGTGTGCATGTGTGTGAGTGTGTGTGTGCATGTGTGTGTGAGTCTGTGTGTATGTATGTGTGCGTGCATGTGTGTGTATGAGTGTGTCTGTATGCGTGTGTGTGTGCATGTGTGTGTGTGTGAGTCTGTGTGTATGTGTATGCTTATGTGTGAGTGTGTGTGCATGCATGTGTGTGTGTGTGTGTGTGTATATGTGTGTGTGCATGTGTGTGTGTGTGTGTGTGTGTGTGTGTGTGAGAGTATGGTTATGTGTGTGTGTGTGTGTCTGTGTGTGTGTCTGTAAACATTACAACTGCAAAATAATCAAGCCTACAGACCACTATACTGACCATCAATCCCATAAACACAGTTGGGTCAATGGGAAATCTCGTACAGACACTCCCCGACTTGCGTTTTTGTTTGGTTCCGGATGGCCGAACTTAAGTTGAAAATTGAAGTTGTTACTGTATGCTCCAGTATTACATTCATACTGCACTATACATCCATACGGTATCTCAAAAAACACCCCTCAATCAATTATTATAAACATAATATTGTAAAATAAAATAAAATAATATTAACATTATTTTCAAATAAATTAAATTCAAGCAAAATAATTTCAAATAGATACATTTTAATCAAATTCACTCATCAAATATCAAATACAGTATCAAATATATCCTTTAACATTTTCTATGACACGATCTTTTTGCTGTAAATGGTTCTGATGGTTGACGGATGGTCACATTACATGAAGCTGGGCCAAGACACTTTATGTGAAGCCTAAAACAGCCAATCAACGCTTACAATATGTGAGGCGCTCAACATCGAAAGTAGTTTACTTGCTTGTGCTTGAGACAAAGTGTGGGTTATACGGACTTCCGGTCTTTCAAGTGAGCAAGGGCGCCATTGAATACTCGTTTAGTACTCAGCCTGCACTTATGTGAATCACCAGCAGAGCGGAGAGTTCTCTTTCATTTCTGGATTTGGGTTTTCATTCACTTTACAACTCTCTTTGTTTAACTGAGTATGCATGGTAGATTACGCCAATCTGAGCAGATAGTTAATTCATCTCTGTGTATGAGAATGGCACCCATGCTCATAGGCTTATGTTTCTGACCAACCATATTTGCTTAGGGTTACAAAAGTTCGCAAAACAGTGTAAACACAAAGATCACAGAGACGACGTCTTAACACAAGGGTATATATATCTTTTCGGCTTTTTCCCATTCTGGAGAGTCGCCACAGCGAATTATCTGATTTGCACATTTGATTTTTGGCATAGGTTTTTAGGTCGGATGCCCTTCCTGTCACAACCCTTTTTAGCAAGGGACAGAAGAGATTTATGGATGTGGTGAAGGAAGACATGAAGGTCATTGGAATCAGAAAAGAAGATGCAGAGGACAGGGTGAGATGGAGGCGGATGATTTGCTGTGGCGACCCCTGAAGGGAGCAGCCGAAAGTAAAAGAAGAAGAAGAAACATACTGACGGCTTTGCAGCCTACTCTTTACGAAAGTCAGCAATGTTTTTTTTTTACATGCCTCTCACCATAAACAGTGAGAGACATGGCCCACCTTTGATAACCCAGTTAGCTGCACTGGGGAGACAGTGAAAACCTTGTGGGAACTCGAACCCCTAACCTTAGGATCAGCGATCCTGCGCCCTATCCACTAGACCACCACTACCCCGATATACTGAACTGGGAAGAAGGAGAAGCACATTCAGTCTGTCATTTGTAAACAATGGACACAGCATCATTACGTCATTGCGTCATTACGTCAGCATACTACGTAGGTACGTCTAAACTCAAAATTTGACTTTTTTTTTTTTTAAATCCCCTGAAATCTAAAAAATGTAAAATGGATGAATGTAAGTCGGGGAGTGTCTGTAATTCAAACCAGTTATTATTCATTCATTTATTCATCATATTATTCATCATAATTAGGGTCATGGGGAGGCTGGAATCCATTTCAACCAATTCTGGGTGAGAGAAGCTTGCAAGGCCAAAGGGACAAACACTCACGACTATGCAGCTCCTCTTGATGAAAGTCAGCAACGGTTCTTTTACATGAACCTCTCACATCAGGCACTGAGAGCCTTTGATAACCCAGTTAGCTGCACTGGGGGGTGGGGGCATTCTGTTGAGGGTGGGGCTTGAACCCCCAACCTTGGGATCAGTGATCCAGCACTTTTACCACCAGGACACTACTTCCCCTTACTATTATTATTATTATTATTATTATTATTATTATTATTATTATTATTATTATTATTACTATTATTTGTTAAGCCTGGGGTGTATGCATTGGACCCAGAGATATAGGAGACCAAAAGACAGTTCAAGCAATTTATTAAACACTAGGGATAGTAAATTACGGGAATGCTAAGACAAGGGAACTGGTCGAGCACGAAGCAAGACCAGGGGTCAAAGAGAAAGCACGCTGCTCCTATTTATAGCTGGCTGCTTGCTGATTTCAGATTGGGACCCGGTGCGCTCTGCTTGGAACTCGCCTACCGGCAATGATTAAAGAAGAGTTAATTCCGCCAGCCAGCACAGACCGTAACAATTATTATTATTATTATTATTATTATTATTATTATTATTATTATTTTAAACACAGTATTAGAAAACCAAGAATTTCAGACAAGTTCATACAGAACATGGTGCCTAAAACATACACACTGTGGTACCTGTTCTCTTTCGTTTGTGTTCTCTAATATCTCTCTTCACCTAATAATTCAACTTTTAATAATAAATGACGTTGTTTGTAATTAATGAGTAATAAACATATGTTAACGAGCGACGTGTTTGCAGTGAGAGACATGGCACGGATCACATATCGATTCAATTTTCCTCATCATCGTGTTGATTCGGATGGAGTGCGACAGTGTTAATCTGAGTCTCAGGTCAGT
>CM045729.1:9268579-9278579 GCA_024760905.1 Plotosus lineatus | reverse complement strand
GGGTTGTGACAGGAAGGGCATCCGACGTAAAAACCTCTGCCAAATCAAAACGTGCGAATCAGATGATTCGCTGTGGCGACTCCCGAGTAAAAGGGAAAAAGCCGAAAGGAAGACAGACAGACAGATGTCTTTGCCAGGCAAACAGCATTCTTAGGGACTCCTCTCCTCCTGCCAATAGACTCTTTCAGCTCCTTCCCTCCAGAAATGCACCAGGAGCTTTCAGACAAAAAACAGCAGGTTTATGAACAGTTTCTTCCTCACAGCTGTCACCCTACTGAACTCAGTCCCCTGCTGAACTTTCTTTTCAAATCCACACTACACCATATCAGCACCACTCGAACCAGCCATACCATTCATGTACATATAAACTGTTATGGCCTGTGATTCAGGGGACTTTGAATTTGGCGGCTCTTCTAACTCTGTTTTCTCCCCAGTGGTGCAGACTCCGGCGGAGAGTCATGGCTGACCTATGTGGGCTGAATGCAGTGCGCACACCTGATCCCACTCCCTAATCTACTCCTCTCTGTCACCTCCAGTGTTAATGTTGCTGCCTCCAGTACTTCCCTTGAGAATAATAAATCATTCCCGCTGCACTTTATTTCGTCTCCTGCATTTCTGGGGCTGGCTGAAAGTTCACTCCATGACATAAAGGCTTCCATTGTTATAGTCTAGTCACAGAGCTTTACCTTCACTGCTGTATATACATTCATAGCACACTGTATATCTGTTCACTGCACAATTGTATATCTCAAAATATGTATCTGTATATTTATACACATAGCACATCTGTATATTTGTCCTAATTTCATTGTACTAGTATATTTGATCATCTGTATAGTCATATAAAACATCTGTATATTGCATTGGTGTAAATTAATGCTAATTTATTCTGAACTTTACTGTGCGCATCTGTACATAACGACTCTCATAACTTATTGACACATAATCTGTATATGACTATTCCCACCTTTAAGCTGCCCTTACCTGTACATAACTGCAACTTAGAACTAGCGTAGGCCTCCGTCAGTCCCGAAGGACTATGGCTGCGCTCTGGCCAGTATCCCGACTGGTGATACTCCCCAGTGCACAGAGCCCGGGTAGGGAGTAATGAGGGACAGGCTGTTACCCAAGCAGCAAGTCCCCCCCTGTCTCGGCGCCACCGGAAGCATACAATGGAAAGGCAAGTGCCGATACGACTGGGTTCCAGTGCCGCTGCAGGAGAGAAACTACGGTCAATTTAGAACGGCCAATTAACCTACAGTGCACATCTTTGGATTGCGGGGGAAACCGGCGCACCCGGAGGAAACCCGCACAAGCACGGGGAGAACATGCAAACTCCACACAGAAACGCCCAGGCCGGGAATCGAACCCGGGCCTTCTTGCTGTGAGGCGGACGTGCTAACCACTACGCCACAGTGGCGTAGTGGTTAGCACGTCCGCCTCACAGCAAGAATATATATATTCTATAAGAATATATATATATTCCAGAAGAGAGAGGAACATAGAGTGACTTATAAAAGCGGAGGTAGGAGCACATAGGTAGAATACATCTTGTGTAGGCGATGTAATTTGAAGGAAGTCAGTGACTGCAAAGTAGTAGCGGGTGAGTGTTGCCAAACAGCATAGGATGGTGGTGTGCAGGATGACGCTGATGGTGAGGAAGGTAAAGAAGGCAAAGGCAGGGCAGAAGACAAAGTGGTGGAAGCTGAAAAAGGAGGAGTGTTGTGTTGTCTTCAAGGAGGAGTTGAAACAGGCTTTGGGTGGTCAGGAAGTGCTTCCAGATAACTTGATAACTAGAGCAAATGTGATCAGGGAGCCAGGTAGGAGAGTACTTGCTGTGTCCTCTGGAAGGACTGTAGATAAGGAGACTTGGTGGTGGAATGAGGAAGTGCAGGAGTGTGTACAAAGGAAGCGGTTAGCTAAGAAGAAGTGGGACATTGAGAGGACCGAAGAGAATAAACAGGAGACAGCGTAAGGTGAAAGTAGCAGTGTCAAAGGCCAAACAGGGGGCATATGATAACTTGTATGATAGGTTGTACAGTAAGAAGGGAGAAAATGATTTATACAGGTTGGCACAGCAAATAAATAGAGATGGGAAGGACATGCAGCAAGTTACAGTGATTAAGGACAGAGTGGGAAATGTATTGACTGATGACAGAAATGTGCTGGGAAGATGGAAAGAGTAGTTCGAAGAGCTGATGAATGGGGGAAATGAGAGAGAAGAAAGAGTAGAAGAGGTGACTGTTGAGGACCAGGAAGTAGCAAAGATTAGTAAAGGTGAAGTGAGGAGGGCATTGAAAAGGATGAAGAGTGGAAAGGCAGTTGGTTCTGATGACATACCGGTGGAGGTATGGAAGTGTCTAGGAGAGCTAGCAGTAGATTTTCTGACAAGAACATTCAACAAGGTCTAAGAGAGTGAGAGGATGCTGGAGGAATGGAGGAGAAGTCTGATGGTGCCCATTTTTAAGAACAAGG
Organism: Plotosus lineatus; assembly: GCA_024760905.1. Lineage (NCBI taxonomy): Eukaryota > Metazoa > Chordata > Actinopteri > Siluriformes > Plotosidae > Plotosus > Plotosus lineatus. The sequence goes on along the minus strand of CM045729.1, from coordinate 9,276,104 downwards.
GAGACGTGCAGAGTTGTGGCAACTACAGTTATAAAGTTGATGAGTCATATAATTAAGTTATGGGAAACAATAGTGGAAGCTAGACTAAGGGCAAAGGTCAGCATTTGTGAACAACAGTTTGGTTTCATGCCAAGAAAAAGCACCACAGATGCAGTGTTTGCTTTGAGGATGTTAATAGAGAAGTACAGAGAAGGTCAGACGGAGCTGCATTGTGCCTTTGTGGATCTGGAGAAAGCATATGACAGGGTGCCGAGAGAGGAACTGTGGTATTGTATAAGGAAGTCTGGAGTAGCAGAGAAGTATGTTAGAGTGGTGCAGGACATGTATGAGAGATGTAAGACAATGGTGAGGTGTGCTGTCGGTGTGACAGAAGAGTTCAAGGTGGAGGTAGGACTGGATCAAGGGTCAGCTCTCAGCCCCTTCTTGTTTGCTACGGTGATGGCCAAGCTGACAGAGGAAGTGAGACAAGATTCCCCATGGACTGAGCTTCATCTCCATAATACCCATGATGCTTTTCGTGTAAAGGACAGAGTTGCTGTTGTTTCGTCAGTATGTCGAGTATGCGCATTGCAACTTTATTTTTTGGCTCAGGATTTTAACCTTGCATAAACATTTGTAAGATTATAACTCTGCTAAGAAGACATGGTCAACACACGCGCGTGCACACACACACACACACACACACACACACACACACACACACACACACACACACACACACACACACACACACGTGTGAGTGATTCCCAGTGCGAGTGAAAAGAAGAAGCGGGCTCGTGACATGTGGTTGAGTGATATCGCAAAGGAATATGGCCAACCCCATCTACCATCAGTATGATATTAAAGCAGAAGGAGGCCTTAAAAAGTATACTTTTATAATTTTTAAAAGGTTTAGGAGATAGTATCGGGGGCCTTTGAACGAATCATGCATTTTACATGTAAAATGTGGTTCAACTTATGAAAAATCTAAGTTACAAAACCACTTCTGGAATGGATTAATTTCGTAAGGTGAGGTACCACTGTATGTAGTTTTGCTTTGTTTGAAATGGATGACTGTGAAAAACATGCAAACAATGTCAGAAATTGGTCAGCACTATATATATATATATATATATATATATATATATAACAAAAATAAAAGGACAGGACAAAGACTTTCTATTGAAACTCCATTTATCACTACAGATCTGTTTCGAGGGGTGGTGAAACCATCCTCTCTCTTCAGGTGATTATAGAAGAATATATATGATTATAAACTATACTATAGAAGAATATATGATTCATGGGTGATAAATGGAGTTTCAATAGAAAGCCTTTGTCCTGTCCTTTTGTTTATTTGCTCTACCAAAAAGTATTGAGCACTCTCCTACGGAATGATCTACTCAGAAAATCCTCTCTCTCTCTATATATATATATATATATATATATATATATATATATATATATATATATATATATATATATATATATATATATGTCCTGTACACTTCCTTTTTTTATGACTCCGGTGCTCTGGGGTCGAGTCTTGATTCTTTGAACAATGAACCGATTCACGAAAAGTGATCATCCCCATGTCCTTTGAAAAGAGACACATTAGGCTGAATATACATGTACCCATAGGTTGAATATACATGCATCCTCCTGGGTAGTGCTGGCCTAGTGGTATAGGGTCCTGGATCACTCACTGATCCTAAGGTTGGGGGTTCGGGTCCCACTCTGCACAAGGTTGTCACTGCCCCCCACCCAGTGCAGCTAACTGGGTTATCAAAGGCCGGCCATGTTTCCCACTGTCTCAGTTCATGTAAAAAAAAAACATTACTGACTTTCGGCAATAGTAGCTGCATAGCCATCAGCATATTTCCACCCTGTGATGGCCTGGTGAGCTGTTCAAGGTTTACTCTGCCCTCCCCCGGAGTCGGAAGGGATGGGCGCCAGCCTCCCCGCAACCCTAATTAGGATTAAGCGGTTAGAGAAAATGAACTGAACTAGTTCTCCTCCTCCTCCTCCTCCTCCTCCTCCTCCTCCTCCTCCATCATATATTAATGTCTAAAGAAAGGTACAAAGATTGCAAACAAAATTTTGACATGAACTTGTAGAAAGGTCCAGTATACTGTACTCGTAGTAATAGATGTCCAGACCAGACCTACGTCCAAACCGTCTTACGATCTGTTGGTCAGAACCAAATGTGCTTGTAAGTCAGACACTTTCCTGTACATTCTGAACATTCTGGATATACTGCACTTACTGCTGTCTGCACTTCTGATTGGATGCTAAACTATAGTTTGCTATTATGTATTTAATACATGTGTAATGGAGATAAAGTTGAATTTACCCCAATCTAAAGTTGCTGTGTCACACAGAGCAACACCCACTGCTGATGGCATCAACACAGCTGGACCTGTCATGAAAAAGTGTACAACATTGTATAAGGTGGCGTATAAACACACTGGTGTACAGCTCTTCCAGGAAGGCTGTTCTCATGTATTTATTTTTTTTAAAGAGAAGCTCTTCGCATTTTATGAGCCATGTCTTTTATTTTCTTTATTTTGTATTCTCTTTTTTCTTATCCGGGCTCAGTCCCTGGCGGCTGCACATGTACAGTATAGCAGGGCTGAGCTGCTCATGGTTTGTGGTAATTACTGCTACACTTTCTGAAACAATAACAACTGGGATAACAATGGGATTTCACACTGCCAGAAAGCTGCAGGCCCGCGGACCTCTCTTTCTCTCCATCCCACCACTGAAATGGCAAAGGCAGCGATAACACAGAAAACAGAGCTAAGGGCTATGCTAAATGCTAACACCTACAAACAAGGCATTCTGTGTTTATTTCTCACCAACTCCTGGTCACTCAACAACAAGATGGATGAGGTACGACTGCGCTTTCACATCACATAGATTATCGTGTAACGGTAATTTCTGAAACTTGTTTCGACATTTTCACCCTGGATGCCACGATTGAGCTAATAGGCCATGCTACCTCCAGAGGGAACAGAACCAGCATGTCTGGTAAGAAACATGAAGGAGTCCTGTGTGTTTACATCAACAAAAGCTGGTGTTCCAAGACTATAATTAAAGCTATTCACCTCATCCGTATATAGTGTACCTGATGGTACACTGTAGACCTTTTCATTAGCTGAGGGAGCTCACATATGTAGTTATAATTGCAGTTTATATGCCACCCAATGCTAATGCTAAGCTAGCTATAGAGCTACTACAACACTCCATTTACAAACAGCTAGCAGCATAGCGGCCTGTTTTATAATCATAGAAAGAGACTTTAAACATATAAACCTGAAGTCTGTCCTTCACAGATTCTATAAAAAATGTGGGTTTTCCAGGTCTACACCAACATCAGAGATGCCTTGAAAGACTTATGTCCCTCTGCCACATCTTGGACTCTCAGCTCACCTCTCTGTCTCTGATTTGTGCTTATAAACCTAAAATCTGTAGTCGAAAACCAGCAGTTAAACAGTCCAGGTGCTGATTGAGGAAGCCACTGCAGCTCTACAGGATTGTTTGGACTCTACAAACTATGAAATATTTGCAGAAGAGTCAGACCCGGAGAGTCACACATCAGCTGTGCTCTCTACATAAACTACTGTACAGATAATTTGACCACAACAAGGACTGTTAAAGTGTCCCGAACAAGAAACTGTGTTTTAACGGTGAGGTGTGCACCCTACTTAGAGCACAGCATGATACCTTCAAGTCAGCAGACCAGGAGGCCTATAAAGAGGCAAGCCAGGTCCTATGAAAAACATTAAGCGCAAGTATAAACAAGTCATTGAGGAGAACTTTGAAGAAAATAACACCAGGAACATGTGAGAGGAAATCAAGACACTCACTGGCTTTAAGGACGAACACACTATAGGAAGACCAGAGACGATTCAGGATGTGGTGAAGGAGGACATGAAGACAGTTGGTGTAAGAGAAAAAGATGCAGAGGATAGGGTGAGATGGAGGCAGATGATTCGCTGTGGCGACCCCTGAAGAGAAAAGCCGAAAGGACAAGAAGAAGAAGACACGTCTCCTCAGACGGCACCTTACAGTTCTTTGCTCACTTCAACCAACACAATAGAGAGGCATGCACCTGCCCTACTCTTTCAGAGAGGTGAGAGGACCCCAACCAGCTGCAGCAGCACCACCACATCAGAGCCCCCCTGAGAAGAATCAATGAAAGGCTATTGGTCCAGCTGGAGTACCAGGAAGGCTTCCATCGTCACCAACTGCTTTTAGGGACTCGTCTTGTCTCACAGTATGGCTGCCATCCTGCTGATCTCAATCCAAATCAGTTTGCATACAAAGCAAACAGGTAAACAGAGGATGCCAACAAGGCAGTTGGAGTCCATAACTCTGCTGACTTCACCTGGACCACAAACATCTCCCTCCAGGGAAGCAAAGCACAACAAAGGATGCACTTCCTCAGGAAGCTCCAACAAGCCCATCTACCCCGACCCCTACTGAGGAGATTTTACCGCTACGCCATCGAGAGCCTTCTGATCTACAGCTGTACAGTGTGTGGTTCAGCAACTGTAATGCAGTGGACTGGAAGGCCTTGCAGTGGGTGGTGAGGATGGCAGAGCGGGTGATTGGAACTACACTACCCCCCTCAGGGACATTTACACTGACAGACTTCAGAGGAGAGCCAGTGGAATTATCAAGACCCCACACACCCTGGACATGCCCTTTTCTCTTCTCTTCCCTCCAGAAAAAGGTACAGGACAATGAAAACAAAAATGAACAGACTCAAGAATAGCTTTTAAACACAGTGCAAACCCATCACCACCGTCACACACACACTAACTTAATAACCATCATTCAGACCATCTTCCTGGACCATACGATACTCATGTTTAGAGCAAGTCTCGAACATCATAACATTTTAGCACCAGGCACCTTATAATTAAATATAATGTGTATGTATATGGCTGTATATGTTTATATAGGTGTGTGTGTGTGTGTGTGTGTGTGTAAATATATATATATATATATATATATATATATTTTTTTTTTTTTTTTTTTTTTTTTTTTATAGCTATGTGTGCATATACGTGCATAGGATATATGCACACATAAAGCTTATTGTAGTTCCTTTGTTGCTTTTTGTGCATTTTCTTTTTATAATTGCTGCTAAATTGATTTTCATTGTTCATGCAAGTTGACAATAAAGATCTCTTTATCTTGATCTTTATGTATCCTCGCTCATCACGCCTCATTTCATGCTCCTCTGTGTGCACATATGCGAACTGGGATGGCCGGAATTGAAAGACAAATAAGCATTTCAAGAAGAATCTACAGAGACAGAGTATCAGGCTGTCAATTTAGCATTGCTAAGAGGTTTGTCCATTACATGGGGCATCCCATAATACAAACGGAGCACACTTTCTCCAATTAATGCACCCCCTTCGTTAGTTCTTCAAAGCTTTCATTTATTAATGCTTGTCCAGCTTTTTAATTGGAATTGGAAACCATGTAGAACTCTATCAGCAGGATGAGAACCCTTAACTCCCTGATTCACCCTGAAGGAACCCTTGAAGAACCTACACACCAGCATCAGTGTGAAAATAATCGGAAATAATTTGGGATTTGCATAAATTCAGAATGAAACGCCACGGATAACACACCCCTTACCAGGAGAAATAGGGGTGCGTGGATGATAGTACAGAATCCTGTCGGGTCGTTGAAGCTTACTGAAGGATCCTGAGTGGAGTGCGCGAGAGGTGTGCTGTGCTTTTTAACTCCAGGGTGAGACAGGACTTGTTTGGTGTCTATTTTAGGTTCTGTAGCCTTCGGAGAGATGATGAAGTTTTTAGTGACACTGCGGCGCTGGAATATTTCTCATGTAACAATAGAGGACGAAACCCAAACCAAGGACACAGACAGAGCTGGGGTACAGAGGGATATTTCTGTCTCGCCCACCGTGGCACCAGCTGGAGAGCGAAGAGAAGGGTGAGGCAGACGTCAGGGATGATGTGGGATTAACGTACCGCCTGATCCACAGCAAGATGGATTAACCCCGTCTGCCTCGGCACTGGGGGCCGCTCTGAAATAATAAAGAGCCTGGCAGATGGCACTGGTGCTGCACCTTATCAAAATAAAATTAAAAAATAAATAAATAAAAAAAACAGGATCGTTTTCTTAGATAATAACATTATTATTTTGAGAGATCGAGGGGGCGGGGCTTGAGCCAGATAAAACAGACATCTCTGATTCAGTTTTATTCGTGCGGCGTTCGGTGGTTTTAAAACAACTTTACAGAAGGAACAAAAAAGAAAAGCCCTGGAGTGGAACTCCAGTCACAAACAGAGCCCGTCCTTTCCCAGCGGGATTCTGATCTTAAACATTCTGAGTCGTGTTGCAGAACTTGAGAACCTACAGCAATAATCTCTGAAGGTTTGTAGAAGTTCCTAGAAAAAGTGTCACAAAGAAAAGTCTCAGAAAACCACTCAGACCTCCCTGGAACTTTCAGAGCATGTTCAACCTATTGGAAACCATTCGGAGAAGACAAGAACTGTTCTACTACTGAACTTCTGCACCGTTCTAGCTCATAGGAACATTTACACATCATTCAAGCTCATCAGAACACAAAGAAAGTCTTCAGTTTATATAAATTAGTGATTTTGAAAATTCCGGAGTTCCAGGTTAAGGGTTTCCCAGAAGAACAACTGAGGAACCCATGAAAGGAACCCCTTCATAGTTCTGTATGAGTCCCTCTGTTGAACCCGTTAACAGTTTATGGTTTCACCTTACAGCATGGTTCTCAATTATAAATGGGTTTCAAGTAAAAATCCTTAACAAAGATTTAAAACAACAACCCTCAGATATTCCACAAATTCCCGAAGAACCATTGAAGAACCCTTCAACAAAGTACCACACACAAAATGTTCAATTCCTGATAGGTTCTTGATCTTGAGGCGAAATCATATACTGAGTGATAATTAATGTGGTGCTTGTACTGCAGGTGGTGTAGTGGTCAGCACGTCCACCTCCCAGCAAGAAAGTCCTGGGTTTGATTCCCAGCTCTGGTGTTTCTGTGGGAAGTTTGCATGTTCTCTCCGTGCTTGTGTGGATTTCCTCTGGGTTTTCCAGTTTTCTCCCATCAACATGAACAGTTTGTTAATAGGCTGTTCCAAATCAACCCTAGAAATGAGTGTGAGTATGAATGGCTGTGCGAGTGTTGGTCCTGTGATGGCCTGGTGAACCATCACAGGATGTACCCCGCCATCACATAGAGTTGGCTGAGATGGGCGTCAGCCTTCTCGAGACTCTAATTAGGATGAAGCGGTTCAGAAAATCAATGAATGAATGTTTGTTCTGCACACTTTACCAGGTAACAGCCCCTTTCTCCAGGTTCTTCAGTGAGTTCTTCGGTGGGTTCTTCAAGAGTTCATTGAATAATTAAGGATTCTTGGATTACGAAAATGACTTCTACATCCATTTGAAGTAGGAAGATTTATTGTTTTTTTTTTTTATTGTTCCTCTCAAGAATCCATTAACCTCCATCGGCTATGACAGAGTTTCC
>CM045729.1:9261079-9263579 GCA_024760905.1 Plotosus lineatus | reverse complement strand
AAAGTGTCCAAGATAAGTAGTAAGGTTATTGTTGCTGTGCCCTACACACTATAAAGTGTCCTAGATAAATGATAAGGTTATAGTTGCTGTGCCCTAAACCCTATAAGGTGTCCAAGATAAGTGATAAGGTTATTGTTGCTGTGCCCTACACCCTATAATGTGTCCTTGATAAGTGAGGGTTTTTTGTTGCTCTGCCCTACATTATGTAGTGTCCAAGATAAGTGAGAGTTATTGTTGTTGTGCCCTACGACCTATAAAGTGTCCAAGGTAAGTGATACGGTTATTGTTGCTCTGCCCTAAACCCTATAAATTGTCCAAGATAAGTGATACGGTTATTGTTTCTGTGCTCTACACCCTATAATGTGTCCTAGATAAGTGAGGGTTTTTTGTTGCTGTGCCCTACATTGTGTAAAGTGTCCAAGATAAGTGATAAGGTTATTGTTGCTGTGCCCTATACCCTATTAAGTGCCCAAGAAAAGTGAGAGGTATTGTTGCTTTGCCGTACACCCTATAATGTGTCCAAGATAAGTGAGAGTTATTGTTGCTGTGCCCTACACCCTATAAAGTGCCCAAGATAAGTGAGAGTTATTGTTGCTGTGCCCTCCACCCTATAAAGTGTCAAAGATAAGTGATAAGGCTATTGTTGGTGTTTCCTACACACTATAAAGTGTCCCAGATAAGTGATAAGGTTATTGTTGATGTGCTCTACACCCTATGACGTGTCCAAGATAAGTGATGAGGTTATTGTTGCTGTTTCCTACACACTATAAAGTGTCCTAGATAAGTGATAAGGTTATAGTTGCTGTGCCCTAAACCCTATAAAGTGTCCAAGATAAGTGATAAGGTTATTGTTGCTGTGCCCTAAACCCTATTAAGTGTCCAAGATAAGTGGTAAGGTTATTGTTGCTGTTTCCTACACACTATAAAGTGTCCTAGATAAGTGATAAGGTTATTGTTGCTGTGCCCTACAGCCTATAATGTGTCCTTGATAAGTGAGGGTTTTTTGTTGCTCTGCCCTACATTATGTAAAGTGTCCAAGATAATTGAGAGTTATTGTTGTTGTGCCCTACGACCTATAAAGTGTCCAAGGTAAGTGATACAGTTATTGTTGCTCTGCCCTAAACCCTATAAAGTGTCCAAGATAAGTGAGAGTTATTGTTTCTGTGCTCTACACCCTATAATGTGTCCTAGATAAGTGAGGGATTTTTGTTGCTGTGCCCTACATTGTGTAAAGTGTCCAAGATAAGTGATAAGGTTATTGTTGCTGTGCCCTATACCCTATTAAGTGTCCAAGAAAAGTGAGAGAATATTGTTGCTGTGCCGTACACCCTATAATGTGTCCAAGATAAGTGAGAGTTATTGTTGCTGTGCCCTACACCCTAAAAAGTGTCCAAGGTAAGTTAGAGTTATTGTTGTTGTGCCCTATACCGTATAAAATGTCCTAGATAAGTGATAAGGTTATTGTTGCTGTGCCCTACACCCTATAAAGTGTCCATGATAAGGGAGAGTTATTGTTGCTGTGCCCTAGACCCTATAATGTGTCCTAGATAAGTGAGGGTTTTTTGTTGCTGTGCCCTTCATTGTATAAAGTGTCCAAGGTAAGTTAGAGTTTTTGTTGCTGTGCCCTACACCCTATAAAGTGTCCAAAATAAGTGAGAGTTATTGTTGTTCTGGTCTACACCCTATAAAGTGTCCAAGGTAAGTGAGAGTTTTTGGTGCTGTTCCCTACACTCTATAAAGTGTCCAAGATAAGTGGGGGTTATTGTTGTTGTGCCCTACACCCTAAAAAGTGCCCAAGGTAAGTGAGAGTTATTGTTGCTGTGCCCTACACCCAATAAAGTGTCCATGATAAGTGAGAGTTATTGTTGTTGTGCCCTACACCCTATAAAGTGTCCAAGGTAAGTTAGAGTTATTGTTGTTGTGCCCTATACCCTATGAAGTGTCCAAGAAAAGTGAGAGTTATTGTTGCTGTGCCCTAGACCCTATAATGTGTCCTTGATAAGTGATGGTTTTTTGTTGCTCTGCCCTACATTATGTAAAGTTTCCAAGATAAGTGACAGTTATTGTTGTTGTGCCCTACACCCTACAAAGTGTCCAAGATAAGTGATAAGGTTATTGTTGCTGTGCCCTACACCCTATTATGTGTCCAAGAAAAGTAATAAGATTATTGTTGATGTGCCCTACACACTATAAAGTGTCCAAAATAAGTGAGAGTTATTGTTGTTCTGGTCTACACCCTAAAAAGTGCCCAAGGTAAGTGAGAGTTATTGCTGTTGTGCCCTACACCCTATAAAGTTCAGTTCAGTTCATTTTCTGTAACCGCTTCATCCTAATTAGGGTCACGGGGAGGCTGATGCCCATCCCAGCCAACTCAGGGCGAGGGCAGAGTACACCCTGGACAGCTCGCCAGGCCATCGCAGGGCGGAAACACACCGACGGCTTTGCAGCCTACTCTTGTCGAAAGTCAGCAATGGTTCTTTTACATGCCTCACACCATAGA
>CM045729.1:9231079-9251079 GCA_024760905.1 Plotosus lineatus | reverse complement strand
GTGCACAGAAGAAAAGAAGGAACTATACCAGGGGTGTCAAACCCACAGAGGGCCACGTGCTGCAGGTTCTTGTTTCAACCAAGCAGCAGCAACACACCTGACTTTGCTCATTTAATTATTTGAACTGAGTCTTCAGGCATACACATACACACACACTTACACACACATACACATACCTATACACATACATACATATATATATATATATATATATATATATATATATATATATATATATATATATATATATATACAGTGAGTGGTCAACTTACGACCGCGTTTGGTTCCGGCAGACCGTTAGTAACTCGATCTGGTCGTATGTCGACTTTCCGTCCAAATACACTCACGCCAAACAAAAACAGATGAATAAATCTCGCGCATTTGAATCTATACATCTATTTTCAATTCCACGTCACTGTGACACGCAGCGGAGAGCCAATCCTTTCTGTACTCCACTGTGTGGGCGGGTCCGATAGCTTCAAACTCCAATTTTATTGGATTATAACAACAGCCACAGACTGCGCGTGTTGTTTGAGTAAAGAGATAAATTTCCCTCGTTTTGATCGGCTCATTTCCACGAAGCCAAGCACAGCTGGCAAGCAAACACAAATGGACAGACATGGAAAAACTTCAACCCGCAGAGCAGCTGATTGCCAAAACTTGGGACGCGCTTCCTGTCACTTAAACACTGCAGTGTGTGAGTCCAATAAATTTAGAGTTTCAAGGTATGGGACCCGCCCACACAGAAAGGATTGGCTCTCAGCTTCGCACCACAGTGACATGGCATTTAAAGTAGATGAATAGATTTGCTCTGAGCAGTTAGAAACTGAAGCTGCATCATCTCCTGCTTGGCCTTTTAAGATGCTGGCGCTGCCGACAGCACAAACAACTGTCGTACACAACACTCGCACTGCACTGCCATGAGTCATGTTTCACCACTTTTTCAGTCGTAAAGTCAATCGGACGTAACTCGCTTAGGTCGTAAGTCGATGACTCACTGTACATATATATATATATATATATATATATATATATATATATATATATATATATATATATATATATATATATATATATATATATATACATGTACATCCTATATACAACACATGTATACACATACATACCTATATACTATATACAGGGATCCCTCACTGTCCTCAGTTAATTGGGACCGAGATCCCTGTATATAGTATATAGGCATGTGTGTGTATACATGTGTTGTATATAGGATGTATGTGTATATAATGTATATACAAAAGCGCCATCTTAATAATTCAAACACACCATTCAAACAATGCGCGAGTTGCTTTCCCATCAGTTGTCTCCCAACACTCCGCCTCACTGGCCTCCCATTGGCTAGGAGGAAGCTGAATCTCCATAATACAGTACTGTACCCATAATGCTTTTCGTGTGCCTCGACCCATTGTTCAACACACGCGTGAAGGAGAGTTGTACTGTTGGTTCGTGAGTTTTGTGAGGTTTTTTTGAGTGTGCTCATTGCAGCGTTATTTTTCGTTATTAATCATGAGCCCCAAGAAAATAAAAGTACACATACATACAGATGCGCTCGCACGCACGCAGATGCGCACCTCACAACAATGTAACTAGTTTTGACGGGAGATTTTGTTTTTTTTTTGTTGTTGTTTATTTGTTTGTTTTGTGTTTGTTTGTTTTGTTTTGTTTTTTCATAATTAGCCTTGTTTTTGCGGCATTTTTCTTAACTTTTTCCCCCATTTTTCCTTAATTTCCTTATTTTTTAATTCGATGAATATTTAAAAAAAAAAATCCACGATGCACTGAAGCTGCATTAATTGAAGCACATAGTAGCGATGGATCCCTGTATACACATATACACACATATATATATACACACACACATACATCCTACTTGCACACATATACATACATTATACATACATGTATCCTATATACACATATATATACACACATCGCTATATATAAACATATACACACATACTGTATGTATATCCTGCATACACATATAAACACATACCTATATATACCCGTATAGATACATATATCCTACATACACCTATACACAGAAGGGTGAATGATGGTAGTGCCTGATATACTCTGGGTAAGAGGTGCAGCTGCTAAAATGTTATGATGTTCGAGACCTGGTAAACATGAATATTGCTGTTAAACATGAGTATTGTACGGTACATTAAGATGGTCTGGCTTGATGTTTCTTCAGTCAGTGTGTGACGCTGGTGGTGGTGCTGGTGGTGGGATTACATGTTTGAGAGCTTGTGGGTAAACGCTGTTCATGAGTCTGTTAGTTTTTGTTTTCAGTGTCCTGTATCATTTTCAGGAGGGGAGAGGGGAGAAAAGGGCGTGTCCATTATGTGTCGGGTCCCTGGTAATTTCACTGGCTTGCCTCTGAAGTCAGTGTAGTTCCAATTACCTGTTATGCTCTCCTCACCACCCTCTGCAAAGCCTTCCTGTCCTCTGCAGTACATCTGCTAACCCACACTGTACAGCGTAGGTCAGGAGGCCTTTGATGGCAGAGCGATAAAAGTTCATCACTACAGGTTGGGGTAGATGGGCTTGTCGGAGCTTCCTGAGGATGTACATCCTTTGTTTTGCTCTCATCAGCTGGTGGGAAATGTTTGTGGTTCAGGTGAAGTCACCAGAAATGTGTACTCCAAGAAACTTCAAGCACTCCACCCTCTCTACCTCCTGTCTATCAATGTAGTAGGTGGTGTGCTCAGTTTGTTTCAATAATCTGAAGCCCATTATCATCTCCTTGGTTTTGGATGGGTTTAGTTTCAAATCATTGTTGTTGCACTGATAACGCAGGTGCTGGACTTCCTTCCTATAGGCTGACTTGTTGCTATATTATCAGACCTATGACAGTGGTGTCATCAGGGAATTTGATGATGGTGTTGCTGGTGTGAGTGTGGGAACAGTTGTGTGTGAAGAGGGAGAAGAAGAAAGGACTAAGAACACACCCCTGTGGTGTACCAGTGTTCAGGGTGAGAGTGGAGGAGATGTGGCCTGCTATACTGATGGGGCTTTTTGAAATAAATAAATGTGCGAATGGCCAAAAAAAAAAAAAATTGGGATCTGTGATTGGTTGCTCTGGTATATGTTGATCAAAGATTGGTCATTAATGAAACTGGTGACTTGTGATTGTCCAACTGGAATAATGGTGATGAATGATTGGTTGTTTGTGGATATTAGTGGTCATTGATCAGACAGCACGGCAATTCAATGTAAATGCATCCATGTGCTCATTTTTTATACAGCCTATTAGGTTCATGGGGAGGCTGAAACTTATCTCAGCCTACATTGCATGAAGGCAGAAAACACTGAACAGCTCACCATATCAATACGCCCCTCACACACACACACACACACACAACCATTTATACTCACAACTAGGATCAATTTGGACCCACCGACTAGCCTATTGTGCATAACTTTTTGAGAGGAGTCAGTTGAGGTGGATCAGGTATTTGGTTAGAATGTCTCCTGAGTGTCTCGGTGGTGTGGTGTTCCAGTCATGTCCAACAGGGAACAGACCCCAAGGTTGACCCAGAACACACTGGGTGGACTATGTGTCTTGGCTGGTCTGGGAACGCCTCAGTGCCCACCTCCCCCCACCCCCCCGAAAAACTGTAGGAAGTGGCTTGGAAGAGGGATGTCTGAACCTCACTGCTTAAGTTTTCGCCTCTGTGACCTGACCCTGGGCCTGGCAGAATATGATGATGATGATGATGATGATGATGATGATGATGCATATCTTTTGACTGTAAGAGGAAACCAGAGTACCCAAGGGAAACCGGTGAACATGCAAACTCCACTTGGAAATACCCTTGCCAAAACTTGGGATTTGGACCCAGGACCTTCTTGCTGTGAGGTGGATGTGTGAATCACTACACCGCAACGCTGCCTAATTTAAATGCATGTCTTGTAAAAATTTCCTCCATGTATAAACTGAACAGAAGAATTGGTTTGTTGCTGTCTGGTGTAGTCACATGCTGTTCATCAGTTCGGTCCACTGAGAATCTGGGACGAGATGTTTTTGTTTGTGAGATTTCATCAATAATAAACCGAACTTTAAGCGTACTCATGCACAGCTGGTTCTGATGTGTGCAGTGTGTATTCCCATGCCCCGAGGTTATGGATTTAATTCCAGACTGCAGTGTGTATAATGTTTGATTGATCGATCCAGTTTCTGCAGTTTTAGAAATAACTCTGACTCTCTGGTACACAATAAAGTCAGTGTTTAATCGAACACAACATAAAGTATGTGAGTGCATGCGGTTTAAAAGTACTTTTTATTATAAGTTAAAGTAAAAAAAAAAAAAAAAAAAAAAAAAAAAAGGATTCACCAATTCAAAAAACCTGAACTGCCAAATGAGAGAAGAGTGAATCTCAAACCCAGACTAAATGACTCACCGATTCAAATACTGACTCACTGAAAAACAGGTAAGTTAATCTCAGGCAAGAGAGAACAATTCATTTATTTAAACACTGACATGATGAAGAAAAGAGGAGTGAACCTCATTAATGATGAACAGATTCACTGAGTCATAATCTGACTCACTGAACATGAATAATTTAACTCAGTGTACTGAACAAAAGATTCACTGAATCAAGATTCATTATACATGTGAATATGACTCGCATTGTACGGACAGATCAAGGATGTACAAAATAACCCAAATCATTCACAGTGCTTCTACCTCACAGCAAGAAGGTCCTGGGTTCGAGTCCAGAGCTTGGTGACAGTGTTTCTGTGTTGAGTTTGCATGTTCCTCCATGTTTGTATTGGTTTCCTCGGGGTACTCCAGTTTCCAGCAACAGTCAAAAAAAAAACAAAAAAAAAACATGTACAGTGGGCTAGCTGGCTGTTCCTAATTGCCCCTAAGTGTGAATGTGTGTTGCTCTGTGATGGCCTGGTGTACTGTTCAGGATGTACCCCTGCTTCAGTATCGGCTGAAATAGGTCTCAACCCCACCTGCATCCTATATTGTAGGATTAAGCAGTTTGAAAAATGAGTGAGTGAGTCACTCATAAAAACTGGATTATTTTGAATGAAATAAATTTACTTCAGCGTCCAGTTCAGCTCTTCTCATTTTTTTATCCTTCCATCCTTCTCTCTGTCTCTTTATACTTCTGTCCATTTATCATTTCCAAATCCTTTACGTCCTCACTGTGCACTGAGCACGCAAAATCTCACCAATTTGACAAATGGACATTCGTTCATTCATTCATTCATCTGGTCATTAATTTATTTATTCATTCATTCATCTGTTCATTGATTCATTTATTCATTCATTCATATGTTCATTGATTCATTAATTCATCTGGTCATTGATTCATTTATTCATTCATTCATCTGTTCATTGGTTGATTTATTCATTCATTCATTTACCTATTCATTCATTCATTCATTCATGTATCTGCTCATTGGTTGATTTACTCATTCATCTGTTCATTGGTGCATTCATTCATTCATTCATTCACTCACTCATCCACTCACTCTTTTGTTTGTTCATTCATTCATTCATTCATTTGTTTGTTTATTCATTCATTCATATACTCATTCATTTGTTCATCTGTTCAGTCATGCATTCATTCATTGATTTGCTCATTCCTCCATTCCTTCCTTCCTTCCTTCATGCATTCATTCATTCATCTGTTCATTCATTAATTTTTTTCATTGATTTATCTGTTCATTCATTCATTCATTCCTTTATCTATATATTAATCTGTGCATATATTAATTAATTAATTCATCCGTTCATTCATTCACCTGTTCATTCATTCATCCAATTATTCTTTTTTTTCAATTTTTCATTAATTACTTCTTTCACTCATTTATTCACTCGTTCATCTGTTCAATCTTTTGTTGGTTTTTGTTTACTTTTGTTCTAATTATTATTTACAAATTCACTCATTTATTTTTCAAAGTCTTTTCGATGTCCTAGCAAGTGCTGCTGCAACAATCATAAACAAGAACCAACGTCATGAGTGTCAGTGAACCCCACTCGTTTATCGAGGTTTTTATATTCTGTTGATCCTTCTTTCAGTCTGCTTCTCGGTCTGTTTTTTCCTCAATAAATCCATCGAATAAACTTGTTGAACCTGAATCCAAATTACAGGAGGAACAGAATCCTCTCATTCTCTTATTCTTTGAACAGTTTACCATGGAAACAGGGACGTAAACAAGTGAGATTCCTACCGCCATGGTTGAAGTGGCTGCAGCGGTCAGGGTTAGCCTGGACACTACATCCGAGGTCCCACCTTCGTTTTACTCTCCACTCATCCATCTATCCATTATCGTTCATTCCCCCTTCCATCAATCCATCTGTTTATATATTCATCCATCCTAATGCCACTGCTATCCTTCATTTTATCCATCCATCTACATACCTTTTCCTGTCTTTCCACAATCCATTGTTCAAGTCATTCTCCAACCCACAATACAACCAACATTTGTCCATCTATAATTACTTCCATCTATTTATCTCTCCTCCTCAATGTCACACCATCCACTTATCCATCCATCCATCCATTCATCCATCCGTTTATTTAACTTACTTACCAAATCCACTTCTTATTTGTATATCTTTTACTGCCTCACTTCATTTAAACATACATCCAGCCTCATTATTATAATTTCATTCTTCTACCCATCCCCACACCCATCCTTCCAACCTGCTACCCGCTCACCCCTCCATCCATTCATCCACCCATCCAACCATCCATCCCCACACCCATCCTTCTAACCTGCCACCCACTCATACATCCATCTATTCATCCACCCATCCATCTATCCATCCATCCCCTTACCTATTCTTCCAACCTGCCACCCATCCATCCATTCATCTTGCCATCCATCCATCCCCACACCCATCCTTCCAACCTACCACCCGTCCATCCATCCATTCATCTAGCTATTCATCCATCCATCCCTACACCCATCCTTCCAAACTGCCACCCATCCATCCATCAATCCATCCATCCTCCCATCCAATGATCTATCCATTGATCTATTCATCCAGCCATACATCTATCCATTCATCCCACACGCATCCTTCCAACCTGCCACCCATCCATCCATCCATCCCCACACCCATCCTTCCAACCTGACACACATCCATCCATTCATTCATCTAGCCATCCATCCATCCCCACACCCATCCTTCCAATCTACCACCTGTCCATCCATCCATTCATCTAGCCTAACATCCATCCATCCCCACACCCATCCTTCCAACCTGTCACCATCTAGCTATCCCTTCATCCACCCATCCATCTATCCATCCATCCCCACACCCATCCTTCCAAACTGCCACCCATCCATCCATCCTTCCATCCATTGATCTATCCATTCGTCTAATCATCCACTCATCCTTCTATCCATCTATACTAACACCCAAATCCTCCATCTGTTTATTAACTGTTTATTATGTTCTCTACATTTACCTTTTGTCCCTAATGCATCTGTTCATAAACAAGTGGATACTTTTGATTGTTTTTGTGTTCTATTTATTCATCTGTTCTTTACCACCTCACACAACTATCCCTACATCCATCCATTCTCACTCTCTGCACCTATGCATCTATCCTCTATTCTTATTTCATCCTCATTCATTCATCTTTCATTCTGCTCCTGTCCTCCATCACCTCACACCTGTCCTTTCATCCATAAATATCTTCTGATAATCAAGTGAAGTGAGCACAGACTCTGGGAGAGAGAGAGAGAGAGAGAGAGAGAGAGAGAGAGAGAGAGAGAGAGAGAGAGAGAGTTTAATGGACACACACAGCCTTATCTGTTCAACCACCTCTACAGATTTTTTTCAATTTGCTCATATGTATTCTACATCCATCCATCCATCAATCCATCCATCCATCTATCCACCCGTCAACTTAGGATCCAACCCAAAATCCATCTGTTCCTGCATGCATATTAAATATAATAAAATGACCCAGAAGTGTTTGCGTAACTATCCACTGTGTGCGCTGCAACTACTTTCAAACACACACACACACACACACACACACACACTTACACGCACACTCACACACACACACACTCTCTCTCTCTCTCACACGCACACTCTCACACACACACACACTCTCTCTCTCTCACTCTCACACTCTCTCTCTCTCTCTCTCTCTCTCTCTCTCTCTCTCTCTCTCTCTCTCTCTCTCTCTCTCTCTCTCTCTCTCTCTCTCTGTTCTTGGCTGTTCCTGGAGTACTTGTGCAGAACTTGGAGTAATGAATTGGGCTGCAGTGAACCAGTCATTATGTAACATGAAGTAAATGGAGTTTGGCGTGAAGGTCCTTCTGCCATCTGCTCAGAGATAAACACCGTGTGAACGAGAGAACACGCTCAGGAAGGAAGGAGAGAAAGAGACAGATAAGAAGACAGAAAGAAGAAAATGACTGCTTTCCCTCTGAGCGTGTTTACATGAACTAGTTTCCCATCCATTTCTTCAGTACTAGATCTATCCCTCCATCCATAAATCCATTCATCCATCCATCCAACACCCATCTTATTTATCCCATCCATTTATCCACCTACCCACTACTCTTCTATGTACCCATCCATCCATCTATCCTTTCATCTTTGCTGTATTTTCATCCAATCATCCAGGTCCCATCATTTTAACCCTCCATCTATTCATCCATTCATCCATCCATACTGTACTTTCATCCATTCATCCCACCATCCAGTACCCATCAATGTACCCCCATCAATGCATTCTTCCAGCCATAGTGAATGGCGATCCATACATACATTTTGTCTTTTAATCCATTCATTTATCCATTCAGTACTCATCCATTTACCCAATTCATCAATCCATCCATCATCCATTCATCCATCCACCTATACCTCCATCTACATTTATCCATTCATACCATCCTACAGTACTCATCCATCAATCCATACTTATCTACTGCCTATTCACAAAGTACCATTTACTTCTGGACACACTTATCCAGAGTGACTTTCATTTCTATCTATCTATCTGTCTGTCTGTCTGTCTGTCTGTCTGTCTCTTTGTGTGTCTCTCTATCCATGTCTTTAGACCAGCCATCCCTCTGTCCTTGTATTGACAGAGAAGGAGAAGCACCACTCCTGACTGTATATATTTATAAATTATGACGCTATTACAGTGATCTTTTCCTTTTTAATACTTAATTTGCACATTTACTCATTCACACAGAAATGCCACTTGTCTGTCTCTCTCCTATTCCAGTTATAATGTCACTTAACAACCATGTGTCTTACATCATGTCGGTTCCCATGGCTACCCATCTCCATGTGCCTGATAAATGTGTTTTTCACCCTTGTGAAAATTAAATGGCTGCTTTTCCCCAGTTTTCCATCACGAGCGCCGGTTCTCATCAGACCAGAGAACTAAGTCACCGTAAAGGACATTAGCAGGACTCCCGATGTGGATATATTTTTTTTTCATTTGGCATGAGCTTGAGTGTGTGAAAGAACGTTCGTGTGAAAGGTCACCACTTTTTGAGATTCCTCATCGGATTCCCTCTCAGAGTGCCGGAGACTTTATGTCAAAATTGACAATCTGACTTTTATAGAATGAAATATATTTCAGTCCTCTTTGCTCGGTTCAGTGTAAAATAAGCATAAACCATTAGGTAGAGGGAGAGATGGGCGTAAACCATTAGATGTAGTGTAAAATGGGTATAAACAATTATGAGTATTGTGAAATTGGCGTAAACACTAAGATGTAATTGAAACGGGTGTAAATGCCTCGGTGCAGTGTGAAATGGCGTAGACCACTAGATAGAGTATGAAATGGGTATCAACACTTAGACATAGTGTGAGATGGATGTAAACCATTTAGATAAAGTGCGAAATGGGCATAAATACTTAGATGTAGTGTGAAATGGGTATAAACCATTAGCTATAGTGTGAAATGGGCGTAAACCATTAGCTGTAATGTGAAATGGGCATAAACACTTAGGTGTAGTGTAAGATGGGCGTGAACCATTAGATAGAGTGC
Organism: Plotosus lineatus; assembly: GCA_024760905.1. Lineage (NCBI taxonomy): Eukaryota > Metazoa > Chordata > Actinopteri > Siluriformes > Plotosidae > Plotosus > Plotosus lineatus. The sequence goes on along the minus strand of CM045729.1, from coordinate 9,241,059 downwards.
GAAATGGGCGTAAATACTTAGATAGACTGTGAAATGGGCATAAACCATTAGCTGTAGTGTGAAATGTGCCTAAAAGACTGGATAAAGTGTGAAATGGACGTAAACACTTCGGTTTAGTGTGAAATGGGCGTAAACCACTAGATAGAGTGTGAAATGGGCGTAAACACCTAATTGAAGTGTGAAATGGGCGTAAACCATTAGCTGTAGTGTGAAATGGGCATAAATGCCTCGGTGACATGTGAAATGGGCATAAACCACTAGATAGAGTGTGAAATGGGCGTAAACGCTTAGGTTTAGTGTGAAATGGGTGTAAAACACTGGATAGAGTGTGAAATGGGTGTAAACCATTAGATGTAGTGTGAAATGGGTGTAAATGCTTAGGTGCAGTGTGAAATGGGCGTAAACCACTAGATAGAGTGTGAAATGGGCATCAACACTTAGGTGTAGTGTGATATGGGCGTAACCCATTAGATAGTGTGCGAAATGGGCATAAATACTTAGATGTAATGTGAAATGGGTATAAACCATTAGCTGTAGTGTGAAATGGGCGTAAACCATTAGCTGTAATGTGAAATGGGCATAAACACTTAGGTGTAGTGTAAGATGTCGTGAACCATTAGATAGCGTGTGAGATGGGCATAAACCATTAGCTGTAGTGTGAAATGGGCGTAAATGCCTCGGTGACGTGTGAAATGGGTGTAAACCACTAGATAGAGTGTGAAATGGGCGTAAACGCTTAGGTTTAGTGTGAAATGGGCGTAAACAACTAGATAGAGTGTGAAATGGGCGTAAACGCTTAGGTTTAGTGTGAAATGGGCGTAAACAACTAGATAGAGTGTGAAATGGGCGTAAACAACTAGATAGAGTGTGAAATGGGCGTAAACACTTAGGTGAAGTGTGAAATGAGCGTAAACCACTAGCTGTAGTGTGAAATGGGCGTAAATGCCTCGGTGACGTGTGAAATGGGCATAAATACTTAGATATAATGTGAAATGGGTATAAACCATTAGCTGTAGTATGAAATGGGCGTAAACACTTAGGTGTAGTGTAAGATGGGTGTGAACCATTAGATAGAGTATGAAATGGGCATAAACGCTTAGGTTTAGTGTGAAATGGGCGTAAACAACTAGATAGAGTGTGAAATGGGCGTAAACACTTAGCTGTAGTGTGAAATGGGCGTAAATGCCTCGGTGACGTGTGAAATGGGTGTAAACCATTAGCTGTAATTTGAAATGGGCGTAAACACTTAGGTGTATTGTAAGATGGGCGTAACCCATTAGATAGAGTGCAAAATGGGCATAAATACTTAGATGTAATGTGAAATGGGTATAAACCATTAGCTGTAGTGTGAAATGGGCGTAAACACTTAGGTGTAGTGTAAGATGGGTGTGAACCGTTAGATAGAGTGTGAAATGGGCGTAAATGCTTAGGTGAAGTGTGAAATGGGCGTACACCGTGAGACAGAGTGTGAAATTGGAATAAATCACCAGATGAAGTGTAACATGGGTTTAAATCCCCAAATGTAGCGTGAAATGGGCGTACACCACCAGGTCTAGTCTGGTGTAAACTTGATCCTGTTAACTCGACATCATATAAAGTAAGAATAGCTCAGTAACTGCAGAGTAGAAAATAATGTATATATTTTAATAAATTATGCATATATTATAACTATCAGGTGATAATCTGGTCTTGTACATGTCTTGTGTAAATCTTTAGTTTAAAGGCAGTGATGTCATCACTCCTGGTTGTTGTTTTTTTGGTCTATTCAATATTATTTTATTTTAAAGTGAGGTGTGAAGGTGTGCGTGAAGAATTATTAGAAAATAAAAAAGAAACCATCAAAAAAAGAAAAAAATTATCCATCAAATAATACATCAGTTGAAGAGTTTTGCCTTTCGCTCACTCCCTCGTTGATGAGGAGGCTCGGCCCATGTCCTGAAGTTAATGTAAAACCCTGACAGGCCACATCCTTCAGCCGCATCCTGTTATTAACTCCATGACCAATGGCTGCAGTCAGAGTGTGTAACCTCACTCATCTACTCTCATAACGACATCATGGCCAACGGGGAGAAGCCAAAAAAGAGGAAAAAAATTACCCCTCCATCCTTGGGTCAGTGTAAATCACTGCACTACATCTAGTACACGTTCCAGAAGTCGGATGGACGAGTGATACACACATGCTGACACACTCCAAATATGTTCTCAGAGAGGGAGAGTGTGTAGAGGAGAAATATGATGACAGATCCGCCTGTGAATCTTTTTTAATGGTTTCCATTCCTGTAAGTGAAGACGGAGGGAGCGCGGGATAGACGATGCACGAGGGTCTCGTGTAAAGTCAGCCGCTGTGATCGAGCGGCGTACAGAGTGAATCACGTGCATGGAGTAACAAATTCTCACTAAACTCACTTGGCGTAGCTTAAATAAAGTCGAGTTCACTTAGTCGTTTCAGCCGTTATTATATATTATATGTATTATATACACAGAACACAGAAACTGTTGATGTTGTAATACAAATTTGAGGCAGTGTAAATGAGTCAGATGGTCACTCGGCGGTAATAAAATTAAACTTGCTGTTTATTATGTTTTAATAGCTCACAGACGCAGATATGGAAGAGCGCTGATGCTAATTGGAAGCTAAAAGCTAATATTGGTGCTTTTTCACCCATGTGAACACAGCGATTTCGTTTTAATATCTCGAATCGATGAACATGTTCAAAGTGTAAAACTTGAATTATTCCCAGCAGTGCACGTCGAAGCGTAAGAAACACATGTATAAAATGCAACGTTCCGTTCGAAAGCATCTGGAATTTTGTAGCATGAAGGAGTCTATCAACATGAGAACAGATGCTACTGAGTGAAAAAGAATTAAAGAAAAATCAACACCAGCCAGCTGTGTGTAATCAAGGGAAACATCAAAATGTTGAAACAAATCAGCTCCGAAAAAGAAAAAAAAATCAGTTAATCAATCAAGAGAAAGAAATGTGGCGTTATGTGATTTATTTGAAGACATTGATGGGACGAGCCTCTAGTATCAGCACTTTCTATCAATCAGAGATAAAGATGAAGTGACTATAAGATTCCTGATACGATGTAATATAGAGAAGCTACAGTGTGTAAAACCTGAACGCCAGGAGTTCGAACTGTCAGATTTCTCGAGTGGAACGTTTTCACTAATCTCCAGGGACCAAGCCGTCCGCATGAACGCCGATATTTTCACTCATCAAATTCATTTGACTTACCGGAGACATTCTGTTAGATTTCTTCACAAAATGTTCTTTCAGTGTTAGCTTCGAGTATTTACACACACATGCGCGCACACACACACACACACACACACACACAAACACATAAACCTGCTTCAAATTTTTCATTAGATAAAAGCACTGAGCTCAATCAGGATCACAACCTCAAAGCAAATCAAATTAATATCAGCAATTCAAATCAATTGCGCAGAGAGCGAAGATTATTTTGCAAGATCACTTTGTTCAAACTTTCGATGTTTATGGCATTTTCGAAACAAACCATAAAAAAAATTTACTTGAGATGATAAAAAATGAATTATTATTGTTTAGGTGTTTACATTAGTGAGGGGTAAGTGGTCCTCACTCTTCTGACATCGTTCTCCTGTCCACATTATCTTTTGATGTGACTTCTATGAAGACAATCTTGTACAAGACGTTGCTGCACAAGATCCGTGCAAAAACCACATCTTTTCATCTTTACCCCATCCACCAGTTCGTCCTGCCCCTTCCTCCCTGACTGCTGAAGACTTTTCTGACTTCTTTGATAGAAAGATTAAAAAATCTATCAGACATCCACTCCCACCCCAGCTTCTATTCTGGTAGTAGGTCTTTGTCAGTTGATGTAGACTATGGAAATTGCGCCAGCCTAGAGAAAGTCTGGTTTTGCCTCAGCGACAGCTTGGATGTGGCTGGTGAGGCCAGTGCGAGAGTGGCAATCTCGGCCACATTGGCTGTAGGTGTGGTTAGTTAGGGTGGCGGCATTGATGTGCGCCTTCCGCTTAGATCTCTAGATCTATCCTACACATAATAGATTCCAATATTTCAACTGAAGAAATCATGCAAAGTGATCTCATCATGTAATCATGTACTACCTGCTCACTGAATCCAATCTCTTTCACATTACCATGGAACCTTAGAGACCATCTCTCAAGACCTCTACCAACACTTTACCAGCCCTATCATCAATAACTCCATATCATCTGGTCATTTAGCAACAACATTCAATTGAGCCACGGTTCCATCCATTCTGAATAAACTCTCTTTATCTCCGTGAGACATCAGCAACTACAGACTGATATTGCTTTTCTCTTTTCTTTCAAGAATTATTGCCACAACCTTAAGCAGACTGGCTTCAAAGCAGCACATTCCACAGAGACTGCACTTTTGGCTGTCATAGAGAAGTGGCATGCAGCAAGGTCAGCCAAGAGGTCATCGGTCCACATCCTTCTAGAACTTTAGCAAAAGTTGACACAGTAAACCATAAGACTCTCTTGTCCATCTCCAGGGGTCTTGGAATTAGTGGTTCAGCATGGAAATGGCTTGCTTCCTACCTGAAAGGTTATTCATAACAGGTTACAAAAAGGATATCCTCGTCTGCTTCAAACAGACTACCAACTGGCATTCCCCAGGGCTCAGTAATTGGTTCACTTCAGTTTCCCTTTATACTAGGTACCTTAGTGATATCCTTACATGGGTCTTCATACCACTGCATTGCAGATGACACCCAGCTTGTCCTCTCTTTCCTCCTTTAGACACATGTTTCTGTCTGGAGCTCTGCATGCCAGGAAAATATTTCATTATGGATGGCAGCTCACCCCACCTAAAGCTTAGTCCCAGCAAGACTGAACTGTTGTTCATCCCAGTTGATTAATCCCCATAGCAAGATCTTGTAAGTTCCCCTGACAACTCTTTGACCTCTCCTTTAGTCACTGCACAAAGCCTTAAGGTAACCATGAACAGCCTCCTGTCGTTCTCCTCTCATACGGGTAATCTTTCTTGATCAACCACAGTCATTTTTCTCTCATACGGGTAATCTTTCTTGATCATGTTCATTTGTCCTTTGTAATATTCAAATGATTTGTCTGTTTCTTTAAACTAAAGCCACTCAGATACTTGTTCAGTCCCTTGTCATCTGAAGGCAAGACTACTGCAACCCACTCCTGGCAGGCCTGCCTTTGAGTACAATTTGACCCTTGGAACTAATTACAAGTTTTTCCACATCACTGCACTGCTACACTCTTTCCGTTGGCTTCCTGTAGCTGTTCGTTTCAGATTAAAAAAACTAATGTTAGCCTACAAATCTTAAAATGGACATGCACCCTCCAACCTCAAAGCACTTATTACACTCCATATTGCACCGCATTCTCTCCCAGCACTGCGAGATTTGTCTCTCCTATCAATGTAAAGGAAATATGCATCTAAACTCTTCTCTATTCTGGCACCAAGGTAGTGGAATGAACTCCCTCGAGCTGAGTCACTGGGTGTTTTCAATCTTTATTGGAAGTACTTGGATAAGCACTATGATTCACACAAAACACACACACACACACACACACACACACACACACACACACACACACACACACACACACACACAAAGCTCTAGCCGCTGAGTTTTGACTGATGGTATACTGAGCCTCTGTCCTAGTGAACCAGTATCAGATTATATCCACTGATAATGACTTTAAAGCACTTCTTTAAGTCACTCGAGATAAGGATCTCTGCTAAATGCGGTATATGGAGTAGTGGATTCTTTATTTTTAATTCTTGAGTTCTAGCCCCACAGTCAAAGGGTCCTGGGTTCGTATCCCAGGCTCAGCAAAGGCCATTTATGTGTTGAGTTTGCATGCTCTCCCCATGCATGCATGGCTTTCCTCTGGCTATCTCAGTCTCACCTCACAGTCCAAACTTATGGACATTACTTTGCACATTAATTGCTGACTAGGTGTGAATGCTTTGGGTTGTGTGCAAGTTTGCCCTGCAGTGGAGTGGCAGAATGGTCACAGTGTACCCTGCCTTCTCACAGTGTCCCCAGTCTTGTTATGACCTGAACAGGATTAATCCGTTTAGCAAATGAATGAATGAGAAGAGTGAAAAAAAAACAACCCACACTTAATTTCTCTCGCACAACTACAAATCTCAGCCGAGGGTATTTTTGCATGGAGAATGTTTGCACGCTCTCCGTGAGCTTCTGGGGGGTTTCCCCCAAAGTAATCAAGTTTCATCCAGTAGTCCGTACACATACACATAAGTTTTGAAGGTGAGCCTGTGGTCTGCTGAGATTGACTTCAGCTTTCTCCGTGACCCTAACAGATAAACATTACAGATAATGGGTGGATGTATTCACCGTGCTTAAGTTTATTAGCCATCATGTGATGACTGAGAGAAATACAAGTTGCCTTTGCATTCATTGTGGGGCCGGTGGCATAGTGGTTAGGATGCTGCGCTCATGATCGGGAGGTTGTGTGTTCAAATCCCAGTTAGACCCCCACTGTGCTAAGACCCCTGGGCAAGGTCTTAACCACAAGTGTGCCTCTGTCCACACAGCAGTATAAATGGTACCAGTAAAATATACTGGGAAGGGAACCTGCGATGGACTAGTGTCCCATCCAGGAGGAGTTGAATTCCTGGTGTCTTCACGCTACGGAAACCAGGAATAAGCACCGGCCTGATGAGCCACTAGGCTCGGGTGTAAAAAGCCCAACAGACTTTTTCTTTCATATTATATATTATAACAGGAGAACAGCAATCCCAAAATTTGATCTAAATACTGTGGAGATTATTTATTAATTTGGAAACTATTAGATTTAAATCTATTTGACAAAATATGGCATTTGATAGATTAATAAAATATTTGGACGAAAACATTTCCTTTAAAACGCAGTCCCTAGGCAACAGCGCTCCTGGTGCGCCCCTGTAACAGCCGCGACACACACAGTTCCCTGTATTAGCTCATTAAGAACTAACACCTCTTATGAATTCCTTACAGGTCTAGTTGTTCATTCTGCTCTCAGCCAATCAGAGTGCACTGTAGTGGATTTAACCAATTAGAGTGCAATGTCCTGGAAGCACTTTAGTGAAGGAAGATTGTTCATATACAAGGACAGACGAAATAAAAGACTTGTAACAGACTCAGAGTTTTGGATACTTTCTCATGTGCTTGCCAGTCCAAAGAAATGCATCGGGGGTAAAGAATAGCATCCATTCCCTTCAGGGCCGTGAGTGAGCAGCGGCCCGGGAAGATTAAATGAAGTCGAATACACGAGGGCTGATTAACTGAACTGCTCGGCCTCGTCACAAATCCCTTTTCGCCTCAATTTGCCGCCAAAGAAAAAGCAGACAATGAGAAAAGATTTCAATTAAATTTATTCCACGGCGGTCACCGAGGATTCGATGAACCGGAGCCGAACGCCACACGGCGAGCGGCAATGATGAAGTTTATGAAAAGAGCAGCAAGCAAATATTTTACATTAATCTTATTTATGTGAACGTTTGTGTTTCTCAATGCGCAGCACGTAATAAAACCTGTGAGAATGTGTTTGGGAGATTTGCGACAGGATGAATGATGAATGCCAGATCCTGAAGAAACAAAACAACTTTGCTGCTGAATACGGTGTGTTTACGGCGGCGGTGGAGTCTCAGAGCCGCGTCTCAATAAATTCAGGTATTCAGAATATTCTCCTTCTCCAGTCCAGTTCCACCAAGTGCATAGGGGTAGTTGTGGTACACAGGGGTAGTTGTAGTATGTAGTAGTTGTGGTGTGTTTGGGTAGATGTGATGTGTACAAGTAGTTTTAGTTTTTTGGGGTAATTGTAATGTGTAAGGGTTGTTGTCGTGTGTGGTGGTCATTGTAGTATTGCAGGGGTAGTTGTAGTATGTAGGAGTAGTTGTGGTGTGTAGGGGTATTTTTGGTGTGTTTGGGTAGATGTAGGGTGTAGGGGTAGTTTTACTGTGTAGGGATATATTTTGTGTGTAGAGGTAGTTTTCTTGTGTAGTGGTAGTTGTAGTCTGTAGGAGTAGTTGTGTTGTGAAGGGGTAATTGTGGTGTGTAGGGGTGGTTTTAGTGTGCATGGGTAGATTTTGTGTGTAGAGGTAATTGTAATGTGTAGGGATAGTTGTAGTATGCAGGAGTATTTATGATGTGTTTGGGTAGTTGCAGTATGTAGGGATAGTTTTAATGTGTAGGGGTATTTGTGGTGTGTAGCGGTAATTGTAATGTATAGGGGTAGTTGTGTGTAGGGGTAATTGTAATGTGTAGGGGTAGTTTGAGTGTCCAGAGGTAGTTGTCTTGTGCAGTGGTAGTTGTAGTATGTAAGGGTAGTTGTGATATGTAGGGGTATTTGTGGTGTGTAGCGGTAATTGTAGTGTATAGGGGTAGTTGCAATGTATAGGGGTAGTTGTGTGTAGGGTAATTGTAATGTGCAGAGGTAGTTGTCTTGTGGAGTGGTAGTTGTAGTATGTAGGGGTAGTTGTGATATGTAGGGTATTTGTGGTGTGTATCGGTAATTGTAGTGTATAGGGGTAGTTGTGTGTAGGGGTAATTGTAATATGTAGGGGTAGTTTGAGTGTCCAGAGGTAGTTGTCTTGTGTAGTGGTAGTTGTAGTATGTAAGGGAAGTTGTGATATGTAGGGGTATTTGTGGTGTGTAGCGGTAATTGTAGTGTATAGGGGTAGTTGCAATGTATAGGGGTAGTTGTGTGTAGGGTAATTGTAATGTGCAGAGGTAGTTGTCTTGTGTAGTGGTAGTTGTAATATGTTTGGGTAATTGTAGTATGTAGGGGTAGGTGGGTTATTTGGGGGGGGTTTGGTCTTTATGCTGTAGCGCTAGGTTCTATAGGTCTCTTTCCACTATATACTGAATCAACTAAATGTGGTTGAAATGACAATAAAGTGTCTTGAAGTTGAACTTATAGCTTTTAGGGTGTCCACTTACTGATATCCGGCCTCTGTAGCATGTGGTGGTAGTTGGTGGTAGTTGTAGCGTGTAGGGGTGAAAAATGAAATGGAAGAGGAAGATAACGATAATGGGAAATGGTAAACCCCAAGTTATTGAACTTTTCCACTGATTCTCGGTTCTGCTGCAAATGCTCCTGCGGTTCTCTGTCTCTTTGTGACTCAATATAACAGCAATGTCCCGGAGGTGACGCGTCCAAATTGTCGTCTGAGAAAAGATAGATTTGTATTTCTCAAATAAACATGCTGTGGTGTATTTCTTATAACCACCGCTCACTGGTCTGCCTCTGGAGACTTAAGATGTCTTAATCAATAACTCGAAGGTAACATGGTTAGAGAAGCAGGAAGTCCACTTCCTTTGTGTGTCTGTGTGTGTGTGTGTGTATGTGTATATGTGTATATATATATATATATATATATATATATATATATATATATATATATATATATATATATATATATATATATATTGTGTGTGTGTGTGTGTGTGTGTGTGTGTGTTTGTATGCAGTAAGATCAGACATGTACCTCGTTCAGCGTCATTGCTATTGAGCGCATTGACTGGTGCGAGTGCTTGGCTTTGGGGTTTTTCGGTAACCCTGCTGAGCATGTGCACTTTTCGCATAGCTTATTAAAGTTCTCTATGATGTTCCTGCAGAAAATTACACAATCCAGCAAAAACCATCGAGCACATCAATGTTATATAGTTTATACTTAATCTTTATTTTATATGTGAAAACATTAGGAACGTATGTAAATGTGTGTCACAGTGACAGCTGCTCAGCTGAAAATTGGGAAAAGAGCAAAATAAACATGGTGATGTCATGAACACATGAACCAATCACACAATGAGATGAGTAGCGTAGCATATAGTTACAGTGTTGTATCTGTGTGGTGGTAGAGGGTGGAGCTAGAAAGTAAAGATAGTTAATAAGTATATTGTGTAGGGGTGCAAGGTTGTTTTGTTGGTGTAGTGTGTAGTGGAAATGTGTATTGCTAGTGTGT
>CM045729.1:9211079-9226079 GCA_024760905.1 Plotosus lineatus | reverse complement strand
TTTATAAACAACCGGCAAGTACAACATTCCCCGCCTTCCTTCCTTAAATAGGAACAATGATTGGCTCCTGTTCTTTATAGAATGAATGATGTCACTAATTGAACTCCACACTGATATTATTTTGAACACGCCCGTTTCAGTTAATGATTCAATTACACAGAATCAGCAGCATGTGGGTCAGGACTGTTGGTTCTGTTGGATTCAATTTTTCTACCACAGCCGATAGTCAATTATTTACCATGAAAGAAGTATCATTTCTACCAAAAACACTGACTGATCAGGTTAGTCACATTTGGCTGATATTATTTTGATATTATTTTGATATTATTTTGATATTATTTTGACCACGACTGTATATGGGGATAAATAATAATAAAACATTTTTGAGCAATAACCATAATCCATTTCAGATCATGAGACACAAGACAAAAGATAACTGATGGCTAATTGGCCGAGTTCTCACGGGAGGGAGGGATGGCATACACTCACTTCCTTGTCACTCACAGTAATCACCAGCCAATCAAGGGTGTCTGTGAGTTAATTTGTACATGGGAGCAGATAGCGGTTTTCCTCTGAGTGTGTTAGACCGCCCCGAAAACGCATGTGTGGCAGTTCAAAAAGAGACATCTGGCTAGCATCCCATGTCACCTTGGGGACGTGTGCATGCTTTTGCTGCTCCCTGGTTGTTGTTGTTGTTGTTGTTGTTGGTGTGATGGGGAAGGCGATACCTGATGGGTGCGAATTGAATACGACTAAAATCGGGAGAAAAGGGTAAAAATGTAAACTTTCACTTTCTATCCACTTAAAGCTAATTAGGGTCACAGGGAGTCTAGAGCTCATCTAAACCGACTCTGGGCACATCTTGGACAGCTCAACAGGCCATCGCAGGAAAAACGCATGTCAGTTAACCTAATGTGCTTGGTTTACATGTGGGAGGAAACCAGAGTACTCAGAGGAAACCCACGCAAGGATGTGGAGAACATGCAAATTCCACACAGAAACGCATGAGCTGGGCTTCGAACCCAGGACTTTCTTGCTGTGATGTGGACGTGCTAACCGCGATGCCAGCACACCGCCGCAAGAACTTAGTTAGACTCAAGGAAGGTGTTCTCTAAACACAGACAACTCTACGGAAACCCAGGCTCAACCCAGCGATCTATCAAGCTTCACTTTAACGCTCTCCCATCTCAGCTATTATTATTATTATTATTATTATTACATCATCTACTGGACTCGGAATGATGATAACGGGTACACAGGCTTTTGAACTTGTTTATAAACATGACCCACTTGTTGTGTTGGAAGGAATGAGTTTATTCTAATTGAGGCTGGAGACTGCAGGACTGGACAATATGATAATAGAATATTATTGTATCATCATCATCATCATCATTATCATCATGAAACAGAAACAGACAGAGGTAGAGAGAGAGAGAGAGAGAGAGAGAGAGAGAGAGAGAGAGAGATTATTATAGACAGAAAGACCTACAGAAAGTGAGACACTTGTGGTTTGCCGTCGGTGAGGAGACTGATCTGTCCTTCCTGATAAGCATCAGAGATCGTATCCTGCTGAGATGATTGAAAGCTACAAATAGATAAGGATGAGAGAGAAGGAGAGTGGGGGGAGCGAGAGAGAGAGAGAGAGAGAGAGAGAGAGAGAGAGAGAGAGTTAATTTTAGTTGGAAATGTCACAGCGGTGAGGAAGTGAAATGCTGCTAATACATACCATTAATACATGTCAATATGGTCTCTCTCTCTCTCTCTCTCTCTCTCTCTCTCTCTCTCTCTCTCTTACACACACACACACACACACACAGTTCCTTCTCAGTCAATCAGTAGCAGTTTTCAGTATTTTTAGTACAACATTTGACTTCACTGTCTTTCACCTCACAACAGTGTGAGTTCTCGGTGTGAGTTCCCGATCTGAGTTCTCGTGTGTCATGGAGTGTGCTCACCTTGAACTGAGTCGGATTACGAAACACTCTGTCTGGCTGATTATTTAAAAGCAACAGAAAAAAAAAACTAAAAGAAAGTATCTTATGGTTTCCATGATATTTCGAGGAACACTTAGAAAAATAAGAGATTTTGTTGTTGTTCTAATACCACTAAAACCCAATACACTCCACCAGGAGCATAGTAGAACCCGTTAAGAACCAGTAGAACCCTTAAATAGCTTCTACTCATTTTTTTACAAAATAAAAATTAAAGCTAATATTATCTGGAACATGCTAACAAACCCAAATATGGGCAGTGGTGGCCTGGTGGTAAAGGGTGTTGGAACACTGATTCTATGGTTGGGGGTTCAAGTCCCACTCTCATCGGGTTGTCACTGTTCCTCCAGTGCAACTAACTGGGTTATCAAAGGCCGGCCAGGTCTCTCACTGTCTATGGTGAGAGGTTCACGGAAAAGAACCACTGCTGACTTTCGTCAAGAGTAACTGCATAGCCGTCAGCATGTTCTGCCCCTTGCTAAGGGCTGGGTCAGCAACAGCAACCGACGTAAAAACCTATGCCAAATCAAACATCTCATCTCATCTTCTTCCACTTAATCTGGGGTCACAAGGGCAGCAACCTAAGCAAAGAGGTCCAGACATCCCTCTCCCAGCCACTTCCTTCAGCTTTTCTGGGGACACCCAGGCATTACCAGACAAGACAAGAAACATAGTCGCTCCAATGTGTTCTAGGTCGACCCCGGGGTCTCTTCCCAGTTGGACATGGCCGAAACACCACACCAGGGAGGTGTTCGGGAGGCATCCTGACCAGATGCCTGAGCCACCTCAACTGGCCCCTTTCAATGCGGAGGAGCAGCAGATCTACTCTGAGCTCTCCGCGGATGATAGAGCTTCTCATCTTATCTCTAAGAGAGAACCCTGCCACCCAGCAGGGCTTTTTAAAAAGGGGGAATACCACCCCGGTTTGCCAATCCAGAGGTACAGGCAATGTTGTACAGATGTGTCAACCAAGACAGTCCAACAGCATCGAGAGCCCTGAGATATTCAGGGCAGATCTCATCCAACCCCGAGGAGCATTTTGACTATCTCAGTGACCTCCAATCCAGTGATGGGCAGACCCCCGCCCAAACCCCCAGGGTCTTCCTCCTCCACGGAGGGCCTGTTGGTGGGATTGAGGAGGTCCTCAAAGTATTTCCTCCACATCCCGACGACATCTCCATTCGAGGTGAGCAGCTCCCTACCTCCACTGAAAACAGTGTTTGTGCAGAACTGCTTCCCGCTCCTGAGGGGTCGGCTGGTGGTCCAGAACCTTTTTGAGGCCAACCGATAATCACTCCCCAGGCGCTCACCGAACTCCTCCCATGCTCAAGATTTTGCATCTGCGACAGCTTCGGCTGCAGCACATTTCGCCTGCCGGTACCTGCCTGCTGCCTCGGGAGTCCCACAGGCCAATAAGACCTGATAGACCTCCCTTTTCAGCTGGACAGCCCCCATCACCACAGGTGTCCATCACCAGGTTTGGGGGTTACCGCCACAACAAGCACCAATTACCTTCCGGCCACAGCTATGGGCTGCCGCCTCAGCAATGGAGGCACGAAACATGGCCCATTCGGATTCCATGTCACCAGCCTCCTCTGGGACGTGGTTGTAGCTCTGCCGGAGGTGGGAGTTAAAGGCTCTTGGTCAGTAGACTTTGCCAAAGGTTCCCAGCAGACGCTAATTACATGCTTGGGCCTGCCAGGTCTGGAAGGCAGCCTCGTTTAGGCACCGAGATGGGGGGGCAACAAGGCTCCAGGAAGGGGACCCTGGTGATTTGCGTCCAGGCAAGGGAAACTGTGTTCTTTCCTATTTATTTCGCACAGAGGTTTTCTGAACCACACTTCACACCTTCACCCAGGACCTGTTTGCCTTGGGTGACCCTACCAAGGGCATTATGTCCCTAACAGCATAGCTCCTCGGATCATTAGATCACACAAACCATTCCACCACATGGCAATTCAGGGAGGGGAAAATCAAGCATGCTAATAATTAATATGACTTTTATGAAAATGGAGGTAGATGAAGACCCTTGAAAGGAAACAGCCAAAAGGAAAAGAAGATGCTAACATACCCAAATAATTTGGGCTGTATTCACACGCGCTAAGATGCTAACGGCTAACCAGCTGATTAGCTAGTATGTCTTTGCTGGAGTTTCTTTTTTTAAATATTATTTCAAACATTTTTCATTTACATTCTAACTTTTATTTAAAACTTTAACTTTCATTGTATTTTCTAGCATCAGAGCTAAAGCTCATTGTTTCATTCAGTACCATTACAACCTGCTAATTTGTTCACACGCATGTTATTGTTCATCAGAAAAGAAAATCACACACATTTATTCATTTTCTGAACCATTTAATCCTAATTAGGGTCACGGGGAGGCTGGGGCCTATCTCAGCTGACTCTGGATGAGGGCATAGTACATCCTGGACAGCTCGCCAGGCCATCACAGGGCAATATCACGCTGTCGGCTATGCAGGTCCTCTTGTCAAAAGTTAGCAATGTTTCTTTTACATGAATCTCACAACCTAGACAGTGAGAGACATGGCGGGTCTTTGATAACCCAGTTAGCTGCACTGGGTGGTGGGGGGGGGGGGGGGGACAACCCGATGAGAGTGGGGCTTGAACCCCGAGTTTTAGGATCACCAGACCACCACTTACAGATTACAGATTACAGATCCAGCTTTATTAATCTCACAATGGAGAAATTCACTGTTACAGGCTCTTGAGGTATCATCAGTAGGGGGTGCAAAAATAGATACAAATACAAACATACACACGTACATATATATTATACATAGTATATATTATAAATAGTATAAATTAATAAACAATAAAAGAAAAGAAGGGAACGACTTTGTAGACTGGCCTATATTAAAGTGTAATGTATCTGAGTGCGGAGTAGATGGGTTGATATGGTTCACAGTCAGTGGGGTAGATGTGGTTGATTAAAGTGCACGGGGTTTTTATTGCACATAACCGGTATTTTCACAGACTTCCCCTATCCCACACACATGGATACATAACTTTCTGAAATAGCATACCATACGTTAGCATTTATGATACTAGCTTTAAAAAAGGTACCTCGCTTAGGTTAAATTCCAATAACAAGCCTAGATATTTGTTAATATTGAACAGTTTTAAAATAAATTATTAATAATTTGTGTATGTGTGTGTGTGTGTGTGTGTGTGTGTGTGTGTGTGTGTGTGTGAGGGAGAGAGAGAGAGAGAGAGAGAGAGAGATTTCAAACAGGATGATGAACACACACACACACATACACACACACACAGTGTTTCCCCGCAGCTCTTTCAAAGTTGCTGTATCTCCAGTTTTATTTGTTCTAGCAAAGTTGTGAAGCCCTCCAGCTTTCAAACACACACACACACACACACACACACACACACACACACACACACACACACACACAACTCTCTCGGAAAACCGCTCAAACAACAGGCAGGGGATGAAAACTAACAGGCAGAACAGATTTATTGATAACACACATCTTTATTTTACAAAAACAAAGAATGAAAAGGATCCTACAGGTTCTTGGGGCTTTGTCAGACACGTCACAGGAACACAGTACATGAAACTCTTCAGGTGGGCATGTCTGAGTGGAATAGAAAGGTGTGTCTGAGTGGGACAGATGGGCCTATTTGAGTGGGATAGGTGGGCGTGTCTAAATGGGACAGATGGGTGTGTCTCAGTGGGAGAGATGGGAGTGTCTAAAAGGGACACATAGAGGTATGTCTGAATGGGGCAGATGGGTGTGTCTGAGTTAGAGAGATGGTTGTGTGTGAGTGGGAGAGATGGCTGTGTGTGGGATGAAGAGATGGGTGTGTCTGAGTGGGAGAGATGGCTGTGTGTGGGATGAAGAGATGGGTGTGTCTGAGTGGGAGAGATGGGTGTGTCTGAGTGGGACAGATGGGTGTGTCTGAGTGGGACAGATGGGTGTGAACGAGAAGGACAGGTGGGTGTATTTGAGTCAGATGGGAATGTCTGAAGGGACAAAGAGGTGTGTTCGAGTGGGACAGGTAGGTGTGTCTTAGTCGAGAGATAGGTGTGTCTGAGAGAGACAAATATGAATCATAGCAGGTTATTCATGAAATATCACAGTTACCAATAATAATATACAGTGGGTTTTTTTTTTATCTGAATCTATTTCCTTTAGCACTTTAAATGAAAGAATAAACATAAAATTGCAGAAAATAAATATGGCAAGTTAACAATCAGAACTGTTTCTGCTCCCTCATGTACATCAGTAAAAAAAAAAAAAAAAAAAAAAAACTTCTGGAAATAGTTCCACACCTTGAGTCCCAGAACTGCCATTCATCACACAAACACCCACACAGTGTGCTGGTTCCGTGGATCAGAACTCCTCAGGGAGAGAGGGAGAGAGACAGAGCTGTTGCTAAACGCTAACATATACATTCTGACATGAACTCGCTTCACAATTTTACTGCTGCACTTCTTTTCCTCTCCTTCTCGCCGTCACTGCGGTGCGCTGGAATGCTCCAGAACAAGTGGAAATTTAACCACAAATCCGTTGTTAATAGTGTGGAATGTGTCCGAGATGAAAGGTTAAACCTCTCACCGCAGAAAGTGGGAGACATGGCCGGCCTTTAATAACCCAGTTAGAGCACTGTGGTGATAGTGGGACTTGAACACCAGACCTTGGGATAAGTGATCCACCAGACCACCAGGCCACCACTGCCCCAGCTGCTAACTTACTAATTAGCCAATGTTTGTTATACTGTATATATAATAATAATAATAATAATAATAATAATAATAATAATTGTAGTTATAATTAAAGCAGTGGGGGGGCACCTGACCCTGGGGAACATGCTGGAATAGTGTACGAGAAATAAGTGTAACTGCACCTCCACTCCAGTAGTTGGCAGTGGCGCTCTCATTGTCGCACGATGGTGTTGCGGTTCTTCACACGAGCAAATGATATGAAGCAGTAAACAACCCCTCAAGAAACAACATGGAAAAATTTCTAACAGGAACGAAGAGAAAGGTGGAGAGAGACGGAGATATTAACATGAGTTTAAATAAAGATGTATTTTTTTAATTTCATGCACATTGGTGCACTTTAAATCATTTCTATTACAGATTTTAAAAAACAATGTGAAAGAAGTTTTTCTTTATTGTAAGTTAAACTATATTTCTTTTTTTGTTTGTTTTTAATGTTAATAAAGATACAAGTGTTATGCAGCGGTGTACTAATAACAATTTTATAGACAAATAATACTATTTATAGTTGCTTTTTGGGGGTCTGTGTGTGAAATGTTTTTTCTTCCCTAGAGGGGGCGCCATAGAAAATAACTGAGAAGCACTAAACTAAAGACACAACATACATTTTTAAAGTGCATCCTTTATAGTTTATTTATTTTAATGCTAGTTTGAAATGTTAATATGCTAATATTGCTTATGTGATATTTTTAATTTTTCAGGAGAAGATTTTTATGAACCCTCACCATATGAGCCTCTGCCTCCTGTCCGTCACTCTAATGCTTCTCGTCTGGCCTCCATCATTTCTGGTAAATATTTGAGATTTTAATTATGTGTTTTTTTGTAATGTTTATAGAAACTGTTTTTAAAGGGAAGCATTTAACGCTTACTCCTGGTATTTGGATTACAGGTGATCTGTTTAGCATTGTTGTTACCTGGGATACTTGGATTTTTGGGATTGTATCCCAAAGTTTGTTCGCCAGCTTTTTCTAAAAAACAAAAACAACAACAACAAATAAAAACAATCCAGTAGAGGTCTGTTCTTACTGCTGATATCTTACTGGTGGTCTTTAATGGGATGATGTGGTTCATGAGATGGTAAACTGCACCAAATAATAATCACATTTTTATTATGAATGAAACCAGTAGACGTTTGCCTTTTTTTTAGCATATCGTTCATTTTCTGAACCGCTTAATCCTAATTAGGGTTACGATGAGGCTGGCACCCATCTCACCCGACTCTGGGTGGGAGCAAGGCACACCCTGGACAGCTTGCCAGGCCATCATAGGGCTCATTAGTAACAGTTTTCCGATGTTCTGTAATACTTGAATAGATATATTGGTTTGTAGTGAAACTAATTTCCTCCGGTTTCTATTGATTTATCCATGACAGGGCTTTAAGTGATATTTATCATTCATTTTATTAACTGCTTAATCTTAATTAGGGTCGCAGGGAGGCTGGCACCCATCTCAGCCAGGCCATCACAGGGCCAACACTCACATAACCATTCATACTCACTCTCACACCTAGGGGTAATTTGGAACAGCTAATTAGCTACTGTGCATGGTTTTGGACTGCGGGAGGAAACCTGAGAACCCGGAGGAAACCCACACAAGCACGGGAGAACATGCAAACTCTACACAGAAATGCTCGACCTGGGAATCA
This sequence comes from Plotosus lineatus, assembly GCA_024760905.1. Taxonomy (NCBI): domain Eukaryota; kingdom Metazoa; phylum Chordata; class Actinopteri; order Siluriformes; family Plotosidae; genus Plotosus; species Plotosus lineatus. Next base: position 9,217,684 of record CM045729.1, on the reverse strand, counting down.
AACCCAGGACCTTCTTGCTGTGCTAATCACTATGCCACCGTGAGACTCAGTCGATGACATCAGCGACTGCTTTAAAACGAGGACATACACTTTGCGTCCATAAAAATCGCTAAAATCGCACAATTCGGTTCTGGTTAAAATATTTTAAAAATAAAGAAATATAATGAAATAAGAATATATTAAGACAAAGAGATATTATAAGACATGTAATAGAGAAAAATGTAAAATACATCTGTCTGTCTGTCTTCCTTTCAGCTTTTTCCCTTTCACTCGGGAGTCGCCACAGTGAATCATCTGATTCGCACGTTTGATTTGGCAGAGGTTTTTTTTACGTCGGATGCCCTTCCTGTCACAACCCTTTTTTAGCAAGGGACAGAAACACGCTGACGACTTTGCAGCTACTCTTTACGAAAGTCAGCAATGGTTCTTTTACATGCCTCTCACCATAGAGAGTGAGAGACATGGCCCGCCTTTGATAACCCAGTTAGCTGCACTGGGAGGGGGACAGTGACAACCTTGTGGAGAGTGGGACTCGAACCCCCAACCTTTGGATCAGCGATCCAGTGCCCTATACCACTAGACCACCACTGCCCCGATAAAAATGTAAAATACATCATTACCTAAAAATAAGCCCAAGTATTGTATTTCGGTATGAAAATTAATATAAACCCTGTCATATTTTCGGGAGAAACGCGGTATTGTACTGGGAGCAAAATTGTAGATCAAACTTACCAAATTTATTCGATCAGTCACTGTAACGGTAAAACGAGGCGTTCACTGCCTGTAAAAGTGAGTTTACACGGTATTCCTAGAGCCCCTGCCACTGGGGAATGTCTGTAATGTTCATCAGTAACAACACATTCGATTGTTCCTCCGCGGTTTAAAAAACAGGAAAATATTTTTCTGTGTTGTCTTGGTAAATGTCCAACAACAAATGAACCATTAGAAGCTGCTACAGCAAAACTCTGGGATGCTCTGAATGAATGGAGCGATGAGCCAGATATGGACCTATCAGAAAGTGATGAATATTTTTCACCCGATTCTCCTGCTCACTAACTTCATACATTTAAAGACATTCCTGGCCATGTGCTTGTTTGTGTTGATTGGTTCAAAGTACCATGTGCTAAAGTTGTTGTTCATGTTGATTGGCTCAATTTTACTTCAGGGGAAAATATTTAAAGAACAGCACTGGGAGGAAAAAATTAAAGCTTTTTTTTTTTTTTTTTAATTATGCTGTTTTCTGTTTATTTTCAGCTTCCATGTAAGTAATTTGATTGATACTACAAAATGAATAACAGATACCAGTAAAACTCTTTTATTGTTCTGTTATTATTCATGTTTTCCACCTCGATGCTAATAAACGCTTACCATTCCACTCCGCTGGGAATAATTTAATAGGCGCCCACCCACTTCAATTTTTTAAGCAACTGGGTATATAGGTATATATATATATATATATATATATATATATATATATATATATATATATATATATATATATATATATGTCTATATGTATGTGTATATATATATATATATATATATATATATATATATATATGTCTATATGTATGTGTATATATATATATATATATATATATATATATATATATATATAAATAAATATACAGTGATACCTCAGCTCACGAACATAATTGGTTCCCAGAAAGTGTGTGTAAGGCGAAAAGTTAGTCTTCCGAACATTTATTTCCCATAAGAAACCATTAAAATGAGAATAATCCGTTCCCAGGTCCCCATAAAACATAATTTTCTACTAAATAAGCCTTAAAACTACACAAAAATATACCTTATTTTATGTATAATAAATGTGCTATTGTATTGTAATTAAAGAAATAAACTGTACTGTATAATAAAGTCGTTTTATTTACCTTTGTGATGGTAGTTGATGGCTTGATGGAATGGAGTGGGAGGAGGAGGGAGGGAGGGACTTACTGTTTGGAAGGAGAGTTTGGAAACGCCTACTGTTTGGAAACACCCTTAGCCACACACGCACCCTTAATAGCTTCCTTGTTCTTAAGGATGGGAGCAATGGTAGACTTAGCGTACTGGTACTGGGACGCTGAGTCACACAAACGCACACCTCGTTCGTGTTTTTCAATGATCTCCGCCTGTGGTGGGGTCTTTTTCGGTCCCATAATAGCAAAAGTACACTCAATATGGTCCAAAATGTCTATCAAACACAAACCACGTCCGCACTCAAAGAAAGGGGGTGACGAACTGGGACGCCGTGAGCGTGCGTCAGCTTCTCGTGGCCACCACCGTGGCGCTGTTCGACCGCGTGGTTTGGTTCGTACACATACATACCATACATATGCATATATATAATATATAGTTACAGGTTGATACAATCATATAATTAGTATACCTAAGGGGGTGTGTTGCATAATAATGATTTTTTTTCCTGTGTCGGCTTGAAGTTAAGAGCTCGTTTCTTTTATTTAATGAGGACAGTTCAGGTCGGTATATAATGAGGAACTTCTCCCCGAGGCATAAATTGCATGTTTTGTTTGAGATGTTGTATGTCGGGTGTGATGATGATAGAATTCTCCATGAGATCTGGTGATCAATGTTCATGTCTTTGAGTGTCCAGATGTGCTTGCTGAGTTCGGTGGAGTTTTTGCTTTTAACGTTGCGGAAGGATGCGATGTGGTTCCTGTATCTGGTTTTAAAGGTGTTTTCTGTGAGTCCGATGTACGTTTCTGTTGCATTATTGTCTGTATGTGTAACGGTGGCCTGATAGATGACTGATGATTGCAGAGTTCCCGTTGAGTGGGCAGACGTCTTTCTGTCGGCAGTTGCATTGCGTGCTTTTGTTGAATGTGCTGGTTTCATCGCTATTGTCATGTAAAGCTAGAGTGCGCTTGTTGTGGTTGTCTATTATTTGTTCAGTGTTGTTCATACAGCTGTAACTGATCTTGAGGGTGTCGCGGTTGAAAATTTTTTGGAGTTTGTGGTCCTTGGTGAAGTGCTTATCTATTAAGGTGAGGAATCTGTGTCCGATGTTGGTGCTGGTGTTTTTACTGAAGGGCGGGTTGTACCATAAGATGTTGCTGCGTTTTCTGTTTTTTTTGGTTGTTGTCTATGTTTGGTTCATAATGCAGTGTATAGTTGTATCCGCTGTCATGTAGTGCTTTCTGGTGTGTGTATGTATATATATATATATATAAATATATACATATGTGTGTGTGTGGGGCAGTGGTGGTCTAGTGGTATAGGGCGCTGGATCGCTGATCCAAAGGTTGGGGGTTCGAGTCCCCCTCTCTACAAGGTTGTTACTGTCCCCCTCCCAGTGTAGCTAACTGGGTTATCAAAGGCGGGCCATGTCTGTCACTGTCTATGGTGAGAAGCATGTAAAAGAACCATTGCTGACTTTCGTAAAGAGTAGCTGCAAAGTCGTCAGCGTGTTTCTGTCCCTTGCTAAAAAGGGTTGTGACAGGAAGGGCATCCGTCGTAAAAACCTCTGCCAAATCAAACGTGCGAATCAGATAATTCGCTGTGGCGACTCCAGAGTAAAAGGGAAAAAGCCGAAAGGAAGACAGACATATATGTGTGTGTGTGTGTGTGTGTATGTATATTTCTATGTATATATATATATATATATTAGTATATACACTATATCCAAAGGAAATGAGAATGTACCATAACCAATTACAGCTATTTTTCTATCTTGTTATTTATTGATATTATAACAAGCAACTATTTTTAGGACATTCTGGCTGGCTGATTTTCTCAAGCAATATATTATAGCTAATTGATTTTTGTGGTCACAGAAGTGTGATTTTTTTTTTGTTTGTTTGTTTAAGTATCTAAAAATTAGGATTAGGACATAATTATATATTAAGTTTCCTTTGGTTGTGTGTATTTTATTAGTTTTATTTACTCTATATTAATCAAAACTTAAAAAAAAAAAACCCCACTTGCTATTTAATATTACTGTATGCTAGCCACCCACGTCTTTTCGAACTGCTGCGCATGTGTACTTGGGTAAAGTTTAACACATTTGGATGGAAAGCACAATCCGTCCTCAAGTACAAATGAGCTCACAGACGCCAATGATTGGTTAGCTATAGCTGTGAGTGACAGGGAAGTGAGAGTATGCCGTCCCTCCCTCGCTTCCTTGAGAGCTTGGCCGATTAGCTCCCATGGAATTCCGGTCACGGATGCCTGTAGCATTAAAGCGGATTTGAACTTGCAATCTCTGGGTTAATAGTCAACGCCACTGAGAACCATGTTTTTGATTTTTAACAGCAACTGCAGACTACACCAGCGCATCACTGCCACTCTTTGGTCGGGCTTACATACCGGTCATCCTATGTCCAGGTATACCTTCACTTAAGTCGTTTTGAGTTAAGTCGTTCTCGATTATATATATTGGTTTTCAAAAAAATATATGAAAAATAAAGTTTACATCATTCTAAAAGGGTTTTTTCATATTTTTGAAAATTAGTGCAAAAGGGATTCTCAATTATTTTTGGTGACTCCCCCTCCAGGAAGAAAAAAAATAAACATTTCATGCACCCCCAGCCCCCGGCATGTGAGTATAAATAGTATTATTTGTCTATAAAATGATTATGAATACAGCTCTGCATAACATTGTATCTTTATTAACATTAAAAATGAAAAATCATGAAATAATAATAAAAACACTTAATTCTAGTACAGTATGGCAAAAAAGCATGTTCCCCAGGGTCAAACACGCCCCCCCTGGCATTACACCATGCCCCCAAGGGGGGGGCGCACCCCACTATTTGAGAAGCACTGAATTGGCAGCAGCCTTGGAAATTATAAATATGCATCATCATGACGTTACTGGCACGTGATTCAAATTTAGCCAATGGCTGAGAGCTTTTGTTTCTCCTCCTGCTGATTGGTTGCAGATGATGTGCATGCCTTTTTTTTCCTCCTTCGCACACACATCATCAACATGATTGCTTGATTTGAATTCATGTTTTTTAGTGTGTTTTTAATGATTATTTAAAGCCTATGATGGCAATAAAACACCCTGCATCTTCTCTAGCTTCTAGTAAAGAGCCTAAGTGCTTTATTTATTCATAAGTATTATCACAGTACAAAATTAAAAAGTTTTTACTTTTACTACATTTTACTGCATTATTACTGTATTATGAGTAAAACTGGCTATAGAATGGGTTTAACAAACAGATTTTATCATATTATACATATATTTGCTATATTAAATATTATATAGTAGGCCCTTGACTATTCACGGTTTTAGGTTTTGCACTCGCGCCTCCGCATACTCACTGATTGCCGAGCAACTGTCACATGATTCAAATTCAGCCAATGGCTGTTCTTCCTCCTGCTTATTGGTTGAGATGATGTAACGCCCCTTTTTTCCTCATTTGCGCACACTTTGTGCATGTGCTTTTTTAGTATGTGTTTTGGGTTGGTTTAGGTTTCTTTTTTTTTGCATAATTGGTCTTGTTTTTGTGGAGTTTTCCTTAACATTTCTTCCTATTCTTCCTTAATTTCCTTATTTTTTTAATTCAGTGAATATTTGTTTATTTATTTAAAAAAAAAACACGATGCTCTGCAGCCGCATTAATTGAAGCGCGAAGTAGTGAGGGATCCCTGTATACACACACACACACACACACACACACACACACACACACATTATATATATATATATATATATATATATATATATATATATATATATATATATATATATATATATATATATATATATATATATATATATATATATATATATATATATATATATATATATATATATATATATATATATATACAGTAAAACCTCCGCTGATGAACGCTTAAGCTCACGGACTTTTCGCCTCAAGAACATTAAATTCGCGAGCATATAGTCTCTGCTGACAAACTAGTTTTCGGTGGACGAACCAAACCACGTGGTCGAACAGCGCCACGGTGGCGGCCTCGAGAAGCTGACGCACGCTCACGGCGTCACAGTTTGTCACCCCCTTTCTTTGAGTGCGGAAGTGGTTTGTGTTTGATAGACATTTTGGACCATATTGAGTGTACTTTTGCTATTATGGGACCGAAAAAGACCCCACCACAGGCGGAGATCATTGAAAAACACGAACGAGGTGTGCGTTTGTGTGACTCAGCGTCCCAGTACCAGTACGCTAAGTCTACCATTGCTCCCATCCTTAAGAACAAGGAAGCTATTAAGGGTGTGTGTGTGGCTAAGGGTGTTTCCAAACAGTAGGCGTTTCCAAACACTCCTTCCAAACAGTAAGTCCCTCCCTCCCTCCTCCTCCCACTCCATTCCATCAAGCCATCAACTACCATCACAAAGGTAAATAAAACGACTTTATTATACAGTACAGTTTATTTCTTTAATTACAATACAATAGCACATTTATTATACATAAAATAAGGTATATTTTTGTGTAGTTTTAAGGCTTATTTAGTAGAAAATTATGTTTTATGGGGACCTGGGAACGGATTATTCTCATTTTAATGGTTTCTTATGGGAAATAAATGTTAGGAAGACGAACTTTTCGCCTTACACACACTTTCTGGGAACCAATTATGTTCGTGAGCTGAGGTATCACTGTATATATATATATATATATATA
>CM045729.1:9198579-9201079 GCA_024760905.1 Plotosus lineatus | reverse complement strand
TCTAGAGTTGGCTCGACTACACACACACACGAACACACACACACACACAATGCCTGGGGCTACACCATATGTTCACACAAAGCCCTTCCAATTAACTATTGATGGATTCGCCTCATTCTCCAAAATAAAGAGGGAGAGAGAACAGTTCTCTTTCTCTCTCCCCCACGCTCTCTCTCGCTCTCCCCCTTCCCCCTTTCTCCCCCTCTCTCGCTCTCTGTACTGCACTGAAGGACAAATGACCACAAACTTTCAATATTTCCAAAAAAAAAAATTAATGGCACTGATATTGTGTGTCACCGGTTTCATGTTTCCTCGGGGCTATGTTGGTGAGTTGGTGATGGGGTCTGAATTGTTATTGGTCAATAGGTAATGTGTTCTAGAATGTGATTGGTCAGAATTTTATGAGCATTGTATAACAGTAGCTCTGATGGTAGTTCAGGTTGATATTAAGATAGTCATTATGATACCTTATTGTTTCTATGGAAACACATATGATTGGGTGATGTTCTAACTGGGAACGGTTCTGATTGTGGGGGGGGTTCTGATTGGTTAATAATCCAATTATGGGAGATTCTGATTGGCTGAGATTTTGAATGTTTAAAGATTTGGTTGTGAGAGGTTCTGATTGTAGGATGTTCTGATTGGGTAAGGTTCTGATTGTGGGCAGTTCTGATTGGGTAAGGTTCTGATTGTGGGCAGTTCTGATTGGGTAAGGTTCTGATTGTGGAAGTTATGATTGGGTAAGGTTCTGATTGGGGCAGGCTCTGATTGGTAAGAGTCTAATTGGGTGAGGTTCTGATTGTAGGATATTCTGATTGAGTAAGATTCTGATAATGTGACGTTCTGATTCACAATTTTCACCACCGCTGATGAGATCAGTAGAACTGGATGAGTTCGAGACTCTGAAGTCCAGCCTGTAACCATTCCAGCTCTGACCTCATTGTCAGGTCACCATGTGTCTGAACCAGCATGGATCTGATAACATTTCAGAAATTTCTCAGCATATGGTGGGACAGCAGTGGGAAAACCCAAACCACAGCTGGATAAACCCAGAGAACTGATTTACTCACACACAGACTTAATAGCCAACTTGGCTGGAAGAGACAGGGGACATTTACTTCCCTTTAAAAGACGGGTGGATTACACCTTTGATTTATTTGGTGCCTGGAGTTAAATAGAGGGCGTAGCACTGATGCTAATGCTAACCAGTGCATTTGTGCTAAAGATAGCGCCAGGTCACCGCTGCTGTGTTATTTTATCGTCAAGCTCCTGATCAGCACAAGTACCGCCGTGTAGTGTCCTGTACCTGAGACACGGTGTAACTTCCTGTAACTGAGTCACCCAGTAGCTTCCTGTCCCTTGGACACAGTTTCCTGTATCGGAGACAAATTGTAGCTTCCTTTATCTGAGACACAGCATAACTTCCTGTACCTGAGACACGTCCACTTCATAGCTTCCTGTACCTGAGACAAGTTGTACTTTCTCAGATTTCAAGTTTACAAACTAATTTTGAAAAGTTAACACAATAATGAATAAATAAAAGTTTTAACTGAAAAAGTTAAAAAAAAAAAAATGAATTATGAAACTCGAACAAAAAATAGAATTGTAGATTAAATCAGCTTTGTTTTTATTTCCCGCTTTGATTCGCACTGAGGTCGCTACATCACTTTGAAGATGAAGAAGTGTCAGAGTCGTTCCAGAAGGTGGCAGTAATGTAAAAGCTAAAAATAAATGAATTAAAAGTGTAGAAAAAGCAGTAGAAGTTTTATGCCGCAACAGCCCACCGAACACTTCATACGTTATTTATGAAAAGTCTCCACCCCCGACATGGCTACTCTGTATATCCGGCGCCATCATCAGGACCAAGTGGGTATGTGAGAATGTCTGCAATCACGGGGATAAATTTTAACAGCGGTACCGTTCTCCCCAACTCGGTCTCCCACAGTGTGCATGCTTTCACCCCACCCATGGTCAATGGTGGTCATGTGATGGGAAGAAAATACCTGATGGGTGAGATTGTCTGTCTGTCTTCCTTTCGGCTTTTTCCCTTTTACTCGGGAGTCGCCACAGCGAATCATCTGATTCGCACGTTTGATTTGGCGTAGGTTTTTACGTTGGATGCCCTTCCTGTCACAACCCTTTTAGCAAGGAACAGAAACACACTGACGACTTTGCAGCTACTCTTTACGAATGTCAGCAATGGTTCTTTTACATGAACCTCTCACCATAGACAGTGACAGACATGGCCCGCCTTTGATAGCCCAGTTAGCCTTCACCTTGTGGAGAGTGGGACTCGAACCCCCAACCTTTGGATCAGCAATCCAGCGCCCTATACATGAATAAATTAGGGAGAAAATGGGGGGAAAATAAAAGCAAAAAACATAACATGGGGTTGACAAACAAACAGAAAGTGATGTTATATCCTTCAGGAACAAGTGCGGTTGACAGTCATGGTTTGCGATCTTCCTCAATCACTGCACTGAGAAATAAATTCATACAT
>CM045729.1:9133579-9196079 GCA_024760905.1 Plotosus lineatus | reverse complement strand
TGGACCCCACAGGTCAAACATGTGACTTCTCTGTGACGGACCCACACTCTGTCGCACATTAAAACAAGATCCACAGTCAACAGGTTCTTTTAGAGCCCAGAACTCCGAGATGGGTTTCTGCAATATTTTCTTTTTAAAAAGTCCTCAGATTCTAAAAGTCTCCGGTAAAACCCTGGAAAATTGTCAGGTCGTGTTTCTTCAAGTTCATTAAAAACAGGGAATCCTGCAGTCCCAGTTCCCAGCATCAAGCCAGAACAGCACGAGATGTGGGTTTCCACACCGGGCCTTTTGGTCCAGTCAACAGTCTCTGGATGAACTGGAGCCTAAACGTTGTTCCCCTATTGGCCAGCTGTACAAGACTATGGATCCCTTCTTTTTCGGGGAGGAAGAAGACACTCCATGGGACCCAATGCAGCTGGTCCCGGAAGCAGTTGATGATTTAATTTTTCTTAGGCTCCTCCCACTTTCTCTAAAACATTTTCCCAATTCTTATTTACAGTGTCATCATCATTTTCTGTAACCACTTCATCCTAATTAGGGTCGCGGGGAGGCTGGTGCCCATCCCAGCCAACTCCGGGCGAGGGTAGAGTACACCCTGGAGAGCTCACCAGGCCATTGCAGGGCGGAAACACGCTGACGGCTTTGCAGCTACTCTTGTGAAAAGTCAGCAATAGTTCTTTTACATGCCTCACACCACAGACAGTGAGAGACATGGCCGGCCTTTGATAACCCAGTTAGCTGCACTGGGTGTGTATGTGTATGTGTGTGTGTGTGTGGGGGGGGGGGGGGGCAGTGACAACCTTGTGGAGAGTGGGACTCGAACCCCCAACCTTTGGATCAGCGATCCAGCACCCTATACCACCAGACCACCATATTTACAGTGTTTTGATTGCTAAAATAAACTCCCAGGTACTTGATCCCACCCCTTTTCCAGGTGAGATCATCAGGCAGGACGACACCCTGTGGCTCGTCTCCAACCCACAGAGCTTGACTTTTTTTTTCCGTTTACCTTGGCTGATGAGATTTCACAAAAATATTTTCCATTGTCGGTTAAAAAAAAATTAATATCACTGATATTTTTACAGAATTAATAAGATCATCTACATATGCAGCCAGTTTCAATTCAATTCCATTTGTGTTGTACTTTTTACAATTGACATTGTTGCCAAGCAGCTTTACTCAGTAAAGTCGGGGCTCACAACATAGAAAAGAATTTAAACATTTCCTCCAACCTCTTTACATCGATATAAAAAAATAAACATTACTCACTGTAACAGTGGCAAAGAAAAACTCCCTCAGTAGATGCAAGGAAGAAATCTTGAGAGGAACCAGGTCCAAAAGGGAAACCCATCTTCATTTGGGTAGAACCATAAAGATACAAATAATAAAATCATTACAGATGCTCCCCAACTTACGTTTTAGTTCGGTTCCGGATGGCCGAACTTTAGGTGAAAAAACCCGTAATTTGTTACTGTATGACAGTGACATATAACGTTCATACTGTACTATACATCCATAAATACCATTACCGTATCTCATAAAACACCCCGAAATCAATTATTATAAACATAACATTGTAAAATAATATCAAATACTCGTCCTTCTGGGAACAGCCTATTCGCTCAGAGATTTCTTTCTGTGTCTTACCCTCTTGCTTGAGGGTGTCAATGATGTCCTTCTGGACAGCAGTCAGGTCGGCAGTCTTACCCATGATTGCGGTTGTGAGTAATGAACCAGGCTGGGAGTTTTTAAAAGCCTCAGGAATCTTTTGCAGGTGTTTAGAGTTAATTGGTTGATTCAGATGATTAGGTTAATAGCTCGTTTACACTACCTGAACATGATATGCTAATTTTTTGAGATAGGAATTTTGGGTTTTCATGAGCTGTATGCCAAAATCATCAGAATTAAAACAATAAAAGACCTGAAATATTTCAGTTGGTGTGCAAATAATCTAAAATATATGAAAGTTTAATTTTTATCAGTACATTACAGAAAATAATGAACTTTATCACAATATGCTAATTTTTTGAGAAGGACTAGTATATCAAATATCAACATTAATTTCAAATAAATTAAATTCAAGCAAAATCATTTCAAATAGATAAATTTTAATCAAATTCACTCGTCAAATATAACCTTTAACATTCTCTGTGATGCGATCTTTCTGCTTTTAAATGGTTCTGATGGTCGACGGAGCCATTTGGAAGAAACGTGCAACATTCACATGTTTTTCGCCAGCATCAATTTTCTTGATAATAGCCATCTTTGTTTCTAACGAGATGGCTTGCCGCTTTTTCTGATTACCACTATCACTAGTAGGCTTACGCTTCTGACCAACCATATTTGCTTAGGGTTACAAAAGTTCGCAAAACAGTGTAAACACAAAGATCACAGAGACGACGTCTTAACACAAGGGTAACACACTGTGAACTGGGAAGAAGGAGGGGCACGTTCAGTCTGTCTTTTGTAAACAATGGACGCATCATCATTACGTCATTGCATCATTACGTCAGAGTACTACGTAGGTACATCTCGTACTACAGAGAGCACGCTAAACTCAAAATTTGACCTTTTTTTTTTAAACGTAAATTCCAAAAATACGTAAAACGAATGAACGCAAGTCGGGGAGCGTCTGTACAGTCCAAAATTTAGTCTGGTTGGTTATACAACAACTGTAAGTTCTAAATAATTGTCTGGAAATAGTTTATATCCCCAGCAGTAAAAAGTCATTTCCACAGTCTGAGTGCACATCTGGGTCCATTTAGATCTCCATCAGCAGGATGGAGGTACTTCCAAGATGAGGACTCCGGTTAGCATCAGCACACCAGGACAGACCACAGGAGTCAGAAAGCAAAGGGATCAGGATCACCGGCATTTCATAAAAAGAATGTGTACCTCAACAAAAACAGAAAGAGAGAGAGAGAGAGAGAGAGAGAGAGAGAGAGAGAGACTGACTGACTGACTCATAGTAGTATAGTGGAACTAGAAGATTTTATCATTGCTGAGTGCAAGCAGTGGCTCCGACAGGACAGGCTATGGGAGTATAACGACATGAAAAAGACACGAGGACACCTGTGACATTGGGGCAATCAGCCACCCCACTGTCAAATGGACCTGGGTTAGGATGTAGAGTGGGGTAGCGACAGCGCCCCAACATCACAGTTTACCAGAACTTTCTATGCCTGAGACCCCCAGATCTGCTCCTTTACCTAATAAAAGCCTTTTAACTAAACGCTCCACTAAACAAGTAAGATTTCGTGTTTGTTTTATAAACAGAGACTCTGTCTGAGTCCCGGACATAAACTGGAAGGTTATTTCATAACTGTGGGGCTTTTAAAGAGAAGCTCCACCCCCTGCAGTAGTCTTCATTATTCGAGGTACCACTAAGCATACTGCACCTTTTGATCTAAGGGGGCGTGCTAGATCATGAACATGAAGTTCGCTAAGACGATGCGGCGCAAGACCATTAAGTACTTTATAGGTTAAAAGTAGTATTTTATATTTGATGTGAGATGGAACTGGGAGCCAGTGCAGTGTAAATAAGGGCGGGGTGACATGCTCGTGTCTTCTGGTTCTAGTCAGGACTCTCGCTGCTGCATTCTGGACTAACTGGAGCTTGTTTATGCTCCTATTAGAACAACCAGACAGGAACACATTACAATAATCTAATCTTGAGGTAACAAAAGCATGAACAAGTTTTTCCACACCATGCAGGACATCATATTTCTTATTTTAGCAACATTCCTGAGATGAAAGTAACCCGAGTAATGTTATCTACATGAGCTTCAAATAAAAGACCAGTGTCAATAACCACTCCAATGTCCTTTACTGCTACACATGATGAGACTGAAACACCATCCAAACTTACTACATCATCAGAAACCTTATTTCTAGCTGCCTGAGATTAGAGTACAAGTACTTCTGTCTTATCAGAGTTTAAAAGGAGGACGATAATACGAATCCAGTGTCTAATGTCCTTTACACATTTCTTTACTTTATTGAGTTGATGTCTCTCATCAGGCTTTGCTGAAATATATAACTGTGTGTCATCAAGATAATAATGAAATCGAATACCATGACTCCGAATGATATTACCCAAATGGAGCATGTATAGAAAGAAAAGCAATGGGCCTATGAAAGAACCTTGTGGAACACCGATTTTAACATTAGAACATACACAGAAATCACATTTACATCTACAAGCGGATAACGATCAGATTTAAGATTTAAACAGTTTAAAAACTGAATCACAATCAAGGACATTATATCCAGAGAGACCTGTTCTGAGTCGGTGTACTGTAAGAGAGGCTCTATTGTGAGGGAGTACAGCAGGCCCGAGCGGGGGCAACCCGGTCTGATACTGCTCTGCACTGTAAATGCAGCCCTCAAACCACCATTGATCTTTAATACACTCTCAATGCCTCCATGCGAGGCCCGAATTCTAGCGATGAGAAATAAGATGAACCCAAAGTCCTCCAGTGTCCGGCAGAGGCTTAGGTGCTCAACTCAGTCAAATGCCTTTTGTTGTTTCATCGAAATAAGACCAAGTTTCACTCTCAATGAACTGCGGAGGTCCAAAAGGTCCTGAATGAAAAATACATTGTCTGATATCAGTCTGCCTGGTACACTGTACTGTGTACTGTCTGGTCTACATGAGTGACCTGCTCCATCACTTTCCTCAACTAGTTTGCCAGGACCTTGAGCAGGAGCTTGTAGTCGGTACAGAGGAGGGACACTGGCCGGCAGTTGTTTAGATTTTGCAAATCCCCTCTTTTTGGCAGGAGGATAAGAACCACTTTCATGCAACTCAGTGGCAACCGGCCTTTCACCAGACTGTCCCAGAGAACCCCCAACAGGTCCTCACTGATCATCACCTAGAAGGTTTTATAGAAATCGGCTGACAGGCGGTCTATACCCCTGGGGTTTTGCCCAGTTTGAGATTCTGCAGTGCCACCAACAGTTCCTGAGGGGAGATGTCCGACTTCAGATGCATGTTGGCATCTGCTGACACCTTTGGCAGACCACTGAGGAACATATGCAACATTTTTGGTTTCTCAGAATAGTAATATTGATCAAATTCATCATGGAAACCTGCTGCGTACCTGTGAATTCCTGCAGAGTCCTGGAGCAGCCGTCCATCACCAGAGTGCAGACAGTGTATCAGCTTCCTCTGCTCGTTTTTCCTTTCCAGCCCAAAGAAAAAGTGAGAGGAAGCATCCATCAGAGTAATGTTTTGGAACCAATTGCGTACCACGGCGCCCCTGGTGGTGACACCCAGAAAGTCAGCTAAAATGCATTTTTTGGCTTTAAAGACTTCAAAATGTCTTCCTTCTCCTGTGGAGTCTGCCAAAGTTTGCAGCTCCACCATCTCTCTCCAAATCCTTAATGGATCTGAGAATGTCCCTGGAGACAGTGTGAGTGTACTGCAGGCACAGAGATTTAATTTTACTTTTCCTGATGTCCCAGCACTGCTGCAAAGAACCAAAACCAGACTTTGTTTGTCTAAAATTGTTCAAAAAAACAGGAAAAGCTTTTCTGAAACATCCGTCTGTGCTGCTCTAAAGATGCCAGTCTGCACTTCCACACCGGATGCTATTGATTAAAATACAGAACTTGACCAACCAAGTGTCTGAAAAGCCCTCTGGCCCAATGGAACCAGGTAGTAACCAGATGTACTGCTGGCTGCCGCCGCCGAAGTTTCTCCAAACATCTAAGAGCTCGTGTGTCTCGACAAGTTTTTTTAACCTCTTTGTGAGGCAGTTGAATTTCAGTCCAATTAGAATCACCTCGAATCACCAGATACTCGTCCCGACTGCACCTCTGGATCACATGGTCCAGGGCATGTGAGAATAGAAGCTTCTCTGTGCTGCAGTTGGAGCATAAAACATTTAAAAACAGCATTTTAACATTCCCAGGTCTGCTGTGATTTTTAAAATATTACCCGCCATCACATCTTCAACATCAACAGGAACCAGGTTAAAATCTTGAGAAAATAAAACTCCGCCCCCACTATCGTTACATTGACAACTAAAATAAACCCGTCGGTTCCATTCCCTCCTCCAGTTGCCTTCATTATCCATCGTGTTGTGCGTCTCCGGAAGAAAAACAACATTCCGTCGTTATATTAAAATAAAAACTGAGGCTCTTTTGTGTCTTGTCTCGTTCTGTTTATGTTTAATGTATCAATTTTAAAAGTGCACTTGTTAAAATCAAACGAGGGAAAAACAACACAGAGGAAAATAAAAGCAGGTTGGAATATAACTTTTGGAAATTGAAAAGAAATTTAATCAGCGAGTTGATTTTTAATCTTCAAGACTATTTTTTCACTCTAAAAATCTCTGAAAAAAGACTGTCCTGGGCTCACCTGGCTGTCCTGGGCTAACCTGGCTGTCCCGACTCACCTGGCTATCCTGGGCTCACCGCTGTCCAATATAAAAATGAACAGAGTCTAAGAAGAGTTTAAGATCAGGGAAGAAATTTTAAACCTCGACTCTAAACCCTTTGCTGTCTTGAAAAAAAGACAGAAACTAAGAATAGGAAACGCAAAACTTAGAAAGAAATTAAAAGAGAGAAAGAAAACAGAGAAATAGTTCTCGCTACATACACACACACACACACACACACACACACACACACACAGACACACACTCTCAAAACTCTCCCTCTCTCTCACTTTCTTGCTCAACCACATTCACACACTTTCACACATACTCTCACGTACCCCCAACATGCACCAAGGGAGCCAGAGAGAGAGAAACATGGAGTGTGTGTGTGTGTGTGTGTGTGTGTGTGTGTGAGAGAGAGAGAGAGAGAGAGAAAGAGATGTGTGTGTGTGTGTGTGTGTGTGTGTGTGTGTGTGTGTGTGTGAGAGAGAGAGACAGAGAGAGATGTGTGTGTGTGTGTGTATGTGAGAGAGAGAGAGAGAGAGAGAGAGGGGTGTGTTTGTGTGTGTGTGTGTGTGTGTGTGTGTGTGAGAGAGAGAGAGAGAGAGAGAGAGAGATGTTTGTGAGTGAGAGTGAGAGAGAGATGTGTGTGTGTGTCTGTGTGTGTGTGAGAGAGAGAGGTGTGTGTGTGTGTGTGAGAGAGAGAGAGAGAGAGAGAGAGAGAGAGAGAGAGATGTTTGTGAGTGAGAGTGAGAGAGAGAGGTGTGTGTGTGTGTGTGTGTGTGTGTGTGTGAGAAAGAGAGAGAGAGAGAGAGAGGTGTGTGTGTGTGTGTGTGTGTGAGAGAGAGAGAGAGAGAGAGAGAGAGAGGTGTGTGTGAGAGAGAGAGAGACAGAGAGATGTGTGTGTGTGTGTGTGTGTGTGTGTGTGTGTGTGTGTGTGTGTGTGTGTGTGTGAGAGAGAGAGAGTAACAGATGCTGAACAGAGAAGTTGCTGAGATCTTTTCACTCGGTTGATGGATTGTTGTTCACATAAACACACATTTTTTTGGTTTGGCATACAGGGGTTCAGAGGGGCGTGGCCTCTGTTGCTGTTCGAACCATGAAGAATTGTTTTCATCATTCTAATTCGATTCATTCGAACCGCAAACTGCCGCTGTCCTCAGTCCGAGAGATTCCACACGAACAACATTAATATTAATCCTCGTGGAGAGGACGATGTGCGTAAACAGTACAAAGGTTTGGACCCGTCAGGAGAAATAATCATAATCATTTAAATTCTGTGAACTTAGAATAAATACATAAATCCCACGAGACATCGGCGGATTTTCATCCGGTGACTTCAACTGAACTGAAGATCAACTTCCGGAATATTTTGTTTGGTTTCGCGTCAACATCAACAACACACACACACACACACACACACACACACACTCGCATACACACACAGAGAGAGACGATACACACACACACACACACACACACACACACACACACAGACGCATACACACACACATACATACACATACTCACATACATACATACACGCAGACACACACACACATACACGCACATAACACATACACACACAGACGCATACACACGCAAACACGCACACACATACATACACATACATACTCACATACATACACGCATACACACGCACAAAACACATACACACGCATGCACACACGCATACACACACATTTACACACATACATGCATAAACACACACACAGAGCACACTCACACACACACACATATACACACATACATGCATAAACACACACACAGTGACTTACACACACACAGAGATGCATACACACACATATATACAGTACACAAACACAGAGACACACAGAGATGCACACACATATACGCACACACACATACATCCTCATACTTACATACACACATACTCGCATGCATACATACACACACACGCATACATGCACATAACACAAACACACACATAGATGCATACACACACGCACACATATACACACATACATGCATAAACACACACACAGAGACGCATACACACATATATACGCACACACACATACATACACATACTTACATACACACATACTCGCATACGTACATACACACACACACACGCATACACGCACATAACACATGCATACACACACACACACAAAGACGCATACACACACATGCATGCACACACGCATACATACTCACACACACACATATACACACATACATGCCTAAACACACACACAGAGACACACACACACAGAGACACGTACACACACAGAGATGCATACACACACACACACACACACACACATAACACATACACACAAACATGTACACACATACACACACAGAGACGCACACATACACACACACAGAGATGCAGACACACACTCACAGAGACAAAGACACACACGCACACACACACATGCATGCACGTACATTACACACACACACACACACACACACACACAGATGCATACACATGCACAGACACGCACACATATATACACACATACACATGCATGCATAAACACACAGAGACTCACACACACACACACACACACACACAGACGTATACACACAGAGACACATACACACACAGAGACGCGCACACACACACACACACACACACACACACACACACACACACAAACACACAAACCCTTACAGACACACACAGCAGTCTGTTCTGTGGCATGATGTAATTCCAACCCAACCCACCTCACACTCCGGAGAAAATGCTGCGGCGGGGGTAATATGGATTTACCAGGTCAGATGTTGGAAATTTCGGCGTTGAGGAAGCGAGAGAGAGATTCGCCGCCTGAGTATCAGGTACCAGAATCGTTAAGAATGATGCGTTCTGCCTTCTATAAGCTGATGACTGTACTGTTCATGTGTGAGGGGGTCACCCAGTCAAGGTGGGTAATTACAGGCAAGTAAAGGGTTAAACAGTGCCAGGTGTTTAATTAATCACTTCATTAGAGTGTATTAATTTAATCATGACATCATTTCAATTAAAAGATAATTTAATATTCAGTATTAATTAAACATCACCGGTGATGATTATGGTCTTGATACTTTGTTTAGTGACTTAAGTGGTTCCTTAATGGTTCAGTGATGAGGCAGCTGACATGGTAGTGGAGTTATTCGCACGCACTCACAGTCCTGGGACTGAGTCTGTGGCGCGGCGAGAACGCTTCTGTGTTCTTCCTGTGCATGCACGGGTTTCCTCTGGGTGCTTCGGTTTCCTCCTACAGTCCCAAGACATGCATGTTAAGCTAACTGGCTCTTTCAGATTGCTCAAAGGTGTGTGTGTGTGTGTGTGTGTGTGTGTGTGTGTGTGTGTGTGTTGGCCCCGCAATGGACTGGTGAGCAGTTCACCCTGAGTTGGCTGAGATAGGCTCCAGCCTTCCCGTGACCTTAGTGGTTTTTCAATGAATGAATGGATGAGGAACCTTATCAGTGTTGGTGTTAATTTCAGGTGCCTTTTCTATAAGACACCACTTCAGTCTGCTTACTCTGTCTCACACTCACACACACACACACACACGTGCGCGCGTGCGCGCACTTGTCACAGGCGGTTGAGCAGTGAGCAGCGTGAGGCTGATCTATTAGACAGAGAAACAAATCCGACGCAGTCAATATGGTGGAGAGGCAGCACGTGTGTGTGTGTGTGTGTGTGTGTGTGTGTGTGTGTGTGTGTGTGTGTTGTACTTATTTCCTGGGATGTTAAAGGTGAGTGGAAACAGATAAAAATCGACAGTACAGCAGCGTCTCCTCACTGTTGATGATTTTCCTGTACGTGCGCCTCACTCAGGGGTTTATCGCTCACTTTATAACCTGATCATCAGCATGTTCTTATCCATCTGTATCAACTCCACCCTGGAGGGTCAAAGGTCACAGCGCTCCTCGCTCAAGCTGTTACAATTTACATGGTATTTCTTCAGGAGGAAAGTACTGTGTGTAAGTGGAAAACAGCTGCGGTCGGGAAAAGTTCTCGTCATCATCATTCCTCATGCCGTGGCGGATGAAATACTCCGATTCCATGCTTTCCATTTGAAACGCAGCCACACAGCACTGCGGAATTCCCAATGGTGGTGATATCCGACGTGCACTTCACAGACGCCCGGATCATGCTGATTAACGGCGAGGGACTCATCACAGACGAGGGACGAAATTAAACCGAGCAACTTCTCGCGGTTTGTGATTTAAAAGAGAATTTTATGATGTAATAACCTTATATTGATTAAGCGTCCAAAAAGGCGGAGTCAGTACTGAGGATCGGCCCGGTAGAACCCGCACCTTCAGCTGCCACCCAGCTCACACTGCACCCCAACAGCTATAGCTCCTCCTACAGGTGGTGGGTCCATGGGGGGGACAGACCCATTTCTCCTCTTCAAGCTGGGCCCAGTTGGGCTACATGTGCAGAAGCCTGACCACCTGGTGCTCGACTTCCAGGCCTGGCTCCTGGGGGGACCCCGGTAACCCCCATTCAGCCAAAGAAAACTGAGTCCTTGCACTCACCTCCCTGGTGTGGTGTCCAACCATGAAGAGACCCTGGGGTTGAGCTAGAACACTCTTGAGGGACTATCTTTTGGTCACAGAACATCTTGGTGTCTCCCTGGAAGAGCTGGAGGAAGTGGCCCGGGAGAGGGAAGTCTGGACCTCACTGCTGAAGCTGCTGCCCCATCAAGATGACGATGAAAATGAAGATGATTAAAGCATCAAAGCTTTCAGAATATTCATTCATTCGTTCATCCCTGAACCATTTAATCCTATTACGGTCGTGGGGAGGCTGGAGGATATCTCTGCCGACTCAGAGAGAGGCAGAGTACACCCTGAACATCAATCCACCACATGGCCAAAACACAACCATTCATACTTACACTTACACCTGGGGAGGCTGGAGTACCCACGAAACCCACGTTAACACGCCTCAGAGAAACGCCCTCGCTGATCCTGGAACTCGAACCCAGAACCTTCTCGCCTTATTGTATACACTGTGCGCTGAATGTACAAGAAAAGCTCTAAAACTTACAACTTAAAAGGAACCAGAAAGAACGTTATTTCATTTTCCAAGTCAAGGGGGACAATAATTCTGGAGCTACGTATACAGTCCGTCTGAGATGTTCATAAGAACTTAAAAATAAATAAATAAATAAATAAACATGTTGTGATGTCACAGAACCGTATTTGCATATCACTCAGCAGCTCTGCTCGTATTTGTTTTTTTCATTCATTTGTTTTCTTAACCAGTTGATACTAAATAATTACGGTCACAGGGAGGCTGGTGCCCATCTCAGCCGACTCTGGGCAAGGGCGGAGTACACCATGAACAGCTCACCAGGCCACCACAGGGCAGAAACACGCTGACGGCCATGCAGCTCCCCTTTTTACAGCAATGGTTCCTTTACATGAACCTCCCATCACGGACAGTGAGAGACACGGCCGGCCTTTGATAACCCAGTTAGGTGCACTGGGGGGGACAGCAGTGATAACCCGGTGATAGTGGGGCTCGAACCTCTGACCTTGGGATCTGTAATCCTGCACCCTACCACCGGGCCACCACTGCCCTTATTTATTTGATTATTTATCAGTAATTTAAACCGATATATTAAAAAACAACATAAAATATAATAAATGAAGGAGAGTGAAATTATTATATTATTTTTAATTCCCAAATAAGAAACGAGGAGAGAAAAACACGCCCTTATGAGGGAGGGCGGAGACCCGATTCATGCTGACAGCAGTAGGTTCTCTTTTATAAAGTGTCCCTGGAGACCACGTGAGATTCCCCTGACGTGAAGAGACGTGTTTAAGTCAGAGCTCACGATGGGCTGTTATGAAATCTGATCACCCGTCACGTCTCACAGGAAAATGCTGGCCCACCGCAGGGCCACTTCCTGATTACATCTTTAAGTGTGTGTGCGTGTGACAGTGTGTGTGTGTGTGTGTGACAGTGTGTGTGTGTGTGTGTGAGAGACTGTGTGTGTGTGTGTGAGAGTGAATGTGTGTGTGAGAGTGAATGTGTGTGTGACTGTGTGTGTGTGTGTGTGTGTGTGTGTGCGTGCGTGTGTGTGTGTGTGTGTGTGTGTGTGTGTGCGTGTGTGTGTGTGTGTGTGTGCACGCAAGTGTGTGTGAGAGAGGCAGTGTGTGTGTGTGTGTGTGTGTGTGTGTGAGAGAGACTGTGCGTGTGTGTGTGTGTGTGTGTGTGTGTGTGTGTGTGTGTGTGCACGCAAGTGTGTGTGTGTGTGTGTGTGTGTGTGTGTGTGTGTGTGAGAGAGTGTGTGCGTGAATGTGAGTGTGTGACAGTGTGTGTGTGTGTGTGTGTGTGTGTGTGTGCGTGTGTGTTAGTAATATCTGTATTGCACTGTTTGACATTTCTCCAGAACAAATCACCAGAGGAGCCTTTCATTACCCATTTTCATCTCTATAAACGATCCGCTGCTGAAAGTCGCATCCCAGAATCAAAACATCTCGAGACTCCACATCAGTTATTGCTTGTGGGCGTGGCCTGTTCTTATTATTTTTACTCTTTTACTTGAGTGATGCTTGCATCTTTAATTACAAATAAGAAATGAGTACAGAGTGGTTAGCACTTCCGTCTCACAGCAAGAAGGTCCTGGGTTCGATTCCCAGCCTGTGTGTTTCTGTGTGGAGTTTGCATGTTCTCTCCGTTCTTGTGTGGGTTTCCTCCGGGTTCTCCAGTTTCCTCCCACAGTCCAAAAACATGCACAGTACATTAATTGGCTGTTCCAAATCAGCCAGGTGTGAGTATGAATGGTTGTGTGTGTGTTGGACTTGCGATGGCCTGGTGAGTTGCCCAGGGTGTACTCCGCCCTCGCTCTGAGTTGGCAGAGATGGGCACCAGCCTCCCCATGACCCTAATTAGTATTAAGCAGTTCAGAAAATGAATCAATGAGAATGAGTACAGGGAAAAATGGAACTGATTCAAATGATTCGTTTATAATGAAAATGATTTGTTGAATGAATCAATAAAGTGAATAAATTAATGTGAAGTCAACGTGGTGTGGAAGGCGGAGTTAACCTGGTGTGGAAGGCGGAGTTAACATGGTATGGAAGGTGGCGTAAGCTGGTGTGGTAGGTGGAGTTAAGGTGATGTAGAAGGTATAGATGGTGTGGAAGGCAGAGTTAACATGGTGCGGAAGGCGGAGTTAAGGTGGTGTGGAAGGCGGAGTTGATTTATTTTAGTCCCATCGACACTCTGATGTAAACATTTCTCTTCATTTTATTTTCTGTCCAAATATTATTGATTATATAAATAGTCCAGAAACTATTGTTAAGGTTTATGTACAGCAGCTGAGCTAACGAACTCAGATAATCGTCATCCATTATCAGTCGCATGTGGCGGTTTAAAGTTCATCATCATCTTCTGTAATCACTTAATCTTAATTCAGGTTGCAGGGAGGCTGGTGCTCATTCTTGCGGAGACTGGGCGAGGGCAGAGTACACCCTGGACAGCTCACCAGGTCATCATAGGGCAGAAACACGCTGACGGCTATGCAGCTCCTCTTGTCAAAAGTCAGCAATGGCTCTTTTACATGAACCTCACACCATGGACAGTGAGAGACACGGCCGGCCTTTGATAACCCAGTTAGTGCACTGGGGGACAGTGACACCCCGTTGAGAGTGAGGCTTGAACCCCCAACCTTGGGATCAGTGATCCAGCGCATTTACCACCAGGACACCACTTCCTCACGGTGTAAAGTTGTTTGCGAATTTGTATTTTATTTATTAGCCGTGAAGTCGGCCACATGATGAGTAGATCAGGTTTTAAAAACCTTACGATGCGTGTAAACTCGCCAGTGTTTACATTCTTTGTGAAAACGCACTGTGTCGCTGGATTATTGTCTGTCGCCATGCAGCCGGTGTTGCTTGTTCGCGTAACCTTTTCCAAAGCTTTTATTTTGTTATCATGGCTTTGCTGGAATGACGGAGTGGGTGGCGTTTACAGTGAGGCAGCGAGCATGACTGAGTCACTCCTTTCTCATTAAGAGAATTAAGACCTGTGTTGATGTTTGAATCAATCAGAGAGAAGAATCACTTCGCAGTCAACAATGTCCGCCATTCTTTTGTTTATTGTTTATGGATTAATTGTTTTCACCAATCAGGGTGTGAATCACTTGGCCTGGTGGCTGTAATGCACCCGTCCTTGTTCTTTTATTTTTGGATTCCTGGGTTTTGCTTTCTTTTCCTTTATTCGGCTGTTTGATTTTTATATTATTTTACTTTGCCAAGATTTTTAATATGCTCATGAAATAGAAGCAGACAATGAACTTGAACCTGAGAGAAAGAGAGCGAGAGAAAGAGACAGAGAGAGCAGGAAAGGATGGACGGGGAAGGATGATGTGTCCTCTTTGGCTGTAGGATGAATATATTCAAATCCTGAGGTCACAGCTGACTTAGAAAGAGAGAGAGAGAGAGAGAGAGATTAATGTGTGGAGAGAGTGTACTCACACACACACACACACACACACACACACACACACACACACACACACACACACACGTGCACGCACACAGACACTCACACACAGAGTCTTTTGATCCATAACCTGTAATGGACTCCTGGATGTGTTCTTTCAGGTCCAGACTGGCGGATTTTCATACACATTGTCGGATGAGCGTTGACTCCATCAGCACCTGTCCAAACGATGACTATCAGGCTTGCCTCACTGCCTACACCGGCCTCATTGGTGAGACAGACACACACTGAGAGACAGATACACAGTTAGACAAAGAGCAAACAGGAAGGATAATGGGTCGCAATAAAGGTCAAAGCGGCTACTTAAGACAGACGTGAAACAGACAAACAGCGATAAAATAGAGACAGACAGCGATACAGATCCCGAGACAGACCAACAGAGACAAGTGAGACTGAGAGACTGAGATAGACAGACTGGTAGACAAAAAAAGGCAGGCAGTAGGAAAGCATGGCAGGGAAACAGTAAGCCAGACAGTAAGGCAGGTAAATAAAAAATAATGCAACAGTCAGAGAGACAGTGAATTAGGCAGAGACAGTAATTTAGACAGTAAGACAGACCAACTATAAAAGAGTGAGATATACAGAGAAGTAAGGTGGTTTGCCACTGAGACAGACAGACAGACAGAGAGTAAGAGTGAAACAAACTGTGAGACAGACAGAAAATAAGTCAGGATGACAGTGAGAAAGACAGACAGTAAGATGTTGAGACAGTCAGGGAAACAGACAGACACACAGACAGTAAGATGGTGGGACATACATTGAGACAGACAGACAGTAAAATGATGAAACAAACAATTAGTTAGATGGTGAGACAGACAGACAGACAGACAGTAAGATGGTGAGACAGACAATGAGACAGACACTGAGGCAGTGTGCCAATGAAAAAGACAGATGGTAAGATGTTGAGACAGCCAGTAAAACAGACAGACACACAGACAGTAAGATGGTGGGACAGACAGTGAGACACACAGACAGTAAGACAGTGAGACAGACAGACAGACAGTGAGGCAGGGAGAAAGACAGATGGTGAGATGTTGAGTCAGCCAGTAAAACAAGCAGACACACAGATAGTAAGATTGTGAGACAGACAGTAAAATGATGAAACAGACAAATCGTAAGATGTTGAGACAGCCAGTTAAACAGACAGACACACAGACAGTACAATGGTGGGACAGACAGTGAGACACACAGACAGTAAGACGGTGGGACAGACAGTGAGACAGACAGGCAGACAATAAGGCAGTGTGGCAGTGAGAAAGACAGATGGTAAGATGTTGAGACAGCCACTAAAACAAACAGACACACAGACAGTAAGATCGTGAGACAGACAAACAGTAAAATGATGAAACAGACAGATAGTAAGATGTTGAGACAGCCAGGGAATCAGACAGACACGCAGACAGTAAGATCGTGAGACAGACTGTGAGACAGACAGACAGTAAAATGATGAAACAGACAGATAGTAAGATGTTCAGACAGCCAGTGAAACAGACAGACACACAGACAGTAAGATGGTGAGAGTAAGATGGTGAGACAGACTGTGAGACAAGCAGACAGTAAAATGATGAAACAGACAAATAGTAAGATGGTGAGACAGACAGACAGTAAGGCAGTGTGCCAATGAGAAAGGCAGATGGTGAGATGTTGAGACAGCAAGTGAAACACAGACACACAGACAGTAAGATGGTGAGACAGACTGAGACAGTCAGACAGTAAAATGATGCAACAGACAGATTGTAAGATGGTAAGACAGAAAGACAGACAGTAAGATGGTGAGACAGACAGACAATAAGGCAGTGTGACAGTGAGATAGACAGACAGTAAAATGTTGAGAGAGCCCGTGAAACAGACAGACACACAGACAGTAAGATGGTGAGACAGACTGTGAGACAGACAGACAGTAAAATTATGAAACAGACAGAGAGTAAGATGGTGAGACAGACAGACAGACTGATAGTAAGATGGTGAGACAGACAGACTGATAGTAAGATGTGAGACAGACAGTGAGACAGATATTACCACACCGACGCCTGGTTCTTTGAGCCCCTCACTGATGTCTGTGTTTTTGTTTGTGTATGTTGCTTTTAAAGGGACGGACGTGACTCCGAACTACGAGGATGCGAATTACACGGACTTCTTCATCTCGCCATGGTGTAGCTGCAGGAACAGCGGCAACCAGGAGGAAGAGTGCGAGAGGTTTCTGAGGGACTTCAGAGACAACACCTGCCTGCGTAAGAACCGCATTAAAAATGATAACCTCTTTGATAAATTTTAATGTGATAAACCGAAGGTGGATCAAAAACAGGAAGTGATGCGGGTGATGCAAATGTGGATCTCATGAAAATCTGTGTGTTTGTGGTGCAGTAAGTAGCAGCGGTCCAATACCAGTAGAAGAGCGCTAGCACACGATTAAAAATGCTACGGGTCCCATGTGACTTCACCAACTGACCACTGAAGTTGTTGTTGGAGCCATACAGGGATAATTACATTCCTCTCTTCCTCCATCTGACAGGCGGATGCTCCTGCTGTAACGGTGTGATGGTACGAAAGCGTGATGGATTATGGCAGGTTGCAAGTGAGGAGCAGGACACGCGTGTGTACTCAGAGTGGTGTGTTCTTCAGCAGAAATAGGAGCTGGAGTTAATTTCAGGGGTCAAACTGGGAGTTAATGGGGTGAGACGGGAAGAAAGAGTCATTAAAAATATCCAGAAGTAACATATCGGCAGCAGGATGACCGGTGAAGGTGATTAACATGACGATAATTAATAAATAATAAATATAATAACGGTAAATCACATTTCTGCTTCATATACGTAATAAAACTGTTAAAAACTAACTACAAATAACGAAATCATAAATTATCGATGTGTACTTTATAGATTATTCATTCATTTTCTGAATCGTGTAATCCTAATTAGGGTCAGGGGAGGTCGAGTGCCCATCTCAGCCAACTCTGGGTGAGGGCAGAGTACACCCTGGACAAAATACGAAAAACCCCCTCTTACGAAAAGAAATTCAAAATTCAAACGCGCCATTCAAAATTTCACACGACCCGCGAGTTGCTCTCTCATTGGCTGTCTCTCAACATCCCGCCCCGCTGGCCTCCCAGATAGAGACAGAAGGAAGCTTCACTCTTTAGTTTTTAGTTTAGTTTTTTTTAAGTTGTTTAATTCAGTAAATGTAATAAATGTGGGCGCTTTTGAGCTCATCTGGAATTCCGATCCCTCAAGGAATCAAAATAAAGTTGAGTTTGTCAAGCAGGGAATGTGCTTTGAATTCACGTCTTGTGGGTGTGGCCCGCAGTGCACGCACGAGAGAGCGAGAGAGCGAGAGAAAACAACGCTTTAGTTTTAGTTTAGTTTTTTAAGTTGTTTTAATTCAGTAAATGGTCAAGCAAGGTATGCGCTTTGAAATCAAGTCTTGTGGGCGTGGCCCGCAGCGCGCGCACGCCCGCGCGCGACAGACAGACAGAGAGAGAGATAGAGAGAGAGAGAGAGAGAGAAGGAATATCGCTTTAGTTTTTCGTTTAGTTTTTTTAAGTTGTTTTAATTCAGTAAATGTAATAAATGTGGGCGAATTTGAGCTTATCTGGCATCCCGATCCCTCAAGGAATCAAATTAAAGTTGAGTTTGTCAAGCAGGGAATGCGCTTTGAATTCCACGTCTTGTGGGCGTGGCCCGCAGGGCGTGCGACAGAAGGAGAGAGAGAGAGAGAGAGAGAGAGAGAGAGACAGAGAGAGAGAGAGAGAGAGAGAGAGAGAGAGAGATGGGCGTGTGTATGTGTGTATTAATAAAAATGTTTAATAATGATTTAATTAATAAATGTGTTAATAAAATGGTTTAATAGGGGCAGTGGTGGTCTAGTGGTATAGGGCGCTGGATCGCTGATCCAAAGGTTGGGGGTTCGAGTCCCACTCTTCACAAGGTTGTCACTGTCCCCCCCAGTGCAGCCAACTGGGTTATCAAAGGCGGGCCATGTCTGTCACTGTCTATGGTGAGAGGCATGTAAAAGAACCATTGCTGACTTTCGTAAAGAGTAGCTGCAAAGTCGTCAGCGTGTTTCTGACCCTTGCTAAAAAGGGTTGTGACAGGAAGAGCATCCGACGTAAAAACCTCTGCCAAATCAAACGTGCGAATCAGATAATTCGCTGTGGCGACTCCCGAGTAAAAGGGAAAAAGCCAAAAGGAAGACAGACATATGTAACTGATTATATATATATATATATATATATATATATACACACTCACATTCAGTCTGTAGTTTGTAAACAATGAATGCAAGCGTCGTCGCGTCATTACGTCAGCGTACTACGTAGGTACGTCTAAACTCAAAATTATTATTTTTTTTTTGAAAAAAAAACGTAAAATCAAAAAAACGCAAAACGGATGAACCTTAGTCGGGGAGCGTCTGTACACATTTACATGTACATATACCTCAGTTGGGAGAGTTGGGGGGGTGATCCTACTTCACGGAATTTGGCGGTCGACGGGAGATGTCGATCCCAATATTTATATATATATATATATATATATATATATATATATATATATATATATATATATATATATATATATATATATATATATATAGAGGATTTTCTGAGTAGATCCTTCCGTAGGAGAGTGCTCAATACTTTTTGGTAGAGCAAATAACAAAAATAAAAGGACAGGACAAAGACTTTCTATTGAAACTCCATTTATCACTACAGATCTGTTTCAAGGGGTGGTGAAACCATCCTCTCTCTTCGGGTGATTATAGAAGAATATATATATATATATAAAGAAAAGTATATATTAAACTAATGTTTTTGCATTTATTTATTTAATTGAGTCACTCTTGGTTTGTTTACATTTTACCATTCATTTATCATATAATTTGTATTTATTTATTCATTCATTCATTCATTTTCTATAACCACTTAATCCTAATTAGGGTCTGCGGAGAGGCTGGCGCCTATCCCAGCCAACTCTGGGCGAGGGCAGAGTACATCCTGGACAGCTCACCAGGCCATCACAGGGTGGAAACACACTGTGACAGGGTGAAAAGCTGACGGCTTTGCAGCTACTCATGATGAAAGTCGGCAATGGTTCTTTTACGTGAACCTCACACTATAGACATTGAGAGACATGGCCGGCGTTTGATCACCCACTTATGCACTGGGGGGACAGTGACAACCCGTTGAGAGTGGGGCTTGAAGCCCCAACCTTAGAACCAGTTATCCAGCACTTTTACCCCCAGGCCACCACTGCCCTTATTCATTTATTTGTTTTTGGTTTTTTTTCAGTTATATTTATATCTTTCCATTTCTGAGGTGTCCAGGGTGCAGCCCTCGCCCACAGTTAGTTGAGATGAGCACTTGCCTCCTGGTGACCCTAATTAGGATTAAGTTATTCAGAAAATAAAGGATGATTTTCCATTTTTCATTTCTTTATTTCTTCAATTTTATAGAAATTGTGCAAATTATTTCCCTCAATTTCCATTAATCTAAAAATAGATATAAGAATCCTGAGGGAACTGTTCTCTTGAGAACTTGAAATGGGAAGAGCATTTTTTTCTCTGGAGAAGTAGCGCAAGTGCACTTCCCTTGCTGCAGCGATGAAAGGTAGAGGCAGAGTGTGAAGTTTTGTGGGTGGGATGTCCCAGGCTTTACAAGTCCTTTCATAAGAGAAAAAAAATTAAGTCTACCTCCAAAGCAGTTGTTTCTATAGCGACCGAATCCACTTTTTCAAAAAGCCTGACTAAAGACCTTTCATGTGAACCGAATATCAAGTTCATTAAAACTGCTTGCAGAAGTGCACCCAGGACATCGTGACAGACAGAGCGACAACAAAGAGACAGAGCGACACGGATTCCAGTCCCCGAGTATACTATAGCACTGCTAAATAGTCTGCACATTATAAGGGACATCCCATCACCAGAGCCTGTGCTTCAGTCAGCTTCCTCTCCACCTACATTCACTGTGGAAGAGACGGCCACACCCAACCCGGGCTCTTGATTCACCTGAGGTCCCGCCCTGAAGAACAATTTTATATAATCTGCTTAGCAACATGGCGCTATCTCTTCGGTATACATTTCCTGGTTGTATTCAGATCTTCATTTCATTTCGTGCATCATTCGAGTGACGCTAAACCCAAGCTGCCGATCATAGCCGATGTTGTGGTTTCGAGTTCAATACTCTCAGTAGCACCACCAACATCTTAGCACTTAAGTAGTCAAGAGACACTGCATCACGGCTGACCCTGAACTCTGACCCTGGGTTTCTAACAAGTTCGGATATGATTACTGTACTGGGAACTATAACAATGAAGTCTGTCTCTAAAGTAAAGCAGATGACTTGGAGGTGACTGGCTCTGGCTCCTAACAAGTCCGGGGTTTGTGAAGAGAGGATTTTCAAGAGACCTGATATTTTTAATGAGATCGTCAGAACAAACGAGTGGGTGGATAAAATCTAACGACTGAGTATAAGCACCAGAACTTCTACAGATACCCCGTTGTACAGTTGACCACAGGCAATTGAGAGATAATTACTCCAGGGGCAGTGTATCATGGCTGACCCTCTTCTCCGCCCCTGACATTCCAACAAGTTCAAGATACAAAGGCAGGAATTGCCCTCTATTGTACTTTAAGGCTGTCTTTACTTTCTGTGAAAGAAACACAAGTGGATTTGTGTGTGGGAATTTCCACTTCTTACAGATTTGATAAATGAGCTCCGGCATTTGAAGAAACACATTCAGTCCGGTTTCTGTTCTGGTCTGGAAAAAGTGAGAATGTCACATTGTGGTTAAAAATGATTTCATTTTGGGACTTATTGGGTTTTCCCCCTTCATTGTCCATGGAGAAAATCTCACAATATTCTCAAATATTCGAAAATCTGGAAGTACAGTAAAACCTCCGCTGACGAACGCTTAAGCTCACGAACTTTTCGCCTCAAGAACATTAAATTTGCGAGCATATAGTCTCTGCTGACGAACTAGTTTTCGGCGGACGAATCAAACCACGCGGTCGAACAGCGCCACGGTGGCGGCCACGAGAAGTTGACGCACGCTCACGGCGTCCCAGTTAAATCACCCCTTTCTTTGAGTGCGGAAGTGGTTTGTGTTTGATAGACATTTTGGACCATATTGAGTGTACTTTTGCTATTATGGGACCGAAAAAGACCCCACCACAGGCGGAGATCATTGAAAAACACGAACGAGGTGTGCGTTTGTGTGACTCAGCGTCCCAGTACCAGTACGCTAAGTCTACCATTGCTACCAACCTTAAGAACAAGGAAGCTATTAAGGGTGCGTGTGTGGCTAAGGGTGTTTCCAAACAGTAGGCGTTTCCAAACTCTCCTTCCAAACAGTAAGTCCCTCCCTCCCTCCTCCTCCCACTCCATTCCATCAAGCCATCAACTACCATCACAAAGGTAAATAAAACGACTTTATTATACAGTACAGTTTATTTCTTTAATTACAATACAATAGCACATTTATTATACATAAAATAAGGTATATTTTTGTGTAGTAAAGGCTTATTTAGTAGAAAATTATGTTTTATGGGGACCTGGGAACGGATTATTCTCATTTTAATGGTTTCTTATGGGAAATAAATGTTCGGAAGACGAACTTTTCGCCTTACACACACTTTCTGGGAACCAATTATGTTCATGAGCTGAGGTATCACTGTATGTACAAACGCTGCCCTGCTTACGAACGAGTTAGATTCTTGACAGCTCTTCGTTAGATTAATTTATTCGTAAGTTGTTACATGGCATTCTTTAGAGGGGAACGTATGTTTAAACCCTGTATAAGTAACCTATATGGATTTGTACTGTATACAATCTCTCTCTCTCTCTCTCTCTCTCTCTCTCTCTCTCTCTCTCTCTCTGAGTTATTACATAACTGACCGCGTGGTGTAATGATGCTCTTGAGCTCAGTCTATTTGAAAGCATATTCTCTCTCTCTCTCTCTCTCTCTCTCTCTCTCTCTCTCTCTCTCTCTCTCTCTCTCTCTCTCCCTCTCGCGCACACACACACACACACACACACACACACACACACACACACAGGCGACATTACAACTGGACAATTGACCTGATCAGCTTCCGTGTTTAAACTCCTGGTTCCTCTCAAGCACAGCACAGTGGATCTGATCAGATTTACAGAGTTTCACTCTTGTCCAGTTCATTATAATACTGGATTCAATTTGTTTCTTCTTTGAAACATTTGGCAGGAGTTCAAAAATGTATCAGTTCTGCTTCTCTTCCAAGCGTGTGTCAGCCACGCCCTTCTGCTGGAGCCTAGTATTAAGTGTATATCAGGATAATGTTTAATCATATTTTATTATTATATCTTTCTATACATTTTATTCAATTTTTATTTCTACTTTTTCTTCAATTTCATTTCACTTTCACTTTCACTTTCACGTTTGACCTCGGACAGCTCTGTTCATATCTTTGGATGTTCGTAAAACGAATATTCTTAAGTTGAGGAGTGTCTGTATTTATAAATCCCAATTCGGTGTTTACTTCAGGAAAAGCTGTCCAGGTCCCATAAGTCTATCAGGTTCAGGTGCATAGGTCATGTGACTGGTATAGACTATGCAGAAGGTATTTATTGTATATTTTATAGTAAATTTGTGGGGCTAGTGGTATAGTGGTTAGGGTGCTACATTCATGACCGGGAGGTTGTGTGTTCAAATCCCAGTTAGACCCCCACTGTGCTAAGACCCCTGGGCAAGGTCTCAACCACAAGTGTGCCTCTGTTCACCCAGCAGTATAAATGGGTACCAGTAAAATATACTGGGAAGGTAACCTGCGATGGACTAGCATCCCATCCAGGAGGAGGTGAATTCCTAGTTGCTTCACGGTATGGAAACCGGGGATAAGCACCGGCCTGATGAGCCACTAGGGTGTAAAAAGCCCAACAGACCTTACTTTATGATAAATTTGGTGCAACAGTTGTTGTTAAAAATGTAAAGACCGACAATAAATCAATAAACAATAAAAAAAAAATTATGCTAACAATGTGTGCTGTAGCTTGTGATTTAATTATACACAGGGGTGTGGCTAAAAAAATCAATAAGGGATTATTACTGACTAACATACAAGTGTTTCATATTTCTGTTGGTATTACAAAATAAAAGTCATTCCAGCTTGAATTCTTGTTGCAGGACGAAGTGAAAACGATAATCTAGGACCCACGCTTGTGTTTTCCTACAGGTAATGCTATTCAGGCATTTGGGACGGACATCCCCAAGGCAACACCATCAACAAATCCCGATGTCCCCCGTGTCGAGTCCACTGGATACCCCAACATCACCAAAGTTCTATATGAGGTGAGTGTTCAGTGTCTAAGATTCTGGGAAACAAATCTGATCCTGGTTGATCCGTGGCAGCAAGGTTCAGTGTGCTTGGTATCATCGTATAACTTGGAAGGGAGCAACTGAGGTGAATTTCGAAGATGTATTATTTATTGTTTGCTGTATGATGTTGGAAAGCTCCAGCTGTTACCAGGAGCGATGGAATAATAAAATGAACTGGTGGAGATGCCATCAATAGTAAACATAGATTCTAAATATAACTGCAACTAGAGATTGTAGGGGGCAAAGCAAAGAGAGTGATGAAGGGCACAGGTGGTGATGAGCAGCAGAAATGGATGAAGAGTATGAGTGGTGAAGACCAAAAGGAGTGATGAAGAGGAACAATATTCCCGTTAGGTTACATTGGCGTGACAGTGGCGCAAATTATTTTAGATTGGGGAAAGGAATTATTGGGGGTGCGCCAGTAATTTTTTCCTGTCTTTGTTTTGTTTTAAGTTACACAATCTACAACAAGTTCATAAATAATGTTAAACAGCTGTCAAAATGTTCGGCATCTATCGGAAATGGACCGTCTCCCCGAAGGCACCCTCCCCACGCTTCTTAGAGTCAGTCAAGTTACGGCGTCAAGATTAGCTGCTTCACAGACAATGCCTCCAGCATCTGAATCATCTGAACACAGTACTGGCGCAAGTTCAATTCTCCTTAATGGGAACACTGAAGAGGAAGATGATGATGATGATGATGATGATGATGATGATGATGATGATGATGATGAATCTGTCACAAAGAAGATCTGTCACAGAGGGTGGCCTTTTACCGTAAAAGAAATGAGGTGTATTATTAATAATAATAATAATAATAATAATAAGAGAAGTGGTGGCCTGGTGGTAAAGGTGCAGGATCACTGGTCCCAAGGTTGGGGGTTCAAGTCCCACTATCACCATGTTGGCAGTGTCCCCCCAATGCAGCTAACTGGGTTATCAAAGGCCGGCCGTGTCTGTCACTGTCCATGGTGTGAGGTTCAGGTAAAAGAACCATTGCTGCCTTTTGACAAGTGGAGCTGAATAGCCGTTGGCGTGTTTCCGCCCTGTGATGGCCTGGCGAGGCATCCAGGGTGTACTCTGCCCTTGCCCAGAGTCAGCTGAGATGGGCGCTAGGCTCCCCACGACACTAATTAGGATTAAATGGTTCAAAAAATGATTGAATGAATAATAATAATAATAATAATAATAATAATAATAATAATAATAATGTGGCACGGTGATGTAGTGGTTTGCACGTCTGCCTCACAGCACGGGTTCGAGTCCCAGCCTGGGTGTTCCTTCGTGGAGTTTGCATGTTCTCCCCATGCTTTGCTGGTTTTCCTCGGGGTACCCCAGTTTCCTCCCACAATCCAAGAACATGTATAATAGGCTAATTGGCTGTTTGAAATCAACCCTAGGTGTGAGAGTGAGTACGATGGTTGTATGAGTCTTGGTTTTGCGTTTTTGCGGGCGACCTGTCCAGGGTGTAACCCGCCCTTGCCCAGAATCGGCCCCAGCCTCCCCATGACCCAAATTAGGATTAAGCGGTTCAGAAAATGAATGAAAGAATGAATGAATAAATATGACTAAAAACAATCAGGGGGTTGAGGCTGACACTTGGGCCCCTAATAAATGTTTAAAATAAAGAATATAAACGAAGACCGAGTCTACGCTCGTATCACGAAAAATCGATGTGTGCTACATGATTGTTCGCTGGCCTATAAAAGAAAATACTTTCCTCGTGGCACTTTATTACACAAACACGGCATCTCATTAAAAGAAAACATATTTACACATTAGATAAGCGTTTACCCGGCAACACGACATAATCAATCAACACTGCATGTTCAATTGGAGGACTAATCAAGCCGTGAGTGCACAACAGGCTCGCGCAGATAATGAATGAATTGACATTTGGGCCATTGTTTCAGTATCATACTCAAATAACCACAAAACACTGGGTTTTTATCTCCAGTGTTTACTTCACCTGTCGGTAAACAGCGCTGCTGTGGTGGTGATGGGCCTCTAATTAACGTCTAAAAGAGAAACGAGTGAAAGAAAGAGAGCGAAGGAGAACAATACAAACAGGAAACTGCTGAAAAAAGTGTCCTCTCGCCAGCCCTCGGGGGACGGCGCGATAGATGCCAGTATTGACTCGGTGGTTGTGTGTCTGGCCCACAATTTATGGCAGATATGGTAATTAGCGAAAGCAGGACAGAAGAAGCATTCATGCAGGAAGTTTATAATTAGAGATAGCCTGGAGGGAGCCGAGCGTCGCCATTTTTTTAATTTCCTGCTGCAATTCAAAAGCCTGTCAGTCGCACATCGAGGATTCGGCTCAACATGGACAGCTCGTAAGTCTCTCGTGGTGATTTTTTAAAAAAGGATTCAGAGATTAAAAAACACGGAATCGTGGTTGTGTCTCATCTTTCTTTAGAAGGAAATCTTTGAGTGATGTTTTCTACAGAGGATTCTCGCCTCAACGTGATCACATCACAGGAAGCGTATCATTATAACGTTATCTCACTGTGAGAAATTAAATCCCGAGGATATGACATCATAACGCCTTTTCATTGCACCCTGCAATTTGATACAGAGGTTTGTACCCAGCCCGGGCGTCTCTGTGTGGAATGTTCTCCCCGTGCTTGCATGGGTTTCCTCCTGGACTCCGGTTTCCTCCCACAGACTAAAAACATGCACAGTACACTAATTGTCTGTTCCATATGTACATTTGTAGTATTTAGCAGACACTCTTATCCAGAGCGACTTACAGTTATCATTTTGTTTATATACAATTTGAGCAATTGAGGTATAAGGGCCTTGCTCGAGGGCCCAACAGTGGTAACAGTGGGGATTGAACCGCTAACCTTTGGATTAGTAAGTCATCACATTAACCTCAAAGCCACCAACTTGCCCCGAGGTGTGCGTGTGAATGGTTCTACGAGTGTTGGCTTTGTGATGGCTTGGCGATTAGTCAATGGTGTTCCCATAGTCGGATGCCAGCCTACCCGCGACCCTGATTATTGGGATTAAGCGGCCAAGGAATCAAATGAATGAATGAAATCAGCAGAGACGAGAAACGTGACGTTTCGTTTCCATGGT
The DNA here is from genome assembly GCA_024760905.1 of Plotosus lineatus. Lineage (NCBI taxonomy): Eukaryota > Metazoa > Chordata > Actinopteri > Siluriformes > Plotosidae > Plotosus > Plotosus lineatus. The sequence goes on along the minus strand of CM045729.1, from coordinate 9,168,763 downwards.
AACGTTTTACCCAGATGTAAACAATCCTTCAAAATGGTGTCGATGGTGCATTCATTCATCCAGTCAGTCATTTTCCGAACGTAATCCAAAAACAAAATCAAACCCTCATCGAGTTGTTCACACACCGCCGCCAATGTACACGCTTTCTGCCGAGTGTGAGGATTTGAAATAACAGGCTCTCGCACATGTCAATGTGTGTTTGGGTGAAAGAAAGACAACGTGACACAGGGATGATGGAATTAGCAGCGATGTTAACGAGCGGCACGCTTCGCTTCATCTTATTTATTTAATAACATTCGAACAGCCGCCGTCTGATCTGACAAACTTTTATACAAACACACACACGCTGTAACGAGCATGTACACAGAAAACAAACACCCCCTCCTCCCGCCGCTGGATCTATATTTCATCATAAACCATTGAACATCACTGCTGATAGATGTGTGCACAGTGTAGATAGTTGATGTGCTTTAACTGCACTCGCGGCGTCGAACACTCGCTGCTTTAATGGATCCTATTGGTTAACTTTTAATAAGCAAAAGATAAGACAAAATTCAGATTGTGATGGATGGATATAGGGGTGGGTGGTGAATGCAGGGGTGGGTACGATGCCATTCAACTTTATTTAAAAAGCACTTTTTAAAACAACAGCAGTGCTGGCCAAAGTGCTGCACAGTAAATCATAGAATTAAAGGAAAGATAGGATCTACTAAAACGTGCAAGAAATAAAACAAACAAACAATCAAAAAAATCACTCAATGGATCACAGTGGCTTGAAGGCTACGGAGTAAAAGTGTGTTTTTAAAAGGGATTTAAACACAGTGAAAGAAGATGCCTGTCTGATATGTGGAGGAATGAGTAGATGGATACTTGGAAGGATGGATGGCTAGCTAGATGGGTGGAAGATGACTGAGTGGACTGATGGGTAGATCATTTATAAGTGGATGAATGAATGAATGGGTGGATAGTTGAATGGATGGATGAATGGATGAGTAGGTAAGTTTACTAATAAGTAGAGGAATGTATGTGTGTATGTGTGTATATATATACATATACTCATATATATATATATATGAGTGGTGGAATGGATGGGTGGATGAATGGAGGAATGATTGGATGAAGGAATAATCAGTTGAATGGATGGTTGGACGGATGAGTGTATGGATGGCTGTATGAATGGATGATAGATGGATGGATGGAGTGGCTGGATGAAAGAATAATCACTTGAATGGATGTTGGATGGATGAATGGGTGGAGGAATAATTGATTGGATGGATAAGTGGATGGATAGATGGATGATTTTGAGTGCTGAGAGCTCATTACACAAACATTTATTGAAGTTTGAAACTGAATGTGTGGGGCCGGTGGCGTAGTGGTTTGGGTGCTGGGCGCATGATCAGGAGGTTGTGTGTTCGAATCCCAGTAAGACCCCCACTGTGCTAAGACCTCTGGACAAGCTCTTAACCACAAGTGTGCCTCTGTTCACCCAGCAGTATAAATGGGTACCAGTAAAAATATACTGGAAAGGTAACATGCCATGGATTAGCGTCCCATCCAGGAGCAGTGGTGCTGCTGGTCGCTTCACGCTACAAAAACCGGGGATAAGCTCCGCCCTGATGAGCCACTGGGCTTGGGTATAAAAAGCCCAACAGACTACCTTATATAAAATGTAGAGGGGTGTATATTAGCCTTCATGTGTTACAAAGATTTTGTGTAAAAATAAATAAATAAAACAGCCACAAAGACGTTAATAAAACAAATATGTTTAAAACAACAATATATTACACATACATGTATCTTGTTTATAAAAATTAAGGAGTGACTTGAAGATTTGTGGTGGAAAAAAAGTTCCAGTTGGCAGCATTATATCTGTGATGGCCTGGCGACCTGTCCAGGGTGTAATCTGCCCTCGCCCAGAGTCAGCTGAGATGGGCACCAGCCCCCCCGTGACCCTAATTAGGTTTAAGCGGTTCAGAAAAGGAATGAATGGATGAGCATCATTATGTGATGCTCTGCACATAGCAAAGTTAAACGCTTTAGACGACCGTACTGAGTAATCATCATTCATCTTTTCTTATTGCTAGCAGTAAACAGATTAGCATGAATCTAACTCTTATTGTGCGTCTACTAGCACGATAACAGGAACGCTAACATTGGTTAAATCTTCAATGTTGTGTACTCTCATTATTTTTGCATTATTTTTTATTCCTAGCAGTGCATTCAGATGAAAAGAAAGAATTATAATGATGCTAAACAATCACGTTTCTTTGTTATAAAACCGCTATTAAAAGCAGGTCCTGTGATGCTTGCGAGAAAACTAGCAAAATATGACAGGATATCTTATAGTTGTTGTTTATTTAGTGTTAAGGAGACGCAGTTCTGTCATTTGGAGGATGTTACTTTGTAATCTCCCTTCTCAGGTTCCTGTTTAAGTCGCTCGGGTGTGAGGATTTTACCAAAGCAAGCGGAGAAAGACCTAATTAGCTGTATTGAAATGCAGCGTATGCTCTATTTTAAGATGTATAGAGACAATGATCTTCACTAAGCCTCAGTGGTCTTACTGCAAATGTCAGTGTGACTCACATCTGATGTACAACAGCGCCGGCTGAAAGAAAAAAAATACACCAGAGTGAGGCACGTCCAACTGAATAGCGCTTTGTTGGAGTGGGGAAGACCGCGGATCTCTGTTCTTCACTACTGCAGCAGCGAAAATTTAAATTTTACTCTGAACAGAGTCAACTGGTGCATCAGACATTTCTGGAGTGAATCATAAGAGCTGCATTAAGTATGGAATTTGTATATGTGGTGTTTAAAATCTGATTGGCTCGCATTCACTTTACATTTAACCAAAAACATTTAAGCTGGGCTCCCGAGTGGCGTAACGACAAGGTCACAAGGTGACTGTTAACCCGGAGATTGCAAGTTTGAATCCGGGTTAACGCGACAGTTGTTTTTTTTTTTTTGTTTTGTTTTTTTTTTACGGGAGCTGATTGGCTGAGGTCTCACATGAGGGAGGGACAGCTTACCCTCACTTCCGTGTCACTCGCATCACCAGCCAATCATGGGAGTCTTTGAGTTTATTCGTACAATGGGGCGGATAGCGCTTTCGCTCTGAGTGTGTTAGACCACCCCCAAATACACATGCACAGCAGTTAGAAAAGCAGTGGGTGGTTGTATTGCATGCCACGGTGGGTGTGTGTGCATGCTTTTGCCCCTCCCTGGCCAATGGTGATTGTGTGATACGGAAGGCAATGCCTGATGTGTGGGAATTGGACACGATTAAATTAGGGAGAAATTGCACCCCCCCCCAAACTTACGTAGCACTGCATCGCCGACAATCGATCATGTGATGTGGTTTATAAAAGGCTGCCACCCGTCGACTCACATCAGATCCTCATTAGACATCGCGGTATCAATATCACCGTCATGCCGAAGAAATTGATGAGGTCACGATGATGTTGGAAAACGGCTAGTAGATGCCAGATCCTCTGGGGATGACATGGAGTTCTGCTTTCCATGGAGTCTTAAGGAGTATCGACCGGTTCTTCGTTTCGAACTTTTTATATACCGACCCCCTAAACGCTGCCAATACGCCCAGAATACGCTGGCTGTAAGTTAGAAAGATGGTCAGTAAAAATTCTGCAGTCGTCCGGAAACACGTCAGATACGTCTACATACGTCAGTATTTGCTGGAGATAAGTATAATATAAGTTCGCTATAAGTTTACGATCGGATCTGGATGAGTTACTAATAAATTCTGTGTACGTTCATAACTGGAATAATATCCATCGTGAGCGTAAACTAACGTTTTATAGAAATTTGTTATCCGTCAGTAATATGTCATGCGAATCATTAGTATGTGGCGGAGGCCCGAATGAAAATCGTAAACATTCCAAAACAAAGCTAGCAGTTTCCAAGAAATTAATTGTTGGGGATTTTGCACCTTCATTATTCAGGAAAATGAACTGAAGTCCACTTCCTTTAAAGGCGTCACATGTGACGAGGTAAATACAATTGCGTAATAGAATATTTAAGTGATGTGAACAGAGTTAATTGCATCATTGACATTTACATTGAATTATTACTTTTTTCTGTAACCGCTTAATCCTAATTAGGGTCGCTGGGAGGCTGGTGCCCATCCCAGCCGATTCCTGGCAAGGGTAGGGTACACCCTGGACAGCTTGCAAGGCCATCGCAGGGCAGAAACACGCTGACGGCTATGCAGCTACTCTTGTCGAAAGTCAGAAATGGTTCTTTTACATGAACCTCACACCATAGACACTGAGAGACATGCTCAGCCTTTGATAACCCAGTTAGGTGCACTGGGGGACTACATTTAGTTGATCAGATTTAATGAACCCATTTCATAAAAGCAGGTTACGGTGTTCTCAGAAATCTGGTTAAAACTTCAGTGGAAGAAATGATAACATGATTCAAACTCTTTTCATTTCTACTAACTCTGATTTTTTTTTCTGTCTTGAAGTACTTCCCGAAATCTGACGACAAGCCTGAGTGGAACAACTCAAACTGGTGTCCTGGACTGAAGCTCTGCACCGAGGCCTTGTTGCTCCCGCTAATTTTCGCTTTGGGAAACGTTGCCCTCTGAACTTCAACTCCGACAAAGGTCTTAACTCTGAGGGAATTTCTCGGACCCTCCACCAAAATACAGAATCACTTCACTTTGTCTGTCTGTCCTCTCTTTTCTGCAACTTTATTTCTTACCCCAAAAAAGATGAAGAAAACAAAAACAAAGCGTGAGAGAATCATAAATGTCTCAGACGACTGCAGAACAGAGGATAGGAAAAAAGGTGGTTGAGAGAAAATGGAAGAAGTTGGTAATCATGACTACGTTCAGAATTTAAGGGGATGAACTGATGATAAAGTCTCCATTGCTTTACTTTTGGTGACCATGCACAGCGTCCTCCATTTGACCAAATTGGGGTATGATCAAACCCTCATGACTGCAAGGTTCTGGAGTTCAACTCTGAAAAACAGACGATGGAACCTTCCATTATGCCATTTTGCCCATCAGCCGCCTTAGATTAAATTAAGAAATGTGTCACTGCGATGGGTTTTACCATTCTGAGATAATGTTCTACCTTGAGGAACACAGGGTGCAGTTATGCCTTTCTTTAGTACTTGGGAAAACACAGACCCTGAAGCAACTGTTTCTGAGAAGAAACAGAAGGGTGTCTTCATCACTGATTGGCCTCAACCTCCACATCGTCCACCCTGGACCCCATGTCAGGAAGAAATCATGTTTTTACACCTGGATTCCATCATCTTTAAGGAAATCAGGGTGACGTTACAGCCTTGTAAACTTCTACACACATGAAAAAATGGATCATCCCAACATCTTGACCCCTCTGTTGTTTCATCATACTTTTACCCCTAGATTCCAAAAATGGGATTTTATCTAAGCCATAAAAAAAATCAACATCTTTAAAGAGCACCTCCTTATCACGTCCCTCAACAGCTGATTGCACCATCTCCAAAAGAACCTGGGGCCACATACTACTTTTATGCATGGACACCATGCAGTCTTGCTTTTACACCAATATTCAACCATCTGGATGGGATTAGGGAGTTTCCTCGCTCTGAGAATATCTTTGAAGAACATATGATGGCTTCCATCATACTATGGAGCTCAATGTCCTCATGTCTTCAAAATCTTTTAAGAGTTTTAAAATTAAACGTAACCCTTTCCATCCTGGATTCTGTGAAAAACTCTGGAGGTTTATCCTGAACCTGAAAGCCACCATCTTTAGAGAAGACATCACTGCTTTTGCTCGCCGACACTGGGGTGCACCATCTTCAGGAAAGGTGGAATGAAATGAGGTGTGGAATGAAATTATAAACTATTAAGCTATTGTTTTTTTTTTTTTCTTTATCATGGATACTATCACTTTGCAGAAACATTTTGGTTCCATCTCCTCATGGCTATGGAATCTTCTTCAACTGGCAATCATTGTGGAAAAAAATATAGAGATGTTATATGACTACGACTCCATTTTCAAACTGGACCAATCTATTCTCTGGATTTCACCATTTGTGGGAGAAACTGCAGCAGATGTTGTTCTTGCACCCCTGAACTGTTGGACTGTACCATCTTTGAAGAAGATCTTTATTCACTCACATTGTGGATTCTTCAGCATCGTGCTGAGATGTTCTCCCAACCACATACTCCAGCAGAACTCGACCTTTGAGAGTAATCTGTTTGTACTGGTGGGCATCACAGTGGTTGAGCGGTTAGCACATCCACCTCAGAGCAAGAAGATCCTTGGTTTGAGTCCTGAAATTGTGTGTAGAGTTTGCATGTTCTCCCTGTGCATGTGAGGGTTTCCTCAGGGAACCCTGGTTTCCTTCAACATCCAGACATGCACATTAAGCTAAATGGGTGTTCCAAATTGCCCCTAGGTGCGAGTGTGAATGGCTCTGTGTGTGTGTGTGTGTGTGTGTGTGTGTGTGTGTGTGTGTGTGTGTGTGTGTGTGTGTGTGTTGCCCTGTGATGGAGTGGTGAGCAGTTCAATGTATAACCAACTCTTCGTCTAGTGTTGGCTGAGACAGGCTCCAGTCTCCTGGTTGGATTATGTGGCAAATGAATGGATGGATTGGCAGTGTTCATGTTCTATCCTTCTCGCCATTCTCTTTTCCGAGACTTGCTTTAAGATTGAACTTTGGTTATCTTTTTTTCACTCACGTGTGAGTAATTATCTTCATCATGGCGCCTTTTTCCCCTGTGAAGTGTTTGAAGTATAAATCTGTACTTTGTATAAACGATGGGAGAGCAAGGCATGGCTTTGATTGACGGATCTCTTAGTCCTGTTCTACACCTCCCTAACAGATTCTACTCGATCAGAAAAAAAAAAGAAAAGATGAAAAAGTGCATAATAACCGACAGGAGTGACCACTTAGAAGAAATCACCTCGGTTTGAAGTGGGCTTGTGATGCTAATGGGTCGCCCACGTGTATAATTTCCTCTTTTGAAATATGAGTTCCTTCCTCTAAATTGTACAGAATTATAACATGAAAGACTTTGAGTCGAGAACGATGACTGCAGTGATTGGAGGAAACAGAAGGAACTGCATGAACGCTGCACCATCGGACCAACTGTATCTGGATTTCCTAAAAAAAATAAATTAAAAATAAAAAACAGGAAGAGGAAGTGGTTCGGACATTTCGTGCACCAAAGGACAACGTAGCACGCCGGATTTTTGCTTGCTGTCAAAAACTTGGATGCCATAGTCTGATGAAATTATTGTACAGAAGCTCGCGTGAAAACGCAGAGATCCAACCTGCAAAAAAAAAAAAAAGTGCTTTTGTGTCACGTCCTGTAACATTTCTACAAAAAAAAAAAATAATAATAATAATCTTGTTGTGTTTATTCAGTTACGTGGAATCTATTCCGTGGCCTTATTTTCTTCGTCTTGGTTCACTTTCGATGGACTCGCGCCACAGACGTGAAGGACGCTGGGTAACGATACGGAATAAACACGCATCAGTGTGCATCATAACAAAAGGAGTTGAAGCGATTCATGTTTATGTAAATATCAATATCCATAAATATTTAAAAGAAAAACCCGCGGAACCTTCTTATAAGGGTTTATTTCGGTGTCTGAAACGTACGTATTTGTTTAACTGATGCTCGCTGAAGCCGCACTCGAGTCGACGCGGCGTGTCCTGAGGAATATTTTCGCAGAATGGTTTGTGTTTTCTGTTGCCATGACAATGGAGGGAGATAAAACGCTTGCTTTGTTGAAATGAAAGTATATTCAAAAGATAAAATGTTTTTTTCCCATTATATTAAAGTGATAAATCATTTATAACTTGTGTAACTTTATGAATTATTCATCCAGAAATTAAATGTGGCTTTTTTTTTTATAAAAGGTAAAGAGGCGGGGTCATGTTGTGGGGGGTTTTGTTGCTGTTTGTGTTTGTTTGTTAGTTTGTTTGGGGGTTAATCCTACTCACGATTAGCATCATCTCAAAATGGCTAAAAGAAGAAATGAGGTTTACATACATGACCTCACAGCATGTTCTTGCCACTTCGTATTCCAGAACATCTGAAAGCTGAAGAACATCGTCTCTGAATTGAAACAATAAAACTTCACCTCGCGTGCCACGTCAGACCCCTGACTGCTTCGCCTCCTCTTTAATTTCTTCTGCTTTGCTTTGCTTCTTCATCTCCAGTATGTTTGCTTCACCATGTTGATGTGAAATGGGCGGAGCTAGTTTCAAATAAAGTTTGGGAACTAGATTTTATTTCACCTTAATACTTACCATGACAAATCACACATTACGCAGAAGATATTAAATTCTGCCTTCTGATTGGCCAGATGGTACTAACTATTCTTATTACCTCTGCAGGGTTATGTATTCTCCAGCATCTGTTTGTTTGTTTGTTTACCTTTTATCAGGATTAGGCACAATCTGCTGAACAAATTTTCACCAAACTTGGTGGATGGGAGGGCTGCAGGTCTGGCAAGAAACTGTAACATTTTGTAGCTGATCCACATCCAGGAATTTCTCAAAGATTTTTTTAATAATCGTTTATTAAAAGACTTTTTCTGTTCGCGGGATTACACAAAAATTACTGATCTGATTTTCATCAAACTAGGTGAATGGGTGGGGCCTGGAAAGAACTCATTAGATTTTGGAGGTGATCTGTGTATGAGATCATGTTGGAGAAAAAAAAACACAATTCCCACAATCTTTAACATTTCGTAAAATGATGATCTGGTCTAGCACAGTAGGGGGAGACATTTCATTATACCTAAGCCTAGTTATAATAATCTATTTGCACATGGCAGCAGTATCTTACACTCCATGAGAGCTTCTAGAGTTTTAATAACGTACTCAGTTCATTCCCTCGTCCTTAAAAAAACAGTTGGTATTAATTAATTGATTACTTAATTAAAATAATTAAGTAAGTGGTGGCCCAATGTTAAGGAGCTGGATTACTGATCCCAAGGTTTAATCCCCACTATAATCAGGTTATCACTGCTGTCCCACCCAGTGCAGCTAACTGGGTTATCAAAGGCCGGCCATGTCTCTCACTGTCCGTGGTGGGAGGTTCATGCAAAAGAACCATCGCTGACTTTTGTAACGAAGAGCTGCATAACCATCAGCGTGTTTCTGCCCTGCGATGGTGTGGCGAGTTGTCCAGGATGTAGTCTGCTCTTGCAGATGGGCACCAACCTCCCAGTGACCCGAATTAACTAATTATAATTAATACTGTAATGGTTTCTGCATTCTGATTGGCTGAAAACATGAACAGATATTCTTGAACCTGATGAAAACATAAAACGCTGGCTGTGAGACAGAGACCCGTTTCACAAGCTCTTCCTGACTCGCTTCTGCTTCGGGAATCATGAATCCTGTATATCAAGCTGTTTGGCATGAAATGAAACACACACAAACACACACAAACACACACACACACACACACACACACACACACACACACACACACACACTGAGATATCCTTGCTCGTCCTTGGATTTAGATCTGGCCGAAGATAAAATATGAGTGAAATGAAATGACTTTGATTTGACAGTGTGTATCTCTCTCTCTCTCTCTCACACACACACACACACACACACACACACACACACACACACACAGCGAGGCAGAGAGAAATCTTGTATGTCCACAGGGAAGAAGGAAAGTAAACATGAAACACATTGAGTAAGCGCAACATTATAAGGCTTATCTTACTGCATTTCAGCTGGACAGGATGTTCTAGTTACACACACTTTCAACTTTACTTTAAAACGCACACACACACACACACACACACACACACAAGGAAGGAGAGAGGGGAGGGAGGGAGGGAGAGATTTTCTAAACGCTAATCAATTATTGAAGAACAGTGAAAAGTGAAGACGTTCAGCAGATGGCTTCAAAGCATTCAGCAGGAGACGGAAGATTTCCTCTGGTCTCCTCGTCCTCATTAGTGGACGCTGGTGGAAACGAGGACACACAGCGTTGTGTTAAGAAGCTCCTCAGACGAGACCCGAAACCACCAACCACAGATCTGAGGCTTATTTTTAGAACCAATAACATTGTGTATAATGAGTGAGAATGCCACAGCGGTGAAAAAACACCACTACGCCATAATCTGCTCACAGGACGAGATAACGGAGTGAATGTGGGAAGTAAATAAAATAAATATAGAAAGTGGTTTGGATGACAGGGAGAGAAAGAGGGAGAGAGAAGGCAAGAGAGTGAGAGAGTGATAGAGGGGAGCGAGATTAAGGAGAAAGATGATGGAGTGAGAGTTAAGGAGACAGAGGGAAAGGTAGAGAGAAAAACATAGAGGGAGAGATGGAGGGAGAGAGAATCAAGAGATAGGGAGAGAGAGAGAGAGGGGGGTACATAGACAGAAAAGCAGATGGAGGGAGCAACGACTTGAGACAGAGAGACAGTGATAAAGATGGAGGTAGAAAGAGAGAAACGTGAGTGGAGAGATGGATGGAGTGTGATAGAGATAGAGGGGAAATCAGAGCTGAAGGGCCAGAGGGAATAATGGAGGAAGGGGGAGAAAAAGAAAGATGTAGAGAGGGAGAGATGGAGGGAAAGAAACAAAGAGAAAAAGATGAGGGAAAGAAACAGACGGAGGGATAGACAAATTGGGAGAGAGAATCAGAGAGACGGGGAGGGACGGAGGGTAGAAAGAAAGAGAAACAAGGAGGGAGATAAAGAGTAATAGAGGGGGAGGTTGAGAGAGAAACAGAGAGATGGAGGGCGGGAGAGAGCAATAGAGGAAGAGGTAGAGCGAGAAACGGATGAAGGGAGGGAAGAGAGTGTCTGCCGCAGCATCTCAAACGTGACCCATAACATCTAGGTTTTCAGATCCCAGTTTTTAGGTTTTGGAGATTCCATCAGTTTCTTTCTCGATAACGTTTTAAAAATCTAAACAAACAGACCCGAACTACTTCCTCCTCCTACTTCCTGTATTCAAAATGCTCGTACATTAAAACTACTTCCCAAGAAACAAAATAACATTTTCTGAGCGTTAGGGAAATGTTTGTTGTAAGTTGTGGGAACTTTGTAAAATAACATTACCTGGGACGTTCTGAGAACGTTAGGGGAACATCGTGAAAAACTCGGAACGTTCTAGGAACATTCTGGTAATTTTATGAACACCTTCTCAAAACGTTAGGGGAACTTTGTGGAAACCAACTTACACTGCTGTTAGGAACGAGAAGTAAACACACGCACAATGAAAATGTTATACTTTACAATAAAGCAGACAAGTGCAGCATTAACTCGTACTTCCTAAGTATATTTATGGAAAGTAATAACAATCAAGCAAACAAAAAATGATTTAAAGACTGTTTCTATATAATATTATAAACTTCCAGAATTACCACTTCACCACAGCAGACAAAATAGATTCAACATATAAATATCCTGCAATTGTATTTTATTCTAACATAAAAAAAATAAAAAAATACCTGACAGCTGGCGCTGAAGGCTTCTCGGACATTCTTTGTATAATATGCAAATAAGCAGGTTCAGTGTGTTCATACACTCGGCATCGATAAACACTCTCTTCTTCTTCAGAAACAACTTCTGCACACAATATGCTCATCTATACAAGGCAGTGAAAAAATTCCATAGACTACATTTCCCAGAAGCCACAGCTCACAGTAACCAGGAAGAGATGTCTCCATTGTCAAGCAAACTTTCCTCAGAGGACAGTATTACACACAACAGAACAGTTTGTAGTGCTCCGGGAAAGCCATTAAAATGTTGAACGGATATAAATGTATAATTTAGTGTATAATTTGGTGCTTGTAAATTAATTTATTATTAAATAAATCCTGTTTGAAAGCCTGACATGGAGACAGAATTATATTTTTAAAATAAGTGGAGAGTTCACAAAGGTGAGTGAGGAAGCCAACTAATAATATCATTAATGCCCCCATTTCACTGGAGCACGGAATGCAATGATTGTGGTGGAAAGGCGTGGAATGCAGTCTACGGAAGAGCTTTGGCATTTTTTCACGGAAAATGGGTCAAAATCCTATGGAAAATTGTATATTCGGAACACTTTCTGAATGTTCACGACATGTGCGGAACAGACACAGAAAGACTAAAGTACACATACGGAATACATACAGAAAAGCGCACTGATCAACTGCGGAACAACTACGAACAGTTGGATTGCAAAGGAAGATTTACGGATAGTTCACGGAAAGCACGGAACACTCGAGGAATAACTACGGCACTGAAGAAAGAACTTCGGAATGACTGCGAAAACACACGGAATGAAAGCGGAATGTGTATGTTCAACACAGAATGACTGATGAATACCCGGCGTAACCACGTTTCAATACGGAAAAATCGCAAAGATCAAAGGATTTGCTCCTGATTCCGCCTATAAATTAGCGGATTCGACCAAGGAATCTCATTCGGCCAATATGTTCTTATTATATGCACCTTCAATAAATCATTTTTAACGACAAAAAAAAAAAATGCACAGAAGTCAGAACCATAGTGATTATAACATCAAAATTTATTATAGACTGACTGGTCTGCAGGATTGTGGTTGCTGCTCTCCTGCAGACGACATCGACTGTTGTGGGCACGGTTGCGTTGCCCACCTCGCGTCTTGAGGTCTCTAAACGCGTATGGGTGGACCAGACAGCTGCATGGTCCACTGCGTTGGTGGGAGCGGCCAGTAAAACTGCCGATGCCACTGGTGGTGCAGAGGTGGTGGTCGATGCTGCTGAGAAAGCTGCTGGTGGTAACGCTGCAAATACTGCTGAGGCTGGAGCTGCTGCCACTGCTGCTGCGTAGGAGGTGGTTGCTCTTGCGGCTGTATCTCCAAGGCCTCAGCCCTGTCCAGGATCAGAGTTTTTTGTTGTAAAGGCACTCGTTCACCTGGATGAACTCTACCATGACCTACCCCACGTCATCGGTGAGCTTGATATATACTCATGCCTTCTTGTTTGGGTCAGCGGCGATACCGGAAGCGACATCCGACTCGGCGTCGACCTCAGCTTCCTGAGAAGGCTCTTCCGCTTGGTTTTCCAGCATTGAAGACCATGGCCTCTTGGTGGTTGTCTTCCTCTTGACTTTCGGCATTGTAGCGTCTCTCAAAATGAATGGCTCTTTGTCTTGCATGCCTGTATTTATAGTCAAAGTGAGTTTCATGAGTGTTCCGTGAGTCTTCCGTGTTATCCGTGTTATCCGTGTTCCGTCCTATTCTGTAAACATTCTGTATGTATTCCGTGACCGTTCTGCTTTGTTCCGTATAATGTCTACGGAAGTTTTGCAGTATTTCTTTATTGTTCCGTGTGTATTCCGTGCCTTCCGTGAGTATTCTGTGGGGATCCGGAGATGAACAGGACTGTTCCATAGCTGCTTTTGACCACATGGAAGAGGGGGGGAAGATTTGCAGGTAAGTCATGGAACACTTACAGTATAAAAGAAAAGATTATGGACCATTTGCTGAAATGATGGAATGTTTACGGAAGGACTACGGAACCAAACAGGACACTCACAGAACATTTTTCTGTGAACGTGCTTCTGAAATAAATTTGCACGGAAGATTTTGGTCTGCCAGAAGTTGAGGAACACATGCAGAATGACATGGAAGATGAGGGAATAAGTGCGGAACGTTGGCGGATGACAACATTTTTGCTTCCGTAAGTCTGCCGCACCAGTGAAATGGGGGTATAAGCTATCTACACATTAAGATTAGCACAAATAAATTATTTGGTGGGGTTGATGATATTGTAGGACTGCTCTCCACTGGCAAATTAGCATGTTTACTTTTTTCATGGAGTCTTTTCAGAACTTGTTTCTTGGGGTTGTTTCCAGTTCATACAAGTTTCTTGACTTGGTATAAATAATTTTCAAATGGAAAAGCTGAACATGCATCCATTTAGCCATTACTTAGAAATAATACTAGTTTTTCTGTTTGATACAAACAAGGAATTTGAAAATTCATTGATACAAATGAACATGATCACTACGGGAGCTACAAATTCAATATTATGCTTGCCCTATGTTAAAACCGTTCAAAATAATGCCGCTACATGCAAGACACAAAACTTATTTGTACTGTAACCTACTTTTCATTTTTCGATGGTAAAAATATCCACAAATATGTGATATATATGACATTGCAGCTTTCAAAAACACATTTTCACAGCCACTTACAATCGAAATTCCAACACCAGGTGGATGCACTGCATGCGCATGCATATAACCTTGACTTGAGTCAAGATAAATTTTGGAACTGACACAATATTTGGACAACATTTTCCTAACGTTATGACAGAAGGTTTTCTACAAGTAGAACACAACTTCCAGTTTAACATTCTGAGAATGTTCCAAGAACCTGTATCACATAACAAAACAAAAATATTACTACAGTGGAGCCTCGGTACTCGAACTTAATCCATTCCAGACAGCAGTTTGGATTCCGATTTGTTTGGATTCCCAATCCACTTTTCCCATTACAAATAATGTAAATGGTCTTAATCTGTTCTGTCGTCTTTTGAACAGAAGTTAATGGTACCGTAACTCATACCATAGTTTCGCAAATTAAGTGGGAAAATTATTCAATACAGTACACTATGTTATGGTCTGTGCTGTGAGAGTCTCCTTAACTTTTCTGTGGTTTTTATTTTAGTGTGCTATGGTCCCTCTCACAAAAGAGTTGTGCATTGAAATGCACATTGGAGAGGGGCATGGCTCTCACATGCGGGGTGGAATGCTAAACACACACACACACACACACACACACACACACACACACACACACACACACACCTAATTCCATTTAATCATGGGCTATAAAGACTAGCAGCACTCTTCCCGGTGCTAGAAGATTGTCCCTCTTCCCCGTTATCTCTTTGGCTCTCAGCTCTGTGCTCCACCAGATCCCGTTTTAGTTTGATTTCCGTGTTTCTCTGCATCTCTATTACAGTGACTACAATTTCCCCGTTTCATCTATAAAAATGTTTCATACGCTTTAATGTTCACAGGGAAGGCACCAGAGCATGGCACTATAGCATTAGAAACCACAGCTTAAAGTAAAAGTTAAAGAATAAGAATAATAAAGATAAGAATTTTAACCTTGGTGGTGGTGAGCAGTTGGCATATGTGAATGTTGGAGAGGAAGAGAAAAAGCGGATTCCCTTCCATAACAGCTTCAGGTAAATCAGCCAAAGGTGTTCATTTCTAACGTGGCTTGTTTCTGCCTTCTTTCCAAAACCTTATGGAAGTGGCTCATGACCTCATCGTTAAAGCTGTTCACAGCGCTGCTACCGCTTTAGCTTAGCTTTAGCGCTTTAGCTTAGCTTTAGTGTTTATGACATGTACATAGTACTGTATCAACAACTTCCGGACTTCCCCAGGACAACTTTATTAGGATGATACATAGTATCAACAACTTCTGAACTTCTGGAGGTCTGGCACTTTTCCTCCCTCTCGGTGTTGTTTTTTTCTCGCATGTTTCTCGAGTTCGACTTCTGGTTTTTGTTCGGTTTCTTGAACGGAAGAACTCACAGATTTTTTGTTTGGATTCCGATTTGTTCAGACTCTAGAGCGTTTGGATTCCGAGGCTCCACTGTACAGGGGAATGTTACCAAAACGTTTTGTGTTACTTGGGTTTTTCTTCCTGTGTTCAAAATGCTTCCTATTCCTACTTCCTGTGCTCAAAATGCTTCCTCTTCATTCTTCCTGTTTCCAAACTACTTCCTATTCCTACTTTCTGTGTTTAAGCTACTTCCGCTTCCTGTGCTCAAACTACTTCCTCTTCCTTCGTGCTGTGTTCAAAATGCTCCTGCATTCAAACTATTTCACTTTCCTGTGCTCAAAATGCTTCCCCTTACTTCTTCCTGTGTCCAAACTACTTCCTATTCTTATTCCCTGTCTTCAAACTACTTCCTATTCCTACTTCTTGTGTCCAAACTACTTCCTCTTCTTTCTGTGTTAAAAATGCTCCTGGATTCAAACTACTTCCTCTTCCTGTGCTCAAAATGCTTCCTCTTCCTTCTTTTTGTTTTCAAACTACTTTCTCTTCCTGTGCTCAAACTATTTCTGCCATTTTGCACATCAGAACAGCTGTATTAACCCCATAAACATCTAGATTGGGTTTGGTTCAGAACTACCAGATGTGATGTTAACATACATTCTTATAGGGGGTGTGTCATTTATAAAATGTAAGTATCTTGGATAAAGGCACTGGGCTGCAGCTCTTGTTTCTGTGTCCAATCCACTTCCTCTTCCTGTTTACAAATTACTTTTTCCCCCTTTTTTTACTGGCCTGTCTGTGTCTCCATGAGCTAATTTACAGACAGTGCACAGGAATGGCGAGTATGACCCCTCGGCATGTCGGAGCTGCGTGCTGTGTTTAATTGCTGTATGTAACTGTGCGGTGATTAATGGTGTGATATTCAGGGTGAGCACTGGCGCAGGTGGGGCAAGGGGAGGCGAGGCATGTTTCAGTGCTTGGAGAGTTGCTTTAATCAGCACTTCTTTTGCCCTTTGAGCTGCATTGCTCAACACACACACACACACACACACACACACACACACACACACACACACACACACACACACACACTAATCACAGTCCCAGCACATACTGTACACACTATATGGATATAAATTACGTCTAATTTGATTGACGCCTGATTTACTTTATGTTTTGTTCCTGGTTCGTGTTCCTCGCTTTTCGTTTACGCGGTATAATGATGTTGCGTTCCACTGGGATTCCATTCAAATGCCTGAGAGTAAAACCTCTGCTTTTTTGTAATGAGATGTTTTGGCAGGGAGCATAAATTATTAAAACATTATCAAATCCAATATTTTTAAATAACAGAAGGAAGTGAGGAGAGAGGAATCCATCTCAGGGGAATCGCTACGCCTCGGGTTTCATCTCATCCTTTATTTTAACTACGAGGGAAATAAACTTCTCCCATTGTGTCAATCATAATCTTACATCTCCACCTGAATAATGGATGTTATGTTAAAACACACACACACATGAATACCAAAACCTTTTGTTTATATAATACAGAATGAATCATGTCTGAGCTCAGATTTAAACAGGAAGTAGACAGAAATTGCAGGGTAAACTTCGAGGGTTGTTGGAGCTGAAAACAAGCGCAGAATAACGAACATGATTCAAAAACGGCGAAAAAACACACACCGGAATGAGGTGAGTTTAAAACCCTGATCTTACGCCAGGGGCGCGGGGGTGTAATGGTCAGCATGTCTGCTTCAGAGCAGGAAGATCACAGGTCCGATCTCCGTACCTGTGGGTTTCCTCTGGGTGCTCCAGTTTCCTCCCACAGTCAAAAAATATTCACAATAGGCAAACTGGCAGTTCCAAATTGAAAGTGTAAATGGTTGTGTTGGCCCTGTGATGGGCCGGTGAGCTGTCCACGGTGTACTCCGCCCTTGCCCAGAGTTGGCTGAGATGGGCACCAGCCTCCCTGCGACCCTAATTATGATTAGTTCAGTTATTTTCTGTAACCGCTTAATCCTAATTAGGGTCGCAGGGAGGCTGGCGCCCATCCCAGCTGACTCCGGGCGAGGGCAGAGTACACCTTGGATCGCTAGCTTGCCAGCCCATCGCAGGGCAGAAACACGCTGACGGCTTTGCTGCTCCTCTTGTCGAAAGCCAGTAATGGTTCTTTTACATGAACCTCACATCATAGACAGTGAGAGACATAGCCGGCCTTTGATAGCCCAGTTAGCTGCACTGTGGGGTCAGTGACAACCTTGTGCAGAGTGGGACTCGAACCCCCAACCTTTGGATCAGCGATTAAGCGCCCTATACCACTAGACCACCACTACCCTTTAATTATGATTAATCGGCTTAAAAATGAATGAATGAATAAATGAACGTTTACACCTGGGTTGTGGTGGTGTAATGGTCAGTGCATCTGTCTCACAGCAAGAAGGTCATGGGTTTGTGTCCCGGCCTCAATAGCTTCTGAGAGCAGCTTGCATGTTCTTCTTAGATGCTTGCGTGGGTTTCCTCTGGGTATTGCCGTTTTCTCTCACAGTCAAGAGACATGTACATTAGGATAACCGGCGTATCTAAATTGCTCCTGGGTAGCACGGTGGCGCAGTGGTCAGCACGGCCACCTAACGCTAGGAAGTTCTGGGTTTGATTCCCAGCTCGGGTGTTTCTGTGTGAAGTTTGTATGTTCTCTCTGTGCTTGCATCGGTTTCTTCCTGGTACTCGGGTTTTCTCCGACAGTCCGAAAACTATACAGTAGGCTAATCAGCTGTTCGAAATAAACCCCTAGGTCCCGGTATAGTATAGGTTCGTATCTCCCTACGTCGGCCCGGCCAACTGTCAAAGCAGCTTTACATGGTAAAAGTAGGAGTTCACAGTGGAAAAGAGTTTAAACATTTTTCACAACCCCTACACATTCCTGCCCAGAGTCGGCTGAGATGGGCGTCAGCCTCCACTCTACCTTAATTAGGATGAAGCGGCTGAGGAAAAGGATGACTGAGCGAAATTATTCTGAAATTTTCCATCGCATAACAGATGAGTTTCGTGTGACAGGAACACATTGTGCACTGTGAAATTCACCCAGTGCTCTGAGTGACTGGACTTTTAATAAACCCCCTGAAAGAGAAGAAGAGGAGCAGGAAATGAGGATGTTTTATTTATCGTTAACTGGTTACCTTTAAGAGGCTGAGAATGAAAACCTCTCCCGTGACTCCTGAATGGCACTCGTGAGTCTGCAGTCGGAATAGGGATCAATAAGCAGCACGCGTAATGAAGGATTGTTCCTGTTCTTGTTTAATCAACAATGTTTTTATTATTAATTTTCACGCTGCTGTGTCGGTCCGTGTGATCCGAACCGGAACACGAGTCGCTGTTTAACTCCACACAGAGACGAGAAAAAAGGAAGAAAATAATCCATCACCATCACAGAGTCTTCGCTTTTAATTAAACGCTTAATTAAGCCTTATTAATTAAACTTAAACAAGATTTAATCATGGGAGTTTCCTTTTCAACCCCACAGGACCCGAGATACCCAAGAGGATTAAAAATAAAAATATCACTTCTTGTGTTTCGGCCGCCGTCTGCTGCCCGTGGAGGGGCTTCAGCTACTGTGAGGCTTCACCTTTTGATTTTGTGTTCACTGAATATTAGGACGTGGGCAGCGGTGACCTGGTGGTAAAGGTGCTGGATCACTGATCCCAAGGTTGGGGGTTCAAGCCCCACTGTCACTGAACACCCCCCAACCCACACAGTGCAGCTAACTGAGTTATCAAAGGCCGGCCGTGTCTCTCACTGTCTATGGTGAGAGGTTCATGTAAAAGAACCATTGCTGACTTTCGAGAAGAGTAAACGCATAGCCAGCAGTGTGTTTCTGCCCTGCGATGGTCTGGAGAGCTGTCCAGAGTGTACTCTTCCCTCGACTGGAGTCGGCTGGGATGGGCACCAGCCTCCCCGCAACCCTGTTTTGGATTAAGCGGTTCACAAAATAAATAAGTGGATGAATGAATATTAGGATTGCGGATACATGTGGCTGAAGCAAGCTCCCTTTGAGCTCCCTTAGCGGGGCTCTCTCTCTCTCTCTCTCTCTCAGAGATTAGGTGATAAGTTTAGGCATCAGGAAGGAGCTTGGAGTCAAACCGCTGCATCTCCGTGTTGAGAGGAGCCAGTTCAGACACCTGGTTGGCATGATTCCTAAACATCTCCCTGGTGTGGTGTTTTGGGCATGTTCAACCAGGAAGAGACCCCAGGGTCAAGCCAGAACACGCTGGAGGGACTATGTCACTTGGTTGGTCTGGGAACGTCGAGCTGGTTACAATGAAGGTGTGGCTAGTTACAGTACAGACGTGACCGGTTACAATGAAGGCGTGGCTAGTTACAGTAGAGACATGACTAGATACAATGAAGGTGTAACTAGTTTGAGTAGAGACGAAGGTGTGGCTAGTTACAGTACAGACATGACTGGTTACAATGAAGGCGTGGCTAGTTACAGTAAAGATGTGACAGGTTACAATGAAGGTGTGGCTAGTTACAGTATTTGACGTGACAGGTTACAATGAAGGTGTGGCTAGTTACAGTAAAGACGTGACAGGTTACAATGAAGGTGTAGCTAGTTACAGTATTTGACGTGACAGGTTACAATGAAGGCGTGGCTAGTTACAGTAGAGACATGACTAGATACAATGAAGGTGTAACTAGTTACAGTAGAGACGAAGGTGTGGCTAGTTACAGTACAGACATGACTGGTTACAATGAAGGCGTGGCTAGTTACAGTAAAGACATGACTGGTTACAATGAAGGTGTGGCTAGTTACAGTAGAGACCATATTGGTTACAATGAAGGTGTGGCTAGTTACAGTACAGACGTGACTGGTTACAATGAAGGCGTGGCTCGTTACAGTAGAGACACGACTAGATACAATGAAGGTGTAACTAGTTACAGTAGAGACGAAGGTGTGGCTAGTTACAGTACAGACGTGACTGGTTACAATGAAGGCGTGGCTAGTTACAGTAAAGATGGGACAGGTTACAATGAAGGTGTGGCTAGTTACAGTAAAGACGTGACAGGTTACAATGAAGGTGTGGCTAGTTACAGTAGAGACCATATTGGTTACAATGAAGGTGTGGCTAGTTACAGTACAGACGTGACTGGTTACAATGAAGGCGTGGCTCATTACAGTAGAGACACGACTAGATACAATGAAGGTGTAACTAGTTACAGTAGAGACGAAGGTGTGGCTAGTTACAGTACAGACATGACTGGTTGCAATGAAGGCGTGGCTAGTTACAGTAAAGACATGACTGGTTACAATGAAGGTGTGGCTAGTTACAGTACAGACGTGACTGGTTACAATGAAGGCGTGGCTAGTTACAGTAAAGATGGGACAGGTTACAATGAAGGTGTGGCTAGTTCCAGTAATGACGTGACTGGTTACAATGAAGGTGTGGCTAGTTACAGTATTTGACGTGACTGGTTACAATGAAGGCGTGGCTAGTTACAGTAGAGACATGACTAGATACAATGAAGGTGTGGCTAGTTACAATAGAGGCGTGGCTGGTTAAAATGAATTCAGTCTATGCGGAAGCAGAGTCTCCTTTTATCACGTCCACCACACAGCAAGACGGTCTTGGGTTGGATTCCCGGTCCGGGTTTTTCTGTGTGCATGTTCTCCCTGCACTTGCGTGGGTTTTCTTCGCGTTCTCCAGTCTCCTCCCACAGTCCAAAAACATGCACAGTAGTTTAATTCAGTCTTCCAAATCACCCCTATAGTATTTGAAAGTCGGTGACCACAATAGCCTGGTAAGCTATTCAGGGTGTACCCCGCCCTCACCCAGAGTGGGTTACGATGGGCTCAAGCTTCCCCACGACCGTAATTCGGATTAAATAGATTAAAAAATGAAGAAATAAATATTATTCAAAGAATATTTCATTAATTAACCTTGCATTAGTATTTCATTATTTTATGCATTTAATGATTATTTAAATAAAGTTCAGGAGGTTCTAATGTTAAAATCCCTTAAATAAACATTATTAACACCAATCATTAATTTATTCCAATTTTAATCCATATTCATTTAAATTCTATATGAATATTAAACATATGGAAGAATAAATGTTTATTTCAGTTAAGCGGCACATGGTCAAAACTTCCACCTTAATATTCATCCGAACTGCATCCACCTCCATTAGTTACTCATTAACATGAACATTAATTAGAGTGGAGTAATTAACTGTGGTGTTAGATACAGCGTTTCAGGGAACAAACAGCACATAAACAGGATGTTTACTCTAAATCTGAGCAATCTAATTTTTAAACAATAATTTGTTTATTATTATATTTAATAACCTGGAGTCTGGCGCTCTGTCTGTCGGCTTGCTGCTCTCGTTATAAACACCACTTCATTCGTTACAAATCGTTAACGGGGAGAAGAAATTCTAGAAGAGAGAAGCACTGCAAAAATGTAATATTAAAAATCAGGAGACAGAAATTAAATGTCCATTTCAAATTATAGCAAATAAACAGGAACATTTGATTTAAATCTTAAAGAGATACGAACCAGGTGAAAGTTACTGACTAATCAGGGTGTAAATGGTCATGTGATCTACTGAGTCTGATGGGAAATGAAGACTAATACTAACACTGGATAAATCCGTACTACTGCACGCTAGTGTTAAGCTAATGCTAAGATAATGCTAAGGTTAATCTTCTTCTTTTTCTTTCGGCTGTTCTCTTCAGGGGTCGCCACAGTGAATCATCTGCCTCCACCTCACCCAGTCTTCTGCATCTTCTTCTCTTACACCAACTACCTTCATGTCTTCCTTCACCATATCCATAAATCTTTTTGCCTTTTGCCTGGCAGTTCCAACCTCAGCATCCTGAATAGTGAATATATTCACTATCCCTCCTCTGTACATGTCCAAACCATGTCAATCTAGCCTCTCTGACTTTGTCTCCAAAACTTCTTACATGTGCTGTCCCACTGGGTACTCATTCCTGATCCTATCCATCCTCGTTACTCCCAAAGAGAACCTCAACATTTTCATCTCCGCTACCTCCAGATCTGGGGTTACATCGCATAATGCTAACTTTAATCATAGTGCTACAAACATCTGGCTCAAAAGACAGGTAAGGCGATGGATCTCATGTGTGTTTGCCCTGCTATGGACAACCAAGAGTTGGCTGATATAGGCTCCAGCCTGCCCCTATCCTACAAGGATTAAGTGGTAAGAGTGACTGAGTATTTGTATGCTGTTTGAGAACTTTTTCTAATTAATGATGATGTAAATAAACTCAACTGAGATAAATAAATGAGTGGAGTAATAAATGGCGGTGATTTTAAAGGTGGTTTTCTAGTTCATTCAAGGTATGAAACACAGCAGGAATAGAAACCAGGCTTTTTCAAGTCTTAATTACAATATATCTTCAAATAATTGCTACAGAAAATGTTTAAGTGTTAATGTGACATCATCAGTATTTACCAATGCATAAGCATATTAACCCACAGGATAGAAATATTTCCTCATGTGTTATTTGGTAGACAGCTATATCATGCTATAGTTCTTGTAATAAAGAAGGGCGGAGCTTCCACAGTATTTGTGGCATCACAACCTTCTTTTGTCGCCCGGTTTTATACAATAATGTATATTGAACAGGTTTTTAAATCCGTCTTTAAGCCAAAGCAGAAACTTCAGACCAAATATTGTTGATAACATGCTAGTAAATTCCATAATAGTTATTTTAAAATAAACAAATAAACAAAAAAATATCAGCAGCATCAACTTCCAAAGCAAACTTTGATATGGATTTGGAACTTTAGAATTTATTTGAAAATCTGGTGGTTTTAATTATTACAATAAATATTTTTTTCTGTATCAACATGTGGTTGTTCGCTTCCAGCCACATTATTATTTGAATTACATCATAATTATATGTATACATGATGTTACCTTGTTGGGAACTAACATCATTACATAATCTCATTAGATAATGTATACTAATGATGCAAACACCATGAATATATTAGCTTTGTTTGATTTCCTAAATAAATTATTTGATTTATTTTCTTTTTAATTAAGTCACATGATCAACTCTGTGACTGGCTAGTTGGATTTAAAAAGCTCCACCGCTTTATTTACCCACAGATAGATCCCTGTCAGTCAAGCGGTCTGTGATATTCCACCTCACACAACAGAGAAACGAATCACTTTGTGAGACTTTAATCCAAAAATACCTCGTGTTCGACTCTTTGAGGAACTTTTTTGCTCTCAGCAATAAAAATGAAAACGCTTGACGTAGCAGCCTGTCAGAAAAAGCCGCACAGGCAACTAATCAACGTCACACAAAAAAAACGCCTGTGGAGAAAACAAAAAAGTGATGGATAAGTAGAATTTCAGATAGATTTTATAGAGCAACCTTCAACCACTTTGTTGTAGTTGATTGTTTTAAGGAGAAAGATGATGGACTGAAAGTGTGTTTTCTTTCCGACGAGCTCTGATTGATTGCTGTGCTCTTAATGATGTCAGACGTTCATCACAAACACACTTCAGCCTTTTTCTTAAAAATAAGCATCGCAGAACCTGAAACTTCTTTTTATTCTTCAGTATTTAAATAGTAAATGTGGACAACATCACTAATAACGACTTTTCCACAATATCGTTAATAACTATTTTTTCCACAATATCACTAATAACGACTTTTCTACAATATTGCGAATCACAACTTTTCCACTATATCACTAATAACGACTTTTCCACGATATCACTAACCACAACTTTTCTGCACTATTGCTAATAAAGACTTTCCCACAAGATCACTAATAAAGTTACTATATTAATATATATATATATATATATATATATATATATATATATATATATATATATATATATATATATATATATGTATATAATCAACAACTATCAAACAATATCGCTAATAATGATTTTTCCACAATATCGCTAATAACAACTTTTTCTCAATATCACTCGTAACATAACATCTTTTACCACAATATCACTAATAATGCCCTTTCCACAATATCACTAATAACGACTTTTCTACAATATTGCGAATCACAACTTTTCCACTATATCACTAATAACGACTTTTCCACGATATCACTAACCACAACTTTTCTGCACTATTGCTAATAAAGACTTTCCCACAAGATCACTAATAAAGTTACTATATCAACATATATATATATATATATATATATATATATATATATATATATATATATATATATATGTGTGTATATAATCAACAACTATCAAACAATATCGCTAATAATGATTTTTCCACAATATCGCTAATAACAACTTTTTCTCAATATCACTCGTAACATAACATCTTTTACCACAATATCACTAATAATGCCCTTTCCACAATATCACTAATAACGACTTTTCTACAATATTGCGAATCACAACTTTTCCACTATAATATTATTATATTATAATATATAATTCCACTATAATACAATATTGCTAATAACGACATTTTCACAATATCACTTTTTTCCACAATATCGCTAATAACGACTTTTCCACAATATCGCTAGTAACGACTTTTAATAAATTTTAAATCAGTGTTCAGCAACCCTGTTACAAGTAATTTACTTTCCTGAAGACTTTGGCTCCACCTTAATCATACCCGCCTGACCATTCAACGAAGAATTGATTTGGAGATAAAACCAGAAGGAAGTTGGATCTGCGAGAACAGGGTTGGAGAGCACCGCCGCAAAGTGTTCTGCTTGAAACCTGTTCTGTGTCTCATAGAACCTTTTAAAAGTTCTGGAGAACCCTGTTGCATCTTCCCATTCTGTGTGAAGGCATCAGGAGAACCCACATCCACTCATCTTCACGCCCTGACATTTTCCTCGTGATTTTAAATGGCGGTCACATATCGCTTCAATTACCTACAAATTCCCCGTGAGTGTGTGTTCAAAGAGGCGAGCAGAAAGAAAGATGAAAGCCAGAAGAGAAACATGAAGACTGCCTCTAGTCAGAAAAAAGTCTTATCTGAGTAAACCTTGTTTAAAGTTCTCCCAAAATGACGTTATATTAACGGGTGAGTTCTTCACCTGCAGCATGGATGGCTTTGAAGAGAACGCTTTGAGATAGAATGAAAGCAGACGAGAAATTTCAGAGCATAAACATCTATTTTCTTCTCAGGCTTTGATCTGTCAGTTAAGGAGAAGTAGATTTTATATTTTCCTTTAAAACTAATGTGCGATTACATGCCTTTGACATCATGGAAGGTCATGTGAAGGTTTTTTCTCATTCTCCATCCACGCACTGAAGTTCGCGTATCAAACGCAGGTAAGGAGGCATCATAAGATTACATCACTCATTTACTGAACCCGACTTCAATCCTATTCGGATCACAGGTGACCTTGGGTGAAGGCAGGGTGCACCTTGAACAGCCCACCTGCACATTGCAGGACAACACACACACACACACACACACACACACACACACACACACACACACACACACACACACACAAATGTATTCAGACTCTGACACTCACACCTAGAGTCAGTGTGGAACAGTTGATTACTCTGGTGTGCATGTTATAACACCGCCTTCAGCAAGAAGGTCCTGGGTTCAGGTCCTGGGCTCAATGAGGACATTCCTGTGAGGAGTTCTTGTGTATTTCTGAGTGTGTCTATGTGTGTGTGTGTGTGTGTGTGTGTGTGTGTGTTTGCCCTGTGATGGATAAATGAACTGTTCGGGATGTCCCAAGGCTTTGCCCAGAGTCAGCGACCCAGCAGGATTCAATGATTCAGTGAATGAATGAACTCTGATGTTTTAAGTTATTAATTATTAGTATAAAGGAAAACAACTTCGTAATTAAAATAATTATGAAACACTCATAGGCGTTTTTACACACACACACACACACACACACACACACACACACACACACACACACACACACACACACACACACACAGCATCACAAAAAAGAGAAGCATTGACAGTGGAGGGACTTTTGTACGAGGAAAGAAATTTAATTAAACATTAGCATGGAGTTTTGAAAGAGGACAAAACATTGAGAACAGAAGTGTGTGTGTGTGTGTGTGTGTGTGTGTGTGTGTGTGTGTGTGTGTGTGTGTGTGTGTGTGTTTTAAAAAGTGAGTGTTATCATGCGGATGTGTGCGGCACACAGAATAAATCCACATTTCACACTCTGTCACAGGAATGATGGGGGAATGAAACTCGGACTTGTTCATGTCCATTTATATTTCATATTTATTTTATTTGCTTGCTGACATAATTTAATTAATATCTATATAACATATTATTATAACACACACACACACACACACACACACACACACACACACACACACACACACACACACACACACACACACACACACACACACACACACACACACACACACACATGGGTCACACTTCTAAGAGTTTGATTTTCAATCAAATTAATTAATTAATTAATTTTAAAAACCTTCTAGGTTTAAACTAAACTGTTCTGCAGAGTTAGAGTTGATGAGGTTGCGCACCAGAGTGCTCATTATGATGGGGCTGATCTTGGTAACTTTCAGTATGATGGTGTTGATGCTGAGAGTATTCATTACGATGGGGCCGATCGTGATAGTGTTCAGTATGATAATGTTGCTGGTGATGGTGATCAGCATGACCGGGTTGATTATGAAGTGTTCAGTATGTCAGTGTTGTAGGTGATAGTGCTCAGTATGATGGTGCTGATGGTGAGAGTGTTCATTATGATGGGGCTGATCATGATAACGTTCAGTATGTTGGTGTTGATGGTGATGGTGCTCAGCATGATGAGGCTGATTATGATAGTGTTCAGTATATAAGTGTTGATGGTGATAGTGTTCATTATGACTGGGCTGATCGTGATAACGTTCAGTATGTTAGTGTTGATGATGATGGTGATCAGCATGGCTGGGTTGATTATGAAGTGTTCAGTATGTCAGTGCTGAAGGTGATAGTGCTCAGTATGATGGTTCTGATGGTGAGAGTGTTCATTATGATGGGGCTGACCATGATAACGTTCAGTATGTTGGTGATGATGGTGATCGTGTTGGGTACGATGGGGCTGATTAAAATAGTGTTCAGTATATAAGAGTTGATTGTGGTAGTGCTCAGTGTGTTGGTGCTGAAGGTAATAGTGCTCATTATGATTGAGGTGATCATGATAACGTTCAGTATGTTGGTGTTGATGGTGATAGTGCTCAGTAGGATTGTGATGCTGGTGATGGTGATCAGCATGACAGAGCTGATTATGAAGTGTTCAGTATGTCAGTGTTGAAGGTAATAGTGCTCAGTATGATGGTTTTGATGGTGAGAGTGTTCATTATGATGGGGTTGATTATGCTAGTGTTCAGTAAATAAGTGTTGATGGTGATAGTATTCAGTATGATAGTGTTGATAATGATAGTGCTCAGTATGTTGGTGTTGATGGTGATAGTGCTCAGTAGGATTGTGTTGATAATGATAGTGCTCAGGATGTTGGTGTTGATAATGATAGTGCTCAGTATGTCAGTGTTGACGGTAATACTGCTCAGTATGTTGGTGTTGATGGTGATAGTGTTCATTATGACTGGGCTGATCGTGATAACGCGTTCAGTATGTTAGTGTTGATGATGATGGTGATCAGCATGGCTGGGTTGATTATGAAGTGTTCAGTATGTCAGTGCTGAAGGTAATAGTGCTCAGTATGATGGTTTTGATGGTGAGAGTGTTCATTACAATGGGGCTGATCGTGATAACATTCAGTATATAAGTGTTGATTGTGATAGTGCCCAGTATGATGGTGTTGATGGTGATAGTGTTCAGTAGGATTGTGTTGCTGGTGATTGTGATCAGCATGACCGGGTTGATTATGAAGTGTTCAGTATGTCAGTGTTGACGGTAATACTGCTCAGTATGTTGGTGTTGATGGTGAGAGTGTTCATTATGATGGGGTTGATTATGTTAGTGTTCAGTAAGTGTTGATGGTGATAGTGCTCAGTATGACGGTGTTGATTATGATAGTGTTTAGTAAATGTGTTGATGGTGATAGTGCTCAGTATGACGGTGTTGATTATGATAGTGTTCAGTAAATAAGTGTTGATGGTGATAGTGCTCAGTATGACGGTGTTGATTATGATAGTGTTCAGTAAGTGTTGATGGTGATAGTGTACAGCATGATGGTGTTGGTTGTGATAGTTTGCAGTGTGACGTGTTCACAGTACGGGTGCTCAGTATGATGGAGCTAATCATGATGGTGTTCAGTATGTAAATACTGATTGTGATGATGTTTATATGACGGTGTTGATGCTGTTATATTTGTTATAAATGTGGTATGAATAGAATATATTGAGAGTCTTAATATTTAATATTCACTCAGACTGCAGTAATGAAGCCTGTGTTCAATCTCTCATAATCACACTAATGGGTTTCTTACCTGCGGCTTTCCCTCTCCTAGCCACACACACACACACACACACACACACACACACACACACACACACACACACACACACACACACACACATGGGTCACACTTCTAAGAGTTTGATTTTCAATCAAATTAATTAATTAATTAATTTTAAAAACCTTCTAGGTTTAAACTAAACTGTTCTGCAGAGTTAGAGTTGATGAGGTTGCGCACCAGAGTGCTCATTATGATGGGGCTGATCTTGGTAACTTTCAGTATGATGGTGTTGATGCTGAGAGTATTCATTACGATGGGGCCGATCGTGATAGTGTTCAGTATGATAATGTTGCTAGTGATGGTGATCAGCATGACCGGGTTGATTATGAAGTGTTCAGTATGTCAGTGTTGCAGGTGATAGTGCTCAGTATGATGGTGCTGATGGTGAGAGTGTTCATTATGATGGGGCTGATCATGATAACGTTCAGTATGTTGGTGTTGATGGTGATGGTGCTCAGCATGATGAGGCTGATTATGATAGTGTTCAGTATATAAGTGTTGATGGTGATAGTGTTCATTATGACTGGGCTGATCGTGATAACGTTCAGTATGTTAGTGTTGATGATGATGGTGATCAGCATGGCTGGGTTGATTATGAAGTGTTCAGTATGTCAGTGCTGAAGGTGATAGTGCTCAGTATGATGGTTCTGATGGTGAGAGTGTTCATTATGATGGGGCTGACCATGATAACGTTCAGTATGTTGGTGATGATGGTGATCGTGTTGGG
The DNA here is from genome assembly GCA_024760905.1 of Plotosus lineatus. Taxonomy (NCBI): domain Eukaryota; kingdom Metazoa; phylum Chordata; class Actinopteri; order Siluriformes; family Plotosidae; genus Plotosus; species Plotosus lineatus. The sequence continues at coordinate 9,139,070 of CM045729.1, read as the reverse complement.
TACGATGGGGCTGATTAAAATAGTGTTCAGTATATAAGAGTTGATTGTGGTAGTGCTCAGTGTGTTGGTGCTGAAGGTAATAGTGCTCATTATGATTGAGGTGATCATGATAACGTTCAGTATGTTGGTGTTGATGGTGATAGTGCTCAGTAGGATTGTGATGCTGGTGATGGTGATCAGCATGACAGAGCTGATTATGAAGTGTTCAGTATGTCAGTGTTGAAGGTAATAGTGCTCAGTATGATGGTTTTGATGGTGAGAGTGTTCATTATGATGGGGTTGATTATGCTAGTGTTCAGTAAATAAGTGTTGATGGTGATAGTATTCAGTATGATAGTGTTGATAATGATAGTGCTCAGTATGTTGGTGTTGATGGTGATAGTGCTCAGTAGGATTGTGTTGATAATGATAGTGCTCAGGATGTTGGTGTTGATAATGATAGTGCTCAGTATGTCAGTGTTGACGGTAATACTGCTCAGTATGTTGGTGTTGATGGTGATAGTGTTCATTATGACTGGGCTGATCGTGATAACGTTCAGTATGTTAGTGTTGATGATGATGGTGATCAGCATGGCTGGGTTGATTATGAAGTGTTCAGTATGTCAGTGCTGAAGGTAATAGTGCTCAGTATGATGGTTTTGATGGTGAGAGTGTTCATTACAATGGGGCTGATCGTGATAACATTCAGTATATAAGTGTTGATTGTGATAGTGCCCAGTATGATGGTGTTGATGGTGATAGTGTTCAGTAGGATTGTGTTGCTGGTGATTGTGATCAGCATGACCGGGTTGATTATGAAGTGTTCAGTATGTCAGTGTTGACGGTAATACTGCTCAGTATGTTGGTGTTGATGGTGAGAGTGTTCATTATGATGGGGTTGATTATGTTAGTGTTCAGTAAGTGTTGATGGTGATAGTGCTCAGTATGACGGTGTTGATTATGATAGTGTTTAGTAAATGTGTTGATGGTGATAGTGCTCAGTATGACGGTGTTGATTATGATAGTGTTCAGTAAATAAGTGTTGATGGTGATAGTGCTCAGTATGACGGTGTTGATTATGATAGTGTTCAGTAAGTGTTGATGGTGATAGTGTACAGCATGATGGTGTTGGTTGTGATAGTTTGCAGTGTGACGTGTTCACAGTACGGGTGCTCAGTATGATGGAGCTAATCATGATGGTGTTCAGTATGTAAATACTGATTGTGATGATGTTTATATGACGGTGTTGATGCTGTTATATTTGTTATAAATGTGGTATGAATAGAATATATTGAGAGTCTTAATATTTAATATTCACTCAGACTGCAGTAATGAAGCCTGTGTTCAATCTCTCATAATCACACTAATGGGTTTCTTACCTGCGGCTCTCCCCCCCCGAGCCACACACACACACACACACACACACACACACACACACACACACACACACACACACACACACACACACACACACACACACACACACACATTCATACCCAGTTTATTGATGGAGTGAAGGCTAAAGGCTTGAACAGTCTTGCCTTTAAACTGAGCTCATTATTCTGAGAAAGTGATGGAAGGAACCACACACACACACACACACACACACACACACACACACACACACACACACACACACGGAAGAATGTTAAAGAGAACACACATATATACATACATACATACATACACAAACACAAGCACACAAACACACACACACAAGCACACACACACACACACACACACACACACACACAAACACACAAACACACACACAAGCACACACACACACACACACACACACACACACAAACACACAAACACACACACACAAGCACACACACACACACACACACACACACACACACACACACAAACACACAACCACACACACAAGCACACAAACACACACATACAAACACACACACACAAGCACACACACACACAAGCACACAAACACACACAACCACACAAGCATACAAACACACACATACAAACACACACACACACCCACACACACACACACACACACACACACACACACACACACACACACACACACACACACACACAATAATACACAACACATACCCACAAAAGCCACCTGTCCAGCTATTCTTTCATGAACAAATGACACACATTTTATTTATTTTTTTGCTCCAGTTTGTTTAGAATTTCGGTTCATTTTTAAATCTTAATACATGAAAAATTCACAAAACATTTATTTACTTTTAATTATTAATTCATTATTTTAATTGATTGATTCATTAATGGGCAGCGGTGTCTGGGTGGCAAGGTGTTGGATGATTCATTCCACTGTTGGGGGTTCAAGCCCTACTATCACCGGTTATCACTGCTGTCCCCCCAGTGCTGCTAGCTGGGTTATGAAAGGCCGGTCATGTCTCTCACTGTGTGTGTGTGTGTGTGTGGTGAGAGGTTCCGGTAAAAGAACCACTGCGGACTTTCGACAAGAGGAGCTGCATAGTCGTCAGTACGTTTCTGTCCTGAGAGGGGCGCCAGCTGTCCCGGGACCCTACTTATGATTACGCGCATGAATGAATGCTTGCTTGCTGTTTTTTTTGTTTCATGAACGTTGTGTTTGAAGTCCACTGAAATAAAAGTGAAAAAAGAAAAACTCAGAAGCTTCTGGAATGATCCAGAAATACAGAAACAAATCCAACCCTTCATTTTCTGAACTGCTTAATCCTAATTAGGGTTACACGGAGGCTGGTGCCCATTGTAGCTAACTTTGGGCAAGAGTGCAGTACACTCTGGCCGGTTCACCAGACCATCCTGGGGCTAACACACGTACACAACCATTCACACACACTCAGACCTATGGGTGACTTTGAACAGCCAATTAACCCACTCTGCATGTTTTGGACTGTGGGAGGAAACCCACGCCAGCACGGGGGGAGAACATACAAACTCCACACATAAACGCCCGAGCTTGGAATCGAACCCAGGACCTTCTCGAAGCAATAAACTGTCATTATTAATTTTTCCTTTTTTTTTCAGTTTATTTCAGAGTTTCAGAGTTCCGCATTGGTGTTCATCTTCTGGATCTTCTAATTTCTCTCAGGTTCCATTTCCCAAACCTTCAACCCTTAAATATTCCAAGAACTCATAAGGAACATTCCATCGTACAGTGTGTTTTTTTAGATTTTTCTTTTTAAAGAAAACCATTACAGGTTCCATGTGGTACCTTCTATGGATCTTGGTCTGCTGTAGAACCTCAGTAGAAACTTACAGAACCTTTAAGGAACCTTTTTGGAATGCATCCTGCTTTGGTCAAAAGGAAAGGTTCTCGGTTTTATGCACTGATCCGTGTTAAGGAAGATAAACATCTGCCGGTTTGATCTGCAAGGCTTCGGTTCACCGCTGATAACATCTGATCTGGTTATTTCAGCGATGGTCCCTGGAGACCGTGAGTAAATTTTTTGACGTGAGGATCAGGTTCCGTGACAGAAAGGTTAATCTATTCAGTGATGAAGTGAAGCACCAGGGACGCCGGCGAGTTTGGTTCTGTCGCACTCGACGCTCACATCTCTGCCGTCCCGCACTAATAAGCTCTGATTCCAATCACTCACCCGAAATCGGAGTTTTTTCAGAAATGACCTGATGGTGAATGATAACGCTGTCATAGAAGAAAACATGGGTTCCTATGGTAACGATTAGAGACACAGTGGTGCTGAAAGTGCAATACTGTTTGTATTTCCTTAAATAAAGTGATTATAATACTCCAGTGATTGTCGACCTGGGGCAGGGTCATGTGCGTGACCTCTATAGCAGGACCCTAAAGATGCACTGTAGGGTCATGAAGCCCCCCTTGGTTTTAAAGAGTGTAATCATTTGGATGATGTTAAATACGGATGAGTCGTGTTTCTTTTAATTACTTAATGATTCCCTTGAAATGATCTTATTTAATAATTTATATTTGTAAAGTTTTAGGCAACGATCTCAATTTACCAGTCGATCTACATTTCAACGCTCACGTGTGGTCATAAGCTTTGGGTTGTGACCGAAAGAACAAGACTGCAGAAACAAGCGGCGGAAATATGCTTATTTAGCCTGGTGGCCAGGCTCTTGCTTAGAGATAGGGTGAGAAGCTCAGCCATCCAGGAGGAACTCGGAGGAGAACGCACTGTTCCTCTGCATTGAGAGGAGCTGGTTGAGGTGGCTGGGGAATCTGGTTAGAATGCGCTCCGAACTCCTTCCTGGTGTGCTGTTTCAGGTATGTCTGACCGGGAAGAGACTCAGAGCTAGACCTAGAACACGCTGGCGGGATTATGTCTCTCGGCTACTCTGGGAGCTCCTCGGGGTTACCCTGGAAGGGTGGAAGTGGCTGGGGAGAGGGACATCTGGACCTCATTGCTTAACCAACCCCGGATTAAGCGGAGCTACATGAAGCTGAAGTTTTAATATACATAACTCCAGGATGAGAGTGTGTATTACAACTGTTATTGTTGTTGTGATTGTGGGTTAAGTGTTTTATTCACGGCCCAACAGTGGTGATGGTAGGGAAGGAACTGCTGACCATCAGTAACCCATTGACTTGTTCACTAAGCTACCACTGCCAAGTTGATCTTCAAAGGTCCATTTTCAACACACAAATGTTAAATGACGTGTGTGTGTGTGTGTGTGTGTGTGTGGGTGTGTGTGTGTGTGTGTGTGTGTGTGCGGGTGGGTGTGTGGGTGTGTGTGTGTTGGAAGTGATGGATGTTAGAAGGAGAAATGATGCAGTGGAGTCCTGAAAGTGAACTTAATATTTATTTCATACCATCTTCAGTTTCAGAAGAGAGAGAAAGGCAGAGTCAGAGAAGTATACATACACACACATGCACATTCATACACATACACACATATACACACACACACCACACACACACACACACACACACACACACATCCATACACATACACACACATACACACATGCACATACACACAGCCATACAAACACACACACCCACACACAAACATACACACATATACATGCACACACACACACATACACTCGCATGCATACACACACACACACACACATTCATAAACACACACATTCATACACATACACACACACACATATTCATGAACACAACACATACACACATATACACACATACACATTCATACACATACACACACACACACACACACACACACACACACTCACGTACACACACACACTCACACACATCCATACACATACACACACATACACACATGCACATACACACAGACATACAAACACACACACACACACACACACACACACACACACACACACACACACACATACACATTCATACACATACACGCACACATACACACCTGCACATACACACACATACAAACACACACACACACACACACACACACATGTATACACACACACACACACACATGTATACACACACACACACACACACACACACACACACACATACACATTCATACACATACACGCACACATACACACCTGCACATACACACACACATACACACACACACA
>CM045729.1:9111079-9123579 GCA_024760905.1 Plotosus lineatus | reverse complement strand
ATGCTTCAATTCATGCGCATGCGACTTCAGTGCATCGCGGGTTTTTTTGTTTGTTTGTTTGTTTTTTAAATATTCATTGAATTAAAACATAAGGAAATTAAGGAAGAAAAGAGGAAAAAGTTAAAGGGTACCTGTACCCAAAATTGACAGCATTGAAAAAATATCCACTATACCTTATTATTAACTTTTAAAAATCGCGTGATGTCGGTAGTTTGTGTATAAGTGCACATTTCCTTTTCTTCTGTATGACATTCCTTGCTCACGATGGTTCAGCGCGCGGACAAGTTGGCTTTTTTTCACCGGGGTCAAAGGTCATTGTAACGTAACATGTCAACAGTCGTATTGCCAATTACAGAATGTCAGTATATTTTCTTCAAGCAGTTCATGTTCTTTACAGCAATAGCACTCCTGATCGGTTTTGTGACGCACGCATTTTCCACAAGAGAACAAATATCTGCTGGTTGTTTGCTACAATTGTCCCGTGTAAGAGCTTCTGCCGACTCTCCAATATCGTCCTCCGAGTCGTCACTTTCCTGGTCCGATTTCACTAAATGTGGATAGTCTTTCTTCAGTGGTTCATATAAATAACCTTCTGCTCCTTCTACGAAATTGTCTTCGTCCATGATTTTAAAAAAAACTACTATAACGTCTGTTTTTTCCAATTTTCCGTGAGCTTGTGTTGTGTGTCAGGTCTATAGCCATAGGCTTACATTGCAATCTCGCAGTTCCGGTAGAGGCTTTGTCAATGATGTGACGTCACAGGAAACGCAACGCTGCAAAACTCCTGTGCTCTGAAGCTTGACGTTAGTGAAGCCATTAAATTGCTTAAAGATGGTTTGTGAGAGAATATAATAAACGCATTATAGGTGTTTTGTCACTAGCTATACACAATACATCAAATTAGGTATATGAGCGCTTTCACTACAGGTACACTTTAAGGAAAATGCCTCAAAACAAGGCCAATTCTGCAATAAATAAATAAATTAATTAATTAAAAAACCCATCAAAACTTCTTACATTCTCACGTAAGGTGCACATCTGAGTGCGTGCACGTGCATCTGTGTACACGTGCGTGTGCCTGTGTGTGTGTGTATTCATATTTTATTTACATCTTATGCATTATTTTTGAATGTATAATTGATATTATAAGCATTTATAGCGTTGAATATGTATAGATTAATATTATATACACATATACATGTACGTATGCAGCAGTCGGGGGGGGGGGTGATCCTACTTCTCAGAATTTGGCGGTTGCAGGGGGATCTCGGTCCAAATTAACCGCAGAAAGTGATTGATCCCTGTATTTAATAATACAGCATTTTCTACATACATTATACAGTTTTAAAATATTTGAAAAGTGAAATAAAATACACATATACAGTAAACAGAAAATGCAGCCGTGAGGGGGTGCACAAACCAGTGTCTCTCCCTCACGCCGGTCCCAAGCCCGGCTAAATGCAGAGGGTTGCGTCAGGAAGGGCATCCGGCGTAAAACAAATGCCAAATAAACTATGCGAATCACAAGAAAGAATGACATACCGGATCGGTCGAGGCCCGGGTTAACAACGACCGCCATCAGTGCTGTCAACCAACAGGGTGCTGATGGAAATTGCACTACTGTTGGTCGAAGACGTCGAAGAAGGAGAGGCGGGAGGCGTGTCCGTTGCCAGAGAGAGAAGAGGAAAGGCATGAGTCTAGGACTGAAAGTAGGGACTTTAACCGTTGGAACTATGGCAGGAAAAGGTAGAGAGCTGGCTGACATGATGCAGAGGAGGAAGGTGGACATACTGTGTGTTCAGGAGTCTCAAGTTAGAAATTGAAGGTGTGATGGTCAATGTTGTTAGTGCTTATGCCCCACAGACAGGATGTGAGCGAGAAGAGAAGGAGAGATTCTGGAGGGAGTTAGATGAAGTGATGCAGAGTACCCCCAGAGGTGAAAGAGTGGTCATTGGGGCAGACTTCAATGGACATGTTGGTGAGGCAACAGAGGGGACGAGGAAGTGATGGGCAGGTTTGGTATCCAGGACAGGAACGCAGAGGGACAGGTGTTGGTAGATTTTGCAAAAAGGATGGAAATGGCTGTGGTGAATACTTTCTTCCAGAAGAGAGAGGAGCATAGGGTGACTTATAAAAGCGGAGGTAAGAGCACACAGGTAGACTACATCTTGTGCAGGCGATGTAATTTAAAGGAAGTCAGTGACTGCAAAGTAGTAGCGGGTGAGAGTGTTGCCAAACAGCATAGGATGGTGGTGTGCAGGATGATGCTGATGGTGAGGACGGTGAAGAAGGCAGAGCAGAAGACAAAGTGGTGGAAGTTGAAAAAGGAAGAGTGTCGGGTTGTCTTCAAGGAGGAGTTGAAACAGGCTTTGGGTGGTCAGGAAGTGCTTCCAGATGACTGGACAACTACAGCTAATGTGATCAGGGAGACTGGTAGGAGAATACTTGGTGTGTCATCTGAAAGGAAAGTAGATAAGGAGACTTGGTGGTGGAATGAGGAAGTGCAGGAGTGTGTACAAAGGAAGAGGTTAGCTAAGAAGAAGTGGGACATTGAGAAAACCGAAGAGAGTAAACAGGAGTACAGGGAGACACAGCGTAAGGCAAAGGTAGCGGTGTCAAAGGCCAAACAGAGCACGTTTGATGACTTATATGCTTGGTTGGAAAGTAAAGAGGGAGAAAATGATTTATACAGGTTGGCACAGCAGAGAAATAGAGATGGGAAGGACGTGCAGCAATTTAGATTGATAAAGGACAGAGAGGGAAATGTATTGACTGATGACAGAAGTGTGCTGGAAAGATGGAAAGAGTACTTTGAAGAGCTGATGAATGGGGTAAATGAGAGAGAAAAAAAGAGTAGAAGAGGTGACTGTTGAGGACCAGGAAGTAGCAAAGATTAGTAAGGGTGAAGTGAGGAGGGCATTGAAGAGGATGAAGAATGGAAAGGCAGTTGGTCCTGATGACATACCGGTGGAGGTCTGGAAGTGTCTAGGAGAGGTAGCAGTAGATTTTCTGACAAGAACATTTAACAAGGTCTTAGAGAGTGAGAGGATGCCAGAGGAATGGAGGAGAAGTGTGCTGGTGCCCATTTTTAAGAACAAGGGAGACGTGCAGAGTTGTGGCAACTACAGAGGGATAAAGTTGATGAACCATACGATGAAGTTATGGGAAAGAATAGTGGAAGCTAGACTAAGGGCAGAGGTCAGCATTTGTGAACAACAGTTTGGTTTCATGCCAAGAAAGAGCACCACAGATGCAGTGTTTGCCTTGAGGATGTTAATGGAGAAGTACAGAGAAGGTCAGAATGAGCTGTATTGTGCCTTTGTGGATCTGGAGAAAGCATATGACAGGGTGCCAAGAGAAGAACTGTGGTATTGCATGAGGAAGTCTGGAGTGGCAGAGAAGTATGTTAAAGTGGTGCAGGACATGTATGAGAGATGTAAGACAGTGGTGAGGTGTGCTGTCGGTGTGACACAAGAGTTCAAGGTGGAGGTGGGACTGCATCAAGGGTCAGCTCTCAGCCCCTTCTTGTTTGCTATGGTGATGAACAGGCTGACAGACGAGGTTAGACAAGATTTCCCATGGACTATGATGTTTGCAGATGACATTGTGATCTGTAGTGAGAGCAGAGAACAAGTGCAGGAAAATCTAGAGAGGTGGAGGTATGCCCTGGAAAGGAGGAGAATGAAGATTAGCCTCAGTAAGACAGAATACATGTGCATGAATGACAAGGACCCAAGAGGAACGGTGAGATTACAGGGAGCAGAGATAAGAAAGGTGGAGGATTTTAAGTACTTAGGCTCAACAATTCAGAGCAAGGGAGTGTGTGGAAAAGAGGTGAAGAAGCGTGTGCAGGCAGGTTGGAATGGTTGGAGAAAAGTGTCCGGTGTGATGTGTGATCGGAGGGTATCGGCAAGAATGAAAGGAAAAGTGTACAAGACGGTGTTGAAGCCAACGATGTTGTATGGGTTAGAAACAGTGGCCCTGGGGAAAAGATAGGAGGCAGAGTTGGAGGTAGCAGAGATGAAAATGTTGAGGTTCTCTTTGGGAGTAATGAGGATGGATAAGATTAGGAATGAGCACATCAGAGGGACAGCCCATGTAAGACGTTTTGGAGTCAAAGTCAGAGAGGCTAGATTGAGATGGTTTGGACATGTACAGAGGGGGGATAGTGAGTATATTGGTAATCGGATGCTGAGGCTGGAACTACCAGGCAAAAGGCCTAGAGGAAGACCAAAGAGACGATTCATGGATGTGGTGAAGGGGGACATGAAGATCGTTGGTGTAAAAGAAGAAGATACAAAGGATAGGGTGAGATGGAGGCAGATGATTCGCTGTGGCGACCCCTGAAGGGAAAAGCCGAAAGGAAAAGAAGAAGATACAGTAAACAGAAGCGTGTTGTTGTTGTTGTTGTTAGTATTTGTATTTTTCTCCTCAAACGCTCTGTGCGTGTGAACCACGTAAAGAAATGATTCCCACAGAGGATGTGATGTAATACCCCCCAATTACCACGTCCTATGACTTTTATTACATTTTATTATATTTTATCCAACTCAATCCTCCTGTTCTCAACCATCAAACCCTCTTGGAGAAGAAACGGCTGTGATTCAATTAAGCATTTATTAACATCACAGGCCTTTGTCCCGCTCTAATGAGAGGTTAATGAGAGTGCAGCGGACTGTGCCAGCTTTAAATTGGATTAATCGTAAATAACGCATTAAATTTGAGAGCTACATTCCTGAGAAATTCCTCTTCCGGCAGGGAAAGTGGGGAAGCGATTAAGTTCAGCCGTGAGAAATCCCAGAATGAGGATATCTATATTCATTTCATTTCGTTCCGATTAGCGTTGTTAGTACAGCTATATTGGATTATGGTATTGTGTAAAGATGGTGTGGTATTTAATATAGGATTATGATGGATGATTTCTGACTCACAGTGCTGTGAGGTCATATTATACAGCTGTGTGTTTTATCGCAATATTCCTCTCATGTGCTTGCGTTATTAAAAAGGATTTACTATCAGTTCGTCAGATCTCGGTAATGGAGGATGACAGCGGGAAATGGCCAACATCCTGAATCATAGCACTGATTATTTGTTTACTTACTTATTTGTTTATGTATTTTGTAAACAGACTGGCAGATGGCTACGCTCCGTAGCTGTTAGTTTTACTCAGTGAACGAATACTTCAAAGAAAATAAAACTGCAAGTTTTTGTTTATGGAGTGTTTATGCAATTTCAGTAATTTTTAAAAAGTGGTTAAAATGTCGACATCACCGCCCTCACTTCTCACTCTTTCTTAACAGCTGCCTAAGAACCAGTGATGTGCATTCAGAGGAGGTGAGGAGGCAGAGCCACCCCTGACAATCTTGTAAAGAAAAAAATTAAAATAATTGTAAAATATAATTCATCCATTCATTTTCTGAACCGCTTTTTCTGACCCTAATTTGGGTCGCAGAGAGGCTGGTGTCCATCTCAGCTGACTCTGGGCAAGGGCAGCATATATCTTGGACAGCTTGTGAGGCCATCCCAGGGCAGGAGCATGCTGGCGGCTGTGCAGCTCCTCTTGTCGAAAGTCAGCAATGGTTCTTTTTGCATGAACCTCCCACCATAGACAGTGAGAGACATGACTGGCCTTTGATAACCCAGTTAGCTGCACTGCTGGTGTCCCACTATATATCGCAGATGAAATATTTTCAAACATTCAGATTATATGCTCCACTTTTTCATAATCTGGATAATGTATAAAATGTATTTCTGTAACATTAACTGCAGATTAACCATAAATCCCAGTTAAAAAAAGTTCCTTGGTAAGGCAAACAGTACCCCTGACTCGTGGTAGAGGGCGCTTGTGAGTCTACAGATGTTTGCAATTTGATTTTTGCAATCTTCTTTGTTTGTTTTTTTATGTTCCACCTTATCTAAATGAAGGATTACATTTAAGGCTGATAAAATTCACAAATCTGGACTATCAATCAAATCAAGAGCCGATAACTAAACGAAGACCAATGCAGTTGGAATAAATTTTAAGTGTAAATGAAATATGCATTACATGTTTGTGTAATGAATTCTTATATGAGATATAACAGTTAGTCTGGAGTTTCTGCACCATACAATATCATTTCTATAGCAAAAAGTGCTAACGAAGTGAGAACAGGAACTAAATATACTGTAAATACAAACAGATAATGATGCGGTCTAAGAGGAATAAAAGAGCTCCAGAGTGTGTATGACTCTGCTGAAAAACGCTGTCCCACCACTGTGTATTTACAGTAACACTACTTTTCGGGAGGCGCGACACTGCAGATATTTCATTTTCTCTTCAATCTGTCACTTCAATGCAGCGTTAGAACCGAACAACCAGAGAAACTAAATCATTTTAGCTCCATGTTGTTTCAGCAGCTTTTTGTTCTGCACATGATTGCACATAGAGAGCCAAATTTCCATCAATCCCTTTCCAAACTGTGAGTAATACACCACTGGGGCTCCTTTTATATCTTCACACCATTAAAAAATCACAGGCTCAAAGTCAATAAAAATAATGAACTCGGAAAGTGATGGAATGCAGAAGCACAATAAAACCCCGCCATGCGTCTTCTCACAAAGTGCACGAGCTTCAAGATCGGCCATTATCATGATATTAAAACATGACAAGGGTCTTTAATCGCACTCCTAAACAAAGCACAGAACGTTCTTCCGTCATAAAAATGAGGCTTGTTGCCATGGCGATGTTTTCATGAAGATTTTTTATGAAGTGCAACGCATTAATGCACAATTACAGCGGCATAAAAGAAACTTTGCTCAAGTTTGTTTACTGAACGATGTGCACCGCCGCATTAAACGAAACCAATCAATACTGCAACACACACACACACACACACACACACACACACACACACACACATACACACACACACACACACACACACACACACACACACACACACACTTTAAAACTACTGATGATTATTATTTTAAAAACTAGTGATGGGAGGAAATAAAGGATAAAAAGTCAATTTTTTTCTTCATATAGATTTTAAAACCTTTGAAAAGCTGAGTAGTGGAAGTGATGTAAATAAGTTTCAATGCTCCATGTTTCTGTTGTTTATTTCATGGTTGATCCTTGAACTGATCAATATTACTTTTGCAATTCTGGTACTGGTGCTAATCTCGTTCTGGTGGAACTGGAAGAAGAGAAAATAGAAGATAAGGACAACAAAGAATTAAAAAGAAGAAAAGAAAAATGAAAAGCAGAGAGAAAAAAGGAAGAAAGGAGATTAGAGAGCAGGGTGAAATATCATGAAAAAACTTTAACTCAGTTTCTAATCTTTGAAAGGCGGAGCTTTGGATTTTAGAAAAAGTAATATAAGAATGTAATAGAATCTGGCAGAACACCAACTACAACTAAAACCAGCAACAACACTAACAACACTATCACCAACACCAGCAACATCAACAATGCTGACAACACTACCACCAACAACAATAACACTCAACACCCTCAACACTACTGGCCCAAGAATACTAACAACAACAACAACACTAGCAACTCTACCACCAACATTAACAACACTACCACAAACACCAACAGCACTTACACAACCACCAAAACAAATAACACTAACAACATTACATCCAACACCAACAGAACTAACAACACTCTCACCAACCCCAACACCGACAAAAACAACACTAACAACACGACCACCAACATAAATAACACTCAACACCCTCAACACTACCACAGTCCCAATAATACTAACAACAACACCAACACTAGCAACTCTATAACCAACATTAAGAACACTATTAATATCAGCAACACTAAAATGACGCCAACAACACTACCACCAGCACCAACAGCACTTACACAGACACTAAAACAAACAACACTAACCACATTATATCCAACACCAACAGAACTAACAACACTAATAACACTACCACTAACACTAACAACACCAACAACACTATCACCAACACCGGCAATATCAACAAAAATTCTAAAAACACTATCACCAACAACAATGACACTCAACACCCGCAATACTACCACAGTCTGAACAGTACCAACAACAACAACAACAACAACAACAACAACAACAACACTAGCAACCCTAGCACCAGCATTAACAACAGTTTTACCATCAGCAACACTAAAAACCACAAATGACGCCAACAACACTACCAACAGCACTTACACAACCACCAAAACAAACAACACTAACCTCATTACATCCAACACTCACACCAACACCAACAAAAACAACACTAACAACACTACCACCAACAACACCCTCAATATTATCACAGTCTCAACAGTACTAACAACAACACCAACACCAGCAACACTACCAACATTAAGAACACTATTACCATCAGCAACACTAAAAAACTACAAATCACAGCAACAACACTACCAGCAACAGCACTTACACAACCACTAAAACAAACAACACTAACAATATTACATAAAACACCAAAAGAACTAACAACACTATCACCAACACCAACGCAAACAACACTACCACCAACACTAACAACATTACATCCAACACCAAACGAACTAACAACACTATCACCAACACCAACAAAAACAACACAAACAACACTACCACCAACACTAACAACACCAACAGCACTATCACCAACACCAGCCATGCTAGCACTACCACCAACAATGCTAATAACAAAAAATACAACACTAAAACATTAACAACACCAAGACTACCAACACTCACTCCGCCTCCTTGATTATTTGAGATGAAGGTGGATGTGATGATCTCTCTCGACTGCTCTTTAGAAAATCTTTAATCAGATTTTCTCTCAGACGTTTCAATCAAAGTGACAAATGTTGAATTTATTCAACGAACGGAAAATCTTTTGATCTCTGTGTTATAATGTTCTTTATGGATAAGCTGAATATACAATTCACGGGTCAGATAACGCGGCTTTCTTTGCGTATTTGATCTCACAGTTGAACCAAATGTCAGCCCGATAAGAAGCGGCATTTCACGGCCTCTGCGGATCAAGACAAGCAAACAAACTTTATCTCACTGTGGACGGATAATAATAATAATAATAATAATAATAATAATAATAATAATAATAATAATAAAACTTCCGAGAAAACAAGCTGCACATCAAACACCATGTGGAAAAGTCACACACTCGGGAGTTTGGATATTACAAATCTGATATTAAAGGCATGGCCTTTGTTACGCTTCCTGATGATTCACCATGCACTTGACCACACCCACAATTACTGTCATATGATTCGATTGATTTTGATAGAAAGTGTTGGAAATAAGGGTATTTATTTTATTAAACCTGAATAAAAGTTGTATAAACGATATGAGCGATATGAGCGGTATTAGATTTAAATATTTCCTATATTTCGACAGCTATTTTTAGAGTTTCCTGCATCCCACAGTGCAACATGGCTACTTCCTTTTTGAGATAAACTTCAGCAGAATGTGGTGGAGTATCAACAGTGGAAACAGTGACAGCTGGATTCATCCTAAAGATAAAAGCGTGATTAGAAAGTAAAGATGACAATCCTCTCATTTCCTGAATTTCACACCTATACTGAACAAAATAAAGAAAGTGAGGCAGAACTGGGTTTTAAAGCCTGGTGGTTGGTTCTGGCCAGGCTCATGGAGCACAATGGGATTAGAGTGAGATCTGGGGTTAAGGGGCAGAGCTCAGGTGAAGGTGGAGTACTGTAGAGTGAGTGGGTGGAGTTAGAGTTAGAGGTGAGGTTAGAGCAAGTGAATGGCGATAGAGTGACTACGTGGTGGGGTTAGAAAGAGTGGACGGGGAGAAAGGGGGTGGGGTTAGAATTAAGGATGGGGTTAGAGTGAGGAGTGGCACTAGAGAAAGTGGACGGGAGGTGATAAGTAAGTTCAGGGCAGGCTATTGATGAGAGAGGGGGTGGAGTGTAAAAATAAGAGGTGGGCTTAGTGAGAATGGGTAGGAATAGAGTGGCTCATGGGGTCCATATGAGGGTGGGGGTTAGTGTGAGAGGTGTGGTTAGCATGAAGTGTAGGGTTAGTGTGAGGGAGTAAAAATGGAGACTGGGGCGGGGTTACCATGAGGGTGTGGGATTAAAATCAGGGGAGGGGTTAGCATGAGAGGGTAGTGTAAGTGGGAGGCAGTAGGACTAGAAACAGTCAATTAATCAGAATACTTTATTGATCCCAGAGGAAATTGTCTAATTGTGAATCGGGGTGGGATTAACAAGGGGGTGGAGTTATAGTGAGCAAGTAAGAATAGAATCAGGGGTGTGGTTAGCATGAGGTGGATGGAATAGAGTCCAGGGGGATAATAACATGAGGGAGTGGTAATAGAGTTAGTAGGGTGGGGTTAGCGTGAGGAGGTGTGGTTATTGTATAGGGTTGGAAGTAAATTGAGGGCTTAACCATGAGGGGTGGGTATAGAATCAGGGGTGGGGTTTGAGTGAGGAGATGAGAATAGATTAGGGTGTGAGTTTTAGCATGAGGGGTGGGGTTATTGTGAGGGACAAGGAATAGCGTCAGGGGCAGGGTTTGCATTAGGGGTGGGGATAGTGTGGGGGTGGGAATAGAGTCAGGGGTGGGGTTAATGCATGGGGTTGGAAATAGATTGAGGAATGTGGTTAGGATGAGGGCTCGGGCTCGTGCGAGTGGGTGGGATCCTCTCTCTTTTCTCAATCTTATTGGATGATATGATGACAATGAAGCAAAAGAACATCAGGACGTGGGCAGAGGTGGTCTGGTGGTAAGGTGCTGGATTACTGATTTCAAGGTCCGGGGTTCAAGCCCCACTGTGAAGATGTCACTGCTGTCCCCCCAGTGCACGTAACTGGGTTATCAAAGGCCAGAATGTCTCTCACTGTCTGTGGTGAAAGGTTCATGTATAACAACCATTGCTGACTTCGGTCAAGAGGAGCTTGGATTGCTGAGCTGTTCACGGTGTACTCTGTCCTCACTCAGAGTCGGCTGAGATGGGCGCCAGCCTCTCCGCGACCCTAATTAGGATTAAAAGCTTCAGAAAATGAATGGAGTGGAACAGCAGGACATTCAGATGTGTGCTTTTGCCCCTCGCTGGTCGGTGATTGTTGTGGTGGTGTGATGGAGAAGGCAATACTTGATGGGTGGGAATTGGATATGACTAAATTAGGGAGGAAATGCAGGGGGGAGAAACAAAAACAAACAAACAAAAAAAACAAATCACTTCAGACGCGCTCAGCTCACGCCATCGTTTATCTTTCGTCCTCCGTCAGGAACGACTCGTTCATGAGCAGGATCGAGAGAATCGCTTCAGGATAATGAAGTCAGATGATGACGTCCTGTACGCAGGGGGTTTGGAGCTTTGTCAAAAAAAAAAAACGCAATGCCAACTGTTTATTTGCGTCGGGATCAATTTTTACGGCTCGGCTCAGAGAAAAACAAAGCAGAACGGCGATGCAGACATGAAGCGTCTGGTTGATTTTCTCCCTTAAACCTCCGTATGACAGTTTCTGTGATGAAAGTTTAAGCTGAAGGAAAATTGGGGCTGTGGATTGTTTACGGCGTAATGAAGAACCGCAGGAACCCACACACACACGCTCTTACACACACACACACTCACATACATACACACACACACACACACACACACACACACACACACACACACACACACACACTTACACACAGTACTAGCTTTGAAATCAAGAGAAGATAGCATGCTGGGAAAATCCTTTTAAAATACATGTTGAACCTTTCAGTGGTACCAGAACATTCTAACTGCTGTGTGTTATTTATTTTATGAATATTATGGGATGTGTTATATAAATATGTATTACAGACGACCCAGGACCTTTTCAGTACCAGTACTGCAAGCATACATAATAAGGCATTGTTTTGCATTTTTGTTTAAACAAAATGTTCATTTGTCATAAACGCGGCGCCCCGACGTATTTACAGCCTGACCTCCGAGCTCATTTCCTCAATTTCAGCCGCGCGCCTGTGAGCGGATTCGTGTTTGCTGATGTTATGAAGTTTTTCCGCTCGTAGCCTCTCGCTGCCTTGACATTTTGCCTGACATTTGGCAGCACTGCCGGCACAAACACTTTATTCGTCCTTCTCACATCTGCTGAACGAATGCCATCTGCACTTAGGGGAATTACAAGAACTCAGAACCAGATGTTGGGCACCAGCCGGGTCACCCAACCGAGTCACTCATACATGAACTCTGACTCAACATACAGACTTTTCTGGATTTTTTTTTCCAGTTTCAAGTCCTTTGAATGATGAATTGAATACCTTTGATGACTTTTGCAGCTTTACCTGTACATCTCATCCAAAAATAAATAAATAAATAAATAAATAAGCACACATGTAGCTCCTCCCTCACATAAATTCCGGGAAGAAGAAGAAGAATCCAGTAATTCATACTGGATGTCACACCATTAATGAGGATGAATAAGAATGAAATCTGTTCAGAACATTCTGGAAAGGTTTTTGCGGGCGGAATGAAACCAG
>CM045729.1:9093579-9108579 GCA_024760905.1 Plotosus lineatus | reverse complement strand
AGAGAGAGAGAGAGAGAGAGAGAGAGGGAGAGAGAGAGAGAGAGTTAAAAAGAAGAAATTTCTGAAAAACGATGGTGAGTCAGAATGAAGAGCATGACAGAGAATGATAGTAATAGAGAGAATGAAAGCGAGATAGAGAGAGAGAGTGCATTGCATATAAAGGAAGAGAGAGACATCAATACAAACTGAAAGAAAGATGTATGAGGTGAGAGACCGAGTGATAGAAAAGAAGGGAAAGGGCAGAGACAGAGAGAGAGAGAGAGAGATATCGGGGGCAGATGAAAAAGTGATAGCATGAGAAGGCAGAGAGTAATGGATGAAGTGAATGAGGGAAGGACACAAAGAGGCAGAGAATGTAAATATAAGAAAGAAAGAAAGAAATAGAGTTGGAAAGTGAGCACATGATTGAGAGAGAGAGAGAGAGAGAGAGATTGATTTTTAAAATGTACTTTATTTTAACACACAAAAAAACACTAGTTATTAAAGCATAAACAGAAAGAGCATTAAATGAATTAATGTAGAAAATAAACACACTACTCACAAAAATAAATAAATAGATAGAAAAAAAAAAAAACTAAAAAACAAGAAAAACCCCAACAGATTTAATCCCTTTGATCTCAACAGGAGAGAGAGAGAGAGAGAGAGAGAGGGATTGAGAGAGAGATTGAGAGAGAGATTGAATGCAGCGGTGAGGGGGGGAACAAGCCAGTGTTCATCCTCTCGCCAGTCACATGCCCAGATAAATGCAGAGGGTTGCGACAGGAAGGGCATCCGGCGTAAAACAAATGCCAAATAATGCGAGTCATATCAAGAAAATTCATACCGGATCGGTCGAGGCCCAGGTTAACAATGACTGCCATCAGTGCTGTTAACCAACAGGGTGCTGGTGGGAATTGGACTACTGTTGGTCGAAGAAGAAGAGGCGGGAGGCGTATCTGTAGGAGGAAGGAGAAGTGGAAAGGCATGAGGACGGAGAGTAGGGAATGTTGGAACTATGACAGGAAAAGGTAGAGAGCTGGCTGACATGATGCAGAGGAGGAAGGTGGACATACTGTGTGTTCAGGAGACCAGGTGGAAAGGTAACAAGGCTAGAAGCTTAGGAGTAGGTTTAAGCTGTTTTATCATGGTGTGGATGGGAAGAGAAAAAGAGTCGGAGTCATCTTGAAGGAGGAGTTTGTCAGGAATGTTCTAGAAGTGAAAAGAGTGTCAGACAGAGTGATGAGTCTCAAGTTAGAAATTGAAGGCGTGATGTTCAATGTTGTTAGTGCTTATGCCCCACAGGCAGGATGTAAGCAAGAAGAGAAGGAGAGATTCTGGAGTGAGTTAGATGAAGTGATGCAGAGTACCCCGAGAGGTGAAAGAGTGGTCATTGGGGCAGACTTCAATGAACATGTTGGTGCAGGAAACAGAGGGGACGAGGAAGTGATGGGCAGGTTTGGTATCCAGGACAGGAATGCAGAAGGACAGATGTTGGTAGATTTTGCAAAAAGTATGGAAATGACTGTGGTAAATACTTTCTTCCAGAAGAGACAGGAGCATAGGGTGACTTGTAAAAGCGGCGACAGGAGCACACAGGTAGACTACATCTTGTGCAGGTGATGTAATTTGAAGGAAGTCAGTGGCTGCAAAGTAGTAGTGGATGAGAGTGTTGTCAAGATTCTGCATGGACTATGATGTTTGCAGATGACATTGTAATCTGTAGTGAGAGCAGAGAACAAGTGCAGGAAAATCTAGAGAGGTGGAGGTATGCCCTGGAAAGGAGGGGAATGAAGGTCAGCCTCGGTAAGACAGAATACATGTATGTGAATGACAAGGACCCAAGAGGAACGGTGAGGTTACAGGGAGCAGAGATAAGGAAGGTGGAGGATTTTAAGTACTTAGGCTCAACAATCCAGAGCAATGGAGAGTGTGCAAAAGAGATGAAGAAGCGTGTGCAGGCAGGTTGGAATGGTTGGAGAAAAGAATGAAAGGAAAAGTGTAGAACACGATGATGAGGCCAGCGATGTTGTATGGGTTAGAAACAGTGGCGCTGGGGAAAAGACAGGAGGCAGAGCTGGAGGTAGCAGAGATGAAAATGTTGAGGTTCTCTTTGGGAGCAACGAGGATGGATAGGATCAGGAATGAGTCCATCAGAGGGACAGCACATGTAAGAGGTTTTGGAGACAAAGTCAGAGAGGCTAGATTGAGATGGTTTGGACATGTACAGAGGTGGGATAGTGAGTATATTGGTAGTAGGATGCTGAGGTTCCATAATATTTTGAAAATCTTCTTCTTCTCCTTTCGGCTTTTCCCTTCAGGGGTTGCCACAGCGAATCATCTGCCTCCATCTCACCCTATCCTTTACATCTTCTTCTCTTACACCAACTACCTTCATGTTCTCCTTCACGTAGTTGGTGGGAGGGGGTGGAGGAAGGGGAAGGAAGAAGGCAAAGAAGGAGCCAAAGACAAAGTGGTGAAAGCTGAAAAAGGAAGAGTGATGTGTTGTCTTCAAGGAGGAGTTGAAACAGGCTTTGGGTGGTCAGGAAGGGCTTCCAGATGACTGGACAATGACAGCTAATGTGATCAGGGAGACAGGTAGTACTTGGTGTGTCCTCTGGAAAAAAAGTATATCAGGAGACTTAGTGGTGGAATAAAGAAATGCAAGCGTGTGCACAATGGAAAAGAAGAAGTGGGACATAGAGTGGACCGAAGAGAGTAAACAGAAGTACAGAGAGACACAGCGTAAGGCGAAGGTAGCAGTGTCAAGGGACAAACAGAGGGTGTATGATGACCTGTATGATAGGTTGGACAGGAAGGAGGGAGAAAATTATTTATATAGGTTGGCACAGCAAAGAAATACAGATGGGAAGGACATGCACCAAGTTAGAGTGATTAAGGACAGAGAGGGAAATGTATTGACTGATGACAGAAGTGTGCTGGGAAGATGGAAAGAGTACTTTGAAGAGCTGATGAATGAGGAAAATGAGAGAGAAAACAAGAGTAGAAGAGGTGACTGTTGAGGACCAGGAAGTAGCAAAGATTAGTAAGGGTGAAGTGAGGAGGGTATTGAAGAGGATGAAGAGTGGAAAGGCAGTTGGTCCTGATGACATACCAGTGGAGGTATGGAAGTGTCTAGGAGAGGTAGCAGTATATATTCTGACAACAACATTAAACCAGGTCTTAGAGAGTGAGAGAATGCCAGAGGAATGGAGGAGAAGTGTGCTGGTGCCCATTTTTAAGAACAAGGGAGATGTTCAGAGTTGTGGCAACTACCGAGGGATAAAGTTGATGAGCCATACGATGAAGTTATGGGAAAGAATAGAGGAAGCTAGACTAAGGGCAGAGGTCAGCATTTATCAACAACAGTTTGGTTTCATGCCAAGAAAGAGCACCACAGATTCAGTGTTTGCTTTTATGATGTTAATAGAGAAGTACAGAGAAGGTCAGAAGGAGCTGCATTGTGCCTTTATGGATCTGGAGAAAGCATATGACAGGGTTCCGAGAGCGGGACTGTGGTATTGTATGAGGAAGTCTGGAGTGGCAGAGAAGTATATTAGAGTGGTGCAGGACATGTATGATAGATGAAAGACAGCGGTGAGGTGTGCTGTCGGCATGACAGAAGAGTTCAAGGTGGAGGTGGGACTGCATCAAGGATCAGCTCTAAGCCCCTTCTTGTTTGCTATGGTGATGGACAGGCTGACAGACGAGGTTAGACAAGAATCTCCATGGACTATGATGTTTGCAGATGACATTGTGAGAGCAAAAACAAGTGCAGGGAAATCTAGAGAGGTGAAGGTATGCCTTGAAAAGAAGAGGACTGAAGGTTAGCCTCAGTAAAACCGAATACATGTGTGTGAATGACAAGGACCCAAGAGGAACGATGAGGTTACAGGGAATATACCCATTTGGTGAGCGATTGAGAGAGATTGAGACAGAGAGATTGATAGAGATTGAATGAGAGATAGAAAGAGAGCTTGAGGAGAGACACTGAGAGAGAGATTGAGAGAGATTGAGACAGAGAGATTGAGAGCGAGATTGAGTGAGAGATTGAGAGAGATTGAGAGAGAGACAGATTAAGAGAGAGATTGAGTGAGAGGTTGAGAGAGATTGAGAGAGAGATTGAGACAGAGATTGATAGAGATTGAGAGAGAGAGAGACAGATTGAGAGAGATTGAAAGAGATTCAGAGAGATTCGGAGAGATATTGAGAGAGAGAGCTTGAGAGAGCGATTGAGAGAGAGATTGATACATATTAACATTTCTATTATATTAATTTTCTTTATAGCGAATGAATGCTATTTACAATGTGTTCTGTGAAGCGCCACTGTTAGCAAACATTGTTAGCGCTGTTATTACTGCTGTATAAACATAAAATGAACATAATGAAGGTGTGTTATTCCACGATTTATATAACGTGTAGAAGATAAAGTACAGTTAGAAAGATGGATAGAAACTGACATCAAAGGGAAATGAAACCCAAACTCAGTAAAAGCTTTCATCCATCGTTCTTGTCTCTTCACATCAAAACATCCATCCATCCATTCATTTTTTACGCAACTTATTCCTAATTAGTATTTTAGCCAACTAGGGTGGGGTGCACCCTGTGGAGCTTGCCAGGTCATCACAGGGCCAACACACACATACAACCATTCACACACACTGAGTGTTTCTTGTATCATCTAGGGACGATTTAGAACAACCCAGTTAGCCTACTGTGCATTTTTTTGTTTTGGAGTATGGGAGGAAACCGGAGTAACTGGAGAACCCCCACGCAAGCCTGGGGAGACTACATCAAAACACACTATTGCTATTTCAGTCTTCTTTGTGAAAATATAAAAACAAATAACAACCGTCACACAAGGCATTGGACTGTCCTGAGAAAAGCCACACATGGCTCAGGTAGAAGCAGCTGCAAATGTGGAATGTTTGCATTGAGGTGTATACCATGCACTGATGCAACTGCTGTGTGATGGGTGTAAATGTAGTGTGAGACTATGGGCAGAGCGTAAGTTTAATTTTATTCAGAAGTTCACTATTTTAGTCCTACAATGGCCTGGAGAGCTGTCAAGGGTGTATCTTCTCTTGCCTAGAGTCGACTGAGGTGGGCACCAGCCTCCCCGCGACCATAACTACCATTAAGTGTTTCAGAAAATGAATGAATAAATGAGTTCACAACTTTATGTCTGATTTGTTAGTTTAATACCTGTATACTGTTATTATTATGATTAGCTTGTTCTCATTGCTTGGCAATCAGGACCAGTGAAGCCTTCTCTGCCGGCCTAAACACGATCAGAAGCAAATACCTACATTTCCAACTTAAATTGTAGTATTTGTTCCATTAAATTGTATTCATTTATTCCCAGCAGTCTGGTCTCTTTATTTCGTAACATCCCTTGGCTGCATTACTTCCAGTAGATGTACGTAGATGTTAGATTTTTTTTTTTTTTTGGTCCAATCAGATTTAAGCTTCTGTTTGCTGCCATGCAAATCTAATCTGTCCAGGGTTCTCACTTAAACTATATTATTGATGGGGCTGTTTCTTTAACCAATCAGATTTCAGAGTCACCTCACAGGGCCAGCTCGTGGGTTTATAATAATGTCAGCATTGTGGGCTTATAATAATGTCAGCATTTTTCCATCCTCTGATTGGTTGGTTGGAGCAAAATAAGCTGAATGGTCTGTGGTGATCCATGTGCAATACATTTAAGTTAGAATTTTGACACCCACATTGGCTAACAGAGGAAGAGAAATTGACTTGGTGTTAGACATTTTTAAAAATCTATTTTCAAGGTGGACTTTTCCAGAAAAACAAGACATCATCAAGAAAAGTCGAGGAAATGGAGGTAAGGTTTATTCTTTTTTTTTTTACTTTTGGCTCAGTGCCAATTTTCCCAGCAGCTTCCACTGCTAAACTCTGGTGAACGTGATGTAAAGCTCAGAGTTACCAGTAGAAATGCACGAATGTCTCTCTGTGATAATGGCGGTATTAAGTGGTGGATTAAGTCTGATATGTCCCACAAAAGGCCCAGATTGCCAAATACACAGCCTGCCACTGCTTGGCTTGTTTAGGAGCTGACTAGTCTACGCCCCTTTGTCACGATTCTGAGCTCACATGGTGCACATGGTCGCCTTTTCATGCAGGATAATCCAAACCATCAAGTGGATTTTTTTCCTTAGAATGCAACTTCATTCATTCATTTTCTGAACCTCTAAATTTTAATTATGGTCACGGGGAAGCCGGCGCCCATCTCAGCCGACTCTGGGCAAGGTTAAAGTACACTATAAAAAGCTCACCAGACCATCTCAGGGCCAACACACACACACACACACACACACACACACACACACACACACACCCATTCTCACTCACACTCACACCTAAGGGCAACCAGAACAGCCAATTAGCCTCCTGTGCATGTCTTTGTACTGTGGGAGGATCCCTGAGTCTTCTTCTTCTTCTTCTTCTTCTTTTACTTTCGGCTGCTCCCTTCAGGGGTCGCCACAGCAAATCATCCGCCTCCACCTCACCCTGTCCTCCGCATCTTCTTTTCTGACTCCAACGACCTTCATGTCTTCCTTCACCACATCCATAAATCTCTTCTTCGGTCTTCCTCGAGGCCTTCTGCCTGGTAGTTCCAACCTCAGCATCCTACTGCCAATATACTCACTATCCCTCCTCTGTACATGTCCAAACCATCTCAATCTAGCCTCTCTGACTTTGTCTCCAAAACATCTTACGTGGGCTGTCCCTCTGATATCCGGATGAAACTCACACAAGCAGGTGACAGCATGCAAACTCTAGACAGAAACTCTTTATCAAGCCTGGGACCCAAACCCAGGACCATC
Organism: Plotosus lineatus; assembly: GCA_024760905.1. Taxonomy (NCBI): domain Eukaryota; kingdom Metazoa; phylum Chordata; class Actinopteri; order Siluriformes; family Plotosidae; genus Plotosus; species Plotosus lineatus. Next base: position 9,101,755 of record CM045729.1, on the reverse strand, counting down.
TTACACCACCATGCCGCCCGTGTGTACATTAAGGGGGGGGGTTGTTCCTCTGTTCTGAAGGATGATGTCATAAACATAGTGATTGATGAAGTGCTCGAGACTATTCCCAGACTAAAGGAAACATGGATGACAGCAGGTTCTGATAACGTACTGTAAACACCTGACAGGTTTAATTGCTTCACGTTATTTATACGATTAATAAACTGTGTCGCGTCTGACATCATCTAATACATCCTTCATGATTTGTTTCTAATTCGGTTTCTCATGTTTTTCTGATCCGTGAGCAGTGAAACAGATGGTGTTGGACTTCTATAACGGTCGTTTTTGACAGTTTGCAGCTGCACGTGGTAGGTTTACATTAACGCCTTCATAGTAACAGCTCGCCCACGTGAGGACGACACGAAAACATCTAATTCTGTTTATATAAAAAAACATGGATTTTATCTTTAGTATCGCTGAAGTCTCAATAGTGTAATGTTTAATAACGTGGTTAATTACTTCTGTCAGTCTGAGTCACAGCTACTAAGAAATGTTCGTGTGAATTTTAAATCGTCTCAATTAAATAAACACAAGCAAGATGATTCAGATCTTTATATTACCGGCACAAATAAACCCCACATCCCCTTGGAGTTGGTTCTGGGACACAATTAAGGATCTTAACAGTTGTCTAAACACTGTGTGTGTGTGTGTGTGTGTGTGTGTGTGTGTGTGTGTGTGTGTGCACGCACGCTCCAGCTCTTCGTTAATCACTCGCTTCGTCCTGACGTTGCTCATCACTCACGTTCAACTCTTCCCATAATATGGATCATATTTTCATCTGGAATGCAGTGGGGATTTCAGCTGTAGGTTCGACTCTAAACAAATCTGTAAAAATCTCCCTCAGGTTCATGAATTATGATCTTCAGACGCAGCACAAAGAAACAGGAAAAAGTCCTCACAATTAATCACAGGGACAGAAAACAGGCGGAGATATGAATACCGAGAAAAACTCGTAATCAGAGACCGCCCCGCCCGGCGCGCTGCACCAAAGGAAACTTCAGTATAGATTCAGAAACAAGTAAACAATAAATATGGTGCAAGGCATTGTGGGAAATGAGAAGAGCCATGTAGAAATACACAGGAATCCACAATATGGGGCTATATGACACATTCACTGTCCTCCACCCTATCAGGAGAGCTCGCTATCACCAAAGTAGCGCATGTATATTGCACCTGTCGGTCCTGTGGGGATCATCATTATTCTTGAGCCTCAGGCTCAAGTAGCCTGAACATAGAATGTTCAATGTAGAAGGGTTTTGTTTTTGGTTTTTTTGCCTTCAGGTGGTCTAGTCGTGCAACATTATCCCGTTAGTGTTCTCACAAACATGTGAGAACCAGGATGAGAACCAGGAGGGTATAGCTTCCATTCACAAATAAGCTTGGTTATGTTGCACCTGTGAGGGCTTCCATGTGGCCCACATGGCCTTCCATAGATTTCCATGGAGGTACAGCTGCTGCTGGTAGACGTGCTCCACAGACACTGAGGCAAGTGCTTGTTCCCTCACCCATATATTTGTTAAAGATCACAACTAAAATCACAGAACGATCACCAGATGGTGAAAGTTCTCCCAGCATAGGTTCTCAAGTATCATCCAGCGATGTGGGACATCAGCATGAAAACTTATACATTAACTCGGATCAGAGACGGAGCCGAACATAAAAAAGTGTTCACATTGCTAGGCTAAAACCAATTGCTTATGTCAGGGGAAGGGGGCGGGGTTACCCCAAGTAACCAAAATAACTAAACCGTATAACCACAATTCATTTAAAAATCTGAGCTGATGTACCATCTACTGCTCTTCCACTGATGTTGATGTGTTTAGTGCAAGTGTTGCTGGGAAATCAGAGGTGGTGATGTAATGCTGTGGATCAGTGCTGGATCTTCAGCCAAAAGGAAAAGCAAATAATTCTTAAAAAGTGAGAACCAGTCCAGAACTTACATCTCATTTGCGTTGGTGGAAAAACACGACCTGAGAACTTCAACTGTAACGGTTTGATATGAACCGACTCAAACTGCATATTGTGTTCAAAACGTCAATGAATATAGTGACTGTTTACAAGTTTATTAGACCCCACCAACAAAGTGGCGGGGCTCCTATAGGAATAGGTTCTTTCCGTCTAGCCGCTCATTCATCCATCTGTCCATCACACTTTAGTTCCCATTCACCTTTTACTTTACTTGCCACACACTGAAGTTCATCAGTTCATTTTCTGTAACCGCTTAATCCTAATTTGGGTCACAGGGAGGCTAGTGCCCATCACAGCCAACTTCAGGCGAGGGCAGATTACACCCTGGACAGCTCACCAGGCCATCGCAGGGCAGAAACATGCCAACGGCTTTGCAGCTACTCTTGTCGAAAGTCAGCAATGGTTCTTTTACATGAACCTCACACCATAGACAGTGAGAGCCATGGCCGACCTTTGATAACCCAGTTAGCTGCACTGGGGGGGGACAGTGACAACCTTGTGGAGAGTGAGACTCGAACCCCCAACCTTTGGATCAGCGATCCAGCGCCCCATACCACTAGACCACCACTACACCCACACTGAAGTTGGGACTTGAAAATTTGGTATGTGATTTCACTACTATGAATGCTAGGCTGAGTTTGTGTGTGTGTGACCTTGACCTACGTTTCAAGGTCACAGAGGCAAAACTATGTAATATTACATTTTCAGACATTTACTTGCTGGGGCTTTCAAACTTGGTACGCAGGCTCTCTACTATGAGTACTAAGATGAGTTTCTGTGTGAGTGACCTTGAGATACTGTACTGCTCAAGGTCATAGAGAGAAAACTGTCTACAGTCGGCCCTTGACCATTCGCAGTTTTACACTCGCGCCCTTGCATACTTGCAGATTACCAACAAACCCAGAACTAACTGCCATGTGAGCTTTTGTTTCTCCCTCCTGCTGATTGGTTGAGATAATGTTAACGCCCCTTTTTTCTCATTTGTGCACAAGTTGTCAGTGTGAATATTTGTAGTGTGTTTTAATGACCAGTTAAGCTCTATGATGCCACTCAGACACCGTGCATCTTCTCTGGCTTCTGGTAAGGAGCTTATATATAGATTATTATCTTATAGAACCTTTTATATATATATATATATATATATATATATATATATATATATATATTTTTTTTTTTTATCAATAAATATCACAGTACAAAATTAAAATTTTTTTACTTAATCATTACCACATTTTACTGCATTAATAATGTATTCAGGAGTACGACTGTTTATGGAATGTGTTTAAAAAGCATATTTTAGCACATGCAATATAATACATAGGGTTTTACTTCCGGGTCAGAACTCGCGGATTTTCTTGATTCGCGGGAAGGGCTGGAACCAAACTCCCTCGAATAACGGGGTCTACTGTATTAGGTTTTCAGACATTACTAGCCATACAGGGCAGTGGTGGTCTACTGGTATAAGGCACCGGATCGCTGATCCAAAGGTTGGGGTTTCGAATCCCACTCTCCACAAGGTTGTCACTGCCCCCCCCCAGTGCTGCTAACTGGGTTATCAAAGGCCGGCCATGTCTCTCACTGTCTATGGTGTGAGGCGTGTAAAAGAACCATTGCTGACTTTCATAAAGAGTAGCTGCAAAGTCGTCGGCGTGTTTCCGCCCTGCGATGGCCTGGCGAGCTGTCCAGGGTGTACTCTGCCCTCGCCCTGAGTTGGCTGGGATGGGAACCAGCCTCCCCGTAGCCCTAATTAGGATGAAGCGGTTACAGAAAATGAACTGAACTGAACTAGCCATACACTGAAGCTGGTGCTTCCTACCTTGGTATGCTGGGTCTATATCGGCATATTATGTATTGGTCCTTTCAGTGGGAACATCTGGTCCCCTGTGGTCTGCCTGGTTTTTTGTTTGTTTGGTTGGGTTTTTTTACTATGAGTTTGAGGAATTCTCTTCTGCGCTTTCATTCTTTTCGTAGTTTCTTTTTTAGGGTTGATGTGACAGAACAGCATGTCAGATAAGGAATGCAGGGCAAGTACAGACATGCAGGAGGCAAAGGAACCAAGAACACAGAGAACAGGGAAAGGAATATGGGAAACGAGGCAAGACATCCAAAGCAACAAGGCAACAACAATTACAGAGCAAGTAATAATAATAATAATAATAATAATAATAATAATAATTAGGACCAGAAGGCAGCCAGGACGAACAAAAACAAATCACCGAAAGAACAGAGATGACCAGTGAAGGAATCTTCTTCTTCCTTCCCTTCATTTGTTTTGGATTTTCAATGCTTAGCAAATAAATGATTCCATTAGCGCAGTCTGCTGTCAGCTGTCAGCGTCACACTGAAGGTCGACGATCCCTGCGAGACAAACCAATGACTGTTGACCTGGTTGTTCTGGGCTTTTTCACTTTGCCAATTTGGTCCTGCAGGGAGGATTAAAAATTCAGCAAAACAATTTAACTGATCAGCCTGAGACACTGCGGTCTGATCTATATCAGGGTTTATCTAATCAGCCATGAATGTACATCCCTACTGTCCTCTAAACACTGACACACACACACACACACACACACACACACACACACACACACACACACACACACACACTGTACTGATTGCTGGATTCATATTAACCAGTGAGAACAGCAGAGCTGATAAGCCTTTTTAAACATTAATATATATATATATATATATAAATATATATATATATATATATATATATATATATATATATATATATATATATATATAAATATACAAAGAAAAGAAAAAACCCAGAAACACAACACACCATATAAGCTGAGTTTGAAGTCCAAACTCTGATTGTATGCAACATTTCATTCTCATCTAAATAATAATAATAATAATAATAATAATAATAATAGTAACAATATTACACATACAGCTCCGCCCCCACAGCATGAGTAATCTAGTCCTCATATGGTACTGCTTTAATTACCCATGCAAGTGCACATACTTTTGCACTATGTTCAATATTTCTTGGATTAGACCAAATTACTAAAATAAATAAATAAAAAGACTCTACCAATTAAAGGCTGATGAGGGCTTGACTTTTCGAGGTCACACAAGGTCAAAGGTGATGGTCTCATTTGAAAGTCCATATTATGGTTATAAAATAGCAGCGTGTCCATCAGCACTCATCTCAGAGTTATAAGCGCTCGAACTCCAAAACGTTTTGACCTTGCTCTGACCTTCACCTTTGACCTTGATAACTCAAAATACAATCATGTGTGGAACTCAGGTAGGGTGGGGCGGTTGGTAGTGGACACAAGAGTTTTGTTTGTGTTAATGGTCGTGTGTGTGGATTTCCTGTGACTAAGACTTGGACTGGTGAGCTGTTCAATGTGTACCCCACCTTTGCCCATAGTCAGCTGACATAGGCTCCAGCCTCACCACAGCCCTGGTGGGATGACGCGACTCGGTGAATGAATGAATCGCACTCAGCGTGGTCTAAGAGTAATGAATCTCTGAGGGACGTGCTGTTGGAGATAAATAAACACCTTCACCCCAGCCCCATGTTGTTGATTGTTTTCGTATAACCGCACCACACACAGAGGTTTATTCTGCACTTATTGTGTCCACAGAAAGTGACAATGACACTCGGGTCCTTGAATGATATGGATGTTTCATGCACGGATATAAAACCAAGTTAAAAAGCCTTTAAAACATGCAGCCATTAGGGTTCAGTGCTTCTGCTTCTTACTGTCGGATCATCTGCAGCTAATAACCGCGTTTCAGCAGGCGGAGTAGCGTCGCTGAGCCGACGGAGCTCCTGTCTGTGCTTTATTCAACGCTCTTAGCATCGAGTTGCTGTCAGACACGCTGGTGATGGAAACATTCAGCACGGCCATTTGTATTTAATGCTTCTCCATGAAAACGAATAATGCATAAACGTTCGAGTCGATACGGATTATGAATCACCTGAAGCAGCTCACTTTAGCCACGCTGTTCCCCGTCGGATGCGGCTTTGTTTTTCTTTCCCCCGTTATTTCTGACAGCAGGAATAAATCACAGCCACAGAGTGCCTTATAAACCCAGCGCGCCTCGCCCTCGCCGTTTCCTCTACTCTCAACCATAAACTCGAAAATCCGTGCATATTATCTTCAGACGTTTATGTCTTAATAATTACACTGAAAAAAATCCGAGCTGAGCGACTGAGAACTTTAAAAAGTTTATAATCATTAAAATGATACATCAATTATTTAAAACTCATCGAGTTTGCTGATGTCGGGATCATAGATTACATTTTAAAACTGATTTTAAAAAATAAAACGTCCAGTGGAAACTGAGCTTCGGGGGTATGTGTAAAGGATGGTGTGCTAGTAATGATTAATAAAGAATAAATTATCACTGGACGTTACATAATAAACAGATAAACAATCATTTTGGGACGATGTCAGAGCTTTCAGCAGATTTGTGTTTGTAACGTGATACTATAACAGAACATTTACATCCAGCAGCTCCAATTATTTAGATAATGATTTATTTCGATTCATTCAATTCCTGAACTGCTTGATCCTAATTAGGGTTGTGGGGAGGCTGGCGCCCATCTCAGCTGACTCTGGGTGAGGGTAGAGTACACCCTGGACAGCTCACCAGTTCATCGCAGGGCAGAAACATGCTGAGAGCTCTGCAGCTCCTCTTGAAGAAAGTCAGCAATGGTTCTTTTGCATGAACCTCACACCATCGACAGTGAGAGACATGTACGGCCTTTGATAACTCAGTTACTGCACTGGGGTCTCAATTTAAGAAAAAAAGTAAAAATAAACATTAAAATCTTATATTGATTTGTATATTTTTGGCTCCTTATTCACCTGCAACTGAGTGGATATTACGTTACCACTTTCCCATTTATTGCAGTTTATGTGGGAATTGCAGATTATATATGTGATTGGGAATGAAACACACACACACACACACACACACACACACACACACACACACACACACACACACACACCTTAATCAATGCAATTACCTCACACACACACACACACACACACACACACACACACACACACACACACACATACACCTTAATCAATGCAATTACCTCACACACACACACACACACACACACACACACACACACACACACCTTAATTAATGCAATTACTACACACACACACACACACAGATGCACAGACACACACTCCTTAATCAGTAGAATTCCCTCAGACACACACACACACACACACACACACACACACACACCTTAATCAATGCAATTACCTAACACACACACATATACACACACACACACACACACACACACACACCGTAATCAATGCAATTACCTCACACACACACACACACACACACACACACACACACATACACCTTAATCAATGCAATTACCTCACACACACACACACACACACACACACACACACACACCTTAATCAATGCAATTACTACACACACAGACACACAGACACACACACACACACACACACACACACTCCTTAATCAGTGGAATTCCCTCAGACACACACACACACACGCGCACATACACACACACTCACTCCTTAATCAATGGAATTCCCTCTCACACACACACACACAAACACACACACACACACACACACACACCTTAATCAATGGAATTCCCTCTCACACACACTGAGACATAAACACCCACACACCCACACACACTCCTTAATCAATGGAATTCTCTCTCACACACACACACAGACATAAACACACACACACACACACACACACACACACACACACACACACACACACACACACACACACACACACACACACACACACACACATGTCCTAGCACTGAGTCTAGTATGAGGCTACTTTGAGTCAAACACAGGGTGTGTGTGTGTGTGTGTGTCTGTGTGTGTGTGTGTGTGTGTGTGTGTGTGTGTGTGTGTGTGTGTGTGTGTGTCTGTGTGTGTGTGTGTGTGTGTGTGTGTGTCTGTGTGTGTGTGTGTGTGTGTGTGTGTGTGTGTGTGTGTGTGTGTGTGTGAGGCAATTGTGTTGATGAAGGAGTTGTTTTGTGTTTAAAGTGATTTTCCCCTGTGTCAGGTTCGAGTCATTCAGCGTTAAATAGTTTGGACAGATTCGTCTATTAAACCTGATTAAAACGTCAGCATGTCAGTTTCAATCTCACTGTTAACTCAGAAATAAA
>CM045729.1:9071079-9088579 GCA_024760905.1 Plotosus lineatus | reverse complement strand
TCCTGAGGATGTACATCCTTTGTTGTGCTTTCCCCACCTGGTGGGAGATGTCTGTGGTCCAGGAAAAGTCAGCAAGAGATGTGGACTCCAAGGAACTTGAAGGACTCCACCATCTCTACCTTCTCTCCATCGATGTCAAGGGCAGAGATTTCTGATCCGTGTTTATTTGTGTCGAGAAAAAATTCAAAGGGAACTGTGAGACCTCCATTCATTTTCTGAACTACTCATTCCCAATTAGGGTCACGGGGAGGCTGTCGCCTATCTCGGCCAACTCTGGGCTTGCCAGGCCATCGCAGATCCAACACACACAACTATTCATACTCACTCTCACACATAGGGGTGATCTGGAACAGCCGTTTTTTGGACTGTGGGAGGAAACCGGAGTACTCGGAGGAAACCCACTCAAGCACCGGCAGAACATGCAGCTCCACACATAAACACCTGAGCTGGGAATCGAACCCAGGACCTTCTCGCTGTTTGACGGACGTGCTAACCACTGACTTACAGAAATAGATACACAGTTACACTCGCTTTTTCACGTTTGATTGTAATAAATCACCCGTCGCGACACCGCGTGCTTTGTTTTTAGATGCCGTGTAGCTGAGAGAGCTCTGGAACTACCAGGCAAAAGGCCTAGAGGAAGACCAAAGAGACGATTCATGGATGTGATAAAGGAGGACATGAAGGTCGTTGGTGTAAGAGAAGAAGATGCAAAGGATAGGGTGAGATGGAGGCAGATGATTCGCTGTGGCGACCCCTGAAGGGAAAAGCCGAAAGGAAAAGAAGAAGAGTGTAGCTGAGAGAGCTGCCGGCTCATCGCTTATCAACAGGACTTCACATGAAATTAACCCAGACGTCTGGCACTGTCCTGGCGTCTGGTGTTCGTTACAGAAGACAGAAATTAAAATGAAAGTTGGCGCTGTAGAAAGGGCACGGATGTCACGGGGCACACAATAAATCAGGTAATAATGCGAAACATGACTGATGTCACCAAGAGACACCCAGTACACATATTCATTCATTCATTTTATAAAACCGGAGCCCATCTCAGCCAATTCTGGATGAGGGCGGGCACAGCCTGGACAACTCTCCAGACCATCATAGGGCCAACACACAATTATTCGCACTCACACCTAGAGGTGATTTGGATCAGCCAATTAGCTTACTGAATCGAGGGAGGAAACCGGTTTTCCCCAGAGGAAGCCCACGCAAGCACAGCGAGAACACGCAAATCCGCACAGAGACACCAGAGACCAGAAACCGAGTCCAGGCCTTCTTGCTGTGAGGCGGACGTGCTTTTCTCGGTGCCATAACTCTGTGTAAAGTAAACAAATGGAAGTGTGTGTTGTTTTTGTTCTTATTATTTTGCTTGGGACGCTGTAGGATTATAATATTTCTTGCAGATGTGCGAAAATATATCCTGCGTTTGATGGTGTATATTTTAAGATATGCTCGTGTTACATGTTGGTAATCCCTGGGTTAGAGACTGGAAGCCTGCTGATTAAAAGTGGATTTCTCGTCTTTAGGCTTGAGGTTATAACAGTTCTTCGGCTGAAATATGAAGTGCGTGGTGTGTGCAGGCGAATCACGAGCGAGGGAGGACACCTGAGAGAATGATTTCATACGCACATCCTTCCAAAGCTTCTGTGAAACTCTGTATCGTCCATTAAATCTTGATACTGCGAGCATTTCACATCCAACACATACTTTAGGTCTAAAACACACACTCACACCCACACACACACACACACACACACACACACACACACACACACACACACACACACACACACACACACACACCCACACACACACACACACACACAATCACACACAGCTTACAGTCCAATATGTCAGATTTACCTGTGCTAACTGCCTGAGGCACAAAAAGTGTTGCATCTCGCTCGCTCTTGCTCTCTCTCTCTCTCTCTCTCTCTCTCTCTCTCTCATTCTCTAACACACACACATGTTCATTCACTTCAGGCCAACTTCATTTTCCATTTTTAAATCAGCACAGGACCACATAAATCATCGACCCAGAGCAGAGTCAGCGCTGTCTCAGTGGGTTTGGGCTTGGAGTGGTGCATTACACACACACACGCACACACACACACACACACACACACACACACACACACACACACATACACACACACACACACACACACACACACACACACACACACACACACACACACACACACACACACACACAGACACAAACACACACAGACACAAACACACACACACACACACACACACACACACACACACACACACACACACACACACACACACACACACACACACACACGCACACACACACACACAGAGACACAGAGACACACACACACACACACACACACACACACACACACACACACACACACACACACACACACACACACACACACACGCGCGCACACGCGCGCACACACACACACACACACACACACACACACACACACACATAAAAGGAAGTCACTTTCACAATGCCCATGTCCTCATTCCTCAGCTGGAGCCCCATGCAGGTCGGGGTTAGGACGCTGCATCATGTTTATTCAACATGGAGTAATATTTTATTCTTATTTATTTATTTAATCCAGTAGGTCGGTGGTGGTTGATGATCACATGACCTGTGCTTGTTTTAGCATGCCATTATTTTTGACCATTTTTTTTTATTCGAGCTATTATGGGATGTAAAGTACAGACCCCTTGGTGAGACTTCACTAGGGGTCGGACACGTTGTCCCTCTGTCCCTTTGTTCTTGTTTTTCTGTCTGTCGTGATATCACACCAGTGTGTCAATGGCCTACACAGTCTATGACATCATCACCTACCACTGGCTACACATTATGTGATGAGGTCAGAGAGGGGGAGGAATTACCACTAAAATATGTAAAGAATTGTTCATAGAATTCACAGACAGGCCGTTACTGAGTCTCCTTATATGGAATTTTCCACACCTGAGACAAATGTACAATGTGAACAATTTTCCAAACAGGATTTTAATGAATTTCACATTATTTACTGAGAATGATACAAAATTAATGGACTGCACAGGTTGAGTTATTAATGAAGCCCTGTGTGTTTGGAGCTGGTGGAGGGGGAAAGGGTAGGAGAGGGGGAGAGGGGAGGGGGAGAGGGAGAGGGAAGAGATAGGAGGGATGAAATGGAGCGAGGAGGAGACAAAAAGAGAAAGAGGTGAGAAAGAAATTGTAAAAGGGAGAGAATGGGTGGAAGAGAGTGTGTATAAAGGGGAAGAGAGGTTGAGAGAGACAGAGAGGGAGAAAGAAAGAGTCTCTGAGAGGATGACAGCGATGGAGAGAGATTGAAAAAAGAGAGAGGGTGAAAGGGAGTAACACGGTGTGTGCGAGAGAGAGAAAGAGCGTAAGAGGTTGAGAGAATGAGAGAGCAAGAAAGAGAGAGTGATTGAGAGAAGGAAGAGTACGAGGGCTGCTGAGAGAAAGTGATAAAGGAAGAGTGAGCGAGAGGGAGAAAGGAAGAGGGAGATAGTGTGTGAGAGTGATAGAAAGGAATAAGAGAGATTAAGAGAGGGGAGAGAGAGAAATTGATAGCGGAAGAAAGGAAAAGAGAGAGGAGAGTTGGAGACAGTTGAAGAGAGAGGGAGAGCAAAGAAGAGGGAGAGGAAGAGATAGAGGAATAGAGAGGAAAAGAGAGAGGAGAGAGAGAGAGGAAAAGAGAAAGAGAGTAAGAAAGAGGAAGAGCAAAGAAGAGGAGGAAGAGAGGAAGAGAGAGGAAAAGAGGAAGAGAGAGGGAAAGAGGAAGAGAGAGAAAGAGCGATGAAGAGAGATGAAGATGGATGAAGAGAGAGGGAGAGGGAATAGAGAGGAAGAGAGAGGGAGAGAGGAAGACAGATGAAGAGAGAGGAAGATAAATGAAGAGAGAGGGAGAGAGAGGAAGAGAGAGGGAAAGTGGGAGAGAGATTAAGAGAGATGAAGAGGGATGAAGAGAGAGGGAGAGAGGAAGAGAGAGGAAGACAGGACGAGAGAGGAAGACAGATGAAGAGAGAGGAAGATTAATGAAGAGAGGGAGAGAGGAAGAGAGAGGAAGATAAATGAAGAGAGAAGGGGAGAGAGAGAGGAAGAGAGAGGAAGACAGATGAAGAGAGAGGAAGATATATGAAGAGAGAGGGAGAGAGGAAGAGAGATGGAAAGAAGGAAAGAGGTGAAGAGAGAGGGAGAGAGGAAGAGAAATGGAAAGAAGGAAAGAGATGAAGAGAGAGGAAGACAGATGAAGAGAGAGGAAGATAAATGAAAAGAGAAGGAGAGAGATGAAGCGGGATGAAGAGAGAGGGAAAGAGGAAGAGAGTGTGAGAGAGCGATCTTGGTGATGGTGGGATTGATAGACGTGTGTAACCGCGTACTCTGATGCTCTCTGAAACAGTACAGTATATTCTGTATGTGTGTTTAAAAGCAAAGACTGAGGTGTTTTATGAATACTTGGTTTGTGGTGGTGGGTTTTCAGGCAGCGCACCATCGTGGGCAGGGAGGGGTTTAAATTTCTGATGACGGATCGATCCGTTCAGAACGAGGGTTAAACAGCAGCGGGGTTGAATGCTGACTGAGCTGCTTTTGATAAAACCTTTAGCAAAATAAATTATTCAACTTAGCAGAGTCCAGATCTTACAGCACATCTGAACAAACCTCTGTGTGCGATGTAAATAAAACATCATAGAGGATAAAAACACCCAACTCGCTAATAACATGCACATGCAAAATACTATAGCGCATCAACTGAAAACATCAATACTTTAGAATAAACCGGATCATTACCCGCCTCCAGAACCGCACAGGAAAAAAAAAAAAAAACATCTCACCAATATTTCTGTCAAACACTGATATTCAATAATAAGAGCTGGGTTTCATTATCTGAGCTGAACCTTCACCACCAGCAAACAACAACAAACAAACAGCACATATCCACAAACACCACCAAACATTAACATACAGCAATAAACACTAGTAAAATCCGAATAAACAAAGTGAAGCGCAATTAAACCAAATCCTATTAAACAGCAAACACACACCAAGAAAAACATCAAACACCAACATACACCATCAAACACCAACACATCAACAAACAATACCAAACACCAACAAACACAAACACCAAAAAACCCCAAATCTTCTTCTTTTCCTTTCGGCTTTTCCCTTCAGGGGTCGCCACAGCGAATCATCTGCCTCCATCTCACCCTATCCTTTGCATCTTCTTCTCTTACACCAACGACCTTCATGTCCTCCTTTACCACATCCATGAATCGTCTCTTTGGTCTTCCTCTAGGCCTGCTGCCTGGTAGTTCCAGCCTCAGCATCCTATTACCAATATACTCACTATCCCTCCTCTGTACATGTCCAAACCATCTCAATCTAGCCTCTCTGACTTTGTCTCTAAAACGTCTTACATGTGTTGTCCCTCTGACGTGCTCATTCCTAATCCTATCCATCCTCGTTACTCCCAAAGAGAACCTCAACATTTTCATCTCTGCTACCTCCAACTCTGCCTCCTGTCTTTTCCCCAGGGCCACTGTTTCTAACCCATACAGCATCGTTGGCCTCAACACCGTTTTGTACACTTTTCCTTTCATTTTTGCCGATACCCTCCTATCACACATCACACCGGACACTTTTCTCCAACCATTCCAACCTGCCTGCACACGCTTCTTGACCTCTTTTCCACACTCTCCATTGCTCTGGATTGTTGAGCCTAAGTACTTAAAATCCTCCACCTTTCTTATCTCTGCTCCCTGTAATCTCACCGTTCCTCTTTGGTCTTTGGCATTCATGCACATGTATTCTGTCTTACTGAGGCTAATCTTCATTCCCCTCCTTTCCAGGGCATACCTCCACCTCTCTAGATTTTCCTGCACTTGTTCTCTGCTCTCACTACAGATTACAATGTCATCTGCAAACATCATAGTCCATGGGGAATCTTGTCTAACCTCGTCTGTCAGCCTGTCCATCACCATAGCGAACAAGAAGGGGCTGAGAGCTGACCCTTGATGCAGTCCCACCTCCACCTTGAACTCTTCTGTCACACCGACAGCACACCTCACCACTGTCTTACATCTCTCATACATGTCCTGCACCACTCTAACATACTTCTCTGCCACTCCAGACTTCCTCATGCAATACCACAGTTCTTCTCTCGGCACCCTGTCATATGCTTTCTCCAGATCCACAAAGGCACAATGCAGCTCCGTCTGACCTTCTCTGTACTTCTCCATTAACATCCTCAAGGCAAACACTGCATCTGTGGTGCTCTTTCTGGGCATGAAACCAAACTGTTGTTCACAAATGCTGACTTCTGCCCTTAGTCTAGCTTCCAATATTCTTTCCCATAACTTCATCGTATGGCTCATCAACTTTATCCCTCTGTAGTTGCCACAACTCTGCACGTCTCCCTTGTTCTTAAAAATGGGCACCAGCACACTTCTCCTCCATTCCTCTGGCATCCTCTCACTCTCTAAGACCTTGTTAAATGTTCTTGTCAGAAAATCTACTGCTACCTCTCCTAGACACTTCCATACCTCCATCGGTATGTCATCAGGACCAACTGCCTTTCCATTCTTCATCCTCTTCAATGCCCTCCTCACTTCACCCTTACTAATCTTTGCTACTTCCTGGTCCTCAACAGTCACCTCTTCTACTCTTTTTCTCTCTCATTTTCCTCATTCATCAGCTCTTCAAAGTACTCTTTCCATCTTCCCAGCACACTTCTGTCATCAGTCAATACATTTCCCTCTCTGTCCTTTATCAATCTAACTTGCTGCACGTCCTTCCCATCTCTATTTCTCTGCTGTGCCAACCTGTATAAATCATTTTCTCCCTCCTTACTTTCCAGCCGAGCATACAAGTCATCAAACGCGCTCTGTTTGGCCTTTGACACTGCTACCTTTGCCTTACGCTGTGTCTCCCTGTACTCCTGTTTACTCTCTTCGGTTTTCTCAATGTCCCACTTGTTCTTAGCTAATCTCTTCCTTTGTACACACTCCTGCACTTCCTCATTCCACCACCAAGTCTCCTTATCTACTTTCCTTCCAGATGACACACCAAGTATTCTCCTACCTGTCTCCCTGATCACATTCGCTGTAGTTGTCCAGTCATCTGGAAGCACTTCCTGACCACCCAAAGCCTGTTTCAACTCCTCCTTGAAGACAACCCGACACTCTTCCTTTTTCAACTTCCACCACTTTGTCTTCTGCTCTGCCTTTGCCTTCTTCACCTTCCTCACCATTAGCATCATCCTGCACACCACCATCCTATGCTGTTTGGCAACACTCTCACCCGCTACTACTTTGCAGTCACTGACTTCCTTTAAATTACATCGCCTGCACAAGATGTAGTCTACCTGTGTGCTCCTACCTCCAC
Organism: Plotosus lineatus; assembly: GCA_024760905.1. Taxonomy (NCBI): domain Eukaryota; kingdom Metazoa; phylum Chordata; class Actinopteri; order Siluriformes; family Plotosidae; genus Plotosus; species Plotosus lineatus. The sequence continues at coordinate 9,081,189 of CM045729.1, read as the reverse complement.
TTTTATAAGTCACCCTATGCTCCTCTCTCTTCTGGAAGAAAGTATTCACCACAGCCATTTCCATCCTTTTTGCAAAATCTACCAACATCTGTCCTTCTGCGTTCCTGTCCTGGATACCAAACCTACCCATCACTTCCTCGTCCCCTCTGTTTCCTGCTCCAACATGTCCATTGAAGTCTGCCCCAATGACCACTCTTTCACCTCTGGGGGTACTCTGCATCACTTCATCTAACTCCCTCCAGAATCTCTCCTTCTCTTCTCGCTCACATCCTGTCTGTGGGGCATAAGCACTAACAACATTGACCATCACACCTTTAATTTCTAACTTGAGACTCATCACTCTGTCTGACACTCTTTTCACTTCTAGAACATTCCAGGCAAACTCCTCCTTCAAGATGACTCCGACTCCATTTCTCTTCCCATCCACACCGTGATAAAACAGCTTAAACCCTGCTCCTATGCTTCTAGCCTTGCGACCTTTCCACCTGGTCTCCTGAACACACAGTATGTCCACCTTCCTCCTCTGCATCATGTCAGCCAGCTCGCTACCTTTTCCTGTCATAGTTCCAATATTCAAAGTCCCTACTTTCAGTCCTAGACTCATGCCTTTCCTCTTCTCTCTCTGGCAACGGACACGCCTCCCGCCTCTCCTTCTTCGACGTCTTCGACCAACAGTAGTCCAATTTCCATCAGCACCCTGTTGGTTGACGGCACTGATGACGGTCGTTGTTAACCCGGGCCTCGACCGATCCAGTTTGAAATTTTTTGTTTTGATTTGCATATTTTATTTGGCATTTGTTTTACACCGGATACCCTTCCTGACGCAACCCTCTGCATTTATGCGGGCTTGGGACCGACGTGAGGGAGAGACACTGGCTTGTGCCCCCCCCCACGGCTGCATTAAAAAACCCCAAATATACAACATAAAACAAAACAAAACCCCAGTAAACACTATTAAACAACATAGCAACAAAAACTAGCACGCCGTTAAACATTAACAAACAAAATTAAACACAAACTCTAACGATCACCAACACACACTAACAAACACCATCAAACCCCAAGAAACACTGTAAAAAAAACAACATGATTTTGAATGGGGGAGGTTCTCAGGGCAGTGACCAAAAGAACAAGGTAGCAGATACAAGCGGCTGAAATGAGCTTCGTTCGCCAGGTGGTGGGGCTCTCCCTTAGAGATAAGGTGAGAAGCTCTACCATCCGGGGAGAGCTCGGAGGAGACCCGCTGCTCCTCCGCATTGAGAGGAGCCAGTTGATGTGGCTCAGGCATTTGGTCAGAATGCCTCCCACTTGACTCCCTGGTGTGGTGTTTTCAGGACCCCTGGGTCGACCTAGAACATGCTGGAGGGAATATGTCTCTCATCTTGTGTCGTTCCCCCCCCCCCAGAAGAGTTGGAGGAAGTTGTTAGGGAGACAGATGTCTGGACTTCTTTGCTTAGGTTGCTGCCCTCGTAACCCGACCTCGGAAGAAGCAGAAGATAGTGATGGTGATGGTGGTGATGGTTCTCAAAGTAGGAAGGTGGATCTTTTTGGTCAAGCCAAACATTAATAAAAATGTTTGAGCACTTGTTTCATGATGGAAGAGAAAGTAAACAGGTACAATAACTACTGGTAATTAAACACTAAAGCCAATTTCTGCTACAACAGGGAACTACAACCTCTACAGATATCAATCCATCCAGTTCATCTATATTTGCTCACAAGCACAAAGCTCACGTCTACCCATGATCCTCCTGTGATGTCCTTTCAGATATCAACTCCTGAATATCACTGTAAGTATAAAAATAAAAGGAATGATCAGTTAACTAACCCACAATGGCAGATAAACCATCATGAAAGGGGTTATAAATTCTTTCGAAACTGTGACATATCGACAAATATTGAATCAATAGAGCAACAACACGCCCAGTCTTCATAGAATATTTAACCTAAGATGCTAATGCTTAGCACCACAAATATACAGGCATCGCTCACAACTTGGGGCTTTGATTGTGATAGCGGGTAAAAAATACTTGGAAAGCTTTAAAACCTTGGGGGGAAACACACATTTTATCAAAGCAATTTTTCCGGAATGTTGATATTTTAACAAGGTTGTGGTTGAAGATTTACAACTGTCACTGGTCCTAAGCCAGTTTGGCAAATCATGGAAATTGCTACCGGTCCATACGGACAAATACAGTTACAACTACATCACGATTGGTCCGTACAAATTGCAACTGGTCCGTAAATGTCTTTGGGGGGTAAAAAAACAAAACAAAAAGAAGGCAGAAGAAATTACACAAATTGTCTGGCAATATAGACTTATAGAATTTGGCACCTTGTTAGCCACTATAAACATTCATTCGTTCACACAGAAGATTAACCAAATCTGTCAGGCATTTACTCCCACCGCAACTCCTACACGACACAGCATAGATTCCACTTCCCCTTCCCTTGCACATTTTTCAAACCTCACAAATGAAGCTATTCGGCAAGTCATCTCATCATGCAATCACACCACATGCTCACTGGCTCCAATTCTTTCCACAGTACTCTACAGTATCTGTCTGGACCCTCTTCCCTTTAACCCTTTAATACCCCGCAGGACCATATGGTCCTCTTTCAAAAAACACTAATAACTACTAGACACATTGTACTCAGTGCTGCTCCAGTGTTCTATACTTGTGGCGCCGTCTCATGCAACACAGCATGAGCACATGAACACAGCAATGTGCCTCAGTCAGCTATGAGACAATCTTGAGTGAGTGGGTTTGTGTTGTTCATGAATTTGTTAGCGTGTTATTATTTGTTGTTATTATTGTTACCATTTTGTTGTTATTATAATTTTGTTGAAAGAAATGTGTTTGGGGTTTGGGGTGTTTCCATAGGCCGTTTGGATTAGGAAAAACTAGTGATTTTTTTTTAAACTGCAAAAAATAATTCAGGCGTTAAAGGGTTAAATCCACTATCATCAATAATTCATTATCAATGGACATGTACCAAAAGTGTTAAAAAGAGCTAATGTTCAACCCATCTTAAAGAAACCCTCTCTCTATCCATCAGACATAAGTAACTACAGATCGGTATCACTTCTTTCTTTCCTTTCTAAAATTCTTGAACGCAGAATTTATCAGTAAATTTTTTCCTATCTTTTGCAGAATAACCTCCTTGACTCTAATCAATCTGGCTTCAAACTGGCACATTCCACAGAGACTGTGCTCTTGGCTGTCACTGAGAAGCTACATGCTGCAAGATCAGGCCCAATGTCATCAGTCCTCACCCTCCTCGACCTTTCAGCAGCATTTTACACGGTCCACCACAAGACTCTCTTGTCCATCATTAGGAGTCTATGAATTTATGGTGTGAGCAGCATGGCAGTGGTTTACTTCCTTCCTGGAAGCTCGCTCATATAAGGTTTACATGGAGGGGATCCACATCTTCTCTATGCGGCCTTTCCACTCGTGTTCCCCCAGGGCTCAGTTCTTGATCCACTTCTGTTCTCTCTTTATACTCGGTCCCTTGATGATGTCATATCTTCACACTGATTCTCATACAACTGCTATGCAGATGACACTCAACTTGCTCTCTTTTCCTCCCACAGACACTGATGTTTCTGCCTGGATTTCTGCATGTCTGGCAACTACCTCCTCATGCATGACAGCTCACCAGCTGAAGCTTAATCCTAGCAAGACTGAATTGCTGTTCATCCCAGCTGATTCATCCCCATATCAAGATCTTGTAATCCCCTTGGACAACACTGTGGTCTCTCCTTTAGGTACTGCATAACGCCTTGGAGTATCCATGGACAACTGAGTGTTCTTATCTTCTCATCACTTATCTACCTCAATTATGTTGATTTCTTTCAATTCAATTTGTATAGTGCTTTTTTTAATTGATTGTTGCAAAGCAGGTTTTCAGAGTAAAAATGTGGGTTTGCGAAGTATAAAATAATTTAATAATTTTCTAAAACCAGTACACATCCCTAATGAGCAAGCCCACGGTGGTGGTGGCAAGGAAAAACTCCCTCACTTGAAGCAAGGAAGAAACATGGAGAGGAACCAGAAAGAGAGTGAGGGGGGGGGGGGGTTGTTAGGTTTACAGTGAAATGAATTTAATAGTGAAATGGAAATAGAAGAATTTATTATTTCTGAGTGCAAGCAGAGATGACTGTTATGGCAGCATAACTAAAAGAGAGAGAACCAGACAGAAGGCAGACATCAAGGCACCCTGTGACCTTGGGCAATCAGCCACCGCATTGTCAACAGACCTGGATGAGCATGTAGAGTGAGGGAGCGACAGCATCCTAACTTTACAGTTTATCAGAAATCTCTGTGCCTGAGACCCTCATATCAGCTCCTTTACCTAAGAAAAGCCTATTAACAAAATGCTTGACCTAACAAGTTTTCAGACTTGTCTTAAAATATTTTTATTCTAAAGACTTTTCTTCTCTTTAACATCCAAAGGATCTGTCCATTTATTTCCACTAAGGCCACTAAGATACTTGTTCAATCCCTTGTCAGCTCAAGACTAAATTATTCTAACTCACTCCTGGTAGTGCAACCTTTGAGTGCTATTCGGCCTCTGCAAATGATCCAGAATGCAGCTGTATAACTTGTTTTCAATCTTCCCAAATTTTCACATTCCACACCACTGCTACGATCTCCACACTGTCTTCCTGTAGTTGCTCGCATTAGATTTAAAACTCTAATGTTTGCCTACAAAACCAAAAATGGACCTGCAGCTTCCTACCTGAAAGCATTTATCACATCTTGCACTGCATCGCATTCTCTCAAATCCTCTAGCACTGTGAGACTGATCCCTCCCTCTACCAAGGGACAAGGGGGAAATGCATCTAAACTCTTCTCTGTTCTGGCTCCAAGGTGGTGGAATGAACAACTTCTGGATATCCAGACAGCTGAGTCACTGGGTATCTTCAAACGATGGCTGAAAGCTTACCTTTTTCAGCAGTACTTAGAGTAACACTATGCTTTATTATACAAACACACACACACACACACACACACACACACACACACACACACACACACACACACACACACACACACACACACACACACTCTTCCTCCCTCTCTCTCTTTCTCTCTCAAAACACAACATCTACCGACTGAGTTTGACTGACAGAATACTTAGTTTGTGTTCTAACAAACCAGCATAAAAATACATTCAGGGCAGTGGTGGCTTAGTGGTTAAGGTGATGGGTTACTCATCCAAAGGTTGGAAGTTCAATCCTTGCTGTCACCACTGTTGGGCCCTTCAGCAAAGCCTCCACTCTCAGTTGCATAAAACTAATTACATTTGGTAGACACTCTTATGCAGAGTGACTGAAATTATGTTTTTTTTTTCCAACTGAGCCATTGAGGGTTAAGGGCTTTGCTCAATTGCCCAACAGTGGTCACAATGCGGATTGAACCACTGACATTATGCTTAGTAACCCATCACATTAGCCATTAAGCCACCTCCATCCAGAAATTTGATAATTGTGGCCTGGTGGTAAAGGGTGATAGATTGGTCATGCTAAGATTCGAGTCCCACTCTCCACAAGGTTGTCACTGTCCCCCAGTGTAGCTAACTGGGTTATCAAAGGCTGGCCATGTCTCTCACTGTCTATGGTGAGAGGTTCATGTAAAAGAACCATTGCTGACTTTCGTAAAGAGTAGGCTGCAAAGCCATCAGCATGTTTCTGCCCCCTTGTGAAAGGGTTGTGTCAGGAAGGGCATCCGACGTAAAAATCTATGCCAAATAAAACACGTGAATCACATGATTCACTGTGGCGACCCCTGAGGAAAGGGAAAATGCCGAAAGGAAAAGAAGACTGGATAAGAGCGTCTGCCAAATGCTGCAAATGTAAATGTATTCACTGAGAGTGTCTTTAAACCTCTTCTGTAAGTCGATTGGAATAAGAGCACCTGCTAAATGTTGGCAATGTAAATGTAAATTTTCTGAACCACTTAAATAGCACTATTTAGGGTTGTGAGGACACTGGCGCCCATCTCAGAAACTCTGGGTACCCTGGATAGCTCACCGGGCCATCGTAAGGCAGACCTTAGCAAATTTTACAGCAATATTTCAGAGCAATTTTAGATTTTCTGATTGGCAGCTTCTAAACATCGCAGTGTTACTGTAAACACCTGCTGCAGTGCTGGTTGCATGACCGCTGTCAAACCTGCAGCCATTTCACACTAAAGCTCAAGAACTGGGTCAAAACAATCTTCAGTAAAATGGTCTCTACAAAGATTAGAATGAATGCTGAGTGCTTTCTAGTTTGAACAATGTTCCTTGAACACAATCACAAAATTTCACAGGGTTGGTGGATATGCTTAGGGGAAAACAATTAATAAATCAACTACTTGGTTCTGTCTGTACACTATTCATAATCATTCGGGTTTACAAGTTTCCTCCAGCATCATCATCGCCCATAAGTCATTCAGAATCATATTAAGTAGTTTAATACAGTACAGTGGTACCTCACCTTATGATAGTCCCTGTAAACGAAAAATCCAGCTTACGAAAAAGATTTTCCAAATTTTTTTTGTTTCTGTATACAAAACAAGTTCTCCTTACGAAACAAGTTCTCCTTACGAAACGTGCCAAATGTACCATTCAAACATTCAAACATTAAAACGTGCCATTCAAACATTCAAACAATGCACGAACTGCTCTCCCATCAATGAGGTTCAAACATCTCGCTCCGCTGGCCTCCCATTGGCTAGGAGGGATGACGCAGCTACCTCCCATTAGCTGTCTCCCAACACCTCGCCCCGCTGGCCTTCCATTGGCTAGGAGGGATGACGCAGCTCCCTCCCATTGGCTATTATGGAGCTGCATCTCCCATAATGCTTTTCATGTAAACAACAGACTTACTGTTGTTTTATGAGTTTCTTGCTTTATTTTTTGACTCAGGCTTTTAACCTTCCATAAACATTTGTAAGATTATAAGTCTGCTAAGAAGACATGGTCAACACATGTGCACACACACGTCAGTGAGATTTCCGGTGCGAGCGAAAAGAAGAAGCGGCTCGTGGCATGCGGTTGAGTGATATCGCAAAGGAATATGGCCAAACCCGTCTAACATCGATACGATATTGAAGCCGAAGGAGGTCTTAAAAGGTATACTTTTATAATTTTTTAAAGGGTTTAGGGGATAGTATTGGGGCCTTGGAATGAATCATACGTTTTACTTGTAAAATTTGGTTCAATTTATGAAAAATTCAGATTAAGAAAAAGGCTCTGGAACGGATTAATTTTGGAAGGTGAGGTACCACTCTAATATGCTGGCATGACAAAACTCCTCAGAGTGCCGGTTCACATGAGCTAAACACAACAAAATACATTCTCTTACTGTACACAGCGCCTCATTCATATACAGTGTTCATCACCAGTGATGTAATTCATAATGCACCATGGTAATAGGAATAAAACAGACAGAAACATTGATGAAAATGCCTGAACAACTAACTACTCATTCTGCTCAGCTGCATCCCTCGTGAGCACCACAGAACATCAATAACAGCAGGTGTAATGACGTCACTCACCAGCACGCTTGCTGAACTGACCTAATCTGGTCCCCAATTCCACCATTAACTAGCACCTTTATTCCATCTAGCGAGCCTGGCTGGTTGCCAGTATGACATCAGCCATTTGGAGAGAACTGAGGCTCTTCACAGGTGTTTGTGTGTTTTCAATAAACTGGCCAATCATTAAAAAAAAAATTGTAGGGTCATCCAGGCAGGCCATTTGGCAGAATTTGACCGATTCATTCGAACTTCACAAAACACCACCATCCACACACCCCATACACGAGCCTGAACAGACATCAACAAAAACCATAAATTCAAACAAAAACACCAGTCCACGAACATATATATTGTACATACATGTCACCAAACCCCAACATCTTCTCACATTCTCCATTAAACTACTTTACAGTGTATTAAACGCCATCATATTCCAACACCATCCATCACCCCACAGACGCTGTTAAATATGATCAACCTGCAGGATTCTCCAGTGTTCACACCACTTGCGTTCAGCTCCAACACGCTTCAGCTCTTGTTAACGCTTTCTAACAAATGAGAAACAAAAAAACTCTTCGCAAACACAGCTATTATCCAAGAAACACCAACTGTTCTGATCCAAAAGCAACAGACACCAGCATTTAAAATCAGTAAGAGGTTTCTGGTGCGATGATGTCGAGTTGCAGCATAGTAGAACAGCTGTGATTAGTAAATATGTGATTATTAATAATGATATATTTAACGAATTAAATGATGGGTAATATGTTGTGCTCATTCTGTGGAGAATTTCTCTGAATAAAGTAAAGAGGTCTAACTTTTATGCTTCGTGGAGAAGTCACGTCTCAATTAGTGAATCGAATGTAAAAGGTCAGACTGGATTAAAGGAAAACACATTAACGGCACATTTATTATGTAAACTCGTTTAAGGGGCTCAGGGAGGTCCGGCTGAAGTCAGCTGCAATTAAATGGATAGTAATTTACCTCGTCTTTATCAAACTAATGTACATCACTGAACTTTGACCTTTGGCTTACTGCCATGTTTTGAAAGCTGCAGTATCCCAGTTCGAAACGCTCGCCACTGCGGCTTTAAAACACATTATTTACTCTACAGAACTTTCATTCAGGCTTCGTTCCAATACGAGATATCTATACGTGTCCTTATCCACTTCCCCTTTGAATCTGACTTTATTAGATTATCTGTTTGAACGTATGTTGAGATATCTAGTTAGCTTGGTAGCTCATCAGAAAGACAACCAATTAGCTGACTAATTACTGAGCTAATATAATTTATCATGGATACTCAAATTTGATACATCATATGAACCTGACCTTCTCCATTAATCACTCACCTTCTCTAATCATCACCCACCTTCTCCATATACACTCACCTCCCTCCATCACTAACCACCTCAACCAACCCCCGACCTTCTCTATCAACCACTCAACTTCTCCATCAACCACTCAACTTCTCCATCAACCACCGTCTCATCCAACCTCTAACCTTCTCCATCAACCACTTAATTTCTCAAACAAGCATGCAGCTTCTCCATCAACCACTCAGTTTCATCATCAACCCTGACCCTCTCCATCAACCACTCTCCTTCTCTATCAATAATTCTCCCTCACTTAAATTCTCCATCAACCACTCACCTTTTTCATCAGCCACTTACTTTCTCCATCAACCCTCAATATTTTCCCCCACTAGTCATCTTCCCCATCACTCACTTTTTCCTTCAACCATTCATCTTCTCCAACCACTAACCTTTTACGTTACTCACCTTCTCTAGCACTCAACCCCTGACCATCTGCATCAAGCACTGACCTTCTTCATCACTCATTTCCTCCATCAACTACTCACTCAGCTTCTCCTTCATTCACTTTGTCTATCAACAACTCACATTCTCAATTAACTCAACTTCTTCAACAGCCATTCAACTTCTCCAACAACCAATCACTTTCTCCATCTCTCCCCTTCTCCATCTCTTACCTTCTCTCTCTCACCTTCTCCAATCTCAGACCTTTTCCATCAACCATTGACTTTCTCCACCACTCACTTTCTCCGTCAACCATTTATCTTCTCCATAAACCACTCACCTTCTCCATCATTCAGTTTTCCATCATTCACCTTCTCCATCAATGGAAATTTTGCATTAAACATTGACAGTCTTATTCAGACACCAGGTTTCTCCATTATACACCAGTCTTCTTCATCCTGCAAAAACCCCCATCAAATACCTAACAAACAGATGAGAGGGGGCAAATACTTTGAATGATGGGCTGCAGTCAATGAGCAGTTACTCAAGTATAGGTGCACCTTAGCCTGTAACCTGAGTTTCTATCCATTCCTGATGAGTAAACATAATACAACTACAGCTTATATTTATATATTTATATATATGGCGCATCTTCTTCAAGTTCCTTCCATTCGTTGTCGTGGCAACAGCCGTCAATGCTAACAGAGATGTCATTAACGTGATGTTCATAGCTGATGACGCATCCCGCCACTGGAGATGACAAACCCTTCATTCTGGCGGTGAAAAAGAAAACTGAAGTGAAGAAACTGCTTTGGGCCGTCGTC
>CM045729.1:9046079-9063579 GCA_024760905.1 Plotosus lineatus | reverse complement strand
TCCCCTTTTCTATGAAATGCATCCCTAATGTTTGTTTTTTTTTCCACCCCTGTTCATTTCCATTTGCCTCATGTCTGCTCAACCCACAGTACTATACATCCTGGATCTTTTCAGTGTTCTCTTCCTCCTGAATCTTGTATGTCCTCTTACTGACCCCCTTCTTCCTCCTACTCTTCATCACTTTCCTCCTTCATTTCTCCATCCTTCATCACCACTTGCACATCGCTTTTTTTCCTCCTCTTCCTCATTCATGTTTTACTCCTCTTCCTCCTTTGACATTGTCAAATTAAAGTAAAAAATTATCCATCATTGCTGTGACACCAATCAGTGAACCTCAAACATATTTTATTTATGTTGAATAAATATGCATGCGTTACACCAATCTTTTACATATACATGTACATTGAACATGTATTTTAATAAAAACAATGCTTTGGGGGCAGTGGTGGGCCGGTGGTAAGGTGCTGGATTACCAATCCCAAGGTCAGGGGGTTCGAGCTCTGCACCACACGTGTATGTACCATAGCTGCAGGTTGTTTACAGATGAATGCTCAACTGACTCATAAGATGGCGTGCGCAGGAATTATTCAATGTACGTGACGCCATTGGAACCCCATCAGTAGAACAGCAGCCTTGTGCTAAAGCTCTTTAGAGAGTAGAACTATTTCACTTAGATCAGAACCAGACCAACCTCGGTATCACAGTCACAGCATCTATCCTCATCGTGCTCGGGGTATTTTTATTTATGTTCCCTAAGCCATTTCCTGAGGTTTTGAGGGTGTTTTTTTCTGGCCAATTTCCATGTGTAGTAGGCACTGATAATGAAAAATCTGATTTTTTTTTTTATTATTCAATCTTATAGTGTCCTTATTCTGATTTCTGAAACATTCATCTGCTTACCAGTGTTTAAACAGGTGTATTCTGGGTAAAGCCATGTGAAAATGATGTAAAACATAAAGAATGTGGCATTGGTAATATACAGAAAGATAGAAGGAAGGAAAGAAAGAAGTGAATAAATCACGAATCTATATTAGATGTATTAAATAAATCTATACCCCTCCTTGAATCACCACTTTATTGTAGTGGATGGGTTTCCAGGTCCTAATGATCCTAGCTATGTTGTCAGGGGTATTATGCCCCTGATAGGGTCACTCAAAGAAAAAGAGCCAGATGAAGTGCAGTTCAAAAGACCCCTAGGAAGGAAAACTCAAGGAAACAGTTTCCCTTTCCCAGACGCAGGTCACTTGGGTCCCCCCAAATACAGGCCTAGGTTATAGGCTTGAAGGTGAGCACCTGATGGTTGGGATTCTGCCCATGGAGTCTGGTCAGAGAAGATATGGGTCCACTCTCCCATGGACCCACCACCTGTGGGTTGGATGTAGTGTGAGTTGGGTGGCAACCGAAAGCATGGGTTCTCTTAGACCAATCCTCAATTACTGATACTGACTCTTGGGACATGGAATGTCACCTCTCTGGTGAGGAGCTTCACTCCACCTTCGGGTGGGGAGACGGGTCCTGACTGTGGTTTGTGCTTATGCACCAATTGACAGTTCAGAGTACCTACCCTTCTTGGAATCTTTTGGTGGTGTGTTGGAGAATGCTTCCCTTGGGGACTCCCTCATTGTCCTGAGAGACTTCAACAAACATGTGGACAACGATAGTGTGACCTGTAAGAGTGTGATCAGGAGGTACAGCCTCTCCAGTCTGAACTTAAATGGTGTTTCATTATTGGATTGCTGTGCTCATCACTATTTGTACTTCATGAACACCATGTTCAAACATAAGGGTATCCATAAGTGCACTTAGCACCAAAACACCCTAGGCAGCAGTTCAATTATTGACTTTGTAGTCGTGGACCAGACTTGCGGCTGGTGGTGAGCTGGCTCCAATGGTGGGGGAGGCTGCTGTCCACATCTGGCAGGACCAAGCATGTAGTCAGGGGTCTCCTCGGAACATTTAGTGTTTGGAGTCTCCTGTCAGAGAGGCCTTTAACTCCCACCTTTGGCAGAGGTACAACTACGTCCCAAAGGAGGCAGGTGACATGGAATCCTAATGGGCCATGGTTCGTGCCTCCATTACTGAGGCGGTAGCCCATAGCTATGGCCAGAAGGTGCCGGTCATGTCTGTAACCCTCGAACCCAACAGTGAACACCTGCGGTGAAGTGGGACATCCAGCTGAAAAAGGAGGCCTATCAGTTCTTATTGGCCTGTGAAACTCCCAAGTCAGCAGACAGGTACCAGCAGGACAAACGTGCTACAGCCTGAACAGCTGCAGACGCAAAATTTCAGGCATGGGAGGAGTTTGTTGAGGGCCTGGAAAGTGATAATCGGTTGGCCTCAAAAAGGTTCTGAACCACCATCCAACACCACAGGAGGGGGAAGCAGTTCTCCAAAAATACTGTTTACAGTGGAAGTGGACAGCTGCTCACCTTGACTGGGGATGTCGTTCAGAGGTGGAAGGAATACTTCAAGGACCTCCTCAATCCCACCAACAAGCAAGTGGAGGAGGAAGACCCTGGGGGTTTGGATCAGGGTCCGCCCATCACTGGAGCTGAGATTTCAGAGGTAGTCAAAAAGCTCCTTGGTCGTTGGGCTAGGGGGGTGGAGTGAGTGAGTATCTCAGGGCTCTGGATATTGTAGATCTGTCTTGGTTGACATTTCTCTGCAACATCGCATGGTCATTGGGGCCATACCTCCACAGGATCTTTTTTGGGCTCCTCCACAGGAGTTTGCCCAGTCTATCCACATGTGTTTTCTGGATTTAGAAAAGGCTTTTGATCATGAGGCATGTCTCGATCTTGTAGGGCATGTTCCTGGAATACAGCGTTCTGGACCCATTAATATGGGCAGTTTATTCGTTGTATCAGCAGAGACATAGTTTGGTCCGCATTGGTAACAACAGGTCGAATTCATTTCCAGTGAGAGTTGGAATCTGCAGCTGTCCTTAGTCACAGATTCTATTAATAATTTTTATGAGCAGAATTTCTAGGCACATCTGCGGAATTGATGGTCATTGTATCTCGTCTCTGATTGTTGCAGATAATGTTGTCCTTTTGGTTTCATCAATCCAGACCTCCAGCTCTCATTAGAGCTATTCACAGTAAAGTGCAAAGTGGCAGGAATGAGAATCAGCACCTACACCTCCAAGTCCAAGGAATGGTTCTCAGCTGAAAAAGGGTGGAATGCCCCCTCCGGGTCTGGAATGAGGTCCTGTCCCAATGGAGGAATAAAAGTATCATGAGGTCTGGTTCAGGAGTGAGGGAACTGGCTGTTCTAAATAATTCCCTAGGTGTGAGTGTGAGTATTGGACCTGCAGCGATCTGGCAAGCTGTCCAGTGTGTTCCCTGCCCTTGCCCAGAGTCAGCTGAGATGAGAACCAGCCTCCCCGTGACCTCAATGAGGATTAAATGGCTTAGAAAATGAACAAATAACTCAAAATGCTTTTTGTCAATCTGTTTATTTCTCTCTATTATTGGAAGTTCATTTATTCATTCCTATTAATGCAGTCATGAGGAGGGTCACAAGCCAGTGTTCTTTCTTACACTGCTCCCAAGCCTGGATAAATGCAGACTGTTGTGTCAGGAAGGGCATGCAACGTAAAACCTGTGCCAAATCTACTATGTGAATCATAAATGTGACTTTGAAACAGGAACGGTCAAGGCCCGGGTTAACAACGACTGCCATCAGTGCTATTAACCAACAGGGTGCTGGTGATCAAAGAAGGAGAGGCGGGAGGCATGTCCATAGGCAGAGAGAGAAGAGGAAGTGCATGAGTCTAGGACTGAGAGTAGGGACTTCGAATGTTGGAACTATGAAGGAAAAGCTAGAGAGCTGGCTGACATGAAGCAGAGGAGGAAGGTGGACATACTGTGTGTTCAGGAGACCAGGTGGAAAGGTAGCAAGGCTAGAAGCTTAGAGGCAGGATTTAAGCTGTTTTTTCATGGCATGGATGGGAAGAGAAATGGAGTACGAGTCATCATGAAGAAGGGGTTTGTTAGGAATGTACGACAAGTGAAAAGAGTGTCAGACACAGTGATGAGTCTCAAGTTAGAAATTGAAGGCATGATGTACAATGCTGTCAGTGCTTATGCTCCATATGTATGATGTGAGCTAGAAGAGAAGGAGAGATTCTGGAGTGAGTTAAATGAAGTAATGCAGAGTACCCCCAGATTTGAAAGAGTGGTCATTGGTGCAGACTTCAATGAACATATTGAGCAGGCAACAGAGGGGACGAGGATGCGATGAGCAGGTTTGGTGACCAGGATGGGAACACAGAAGGACAGATGTTGGTAGATTTTTCAAAAACGATGAAAACGGCTGTGGTGAATACTTTCTTCCAGAAGAGACAGGAGCATAGGGTGACATAAAAATGGAGGTAGGAGCACACAGGTAGACTACATCTTGTGTAGATGTAATTTGAAGGAAGTCAGTGACTGCAAATTAGTAATGGGTGGGAGTGTTGCCAGAAAGCATAGGATGGTGGTGTGCAAGATGATGTTGAAGGCGAAGCAGGCAAAGGCAGAGCAGACGGCAAAGTGGTGGAAGCTGAAAAAGGAAGAGTGTCGGGTTGTCTTCAAGAAGGACATGTGTGGTCAGGAAGTGCTTCCAGATGACTTGTCAAGTATACCTAATGTGATCAGAGAAACAGGTAGGAAAGCACTCGGTGTGTCCTCTGTAAGGAAAGTAGATAAAGAGACTTGGTGGTGGAACGAGGAAGTGCAGGAGTGTGTACAAAGGAAGAGGTTAGCGAAGAAGAAGTGGGACATTGACAGGACTGAAGAGAGTAAACAGAAGTACAGGGAGACACGGTGAAAGGTGAAGGTAGCGGTGTCAAAAGCCAAATAGAGGGCTTCTGATGACTTGTATGCTAGGTTGGACAGTAAGGAAGGAGAAAATTATTTATACAGGTTGGCACAGCTGAGAAATAATGCAGCCGTGAGGGAGGGGCACAAGCCAGTGTCTCTCCCTCACGCCGGTCCCAAGCCAGGATAAATGCAGAGGGTTGCATCAGGAAGGGCATCCAGCATAAAACAAATGTAAAATAAAATATGCGAGTCACAACAAAAAAATTTCACACCGGATTGGTCGAGGCCCGGGTTAACAACGACCGCCACCAGTGCTGTTAACCAACAGGGTGCTGGTGGAAATTGGACTACTGTTGATCGAAGACGTCGAAGAAGGAGAGGCGGGAGGCGTGTCCATAGGCAGAGAGAGAAGAGGAAAGGCATGAGTCTAGGACTGAGACTAGGGACTTTGAATGTTGGAACTATGACAGGAAAAGGTAGAGAGCTGGCTGACATGATGCAGAGGAGGAAGGTGGACATTCTGTGTGCTCAGGAGACCAGGTGGAAAGGTAGCAAGGCTAGAGGCTTAGGAGCAGGGTTTAAGCTGTTTTTTCATGGTGTGGATGGGAAGAGAAATGGAGTAGGTGTCATCTTGAAGGAGGAGTTTGTCAGGAATGTTCTGGAAGTGAAAAGAGTGTCAGACAGAGTGATGAGTCTCAAGTCAGAAATTGAAGGCGTGATGTTCAATGTTGTTAGTGCTTATGCCCCACAGGCAGGATGTGAGCGAGAAGAGAAGGAGAGATTCTGGAGTGAGTTAGATGAAGTGATGCAGAGTACCCCCAGTGGTGAAAGAGTGGCCATTGGGGCAGACGTCAATGGACATGTTGATGCAGGAAACAGAGGGGTTGAGGAAGTGATGGGCAGGTTTGGTATCCAGGGGAGGAACGCAGAAGGACAGATGTTGGTAGATTTTGCAAAAAGGATGGAAATGGCGGTGTTAATACTTTCCTCCAGAAGACAGAGGAGCATAGGGTGACTTATTAAAGCGGAGCTAGGAGCACACAGGTAGACTACATCTTGTGTAGGCGATGTAATTTGAAGGAAGTCAGTGACTGCAAAGTAGTAGTGGGTGAGAGTGTTGCCAAACAGTATAGGATGGTGGTGTGCAGGATGACGCTGATGGTGAGGAAGGTGAAGAAGGCAAAGGTAGAGCAGAAGACAAAGTGATGGAAGCTGAAAAAGGAGGAGTGTCATGTTGTCTTCAAGGAGGAGTGGAAAATGGCTTTGGGTGGTCAGGAAGTGCTTCCAACTACAGCTGATGTGATCAGGGAGACAGGTAGGAGAACATTAGGTGTGTCATCTCAAAGAAGAGTAGATAAGAGGACTTGGTGGTGGAATGAGGAAGTGCAGGAGTGTGTACAAAGAAAGAGGTGAGCTAAGAAGAAGTGGGACATAGAGAGGACTGAAGAGCGTAAACAGGAGAACAGGGAGACACCGCGTAAGGCAAAGGTAGTGGTTTCAAAGGCCAAACAGAGGGCGTATGATGACTTGTATGCTCGGTTGGAAAGTAAAGAGGGAGAAAATGATTTATACAGGTTGGCACAGCAGAGAAATAGAGATGGGAAGGACATGCAGCAAGTTTTAGTGATAAAGGACAGAGAGGGAAATGTAGTGACTGATGACAAAAGTGTGCTGTGGAGATGGAAAGAGTACTTTGAAGAGCTGATGAAAGAGGAAAATGAGAGAGAGAGAAAAAAGAGTAGAAGAGATGACCATTGAAAACCAGGAAGTAGCAAAGATTAGTCATGGTGAAGTGAGCAGGGCATTGAAGAGGATGAAGAGTGGAAAGGCAGTTGCTCCTGATGACATGCCGGTGGAGGTATAGAAGTGCCTGAGAGGTAGCAGTAGACTTTCTGACAAGAACATTCAAGAGATCAATCAGAGAGTGGGAGGATACCAAAGGAATGGAGGAGAAGTGTGATGGTGCCCATTTTTAAGAACAAGGAAGATATGCAGAGTTGTGGCAACTACAGAGGGATAAAGTTGATGAGCCATACGATGAAGTTATGGGAAAGAATAGTGGAAGCTAGACTAAGGGCAGAGGTCAGCATTTGTGAACAACACTTTGGTTACATACCAAGAAAGAGCACCACAGATGCAGTGTTTGCCTTGGGGATGTTAATAGAAAAGTACAGAGGAGGTCAGAAGGAGCTGCATTGTGCCTTTGTGGATCTGGAGAAAGCATATGACAGGGTGCCGAGAGAGGAACTGTGATATTGCATGAGGAAGTCTGGAGTGGCAGAGAAGTATGTTAGAGTGGTGCAGGACATGTATGATCGATGAAAGACAGTGGTGAGGTGTGCTGTTGGCATGACAGAAGAGTTCAAGGTGGAGGTGGGACTGCATCAAGGATTAGCTCTAAGCCCCTTCTTGCTTGCTATGGTGATGGACAGGCTGACAGATGAGGTTAGACAAGATTCCCCATGGACTATGATGTTTGTAGATGACATTGGGATCTGTACTGAGAACAGAGAACAAGTGGAGGAAAATCTAAAGAGGTGGAGGTATGCCCTGGAAAGGAGAGGAATGAAGGTTTACCTCAGTAAGACAGAATACATGTGCGTGAACGAGAAGGACCCAAGAGGAATGGTAAGGTTACAGGAAGCAGAGATAAAGAAGCAAAAGAATTTTAAGTACTTAGGCTCAACAGTCCAGAGCAGTGGAGGGTGTGGAAAAGAGGTGAAGAAGCGTGTGCAGGCAGGTTGGAAGGGTTGGAGAAAAGTGTCTGGTGTGATGTATGATAGCAGGGTATCAGCAAGAATGCAAGGAAAAGTGTACAAGACCGTGATGAGGCCAGCTGAGGCCCGATGTATGGTTTAGAAACAATGGCAGTAAGGAAAAGACAGGAGGCAGAGCTGGAGGTAGCAGAGATGAAAATGTTGAGGTTATCTTTGGGAGTAACAAGGATGGATAGGATCAGGAATAAGTACATTAGAGGGACAGCACATGTGAGATGTTTTGGAGACAAAGTCAGACAGGCTAGAATGAGGTGGTTTGGACATGTACAGAGGCGGGATAGTGAGTATATTGGGAGTAGGATGCTGAGGTTGGAACTACCAGGCAGAAGGCCTAGAGAAAGACCAAAGAGAAGATTTATGGATGTGGTGAAGGAGGACATGAAGGTAGTTGGTGTAAGAGAAGTAAATGCAGAGGATAGGGTGAGATGGAGGCAGATGATTCGCTGTGGCGACCCCTGAAGGGAACAGCCAAAAGGAAAAGAAGATTAATTTATTCTTTTTCTAAGCTGCTTCATCCTTATTTGGGTCATGGGTGACTCGCGCCCATTTCAGCCAACTCTGGGTGAGGGCGCGGTATACCCTGAATAGCTTACCAGGCCATTGCAGGGCAAACACTGACACAACCATTCACATTCACACTAGCAACTAGGGACGATTTGGAACAGCCAATCAGCCCACTGTACATGTTTTTGGACTTTAAGAAGAAACTCGAGTACCCAGAGGAAACCCACGCAAGCACGCGGAGAACATGCACACAGAAAAGCTCAAGCTGGGAATTGAACCCATTGAATAAAAAACGTATAATGAAAGTTGCTCTCATTTTTTGAGGTCATATGGCTGTAATAATTCCCAATCGCCACTAGATGTCGCTCTCCGCTCTTGTTCAAAAAAGAGACCCGTTCATCAAGCTCTAATTGTTTAATTTTCTGCACCTTTCAGTTTTAATTCATCTTTCTTATATATATATATATATATATATATATATATATATAAAATGTGATATAACAACCAACACAAATTGCATTCTAGTTCCAAAAGATGTTTCTGAGATAAAACAAGAGTGTTTCTCACCTCAAGGACACTGTGGAGAGTAAAGCATGGTGGTGGCATCATTTTCCAAAGAAGAGTGAAATACAATTACTCCAAGAAACTGTGCTGAGCCAGTAAACCTCCACCCAAAACACTGAGTATTGAATTACAAGCAATAGATTCTTTAACATGGTTTAGCTGAAGGGGTTTGCAGACTTATGCACATAAGGTTACAGCGATTTTTCTTCTTTATCTTTTTCCCCTCCGAGCTATTTTTATTTAATTTTGTAAAAGTTTTTGGTCTCTATTTCACAAAACACATTATATTTCAGCAGAAAAAACATGGAAGTGTTTAATGGCGTTTAAACATGGGTGTGCAGAGTTATTTTAATTCCCCTTGTATACTTCTGTTCTGATGCCGAATTAGATTAAAGGGATTTGAAATGATTGGATTTGAAGAGATGATTATGATATGGTTGGATCTTTACTTGGTCTTTCATGGAGGATGTGGCAGAAAGAAAGTGAACAGAAAGTGCACAGTCCTTCACACAGGCCACACAAGTGATAGATCACATGCTGAATGTGTTTCATTATCAAGAAGCCCCTGGGAGGCTCAGAGTATCCCACAATGCACTTCTAAAAAACTAGTGAGAGAGAACAAAGAACAAAGTCTCAGAGTTAAAGCTGCAGCCAAGAGACCCAGCTCTAGAGGCTCCTCAAACTTGAATATTACATCAGTGGGGTCCAAATCCTGTTCCTGAAGCTTTACCTTCCTGAAGACCACAGTCATCTCCACCTGTCCATCTGGGTTGACCTTACGTCAAAATGGTCACACCCCTCAACCTCAACTCAAGATGTGCAATTTGATCCGGCCACACCCCTTCAACATGTGTCATTGATAAGGCCACACCCCTTCAACATGTGTCATTGATAAGGCCACACCCCTCAACATGTGTTGTTTAATAAGGTCTTCCCCTTCAACATGTGCTGCTTTATAATATGATGGCCTTTCAACATAGGTTATACAAGAAGAGGGGGAAAGAATCTATTGATGGGAAAATGTAAGAGAAAGAATGTGAAATAAGCAGCGAGATGAAAAAGTGACAGCTGAAGATCATTAGTCTGGAGTTTGAAAGGTTTGGGGGGGGAGGGACTAAGCCAATTAATCCTATTAGGATCATGGGTCTGACTGAACCTATCTCAGGTGACTCTTGATGAAGGTGGGATAAACCCTGAACAACTCGTTGGACCATTGCAGGGTAACACATTACCACTCGTACTCACATTCACTCCCGGGAATTATTTGGAACAACCAACCTAATCTGCATGTCTTTCAACTCTTTAAGGGAACCAGAGTACCCAGAAAAAAAAACCCATGTAAGCAACATGCAAACTCCGCACAGAACAACCGGGACGATGACTCAAACTCAAAACCTTCTTGATGTAAGACGAACGTCCTAACCACTACACCACTGTGTCACCTGGAGTCAATGCTTTTGATGAATATGAATTAGGATTAAGTACAGTTTAGGGGCAGGACAAAAAAGGCAAGGGACAAAGGGCAGGAATAAGGGTGGGGTCCAGGGGCATTTTTGAGGACTGTATCCAGGGGCAGCACTGAAGGCAGGATTCAGGGACAGGATTAAAGCCAGGGACAAGGGGTAGGATTAAAGGCGGGAATCAGAGGCAGCATAATTTCGGAGTCCAAGGACAGAATTAAGGACTTGGTCCAAGGGTAGGCTTAAGGACACGGACAAGGGCAGGATTAAGGGAAGGGTTCAGGGGCAGAATTGAGGGCACGGTGTAGGGGAAGAATTGAGAGCATGGACAAGGGCAGGATTAAGGGTTGGGTCCAGAAGCAGGATTAATGGTGGGGTACAGGGCATTGTCCAAGGGCAGGATTGAGGGTGGAGTCCTGGGAGAGAATTAGGGGTGGGGTCAAAGGGCAGGATTGAGGGCTGAGTTCAGTGATAGGATTAATGGTGGTGTCAGTGTTTTTAGAGGAAACAGGGTTAAGGTATAGAGGTGGAATTTACAGCAAGAGCAGTGTTATAGTCACAGGAAAAACAACACAAGTGGGTGATTAAATAACCCTGACGTGTCACAGCCGTGTCTCATCCTGTCTCATCAGGAACCTGAACCTTCATCTCTCCTCCAAACAACACAGGGAGGAGAACATGTAGTAGCATGTAGCGGGAGATCATTTTTCAATATGTAGCATGGGAAAAACATCCAGGTTAACAGTGTTGAACCAAAGGGGCGGGGCTTAGATTACAAAAACAAATATATGACATGAGCAGAATCTTATTACAGTCGGACCTCTACTTACGAAATTAATACGTTTCAGCGCCTTTTTCGTAGCCTGGAGTTTTCGTAAGTAGAGGCGCGTTTTACATGTAAAATACGTGATTCGCTCAAAGGCTCCCAAGACGACCCCATAAACCCTTTAAGAATGATAAAAGTACACCAATTTTGTATGAAATATGTGTTAAAAGTAAAAGAAAATTATTTATCAAACCATTTCAACATTTTATGAATATATTAAACCATTTTATTAACATATTTATTAATTAAACCATTATTAAACATTTTTATTAACACACATACATGCACAACACTGTCTCTCTCTATCTCGCTCTGTGTCTCTCTGTGTCTCTGTGTGTCTCTGTGTCTCTCTCTGTGTCGCTCTGTGTCGCTCTCTGTCTCTCTCTGTCTCTCTCTCACACACACGCACACACACACAAACACACACACACAAACAACACACATTTGTGGCGTGCTGCATGCGGGCTCCGCCCACACGCAGGACGCCAGAGCATTTTAAGACGAGGAATTCAAAGCGCATTCCCTGCTTGACAGATCGGACTTTAACTTCTTTCCTTGAGGGATCAGAGGTTCAGATGAGCCAAGTTTTGCTCACATTCGGCAGAGCGCGACACATTTATTAAACATTTACTGAATTAAACAACTTAAAAAATGAAAAATAGGCTGCAATCTGCTCTCTCAAAAGACAGTTAAAAGAACACCTCCTTTCATCTCTGACTGACTCTATACGCAGTCTCTCTCTCTCTCTCTCTCTCTCTCTCTCTCTCTCTCTCTCTCTCTTTCACACACACACACACACACCCACTCACACATACACACACACTGTGTCTCTCTCTCTCTCTCTCTCTCTCTCTCTCTATCTCTCTCTCTCAAACACACACACTGTCTCTCTCTCTCTATCTCTCTCTCTCTCTCTCTCACACACACACACACACACACACACACACTCTCTCTCTCTCTCTCTCTCTTTCTCTTTCTCTCTCTCTCTCTCTCACACACACACACACACACACACACACACACACACACACACACACACACACAAAACTCTCTCTGGTATGTTTTGCTAAATGCAAATGCGGGCTCCGCCCACACACAATGCGCAACTGAAGGAGCAATTCTATTTAAATGTTTTAAAGCAGATTTACAGTACCTGTTTGAAAGATGGCAATTTGGATGGATACTTACAATTTATACATTTCTTTGCTAGTTTTGTATTCTTTTCTAAGGTCCTGATTCAATATTAATTTGCTTCCTTGCGAGATCGGAGGTCTTGTCCCACGGAGCACTCTGTTTTCATGCTCCTTCTGCTTCAATATCGTGCCGATTGTAGAGGGGTTTCAGTGATAACGAAATATAACGCTGCATGATCAATCTCAAAACAAGCCAACAGTCCTCTTCAACTCTCCTTCACGCGTGTGACAAACAGGAAGTATGGGTACAGGTCAGCTCCCTCCTGGCCAATGGGAGGCCAGTGGGCAGGATGTTGGGAGACAGGCAACGAGAGAGCAACTCGCACATTGTTTGAATTTTGAATGGTGCGTTTGAATTTTTGAAGAGCGCGTTTGGCGCTTTTCGTAAAAAGAGGTTGTTTTCGTAAAAAGAGGACGAAAATTTAGGAAAATGTTTTTCGTAACCTGGATTTTTCATACTCAGAGGTTTTCGTAAGTAGAGGGCCTACTGTATTATTATTATTATTATTATTATTATTATTATTACTGGATGCAACCTCAAGCATTACTTTCTCTCTCTCTCTCTCTCTTCCCCCTCTCTTCCTCTCTCTCACACACACACACACACACACACACACACACACACACACACACACACACACACACACACACACATACACACACAAAGACCACAGGAACACTCAGGAGTCATTAGGGAACAAAAAATTTACAGGAAGGAAGCAGAGTAATTAACACCATCCTGTCTCACTCACGCTCTCTTTCTCTTTCTGTAGATGTGTGTGTGTGTGTGTGTGTGTGTGTGTGTGTGTGTGTGTGTGTGTGTGTGTGAACAGGGGGATGATAAATGGAAATGGAGGCTTCCTTCCTTTCAATTATTCACTCCATTCACCCTAATGCCCCTCTTCTCATCTCAAGTGCTCTTGGTATCAAGGGTGCACACTAAGGGACACCCCCCCCCCCCCCCAACCCCCGCTTTAACCTGACCAACCAGTGAAGGTTGATACATTTTACATTTATAATTAGTATATTCCTGCAGAGAGAGTTTTGTCCTCCGTTTTGAGTTGTTTATGACAAGAGTTTGGTTTTAAAATGTTGGAATTAATTATCCTTCTTGACTCATAATACACTGACAACACACACAAGGTCAAAATATTTCACATCAGAAATTCACTCTGATCTCCTCTGCGTGTTATCGTACCTCATGTTGTCTCTGTGCGTTTTTGTTAATTGTGTCGTCTCTGTGCATTGTCATGCATCATGCCCTCTCTGTGCATTGTCGTACATCATGTCGTCTCTGCACGTTATCGTGCATCGAGTCATCTCTGTGCATTATTGCATAGTGTTGTCTGTATACATTATAGTGTATAGTGTTACATGTATTGTGTCCTCTCTGTGCATTATTGTAAATCTTGTTGTCTCTGTTCATTATTGTGCATCACGTCCTCGATGTGCGTTACTGTCGCTCATGTCGTCTTTGCCCGTTATCATGCATCGTATTGTCTCTGTGCATTATCATGCATCATATTGTCTCTGTGCGTTACCATACCTCATGTCCTCTCTGTGCATTATTGTACTTTGTGTTGTGTCTGTGCATTATCATGCATTGTGTTGTCTCTGTGCATTATTGTACTTCTTGTTGTCTCCATGCATTATCATGCATCGTGTTGTCTCTGTGCATTATCATGCATCGTGTTGTCTCTGTGCATTGTCATGCATTGTGCTGTCTCTGTGCATTATCGTACCTCATGTTGTCTCTGTGCGTTATCGTGTATCTTGTCCTTTGTGACATAGCTGTGATGAGAATTTTTTAATCCTGTTTAAAATTCTGGCCTGTTTAAGAGTTTAGAACAATTTCATATAAAGTTGCAGGAAATACTTTTATTTTATTTTTAAATCAGCTTAAATTTATTGAAATCAGCAACAGTCTTATTGCATATAATGTGAGGAAATAAAACATCAGACAATGCAAAATATCATCTACTATAATTAAAATATAAATACTAAAACGTGGAGCAGTGGTGGGCCGGTATAGCACAATGTCTCACGTTGTCTGTGGTGAGAGACATGTAAAAGAATCATTACTGACCTTCGTAAAGAGTAGCAGCATAGCCATCAGAGTGTTTCTGCCCCATGATGGCCTGGCAAGCCGTCCAAGGTGTACTATGCCCTCATGCAGACTTGACTGATATGGGCGCCAGCCTCACTGTGACCCTAATTATAATTAAACAGTTCATAAAATGCATGAATCAATGAAATATTAAAAAGCCCAACAGACACATATACAGTCGGCCCTCTACTTACGAAATTAATCCGTTACAGAGCCTTTTCGTAACCTGGAGTTTTCGTAAGTAGAGGCGCATTTTACATGTAAACTGCGTGATTTGTTCCAAGGCTCCCAAGACTACCCCAGAAAGCCTTTAAAAATTATAAAAGTACACCAATTTTCTATGAAATATGCATGAAATATCTGTTAAAAGTAAAAGAAAATTATTTATTAAACCATTTAAACATTTTATTAACATATTGAACCATTTTATTAACATATTTATTAATTTAGCCATTATTAAACATTTTTATTAACACACACACACACACACACACACACTGTCTCTCTTTATCTTTCTTTCTCTCTCTCTCTCTCACACACACACACACACAAATAACACACATTTTTGGCGCACTCTACCGAATGCGGGCTCCGCCCACACACAGCGGCAGCCGACGCTAGAGTTTTTGAGACGAGGCGAGGCTTGTCTGGACTTCCAATCTGTCAAGCAGGCAAGTGCGCTTTGAACACTTGTTTAGTACTCAACATTCATCTGTTTGCTTGAGGGATTGGAGCCACATTTTGCCCACATTCGGTGGAGCACGCCACATTTATTAAACATTTACTGAATTAAACAACTTAAAAAACGAAAAATAAGCTGCAATGAACACTTTCGAAACTCACAAACCAACAGTACAGCTCTCCTTTACGGGTGTGACAAACAAACTTTCTAGGTACACTACTATGGAGATTCAGCTCCCTCCTGGCCAATGGGAGGCCAATGGGAGGCCAGTGGGGCGGGATGTTGGGAGACAACCAATGAGAGAGCAATTCATGCATTGTTTGAATTTTTGAATGGTGCGTTTGGCATTTTTCATAAGAAGAGGGCGAAAATTTATGAAAATGTTTTTCGTATTCAGAGGTTTTCGTAAGTAGTGGGCCGACTGTATCTTGTACTCCGTAATTATTGACATCCCTGGTTAGCATGTGCTCTTTAGCTTCCAATAAATTTAGTTTTTTTAATAATGTAGAACCACAATGGGGGGGAAATGAAAATCCAACCAACCTTTAATTTGAGTGCACTTATTCAGTGGGGAAAAAAATCCCACATTAAGAAATATTTTACATCAAATGATATGGGCCACGTTTATTAGCCCCCCTGAATACATTGTACAACCACCTTTGCCAACAAAACGGTGCCTAATCTTCTCCTATAATATTTCACATGATGGGAGAATACAAGAAGAGAATCTTGGACCGCACAATCTCTCTAAATCATCCAGCGACCTGGTCCTCTCCTCTGCTCTCTCCTCTTCAGCTCACTCCACAGGTTTCAATGGGGTTGAGGTCTGGAGACTGAGATGGCCATGGGAGGAGCGTGATTCTGTGTCTGTTTAGATTTGGCCACATGTTTAGGGTCATTATGTTGCTGAAAGACCAAGTAACGATTCAATTTCAGCATTCAGGCAGAGGCCACCAGATTCCAATTTAAAATGTCCTAGTATTTTGAAAGCGTTCATCATGCCATGCAGACTAACAAGCTTCCCAGGGCCTCTGGAAGAGAAACAGACCCACGGCGTCACCGATCCTCCCACATAATTCACAGTAGGCATGAGGTGCTTTTCTGCATACTCACCTTTTGTGTTGCGCCAGACCCACTTAGAGTGTTTTTTGCCAAAAAGCTCGATCGTGGTCTCATCAGACCAAAGCACTTGGTCCCAGTTCAAGTCCCAGTAGCACTTTGTGGACTCCAGATGTTTGCGTTTATGATTGTTAATGATGCCTGATGGTTGTTTTGGAGACTTTGTGACCCCAAGATGCTCCCATTTGTTGTGATTCTTTAACAGTTATCTTTGAAAAACTTTTTATTTCTCTTAACATTCTCCTCACTGTGTGTGGTGGAAAATAACCTCACGTCCTCGTCCAGGCTTGTTTCCCACTGTTCTGGTTGTTTTAAACTTCTTAATGATTCCTCCGTGTGTGTGTGTGTGTGTGTGTGTGTGTGTGTGTGTGTGTGTGTGTGTGTGTGTGTGTGTGTGTATATATATATATGTGTATATGTATATATATATATATATATATATATATATGTGTATATATATATATATATATATATATATGTGTGTGTGTGTGTGTGTGAGACACACATCAGCTTAATTGAACTGTATGATCCTTTGTCTTTCACATGTTGAAGAGGGGATACGAGAAAAGGCCTCTGTGTCATGTCATATTTATGCCTTAGGGAAACAGGACGCAATGAATTACGAATTAAATGTTCCGAGATGCTCTGATTAACTTTGTAAACCACTGTAGAAATCACAGACATACTTCAATTACATCCATTTCCTTTGTTTTGTTAGGGGTGCCGATAATTATGGCGCATCGATTTTATGAAAAATAATTATTTCTTAGTCAGGGAATTTTTTTGTCCCCCTTAAGTTGAAGGGTACTTTTTTTTTTTTAACAATTTTCAGTGCAAGAGTGTTTCTGCAATTAAAATGTAATTTATTTTAAGGCTTTTAACACATATTAACCAGTTGGGCCAAAAAATATAGAGTATAGAGGTCAGCGTAAAAGGTAGTGCACCAAAAAGATAACAAAGGTTTCGATTAGAGTTAGGGGAAAGGGGGAAGACTTAGGGTGAAGTTAGGGGCGGAGTTAAATAAATCTCACTATGTTACTTTTACCAGTAATTTTATGTAAATCAACAAAACAATATGAAAAAAAGCTTTGAAAAAACCTTTTCATGAACAGATGTGAACAACGAGCGTGCTAACGCTAATGCTAATGATGTAACAGTGTGTGTGTAAACCATCTGCTAATCGCAGGTGCAAGCAAAAGGTGCAGCTGTGAGCTTTTTGTGTGGTTGCAGTAAATCCTCTACTGTACATCAAATGTGTGTGTGTGTGTGTGTGTGTGTGTGTGTGTGTGTGTGTGTGTGTGTGTGTGTGTGTGTGTGTGTATACGCGTATGCTTTAATGGATTAGCCATGCATCAGCCAGTGGTGCGCGCACACACACACACACACACACACACACACACACACACACACACACACATACACAGAGAGAGAGAGAGCGACAGAGAGAGAGAGAGAGAGAGAGA
>CM045729.1:8986079-9038579 GCA_024760905.1 Plotosus lineatus | reverse complement strand
GAAGGAGGGGTACACTCTGAATAGCTTGCCAAACCATTGCAGGGTAACATTCCCACAACCATTCGCACTCACACATACCATGCAATTTGGAACAGCCAATTAGCTTAATGCACATGTTTTTGAACTGTCGGTGGAAACCAGAGAACCCAGAGGAAACCCCCGCAGACACAGTACGACCCGCAGCGAGCCTGAAACGCATACACAGGACCTTCTTCCTGCGAGGCGAACGTGCTAACTGCGACACCACCACGTCCCTCTGAGTCAAATCTTTTATTCAAAAAAAATCTTTCTCTCTGACGATTGGTCGAAAGAATCCTCCAGCTGTTTGCTGAATCAATTTATTTTCTTTATATCACTGATTAAAGTCGATTAACAAGTTAATGATTCACCAGTTCATCTTCGAATCCTTTTCGTTCTTCCTCAGCTCATTCTGTAATTGGTTCTCGAGATGACGAAGTGTTCTGCAGGGGTTCCACCTTTTTATGGTTGTAGAACCTTTATTTCAGTCTAAAAGTCAAAGTGTTCTGATTTTAGTCTCAGGGATAGTTCTGTCTCAAGATTAAAATATAATTTATAAAAAAAAAATAATAATAATTTTAACTGATGAAAGGTTTTATTGGTGCAGTTAGATTGTGATTTAATTATTAATGATATACGGATGAAGGCGGTGCCAAAAAGCAGAGCTTCTCTATGATCTCCTTTACTTTAGAAGTTTTTTGTGGAAACTTTGAAAATCCTGACACATTCATTCGCTTAATCCTACTTAGGGTCACTGGGAGACTGGCGCCGATCTCGGCCGACTCTGGGTGAGTGGGTTACACCCTGAAGAGATTTCCAAAGCATCACAGGGCCAACACTTACACAACAGTTCACATTCAGACCTAGGGGTGAGTCGGAACCGCCTACTGTGGAAACCAGAGTATCCTGGAGGAAACCCACAACAAGCAAACGCCACACGGAAACGCTTCAGCCTGAAAGACTAACAACTGCTAACCACTACGCCACTGTGCCGCTCACTCAATCCACGTCGCCTACGTATATCAGTATTAATTTATTTAAATAACTTGTTTATAGAAGAGTCCTAGTCTCAGCATGTAAAGTAAATTAATTTGAAAACCGTAGCTTCAGAGGACATTTCAATAACACAAGAATATCGTTACGTGACCCAAGTACAGGGTTCCCAATCATGTTACATACGTTGGTGGGACCGACAGATGTGCGCGTTAGGTTTTTCTTGAGTTTTCAAAAGCAACTTGATGGTTAGAAACTCTTTTCTATCAATGGTGTTCCGAAAGCACGATCTGAGAGCTTCGTTATAATGAATATTGATTGTATTTCAATAAAATATTGTTACTGTGTGCTGGTTTGGTTGCCATGGTGACAGATGTGTAAATGAGCATGCTGTTTGCTGATGGTGAGATTTGAAGTGTAAAACACTGTTCCTGTGTGTGTGTGTGTGTGTGTGTGTGTGTGTGTGTGTGCACGTTAAATGTCGTTAACGCTCTGACGTTTATCTCTTACTGTTGGTACAAAGCCAACCTGCTCCAACCTGCTTCCTCATTTTATTTAAAGGAAACAAACCTGTTACACAAAGTAAATTGTGACCCAGACACTTTAAGCTGAACACAAAACTGTGTCCCTGCACCCACACATTAGCATGTCACATGACTGCACTGCATAAAAAAAAAAAAAAAAAAATGTCTAATTTTAACAAAACCTTGTTTGCTTGGTTATAATTGGCACAAACTTGTAAAACGTTCCTATACACTTCTTTTTCAGGATTTTCCTCCAAACTCAAGAGGACATGAACACACCCAGATCCATAAAATCACACAATCCATCACGGGAGCTCCGGATGTTTCCATAGAAACACTGTAAGGGTTTAATCACTGGCATGCGAGGTCAATAAGGAGAATTTGAAAATTAGGGGAAGTAGCAGCTTTGACTGACAAAAAGAAATAAAATTTATAGACGTTACACTGATGTTATACTGTTTGTTTAATTATTTCTCAGCGAACACACGAAGCTACGCAAGTTTGTTTATTCGACTACATACTGAACCAACAGAGTTGTAAGAGGCAGAATAAATGTAACAAATAATTTATTTTTTTTTAATTAATAAATATATCATCGGAACATCACTGCACACACAGGATTTTTTTTCATGCTAGCATTAGCATTAGCACTAGCATTAGCATGCTAGCATGCACAGAAAGTATTAGCACTAATTTTCCTTTCATCTTTTCCCCTTTTTCAGGGGTCGCCACAGAGAATCATCTGATTTCATTGTTTTATTTGCCATAGGTTTTTACGTCAGCTACCCTTCCTGACACAACCCAAGGGGTAGAAACACGCTGACGGCTATGCAGCTACTCTTTACAAAAGTCAGTAATGGTTCTTTTACATGCCTCTCACCATAGACAGTGAGAGACATGGCCGGGCTTTGATAACCCAGTTAGCTGCAGGAAGGGGGGGGGGGGGGTAAAGACAACCTTGTAGAGAGTGGGACTTGAACCGCCAACCTAAGGATCAGCGATCCAATGCCCTTTACCACCAGGCTACCACTGCCCTGGAAAGTATTAGCGCATCTTTTAAGTAGTAAATAGAATCGTAATGAATAAACAGTATCAACATCTGAATCTCACACTTTCATGTGATCATGATGTATAACGTATTGTACGCTTGTGCAGGGCATCATGGGTAGCGTGAGCAGTTTAATACCCGGCACTAAAAACTGCAGAAGTTCAGATCAGAAGCCGAAAAAGGGGTTTCAGGGTAAAAGAGGCGGCTTGCTGAAACACGGCTTCTCTCACGAACACAACGCCAAAAATAACAACAACAACTCCAAACTCGGCCACGCCACTGCGGGACCCGGCGGCAACGACGACTTCTTCTACATCAAAGTGAGCCACAAACCAAGAGAACATGAAACGCCGGATGACCCGGGCTTGAGGAAAACACCCACGGAACTGGGCATGTGCGCGAGATTAGAGAAGGTGAGAAAGTTTTTAATGAATATTAAAAATGAATTATCTGCGTTTCCCAGATTTGTTTTTGCTAAATCTCGCTGCACTACTTTTTAACCCAATTCGTTTCAACCAATGAAATGCTTGCTCAGATTGCATGTATATGTCCCACTCACAAGGGGGCGTGTCCTGGTCTTCAGTAGCGGTTGAATCACAGTACACGATTCGTCAGTCAACATCATCCTGCACCATTTTCCAACTGGTACAGTCAGGTTTATTCGGATTGGACGAGCGGATTGTATCTCCAACTCCATTGGTAGTTATGCAAATCAGCCACGTGCTCACATGACAGCATTCTGACTTCCTGATACTCAATTAAACATGTCAGCATTCAGGATACAATCACAGTTCACATGATGTGTTTAGTTAAGAAACAGGAAGTCAGTGTTCGGAAGCACGTGACTGATTTAAACAACAGCCAATAGCCTTGGAAATGTCAATGCTAAAGTTTTCCTCCTGAACATTATATTTGTGTTTCCTCCCTCATCTCCAGAGCCCCGTTCAGTTGACTTAAAAAACTGTTTTATGTAAAGATGCGCTGATCTAATCTTCATCACCATAATGTTCCAGCAATGTTTATAACACACCCTCGTGCACTTCCTGTCTCCGCTTCCTCTCCCTTAAATTAAACATAAAACTTGCACATTTAACCATTTATTCTTTGAATCCGTGAGCGTTGTCCTTTCCTGTCCATCCATCCAAATTAAAGACTCAATGATTAGCATGATTAGCTTGGGGGAGGGGCAACCATTTTAATTTTACATGCTAGCTGGTTCACAAACAAAAAGTGTTTCCTTTTCTGTGGTTGATCCATGAGTTCCGCCTGACAACTAGAAGGCCCTGAGTGCAAATCCCAGGCGAGGTAAAGGTATGTACGTCCTCTGCTTGCATTGGTTTCCCCCCCCCGAGTACTCTGGTTTCCTTCCGCAGTCCAAAAACATTCACATTAGACTGATTAGCTGTACCCTTAGGTCTGTGAGAGCATGAGTGTGAATGGTTGTGTGTTGGCCATATGGTGGACTGGTGAGCTGGCCAGGGTCCAGAGTTGGCTGGGATAGGCTCCAGCCTTCCCATGACCACAGTAGGACTAAGTCAGCAAATGAATAAATGGTGGAGTGGTTGTTTTAAGAAGAGCGTGAGGTCGTGCAGTGATTGGTTGGATATGAATAACTGATTCTTTGTATCAAGGAAATTTAAATAAAACCACTTCCTGTTAGTAAAAACTAAACATATATAGCTAATAATTACTCCTTTTTCACCCTTTAGTGTACAGAAGCCTCCTTCATGTCGCACTTCCCTCGGAGCAGCAACTCTTCTGTGGAAACACACAACAGCTTGAGCGCCATCCTGGGAACGAACATCGACCACATCAATGATCGTCCCAAAACCCAGACTCCAGAACTGAGACACGACATAAGCTCCAGATCTCCATGCGATTCTGGGATTTCCGGATCCAGCTGGACCAATGATGGTGCGAACAGCAGGATCAAATGGACAGCTGGAGTTATCGGAGATGGTGGGACATCAAACTCCAGCACGAGATCCACAAGTGCGTTGAGTGACTGCATATCCGGTCCTGCAAGCTTAACGACTGACACAGTGGCTAAAAATGTGGAAATAAACTGCACAGGCTCCTTTTCAGATCGGAATTTTGCAACATCTCTGGAGTCTGCAGTGTCGGAGGAAAGACGGCTCTACACCTCTGAGGTAAATAAGGTTTGCTGATGCTTGTTTACATGCGCGTTCTCTATGAAAACATGGCCTTCCATTCAGAGCCTCTCAAGGTTTTTTCTCCAGTGTTTCCTACATCTGTATTTCTGTAATGCCGCTTTGTGATGATGTTTCATCAACTGTGTGAAGTCTGACATCACAAATTCCCACCTCTCCATTTGTGCCGAGTTTCACACAGAAGTAGAACTGAACTTTGACCTCTTGGGGTTTTCTGACGATGGTAAACGATGGTGTGTAAAACTCTTTACAGCCTATTCTACCGTTTTTTTTTTTTTGTTTGAACAAAAGTGACTTCATACTTGGCACAAATACTTGAGGCCACACCCAGGACAGATTCCGAGCTTGGTTGGGGGCGGGGCTTATAAGTACAGATTTTCTTTCACATTGAACTGTGGCTGAATTGCTAAACTCCATTGATAGACATGTCCATCACAGCGCTCTAGTCCTGTCTAGATTTATATATCATGCTCCATCTCCTCTAATACAGAAACAACCGTTTCTCCATCACCAACAAACTTGACCCATACTCAGTGAAGTTACCGCAGGGGATCGATTCAACCAAGCCACTGAAATATTTACAAAAGGACTAGTGCAATAAACCCAATAAACCACTCTGACATATCACCAAACATCCAAATCCCAGGGTATGAAAATAATATTTTTAAAAGAAAGCTGTACAGGCCATGCCCAGAATAGACAAACCCTTCTCCAGTTCACATGGAGTGTTAAATGTCTGTAGTGTCTCAGGATGTCCAGCACTGTGTCTGCTGTCCATATAATCATTCATTCATTCTTTTTCTAAGCCACTCTATCCTAATTAAGGTTGCTGGGAGACTGGCGCCCATCTCAACTGACTCTGGGACGATGGTAGGGTGCACACTGAACAGCTTTCAAGGCTATTGCAGAGCAAAAACATGCGGTCATTCAGAAACCCAGACACCAAGGGGTGATTTG
Source organism: Plotosus lineatus (assembly GCA_024760905.1). Taxonomy (NCBI): domain Eukaryota; kingdom Metazoa; phylum Chordata; class Actinopteri; order Siluriformes; family Plotosidae; genus Plotosus; species Plotosus lineatus. The sequence goes on along the minus strand of CM045729.1, from coordinate 9,032,868 downwards.
AAACAGCCAGTTAGTGCACTGTGCATGTTTTTGGACTGTGGGAAGAAACCGGAGGTACCCTGAAGAAACCGCAAGTATTGGGAGAACATGCAAACTCCACACAGAAACAGCCTAAGCCTAGGAATCAAACCCAGGCCTTCTTGCTGTGAGGCGGACGTGCTAACCACCCCACCACCGTGAAGCCTTCCATATAATCATTTCACAAGCATTCATCCAAAAATCCAAAGAAACTTTGGTCCAGTTTCTTGAGTTCATAGTAGGATAGTTTTGTTGTGCTAAATACAGTACTGAATAACGCCACAACTTTGAAAGTAGCACAGTATCAATGATGTGAATAAAGATCGCGGTATTGCTACTCATGTCTAGATACTCCCTACTTCGGCTAATGTTCAATAGTTACGTAACATTCAACCAGTATTAGTATTCTCTTCGAGAGCTCCTCCGGAATTGACTGAGCTGATCCAGTAATAACAACTAGGTGAGTATCAGTCGCTCAACTTCTTGTACCCTCGCTCATCACGCCTGTATGAACAAGGAATGAGGAGCAAGGAAACGTCAAATAAAGGTTTGTGAGAAGCACTCCATGGTCTATTCTGAAGTGAAGGATGTAAAACCACCAAACCCCACCCATTTGCAGTTATTCGATTGACTTCAATAAGTCGTAGAATTTCTCCACAGAACCTAACTCCTAACTAGTGTATCTTCTCCTTCAGGTGTCCCAGCATGCTTTACAGGCTCAACAGCTTCTCCAGCTGCAGGTTCTTCAGCTTCAGCAGGATAAAGATCTGCTCCAGGAGGAAGTGGATCAGCTAATCAGGGACAGAAATGCAGCCGAGAGTCAATTCATCTACAAGCACCGACACATACCGCTAACACCAACGCTGGAGGAGACGCAATGGGAGGTATAGCGTTATAATAATATTAAATAATAATAATAATAATAATAATAATAATAATAATAATCGGGGCAGTGGTGGTCTAGTGGTATAAGGCGCTGGATCGCTAATCCAAAGGTTGGGGGTTCGAGTCCCACGCTCCACAAGGTTGTCACTGTCCCCCTCAGTGCAGTAACTGGGTTATCAAAGGCCGGCCATGTCTCTCACTGTCTATGGTGTGAGGCATGTAAAAGAACCATTGCTGACTTTCGACAAGAGTAGGCTGCAAAGCCATCGGCGTGTTTCCGCCCTGCGATGGCCTGGCAAGCTATCCAGGGTGTTCTCTGCCCTCGCCCGGAGTTGGCTGGGATGGGCACCAGCCTCCCCGCGACCCTAATTAGGATGAAGCGGTTACAGAAAATGAAATGGGAAAAAAAAAAAATAATAATAATAATAATAATGAGTGGCACGGTGGCCAGTGGTGACCCAGTGGTAAGGTGTTAGATTACCGATCCTAAGGTCGGGAGTTCAGGCCCCACTGTCCACAGTTGTCACTGTTGCCCCCTCTCCAAGTGCTCTAACTGGGTTATCAAAGGCCGGCCATGTCTCTTACTGTCTGTGGTGGGAGCTTTATGTAAAAGAACCATTGCTGACTTTCGACAAGAGTATGCTGCATAGCCGTCAGTGTGTTTCTGCCCTGCAATTGCCTGGGAAGCTGTCCAGGGTGTACTCTGCTTATGCCTAGAGTTGGCTGAGATGGGCACCAGCCTCCCCATAACCCTAATTAGGATTAAATTGTTTAGAAAATGAATGAATGAAGAGTGGCACAGAAGGCAGTGGTGGCCTGGTGGTAAAGGTGCTGGATCACTGATCCTAAGGTTGGGGGCTCAAGCCCCACTCTCAATGGGTTGTCACTGTCTCCCCCAGTGCAGTAACTGGGTTATCAAAGGCCCGCCATGTCTCTCACTGTCTATGGTGTGAGGTTCATGTAAAAGAACCATTGCTGACTTTCATCAAGATTAGGCTGCATAGCCATAAGCGTGTTTCTGCCCTGTGATAGCCTGGCAAGCTGTCCAGGGTGTACTCTGCCCTCGCCCGGAGTCGGCTGGGATGGGCGCCAGCCTTCCCATGACCCTAACTAGGATTAAGCGGTTCAGAAAATGAATGATGAAGTGACACAGTAGTTAGCACATCGGCCTCAAAGCAAGAAAGTTCTAAATTCAATCCCAGCTTGGCTGTTTCTGTGTGGTTCCCCTGGGTACTCCGGTTTCCTCCCACAGTCCAAAAACTTGCACAGTAAGCTAGTTGGCTCTTCCAAATAACCCCTTGGTGTGAATGTGAGTGTAAATGGTTGTGTGTGGTGTGTTACCTTGCAATGGCCTGGCAAGCTGTCCAGGGTGTACTTCACCCTCACCCAGAGTAGGCTGAGATGGGCCGTGATTTGTGTGGTCCAAGCACCCTTCAGAACAACATGTCCACTAATCAGTATGTCGCCAAATAATTAAGAACACAAGAGAGATCACACATGAAGATACTTCATGTTACAGGACAGTGGAGCAATGGTTAGACAATGGGGGCCATAACTAGAAAAAACATTTCTGATTGTTATGGTAAGTGGGCAGTGATGGCCCAGTGGCAGGGCGCTGGCTTACTGATCCCAAGTTCGGGGTTCAAGCCCTACTATCATCGGGTTGTCACTGTTGTCCCTCCAGTGCAACCAACTGGGTTATCAAAGGCCAGCCATGTCTCTCACTGTCTATGGTGAGAGGTTCATGTAAAAGAACCATTGCTGATTTTCATAAAGAGGAGCTGCGTATAGCCGTCAGCGTGTTTCTGCCCTGCGATGGCCCGGCAAGCCGTCCAGGGTGTACTCTGCACTTGCCCCGAGTTGGCTGAGATAGGCACTAGCCTCCCCTGACCCTAATTACGATTAAGCGGTTCAGAAAATTAATGAATGAATGTTATGACAAGGCTTACGGATGGCCACATCTCCAAATTGATCACATGTCCTCAGGAACATAATGTGAATTTTCTTTCAAGACTCAGTTTCAAACCAACCATCAGCAACAGCTCTTTCATTAATATCAGTGCCGCCTCTGACCGTCACGAACCCCATATTGATACTTTCTGTGCATTGGTTCCTGTTTAGGTGTGTCAGAAAGCGGGCGAGATCTCACTGTTGAAGCAGCAGCTGAAGGACTCACAGGCTGACGTGACCAGTAAGCTGAGCGAGATCGTCTCTCTGAGAGCTACACTAAGAGAAATGAGGAGTAAAATGGAGGCACTGGAGGAGAAACACCAGGAGACTGAAGCAATAGTGCGATTACGGAGGACTGAGCTAGAGGTGTGTGTGTGTGTGTGTGTGTGTGTGTGTGTGTGTGTGTGTCGCATCACGTTTACCTCTTCTGCAATGACATCATCACAGGGTCAACTCTACTTTGGTTCTGACCCCTATTGGTTTCCATAGTCTTGGTTTCTGTCCCTGAAGATCAGAAGTCCCCAAACTGTTTCCTCCGAGGGCTACATATCTTTTCCCTTCTCTGATGGGGGGGCTGAAGTCAGTTAGTAACAGGAAAAAGTGTGACAATCGCAAGGCTGCATAAACGTGAACCACCACCACCACCACCACCACCACCACCACCAACTTCCATAATTTGTGTTCTTTCTTGCACCTTATTTGGTCAGTGCTTCCTGTTATAAAAAATGCTAACCAATTAATCCGTTCCAACCCCCTCACAAACACATATATTTGACATAATATATTACAGATAAATATGTAAAAACAATAAATATTTCATAATAATACATGTACATTAACATTAATAATAAATAATAATAATAATAAAGCAAGAATAAAAAATAGGTCAACTAACCCTTCCGACCATCGACTGTGGCAAAGATGTCACATAGGCACGAAGATGTCACGTGGGCAGGCATGAGGTGGTGCATAACAGAAACTGACTGACAGGAGGAGGAGGAGAAGAATTTTGTTCATGTACACGCGACGAATGCCAACGAGGAAAGGCCCATGGTGAGCTCCCACAATCCCAATGCTTCTCAAATAGTGGGTCCCCAAGGGGGATGTGGTGTGATGCCGATGGGGGGCGAGGTGCGTATGACCCTGGGGAACATGCTTTTTGCCATACTGTATTAAGTGTAATTGTGCATCCTCTACAGTAGATGGCAGTGGCACTCTCACTGTGCCCCCTATGGTGTAGGGAGAAAGCACTGAGAAAACAATATTAAATGCAGTAAACACTATTTATAGTCCCGCGTGGGGTGCTGGGGGCGTGAAATGTTTTTTGGGTTTTTTTCCTTCCTATAGGGGGCATCATAGAAAATAATTGAGAAGCACTGCACAAGGTGTTCTTGGAGCGCGGAGGAACACACGCGGAAGAATACGAGGCGAATCGGCCCAGAAAAGCCATTTCCCCAGCAGAGTTCGTAAATCAAATTTTGCTCATTGGATGGGGCAAATTTTTCGAGGGATCAAAGCTCTTATCATGGAAAATTCATTTGAAAAGACACTCATAAATCAAGGTACCACTGTCAGGAAGCTAGAACCAAATAAGAAAGTGGCTAACTAGGTTACTATAAACAAAGCGGGACAGTAGCATAAGCTGTTAGCTCGCCATTAATCAGACAGAAGGTGTGGTCAACGTAATTCTGCACATGTTGACACCTCATTTAAATTTGTGTCGCTACTTAACTTCAGCTGTTACAGATCGCCAGTGAGGCATCAGTCAATTTATTATTTAATCACGTCACCTTTTTAAGGATTTCATAGTTAGTTTCATAGCTCAGTTAACACCTGTTTAATTTCCTGAAGGTCTGTGAGAACGAGCTGCAAAGAAAGAAGAATGAGGCCGATCTGCTCCGGGAGAAAGCAGGAAAACTTGAGACGGAGGTCAAAACACTGAAACAAGACCTTCTGGAGGCTAAAGAGGAACATCTGGAACTCCTGAGCCTGAGGGCCCAACTGGAGGAGCAACAAAAGTTGCTTCAGATCTGCGAATCTAAGCTGGCCGACCAGAAAACTTCAAGAGAAGTCGATGTGCTTCAGAAGGAAATGGAGAGACTACGTGAACAGCTAGAGGATGAGAAACAGAAGAAAGAGAAGATCCTGAGCAGCTTCCATCGCGAGAAGCAAACCTGGAACAAAGAGAAGGACAAGGTGATACGCTACCAAAAACAGCTGCAGTTTAACTACCTGCATGTGCACAGAAAGAATCAGGAACTGGAGAAGAAACTGAAGGAAAGAAACAGCAACGCTGAGAAAAGGAATGAAAAGGAGCAGGACAGGATGCAGGAGGACTCGGACGCCCGAAAGACAGATGCACGCTATAATGAAATGACAGCCACTGAGATATAATGTGGTGTGCTGTCTTAATGCCATCTCTTAGATAAAACAACAACAACAACAAAAAAAACCCAAAGAACCCTTTACTAAACAAAATGTGCACTTCTCAAAGTCGCTGAACCAACTATACACCTCCCAGAATGCAATGCTACATTCCTGACAATGTCAAAATGGTAGATGAGCTGTAAACACCGTCAGGATTAAATATTACAAATCTGTAACTCTCATATAATCCACTCTGGAAGATATTAGCTCACCGTAGCCTGTTAGCTAGTACGTATAAACTAGCTAATTAGCATGTAATATTAGCGAACAAAATGCTGCTTAGTCAGAAATATCATCAAAGTCATTTCTGCTATGTTCTTCTTATTGCGAAGGACCAGTCCTGCTTAGGGCAATGGTGGTCTAGTGGTATAGGGCGCTGGATCGCTGATCCAAAGGTTTGGGGTTCGAGTCCCACTCTCCACAGGGTTTTCACTGTCCCCTCCAGTGCAGCAAACTGGGTTAAAGGCCGGGTCAAAGGCCGGGTCAAAGGCCGGGTCAAAGGCCGGCCATGTCTCTCACTGTCTATGGTGTGAGGCATGTAAAAGAACCATTGCTGACTTTCGACAAGAGTAGGCCGCAAAGCCGTCAGCGTGTTTCCGCCCTGCGATGGCCTGGCGAGCTGTTCAGGGTGTACTCTGCCCTCGCCCGAAGTTGGCTGGGATGGGCACCAGCCTCCCCGCGACCCAAATTAGGATTAAGTGGGTACAGAAAATGAGCTGAGCAGTCCTGCTTAAAAAATGCCACTGATTGAAACATAACAGGACTCTGCATGTAGCAGATACAGCGCCCTCAACTGGTTCAACACCGGTACTGCAACAGATAGTTAAAAATTAGTCTCAATTTTACGATTTTTAATTAAAATAATGAAAAAAAAATACAGGAATTTATATTCTAGTAAGCCGTTCACTGCAGCTACAGATTGTACTGAAAAACACAAGAACTGTAATTATGACATCACACCACACAACAGCCAATCAGGCTCCAGTATGCAAATTTCAACCGTATAGTGGCAGCAACAGTGGAGGATTTCAGTCTGCATAAAAAGGTTTAGTAGTGTTTGATGTTCAGACTTTAATATGAGGTTTCAGGATGAAATAAAAATTGACCTGTTTTTTTTTTTTTTTTTTTTTTCTTCTTCCAAGCACAACAGGACATGGACACCAAAAAAACCCAAGTACTTCCCACTCAGCTGTCTCACTAGACACTGAATAATGTACAGGATGTATTGTATATTACTTATTTATTCTCATAATATAATAAATAATACTTTTTCATAATACATGGAGTCTTTTATGGAGAATAAATCAACGCAGAATGACTTTACGCGGAAGTGAGAGGTATCTGACTGGACTTGTGTTGATTTTCCAGTTTTCCCATCAGGACTATTGTTGAACTCATCTTCATTATTTCATGTTCACACTTGTCCCAGAAGTTCAGGGTTGTTTACGAAAAATGACACACAGTACACCTTTATGGATTCCTTGTGGTCTGAGGAGTCCTCAGGTTTTATACTATCTTAAAGGTAGGTAAAGTCCGTTGGGCTTTTTACACCCGAGCCTAGTGGCTCATCAGGACAGTACTTATGCCCCGGTTTCCGTAGCATGAAATGACTAGGAGTACAACTCCTCCTGGATGGGACGCTAGTCCATCGCAGGTTACCTTCCCAGTAGATTTTACTGGTACCCATTTATACTGCAAGGTGAAGAGGCACACTTGTGGTTGAGACCTTGCCCAGGGGTCTTAGCACAGTGGGGGTCTAACTGGGATTTGAACACACAACCTCCTGATCACAAGTGCAGCACCCTAACCACTACACCACCAGCCCCAACATACTATCCTGAAGTCCTGCTTTAATCAGTGAATTTAGAATCAGTGATGCGTCATTTACAAGTGAGTCGACCCTTTGGTTTGTTTCTTTTCAGTGATCGTCCAGTGTCTACTCTTTATTTTGTTCTTTTGCTTGTTACTCATTTATTCCGTTTTTTTTTGTTTGTTTGTTTGTTTGTTTCAATTTCATTTAACTTCTTAAATGTTCAAAGAAAACCAACATTCACCGCCTGAGCTACTGAATCCTATACATTTATGAATCATGAATCGTGTGTTCGAGTCTCAGCAGTGTACATGTATTTGTGTTTATCACAGCAGCTGAAATGTTTTCAGGATAAATCAATCAATAAATAAATAAATAGTGCCGCTCGTTGGTTGGTTTAGAAAAAGGGGGCGTTGAATGAGTTAATGGGGTAGAATTATACTACTACTAATAATAATAATAATAACAACAATAATAATAATAATAATAATAATTTAATAGTAATAATAATAATAATAATAATATCAATAATTAATAGTAATAATAATAATAATAATAATAATTAATAGTCAAAGACTCTTGGCTAGCCGAGCCAGATGAATGACTAAAGTAAATCAGTTCATTAGTTATATTTACTGTATTTAATAAACACAAAGAGCGCATCAGAAGCCTGGGAGATGTACTGAAGAATGTGGTGCTCGAACTCCCTCTAGTGGCCAATAGCGTGGGACTACACAATTTTCCTCAGTACTGTACTGTAATCTTTGTACTCGTCACATCATCTCACAGCTGATTTATCACCTCCGTCACACTACACCCAGCTGAGGTCGCAGCTGGAGATATTGAGGTGCGTGTTCATTTCAGTCTTACCTTCCAGCTTCTCTTCAGAATACTCTACTGATTCCAGAGGAAACTGACTACTTGGAAGTTCTGTAATCACTCAGGCTAAAGTGGATGTCCGAAGGACCTGAAGAAGGATGAGGGAGGTTGGAGGGGATTCAGGAGATGGAAATGAATGAAAAACATGGAGGAGAATAAGAGAGGTTGGAGGGGATTCAGGAGATGGAGGAGATTAATGAAGGACATTGATGAGGGAGGTTGGAGGGGATTCAGGTGGATAATAAGGGAGGTTGATGGGGACTCGGGAGATGGAGGAGATTGATGAAGGACATTGAGGAGGATGAGGAAGGTTGGAGGGGATTCAGGATATGAAGGAAATTGATGAAGGACGTTGAGGAGGAGGAGGAGGAGGAGGGAGATTGGAGGAGATGCAAAGATAGAAGGGATTGATGCAGGTTGGAGGGGATTCAGAAAATGGAGGAGATTGATGGAGGTTGAAGAGGATTCAGGAGATGGAGTAGATCAATGAAGGACATGGAGGAGGATGAGGGAGGTTGGAGGGGATTCAGAAGGAGGATGAGGGAGGTTGAAGGGGATTCAGGAGAGGTCGGAAATTGATGAAGGATATGAAGATTAATAAAGGACATGGAAGAGGATGAGGGAGGTTAGAGGGGATTCAGGAGATGGAAGAGATTGATGATGAACATGGAGAAGGATTAGTGAGGTTTTAGGGGATTCAGGAGATGGAGGACATTGATGAAGGATGTTGAGGACGATAAGGGAGATTGGAGGGGATTCAGAAGATGGAGGAGATTGATGGAGGTTGGAGTGATTTCAGGAGATGGAGGAGATTGATGGAGGTTGGAGTGATTTCAGGAGATGGAGGAGATTGATGGAGGTTGGAGGGGATTCAGGAGATGGAGGAAATTGATGAAGGATGTTGAGGACGATAAGGGAGATTGGAGGGGATTCAGAAGATGGAGGAGATTGATGGAGGTTGGAGTGATTTCAGGAGATGGAGGAGATTGATGGAGGTTGGAGTGATTTCAGGAGATGGAGATTGGTGGAGGTTGGAGGAGATTCAGGAGATGGAGATTAATGAAGGACATTGATGATAAGGTAGGCTGGAGGGGATTCAGGTGGATAATGGGGTAGACTGAAGGGGAATCAGATGGAGGATGAGGTAGGCTGAAGGGGATTTAGGAGATGGAGATTAATGAAGGAGATTCAGGAGATGTAGGAAAGTGATGAAGGATATGGAGATTAATGAAGGACATGGAGGAGGATGAGGGATGTTGGAGGGGATTCATGTGATGGAGGAAACTGATGAAGGACATTGAGGATGATGAGGGGGTTGGAGGGGATTCAGGAGATGGAGGAAATTGATGGAGGTTGGAGGGGATTCAGGAGATGGAGATTAATGAAGAACATTGATGATAAGGTAGGTTGGAGGGGATTCAGGTGGATAATGAGGTAGGTTGAAGGGGAATCAGATGGAGGATGAGGTCGGCTGAAGGGGATTTAGGAGATGGAGATTAATGAAGGACATGGAGGAGGATGAGGGATGTTGGAGGGGATTCATGAGATGAAGGAAACTGATGAAGGACATTGAGGATGAGGGGGTTGAAGGGGATTCAGATGGAGGATGAGGGAGGTTGAAGGGGATTCAGAAGATGTAGGAAATTGATGAAGGACATGGAGATTAATGAAGGACATGGAGGAGGATGATGAGGGATGTTGGAGGGGATTCATGAGATGGAGGAAATTGATGAAGGACATTGAGGAGGATGAGGGGATTCAGAGATAGAGGAGATTGATGGAGGTTGCAGGGGATTCAGGCGATGGAGGAGATTAAAGAAGGACATTGATGATGAGGGAGTTTGGAGGGGATTCAGGTGGATAATGAAGGGAGGTTAAAGATGCAGAGGATAGGGAGAGATGGAGGCAGATCATTTGCTGTGGCGACCCCTGAAGGGAACAGCCGAAAGGAAAAGAAGAATGAGGGAGGTTGAAGGGGATTCAGGTGGAGGATGGGGGACGTTGAAGGGGATTCATAAGATGGAGGAAATTGATGAAGGACATTGAGGAGGATGAGGAAGGTTAAAGGGGACTCAGAAGATGAAGGAGATTGATGAAGGATGTTGAGGATGAGGGAAACTGGAAGGGATTCAGGAACTGGAGGAGACTGATGAAGGACGTTGAGGATGAGGGAAGTTGGAGGGGATTCATGAGATGGAGGAAATTGAGGGAGGTTAAGGAGGATGAGGGAGGTTAAAAGGGATTCAGAGATAGATGGAGGTTGGAGGGGATTAAGAAGATGGAGGAGATTGACGGAGGTTGGAGGGGATGCAGAAGATGGAGGAGATTGATGAAGGATGTTGAGGATGAGGGAAACTGGAGGAGATTCAGGAGTTGGAGAAGATTGATGAAGGACGTTGAGGATGAGGGAAGTTGGAGGGGATTCATGAGATGGAGGAAATTAAGGGAGTTTAAGGAGGATGAGGGAGGTTAAAAGGGATTCAGAGATAGATGGGGGTTGGAGGGGATTAAGAAGATGGAGGAGATTGACGGAGGTTGGAGGGGATTCAGAAGATGGAGGAGATTGATGAAGGACGTTGAGGATGAGGGAAGTTGGAGGGGATTCATGAGATGGAGGAAATTGAGGGAGGTTAAGGAGGATGAGGGAGGTTAGAAGGGATTCAGAGATAGATGGACGTTGGAGGGGATTAAGAAGATGGAGGAGATTGACGGAGGTTGGAGGGGATTCAGAAGATGGAGATTGATGGAGGTTGGAGAGGATTCAGAAGATGGAGGAGATTGATGGAGGTTGGAGAGGATTCAGAAGATGGAGGAGATTGATGGAGTAGATTAATGAAGGACATTGATGAGGGAGGTTAGAGGGGATTCAGGTGGATAACGAGGGAGGTTGAAGAGGACTCGGGAGATGGAGGAGATTGATGAAGGACATTGAGGAGGATGAGGGAGATTGGAGGGGATTCAGAGATAAAGGAGATTGAAGCAGGTTGGAGGGGATTCAGAAGATGGAGGAGATTGATGGAGGTTGGAGGGGATTCAGGAGATGGAGATTAATGAAGGACATTGATGATGAGGGAGGTTGGAGGGGATTCAGGTGGATAATGAGGAAGGTTGAAGGGGATTCAGATGGAGGATGAAGAAGGTTCAAGGGGATTCAGATGGGGATGAGGGAGGTTGGAGTGGATTTAGGAGATGGAGGATATTGATGGAGGTTGGAGGGGATTCAGAAGATGGAAGAGATTGATGGAGATTAATGAAGGACATGGAGGAGGATGAGGGAGGTTGAAGGGGATTCAGAAGGAGGATGAGGGAGGTTGAAGGGGATTCAGATGTAGGAAATTAATGAAGGACGTTGAGGGGGATGAGGGATGTTGGAGGGATTCAGGAGATGGTGGAAATTAATGAAGAACGTTGAGGAGGATGAGGGAGATTGGAGGGGAATCAGAGATAAAGGAGATTGATGAAGGTTGGAGGGGATTCAGAAGATGGAGATTAATGAAGGACATGGAGGAGGATGAGGGAGGTTGAAGGGGATTTAGGAGATGGAGGAGCTTGATGAAGGACGCTGAGGATGAAGGAGGTTGGAGGGGATTCAGGTGAATAATGAGGGAGGTTGAAGGGGATACAGGAGATGGAGGAGATTGATGAAGGACATTGAGGATTAGGGAGGTTAGAGGGGATTCAGAAAATGGAGATTAATGAAGGACACGGAGAAGAATGAGAGAGGGTGGAGGGGATTCAGGAAATGGAGGAAATTGATGAAGGACGTGGAGGAGCACGATGAGAAAGGTTGGAGGGGATTCAGATGGAGGATGAGTGAGGTTGAAGGGGATTCAGGAGATGGAGGAGATTGATGAAGGATGTTGAGGATTAAGGAGGTTGGAGGATTCAGAAGATTGATGAAGAACATGGAGGAGGATGAGGGAAGTTGGAAGGGTTTCAGATGGAGGATGAGGGAGGTTGACGTAGATTCAGGAGATGGAGGATATTGATGAAGGACATTGAGGAGGATGAGGGAGGTCAGAAGGGATTCAGAAGATGGAGATTGATAAAGGATGTTGAGGATGAGAGCGGTTGAAGGGGATTCAGGAGATGGAGGGAGATTGATGAAGGAGATGGAGGAGGATGAGGGAGGTTGGTGGGGATTCAGGAGATGGAGTAGATTAATGAAGAACATAAGAGGAGGAATGAGGGAAGTTGGAGGGGTTTCAGATGGAGGATGAGGGAGATTGAAGGAGATTCAGGAGATGGAGGAGATTGATGAAGAACATTGAGGAGAATTAGGGAGGTTAGAGTGGATTCAGAAAATGGAGATTAATGAACAAGACAGAGGATGAAGGAGGTTGGAGTGGATTCAAGAGATGGAACAGACTGATGAAGGACGTTGAGGGGGTTGAAGGAGGTTGGAGGGGATTCAGGAGGTGAATGAAGGAGATGAAGAAGGTATATGATGAAAATGGAGGGAAAGGATGGAGGAGATGAAGATGGATGGAGAAGGTACAGTAAAGGTTCCTTTATTTAATTATTTAAACTAGTTTAAAGTATTAATATTTGTGTAACAGATTTCAGTCTTCACACACAAATTTAATCAGATATTCTCCCAATTAGTAATTAATAATTAATTAACATTTAATCTTGATTTAAATCTTTGTTCATATTTAAATATATAAATAAAACTAATAGATCTGATATACATTTATACTATACAGTCAGAAAGAAAACACTTTTCATAATTTTTGTTCATTTTAAACAATAAACTGAATAAATACGATCAGTGGCGTTTATCCTTGTTAAACATTTCATTTGTGATGGATTCTGGTGAATCTGGCAACCCTGATTCTGCTGTAGATCAAATCAGTTTTAAGGTTTTAATATAAAAGGTTGAAAATGTTTATTTTTCTGAAGAGGACATCTGAGAATATTACTAATTCCTCATAAATATATATTTATAATTACTATAACTTATAAAAAATTCTGTGTGAGAGTGGACGAGTTCTGTGGGCTCTTTGGGTTCCTCTGTTCGCTCTTCTGCTCGTTTAGCTGTTTCATCTGAGCTTTGTGCACCAGCTCATGGATCCTGAACTTGACCTCTGACCTCTGAGCTTCAGGTAACCTTTTCATGATGATCGACATGGATTTGAGGAAGGGCTCAATGTCATCCTGGTCATCCGCAGTGGGTGTGGCCAGTTCTATGACAGTGCCTCCACTATCGTTCTTGGTGGAGCTGCAGCAGGTGGAACAAGTTCTCCTACACGCCTCACTCCTGTCTCCAGCTCCGTCCTGGTCATTCTCACTGTCCTGTTCCATGTGCCTCTGCAGCACCGTGCACACGTCGTCCTGTGCTCTCATGCGGCTTTGCGTCGAGTTCAAGCTCCGGAGACAGGAGGTGACGTACAGGGAGAACCCGTCCCAGCGCTCGTCCTTCTTCCCCTCCTCCATGGTGCTGCACACCATCCTCCTCAAACTTGCCGAATCCAACTCTTCATCCTCGTCCTCATCGCACAGTCGGTTAGAGGCGCTTCTGGGGAACGCCTGCAAGCTCAATTTATCAGGGCAGGGCTTCTTGACACTGCAGGAACGCACAGAGTCCAAGTCATCGTCTTGGAACGCACGTTTGCAGAGCTGCTTGGAAAGATTACAAGCATCCAAGTTCATATCCAGCTTGTTTAGGCTGTCCGCCTCGATCTCCACATCCACCTGGGCGGGATTCGAATCCTCACAGTCGTTCTCAACCACCGTCACCTAGGTAACAAACAAACAGCGTAACAATTAACAACAAAAGATCAGTTCAATCACAAACTCTTAGGTGTGTTTTCCTTCCTGTTAGATTTAGACCCTTGGTGGGAGGAGCTTATGGAAACAATACAGCCGATTGCTTTGATTGTTCCTCACGCTTTGAAGATTCCTGTAGTGTTCAACATTGCTAATTGATACGATATCCAATTTTAAGTTGGCACTGCTGTGGGAGGAGCCTTGGAGCTCATATCTGAATGATCAGACTTCAAAATGTTCTTGTGGAACTACGTGGTATTTAGCGGCATCTGGTGGTGACTGGCCTCTCCCCTTCAAAGCATGTATGGTTCTGGGCTAGGGTAGAAACACGGCAGTGTGTGATGGCAGTTGGCTGGAGAAAGATTCTACTCTGAATTAAACACACTTAATAATAAATTAATAAGAATATTTTTTACATTCACGGCATTTAGCTGACGTCCTTTTTCAGAGCAACTCACATTTATATTTGTACAACTGAGCGGTTCACATTTAAGGGACCTGCTCTACTTGCAGATATGGGGAACAGGATGAGTTAATTTCCCATATTTTTCACACTCTAAATCTTTAAAGAACTTCTGTGTAACTCTGCTCGGTGATAAATACTGTGCAAGTATAAACACACTGGTATCTGAGGTATCCGAGTGGCGTCACATCGTCACCTCATAGTCGAGGTCAGTGCAGTAGTTGCTCCTACGCTTGATGTGAGGATCGAGGAATTTAAGGCGCTGCATGATCCACTGCTGTCTCGGGGTGAAGCGTCCGTCTGACATGTACACCATCTTTGTGTATCTGCTGTACTGGGTCCGGAGAGAGTCCCATTTCTTCCGCAGCTCTTTCTCTGGGGGGGCAGAATAAATCATCACCGAATTAACATAAGGAATCTCAAATAACTTCAACTCACTCTTTACAGGTGCAGTGAGCAGGAACAAGTCTCAAAACACACAACACACCAAACCGGGAGAGCCAGAGACTGGAGAACAGATCACCTGCTCGCTTCACAGTCTCTGAATATCCCGTCCTGGGGTTCTCGGCTGACAGGAGAAGACCCGATGGAGTCTTGGTGGTGTGCTGTTGGAGCTTGAGCTGCTTTTCTGCACACCTGATTACAGAACTGCATGAACAAGTACATGTACAACTGTTCCTAATAAAGTGGGCAATCAGGCTACGAGATTGATACAGAAGCCAAGCTGTTATTTATGAGTGTGACTGTTTTAAATGAGTGACCATTGTTATGTGTTATGTGTTATCAGAAGTGTGTTTCCAGAAGTGTGTCCGCGCATGCAGGTACAGTAGGCCCTTCACTATTCGCGGTTGGGGGTTCGAGTCCCACTCTCCACAAGGTTGTCACTGCCCCCCCCCCCCAGTGCAGCTAACTGGGTTATCAAAGGTTATCAAAGGGTTATCATGTCTGTCACTGTCTATGGTGAGAGGTTCATGTAAAACAGGGGTCACCAACCTTTTTGAAACTGAGAGCTACTTCTTGGCTACCAATTAATGTGAAGGGCTACCAGGTCAATACACACCTCTGAAATTACAAATTTGGCTCAAATGACCTTTAATTGTGTTACTAATAATAATTAATGATATTCATCTATGTGAAGATTTTGATTTGATTTAAAAATACAGTATATTCAGAACAATTAGATGCAGTTCAATGGAGAGTGGCACTATGGCGCTGTGGGCCTGTCCTAACAGGTCCGCGGGCAACTTATATTGTCCTTGCGGGCTACCTGGTGCCCACGGGCACCACGTTGGTGATCCCTGATGTAAAAGAACCATTGCTGATTTTCGTAAAGAGTAGGCTGCAAAGTCGGCAGGTGTGTGCGCGCGCGCGCAGGTGTGTGTGCGTGCAGGGGTGTGTGTGCGTGCAGGTGCGCGTGCAGGTGCGCGTGCAGATGTGTGTCTGCATGCAGGTGTGTGTGCAGATGTGTGTCTGCATGCAGGTGTGTGTGCAGGTGTGTGTGTGTGTGCATGCATGCAGGTGTGCATGCATGCAGGTGTGTGTGCATGCAGGTATGTGTGTGCAAGTGTGTGCAAGTGTGTGCGTGCATGCAGGTATGTGTGTGCAGGTATGTGTGTGCAGGTGTGTGCGTGTGTGCATGCAGGTGTGTGTGCATGCAGGTGTGTGTGCATGCAGGTGTGTGTGCATGCAGGTACGTGTGCATGCAGGTACGTGTGTGTGCGTGTGTGCATGGAGGTGTGTGTGTGTGTGCGTGTGTGCATGCAGGTGTGTGTGCATGCAGGTATGTTTGTGCATGTGTGTGTGCGTGCATGCAGGTGTGTGTGTGAAGCAAGGTGCTCACCGCTGATCTGGAAGTGTTTGGCCAGCTCCAGCCAAGCGTTCATCTTCGCGATTCTGTTACTGAAATTTGTCTCCGTGTTGTCGAATAATTCCGGTTTTCCCTCCATCATGGCTACAAATTCCTCCTCTTTATCATTCGTCCACGGAGCCGCCATTTTATACCATTTTATAAACGTACACACTTTCTCTTACACGCTCACTCAAAACACATTGAGGAGAACTGTTACCGCAAAAAGTACCATACAAACCCCTGACCCGGAAAATAATCCCTATTTGCAGGTTAGCTTCCGGTTCGTACGGTTAAATCCAAACACACTTTAAATCCCGAATAAAAGTGCACTATATAGGGAATAAACATGGCGCACGTGAACCCTAATTAGTCCACTAGTTTATAGAATACACTTACATTTAGGATTTAACCCGACAAATGTTAAGTTTCCGTCCTGAGTGAAACTCATCAGAGTTTTCTTTCAGTGTTTGTTTGTTTGTTGAGATACTTGATCTTGATAGGTTAGGTGATACTGTAATAAAGCAAAACAAATCAAGCGATGATGCCATTGTACATATTCTACAGAAAGTAATGGAATATCAATTCCCAGATAGGATTCAAGTACAGATGCATAAATAAAAATTAATGTTTATTTCGAAGATGTAAAAGTGGTCAGTAAGATAAGATAAGATACAGCTTTATTAATCTCACAATGGAGAAATTCACTGTTACAGGCTCTCGAGGTACTATCAGTAGGGGGTGCAAAAATAGATACAAGTACAAACAAACACACATACATATATATTATATAAGTAAATAAATAAGTAGATACATAAATAGTATAAATTACTAAACAATAAAAGAAAAGAATGGAGCAACTTTATAGACTGGCCTATATTAAAGTGTAATGTATCTGAGTGCAGAGTAGATGGGTTGATATGGTTCACAGTGGGGTAGATGTGGTTGATTAAAGTGCACAGGGTTTTTATTGCACATAACCTACAAAGTGGCGTTGTACAGTCTGACAGCGGTGGGAATGAACGACCTGCGGTAGCGCTCCTTCCTGCACTGAGGATGCCTCAGTCGTCCACTGAAGGAGCTGCTCAGCTCCTCTACAGTCTGGTGCAGTGGATGAGAGCTGTTGAACAGGATGGATGTGAGCTTTGCTACCATCCTCCTCTCACTCACCTCCTCCACAGAGTCCAGTGGGCAACCGAGGACAGAGCTGGCACTCCTGACCAGCTTGTTCAGTCTCTTCCTGTCCCGCTCTGTGCTGCCCGGGGCCCAGCAGATGGCAGCGTAGAGGATTGCAGAGGCTACCACAGAGTCATAAAAAGTCCTGAGCAGAGGTCTGCATACGCCGAAGGACCTGAGTCTCCTCAGAAGGTGGAGGCGACTCTGGCCCTTCTTGTACAGGGCATTGGTGTTGTGGGACCAGTCCAGTTTATTGTTAAGGTGAACACCCAGGTACTTGAAACTTGTCCCTGGATGTTCACTAGTAAGTGTGTGTGTGTGTGTGTGTGTGTGTGTGTGTGTGTGTACGAGTGCTTCTCCTGAAGTCGACCACCATCTCCTTCGTCTTCCTAGTGTTCAAGCACAGGTGGTTGCGCTCACACCAGTCCACGAAGTCAACGATGACCGACCGGTACTCCAGCTCGTTCCCCTCTGACACACGGCCCACGATGGCGGAGTCGTCCGAGAACTTCTGGAGGTGGCAGCTGTTTGTGTTATATATGAAGTCCGAGGTATAGATGTTGAAAAGGAAGGATGAGAGGACGGTGCCCTGCGGTGCCCCCATGCTGCAGACTACCACCTTTGACTTACAGCCGCGCAGCCGCACGTACTGTGGACGGTTAGTAAGGTAGTCAATAATCCATATTAATGATGTTTATAAACACAGAAAAGTGTGAAGCCAGTTCCATTTTTAACTGCCATATTCACATGCAGCCATGAGGGGGGGGGCACCAACCAGTGTCTCTCCCCCTTATGCCAGTCCCAAGCCCGGATTAATGCAAAGGGTTTTGACAGGAAGGGCATCCGGCATAAAACTTCTGCCACATTTCTCATGCAAATGATCAAAACAAAATTCATACCGGATCGGTCGAGGCCCGGGTTAACAACGACCGCCATCAGTGCTGTCAACCAACAGGGTGCTGATGGAAATTGGACGACTGGTAGGCAGAGAGAGAAATGCATGAGCCTAGGACTGAGAGTAGGGACATTGAATGTTGGAACTATGCAAGGAAAAGATAGAGAGCTGGCTGACATGATGCAGAGGAGGAAGGGAGACATACTGTGTGTTCAGGAGACCAGGTGGAAAGGTAGCAAGGTGAGAAGCTTAGGAGCAGGGTTTAAGCTGTTTTATCACGGTGTGGATGGGAAGAGAAATGGAGTAGGAGTCATCTTGAAGGAGGAGTTTGTCAGGAATGTTCTAGAAGTGAAAAGAGTGTCAGACAGAGTGATGAGTCTCAAGTTAGAAATTGAAGGTGTGATGTTCAATGTTGTTAAGTGCTTTTGCCCCACAGGCAGGATGTGAGCTAGAAGAGAAGGAGATTCTGGAGTGAGTTAGATGAAGTGATGCAGAGTACCCCCAGAGGTGAAAGAGTGGTCATTGGGGCAGACTTCAATGGACATGTTGGTGAAGGAAACCGAGGGGACGAGGAAGTGATGGGCAGGTTTGGTATCCAGGACAGGAACACAGAAGGACAAATGTTGATAGATTTTGCAAAAAGGATGGAAATGGCTGTGGTGAATACTTTCTTCAAGAAGAGACAGGAGCATATGGTGACTTATGAAAGCAGAGGTAAGAGCACACAGGTCGACTACATCTTGTGTAGGCGATGTAATTTTAAGGAAATCAGTGACTGCAAAGTAGTAGTGGGTGAGAGTGTTGCCAAACAGCATAGGATGGTGGTGTGCAGGATGACGCTGATGGTGAGAAAGGTGAAAAAGGCAAAGGCAGAGCAGAAGACAAAGTGGTGGAAGCTGAAAAAGGAGGAGTGTCGTGTTGTCTTCAAGGAGGAGTTGAAACAGGCTTTGGGTAGTCAGGAAGTGCTTCCAGATGACTGGACAACTACAGCCAATGTGATCAGGGAGAACGGTAGGAGAGTACTTGGTGTGTCCTCTGGAAGGAAAGTACATAAGGAAACTTGGTGGTTGAATGAGGAAGTGCAGGAGTGTGTACAAAAGAAGAGGTTAGCTAAGAAGAAGTGGGACACAGAGAGGACTGTGGTCTTAGAGAGTGAGAGGATACCAGAGAAATGGAGGAGAAGTGTGCTGGTGCCCATTTTTAAGAACAAGAGTGTACAGAGTTGTGGCTACTACAGAGGGATAAAGTTGATGAGCCATACAATTAAGTTATGGGAAAGAAGAGTGGAAGCTAGACTAAGGGCAGAGGTCAGCATTTGTGAACAACAGTTTGGTTTCATGCCAAGAAAGAGCACCACAGATGCAGTGTTTGCTTTGAGGATGTTCATAGAGATGTACAGAGAAGGTCAGAAGGAGCTGCATCGTGCCTTTGTGGATCTGGAGAAAGCATATGACAGGGTGCCGAGAGAAGAACTGTGGTATTGTATGAGGAAGTCTGGAGTGGCAGAGAAGTATGTTAGAGTGGTGCAGGACATGTATGAGAGATGTAAGACAGTGGTGAGGTGTGCTGTCGGTGTAACAGAAGAGTTCAAGGTGGAGGTGGGACTGCATCAAGGGTCAGCTCTCAGCCCCTTATTGTTTGCTCTGGTGATGGACAGTCTGACAGACAAGGTTATACAAGAATCTCCATGGACTATGTTGTTTGCAGATGACATTGTGATCTGTAGTGAGAGCAGAGAACAAGTGGAGGAAAATCTAGAGAGGTGGAGGTATGCCCTGGAAAGGAGGGGAATGAAGGTTAGTCTCAGTAAGACAGAATACATGTGTGTGAACGACAAGGACCGAAGAGGAACGGTGAGGTTACAGGGGGCAGAGAAAAAGAAGGTGGAGGATTTTAAGTACTTAGGCTCAACAATCCAGAGCAATGGAGAGTGTGAAAAAGAGGTGAAGAAGCACGTGCAGGCAGGTTGGAATGTTCAGTTCAGTTCAGTTCATTTTCTGTAACCGCTTCATCCTAATTAGGGTCGCGGGGAGGCTGGTGCCCATCCCAGCCAACTCAGGGCGAGGGCAGAGTACACCCCGGACAGCTCGCCAGGCCATCGCAGGGCGGAAACACGCCGACAGCTTTGCAGCCTACTCTTGTCGACAGTTAGCAATGGTTCTTTTACATGCCTCACACCATAGACAGTGAGAGACATGGCCCGCCTTTGATAACCCAGTTAGCTGCACTGGGGGGGGACAATGACAACCTTGTGGATAGTGGGACTCGAACCCCCAACCTTTGGATCAGCGATCCAGCGCCCTATACCACTAGACCACCACTGCCCCCCAGGTTGGAATGGATGGAGAAAAGTGTCCGGTGTGATGTGTGATAGGAGAGTATCGGCAAGAATGAAGGGAAAAGTGTACAATACAGTGATGAGGCCAGCGATGTTGTATGGTTTAGAGACAGTGGCCCTGGGGAAAAGACAGGAGGCAGATTTGGAGGTAGCAGAGATGAAAATGTTGAGGTTCTCTTTGGGAGTAACGAGGATGGATAGGATGAGGAATGAGTACATCAGAAGGACAGCACATGTTAGATGTTTTGGAGACAAGGTCAGAAAGGCTAGAATGAGATTGTTTGGACATGTACAGAAGAGGGATAGTGAGTATATTATTAGTAGGTTTCTGAGGTTGGAACTACCAGGCAGAAGGCCCATAGGAAGACCAAAGAGAAGATTTATGGAAGTGGTGACGGCGGACATGAAGGTCGTTGGAGTAAGAGTAGAAGATGCAGAGGATAGGGTGAGATGGAGGCAGATTATTTGCTGTGGCGACCCTGAAGGGAACAGCCGAAAGGAAAAGAAGAAGAAGAAGAAGAAGATTCACAATGGAAATCAATTAATTTAGATTTACTGCATTTAGGGGATGCTCTTATCCAGGGCGACTTACTGAAGTTTTAAAGTCTCTCTAAGCGAATATATTCTTATCCTGGTTTTTTTGAACACAGATTAAGTATACAGTACCGTCAGTCAAACTGAGATGGTAGGGTGTGTGTGTGTGTGTGTGTGTGTGTGTGTGTGTGTGTGTGTGTGTGTGTGTGTGTGTGTGTGTGTGTGTGTGTGTGTGTGTACAGCAGAGTGCTTAATCTAAGTACTGTACTGCTGAAAAAGGTAAGTTTTCAGTCATCGCTTGAATATATCCAGTGACTCAGCTGTTCGGATGTCCAGAGGAAGTTTATTTCACCACCTTGGAGCCAGAACAGAGAAGAATTTCGATGTATTTTTCTCTTGTCCCTTGGTAGAGGACGGGATCAGTCTTGCAGTGTTAGAGGATCTGAGAGAATGTGGTGCAGTGCAAGGTGTGATAAATGCTTTGAGGTAGGAAGGTGCAGGTCTATTTTTAGCTCGGTAGGGTTTTAAATCGAATGCGAGCAGCTACAGGACGCCAGTGGAGAGATCGTCGGAGAGATGGAGAGATGTGGTGTGGAAAAATTTAAGAAGACTGAGAACAAGCAGTGCAGCTGCATTCTGGATCATTTGCAGGGGCTGAATAGCGCTCAAAGGTAGACCTGTCAAGAGTGAGTTGCAGTAATCTCGTATTGAGATGACAAGGGATTGAACAAGTATCTGAGTGGCTTTCTCGGAATAAAATGGGCAAATCCTTCGGATGTCAAAGAGAAGAAATCAACATGATTGAGAAAGATGAGTGATATGAGAAGAACAAGCACTTATGTATGGTTACTCCAAGACTTTGTGCAGTGCCTAAAGGAGCGATCACAGCATTGTCCAAGGAGATTGAAAGATCTTGATGTGGGGATGAGTCAGCAGGGATGAACAGCAATTCACTCTTGCTGGGATTAAGCATCAGCTGGTGAGCTGCCATCCACGAGGAGATACTTGCCAGATACTTACCATTTATCAAATGTACACATGAAAAATAGGCTAAATCCATTTTTTCTGATATTATGTTGTCAATATTTTAATTTTTATTTGAAGTTTTCTCTGATATTTTGTCCTGGCTGCAACACTCTTGACCAACTCTATACACTCTACAGCAGGGGTGCTCAATCCTGCTCCTGGAGATCTACCTTCCAGATGACTTTATCTCCAACCCTAATGTGGCCCATGTGACATGTAAGATCCAGTCAGGTCTTGATGAGATGATTGGATGGTTAGGTGGGCGTGATTAGGGTTGGAGTGAATGTCTTCTGGGAGGTAGATCTCCAGGAGCAGGATTGAGCACCCCTGCTCTACAGGATCCTGGAGGGGCAGTTGGAGTTCGCCCAAACTGTACACATGTATTTTGTGGATTGAAAGAAGGCTTTCGTCCATGTCCCTCAGGCTACTTTTATGGGGCGTGCTCCTGGAGTCCAGTGTACTGGACCTGTCAGCACGGGCCATTCTGCCTCTGTAGCACTGGAGACAGAGCTTGGTCCGCATTGGTAACAACAGGTCAAATTCGTTTCTGGTAAGGATTGAAGTCTACCAGAGCTGTTCTTTGTCACCGATTATGTTCATAATTCTTATGGACAGCATTTCTAGGTACAGCCGTGGCATTGAGGGGTTCTGGTTTGGTGGCCACAGGATCTCATCTCTGCTTTTTGAGTATGATGTTGGCTTTTTGTCTTCATCAACCTGGGACCTCCAGCTCTCGTTGGAGCGATTCACAGCTGAGTGTGAGCGGCCGGGATGAGAATCAGCATCTCAAAGTTCAAGGCCATGGTTCTTAGCTGGAAAAGGATGTAATTCACCCTACAGATCTAGAATAAGGTCCTGCATCAAAAGTGGAGGAGTTCCAGTATATTGGGGTCTTATTCACCAATGAGGGAAGGGTGCAGTGGGAGATCGACAGGCAGATCACTGCAGTCTCTGCTGTAAAGCAGAGCATCTACGGGTCCGTCTCAGTGAAGTGGGTGCTGAGCTGCAAAGCAAAACTCTCAATTTACCAGATGTACATTCCAACTCTCACATATGGTTACGAGATTTGGGTAGTGGTCAAAAGAACAACATCACAGAAACAAGCAGCTGAAGTGAGCTTCCTTCGCAAGGTGGTGAGGCTCTTCCTTAGAGATTGGGTAAGAAGCTCAGCCAGCTGAACTGCAATTCTTGTATGTTGAGAGGAACCAGTTGAGCTGGCTCGGGGACCTGGTGAGGATGCCTCCTGAACGCCTCCCTGATCTGGTGTTTCGTGCATGTCCAACCAGGAAAAGACCTCGGGGTTGACCTAGAACAGGCTAGAGGGACTATATCTCTCGGCTGGTCTGGGAACACCTTGGCATCACCCGAGAAGAGATGGATGAAGTGGATGGGGAGAGGGACATCTGGACCTCACTGTTGAGGCTGCTGTCCTTACGACCCGACTGTGCATTAAGTGGAAGATGATGATGATGGTTTCTCTGATGTTTTTTAAATATTATTTGGTTGTTTTTTTTAACAAAAAATTTCCATTTAAAGCAGACTCCTTGTTTTAACATTTTCTTGTAACATGGGAGAGAGAGAGAGAGAGAGAGAGAGAGAGACTCTTTATTATACTTAAGGTATTAGTACGGTATATTCAAAAAAATCAGTCCTAGGATTTGTATCTCAGGCCATCAACAAACTGTATAAAACATCAGTGTATTATTACAAATTGAATATATATATTAATATTAAAATCTCATTATATATATAAAATACAAAGGGGTCCCGCTTTCCATGCAGGCTGTTTGTTGGGAAACAACCAAGTCACATGGTGCCCGTCTTTACTTTTACCATTAAACAACTGAGATGACCCTTACGTCACACACACACACACACACACACACACACACACACACCCGACCCTTACGTCTCTCTCTCTCTCTCACACACACACACACACACACACACACACACACATACACACACACACACACACGACCCTTACGTCTCTCTCTCTCTCTCTCTCTCTCTCTCTCTCTCTCTCTCTCTCTCACACACACACACACACACACACACACACACACCTCCCTTTTCTTCATTATTCAGGAACATGGGAGCTGCATTTGGAAGATTATTAACGTGTGAAAAGGCCTCATTAATCACAGTGAATGAAAACAATGCAGTCATGTGTGTCTCTCTCTTTCAGATGCACACACACACACACACACACACACTATTCATTATATTAATAGGAATAAATACATTTTAATGGTGTACAGTGCTCAGTGTGATCACACCTGTGGTTATGATGCTGGATGGAGATGCATTTGGTTATTTAGATAATCATTTAGTTATTCGATGCTTTATGAATGTACTTTTATTTATAATTTATCTGCCAATTACATTATAATTTTTTCATTATTTAATTTCAGATAAACCTCAATTTCTTAGATTTTCAGTAAGAGCTACTGTAATTTTATTTTATTTTGCTTTTGTTTACTAAACACTTGCTACATCATTCTCAGTGAAATATTTTATGCTGTAAAATATTTATCTTTAAGCTTTATTAATCTCACAATGGAGAAATTCACTGTTACAGGCTCTTGAGGTACCATCAGTAGGGGGTGCAAAAATAGATACATATACAAACATACACACATACATATATATTATATAAGTAAATAAATAAATAGATACATAAATAGTATAAATTAATAAACAATAAAAGAAAGAAAAGAAGGGAACGACTTTGTAGACTGGCCTATATTAAAGTGTAATGTATCTGAGTGCAGAGTAGATGGGTTGATATGGTTGACAGTCAGTGGGGTAGATGTGGTTGATTAAAGTGCGCGGGGTTTTTATTGCACATAACCGGTATTTTCACAGACAGTTACAAAGTGGCGTTGTACAGTCTGACAGCGGTGGGAATGAACGACCTGCGGTAGCGCTCCTTCCTGCACTGAGGATGTCTCAGTCGTCCACTGAAGGAGCGACTCAGCTTCTCTACAGTCTGGTGCAGTGAGTGAGAGCTGTTGTCCATGATGGATGTGAGCTTTGCTACCATCCTCCTCTCACTCACCTCCTCCACAGAGTCCAGTGGGCAGCCGAGGACAGAGCTGGCCCTCCTGACCAGCTTGTTCAATCTTTTTCTGTCCCGCTCTGTGCTGCCCGGGGCCCAGCAGATGGCAGCGTAGAGGATTGCAGAGGCTACCACAGAGTCATAAAATGTCCTGAGCAGAGGATGTAAGCAGTCTATCGAGGCTTTGCAAGGATTTGATGAAAGCACACGGTGTCCAGCTATTTCTGACAGGGTGCCAAAACTTTTGCACACATTTTGCATCCAATATTTTTGCATTTATGTTTTTTGGTTGTTTGTGTGTTTGTTTGTTTTAATGTATTAAATGTAACAAATAAACAAGATATGTTTTATAGTAAATAAATGTGCTGGTATCTGTACAGAGTTTTGAGTTATTAACGTTCAGTTGTAAATCCCCCCCCCCCCCCCCCAAAAAAAAAAAAATGTTTTCTGTGTTAATATACTAGTACTGACGTGTTAATACTAAGCTTGAGGGTGAATAGTGTGTTGCTGTAATTCTTTACATGGCCAGCAGGGGGCACACAATGTGGGTTTTCTAACTGGCGCTTTTTAAACTTTCTTCAGTCGACTCCGTCCCAAACGGGATGCTTGTTTTCCCCGTATGACCGCGTGCCTGCGTGACCGCGTGCCCGTGTGACCGCGTGCCCGTGTGTCCGCGTGCCCGTGAGCTCCACGAGGTCTCTGAGTGTCTGGTTTCTGATTCAGAAGTGTTTTTACAAGTGTCTCATTTTAAACTCACACAACCTTCAGCAAAAACTCTGAAATCCAAAGACAGGCTGTGAGAGTTTGTGAGTCAGTTTATGTCACTTTTTCTCTATTTATGATTACATGTACCGTGTTTTGGGATAGGCGGCTCGTGGGTGTGGGCGTCAGCACGACTGTTTCACACCAAGAAGGTTCTTAGTTCAAGTTCTGGGCTTAGTGAGTGCATTTCGGGTTTCCCTCAGGACGCAGAGGGAATCAACGGCATCCTGCTACTATCCACAAGTCTCCAGATAGGGTTTGTTTTAAGCATCATGACGACTATTCAGGTTGTTTAGTGTGTTGAGTGCAGGATGTTTAGTAGTTGCCCCTCCGTCATTAGTGATAAGTTTATCTGTGATAGGTGTGCACTAGTTAACTCTCTGATACAAAAGACTAGCGTTTGAAGTGCTCATCTAGACTTGAGAGAGGAATAGTGAAAGTGTCGGGTGCATTCCTGTAACCGGAGGTCTGGGTGCCTTAGGCGGATTTAACCCCCTCCTCCGGCACCAGAGCCCTCGCAGCGGGCTGAATAGGTGACGACTCGGCGGCATACTCGTAAAGCCAAAGTTAACACTGAGGCTCACCAACTTGAGCACCACTGGTCTGCGCTTCACGTGTTGAACAGGTTTGTTCTCCTCAGTGAGACATCTGCTGAGAAACCCGAAAGAGCTCTGGTTATAGGAAGCTCTATTTTGAAGTTAGCTAGTCCTATAGGGGCATCAGCAGTGCTTGTTAGGTGTATCCCATGAGCCAGCGTGCCAGACATAGCAAGCTATCTTAGGTTCTCTAAGATAGTTATGCGTGGTGGAGTGTACGCCTTTGATGTCAGAGGTCAGTCAAAGGTTCCTCAGAGCAATTTTATAGAGGTGTGATAATTAGTGAAGGCAATGTGAAATGCTGTAATATGCTTCGGTGCCATGCCAATACAGCTTGGTGATGTAATTTACAGCAGGCTATGGTTGCGAAACTGCTGGATGTCTAAGTGGTGTTCCAAAAGTGAAGTTGGCTTTATATATAATTGGAGGACTTTTGAGTTTAAACCTGGCCTGATAGGGCAGGACGGTATCTATCCCAATCAGGAAGGTGCTGCTTTCATTTCTTGCAGTATAGCACATAGTCTAAGAACAGGACTAGTCAGTCAGTAACTGTAGAGCCAAGGCTCGAGAGCAGACAAACAGGCTAATCTGAGTGTCTACTAAACACACTAAGTCGTCACTCGCGGTCAAGTTAAATGTTATAGCAACTGTGTTTGTTTCCTGTAACCCAGTTAACTACACTGGGAGACAGCAGTGATAACCGTTACTTGAACCCCTGACCTTAGGATTGGTAATCCAGCACCTTACCACCAGGCCACCACTGCCAAGCAAAAAAAATGATTCCCTAAATTTAAAGACAGGTATGTCAATAACTAAAACAGTAAATAATAATATATTGTGATCAGATCCGCAACTAGAGTGTTTTAGCCCCGTTCAAAAGACAGAAGTAACCTCATTAATTTCCTCAGCAATCATCAACCTCTGTGCTTCATCAAGTACCTCCATGTTTCTTTAAACAAATACAATAAGAACTTATCAACCCTTTATTAAATGTAATAAATTCTTCTTTTCGCACTGGTTCTTCTTTTCCTTTCGGCTGTTCCCTTCAGGGGTCGCCACAGCAAATGATCTGCCTCCATCTCTCCCTATCCTCTGCATCTTCTACTCTTACTCCAACGACCTTCATGTCCGCCTTCACCGCATCCATAAATCTTCTCTTTGGTCTTCCTCTGGGCCTTTTGCCTGGTAGTTCCAACCTCAGCATCCTACGACCAATATACTCACTATCTAGCCTCTCTGACTTTGTCTCCAAAACATCTAACATGTGCTGTCCCTCTGACGTACTCATTTCTGATCCTATCCATCCTCGTTACTCCCAAAGAGAACCTCAACATTTTCATCTCTGCTACCTCCAACTCTGACTCCTGTCTTTTCCCCAGGGCCACTGTCTCTAAACCATACAACATTGCTGGCCTCATCACCGTCTTGTACACTTTTCCCTTCATTCTTGCCGATACTCTCCTATCACACATCACACCGGACACTTTTCTCCATCCATTCCAACCTGCCTGCACGCGCTTCTTCACCTCTTTTCCACACTCTCCATTGCTCTGGATTGTTGAGCATAAGTACTTAAAATCCTCCACCTTCTTTATCTCTGCCCCCTGTAACCTCAAAGTTCCTCTTGGGTCCTTGTCGTTCACACACATGTATTCTGTCTTACTAAGACTAACCTTCAATCCCCTCCTTTCCAGGGCATACCTCCACCTCTCTAGATTTTCCTCCACTTGGTCTCTGCTCTCACTACAGATCACTATGTCATCTGCAAACATCATAGTCCATGGAGATTCTTGCCTAACCTCATCTGTTATCCTGTCCATCACCATAGCAAACAAGAAGGGGCTGAGAGCTGACCCTTGATGCAGTCCCACCTCCACCTTGAACTCTTCTGTCACACCGACAGCACACCTCACCACTGTCTTACATCTCTCATACATGTCCTGCACCACTCTAACATACTTCTCTGTCACTCCAGACTTCCTCATACAATACCACAGTTCTTCTCTCGGCCCCCTGTCATATGCTTTCTCCAGATCCACAGAGGCACAATGCAGCTCCTAATGACCTTCTCTGTACTTCTCTATTAACATCCTCAAAGCAAACACTGCATCTGTGGTGCTCTTTCTTGGCATGAAACCAAACTGTTGTTCACAAATGCTGACCTCTGCCCTTAGTCTTGCTTCCACTATTCTTTCCCATAGCTTCATTGTATGGCTCATCAACTTTATCCCTCTATTGTTGCCACAACTCTGTACATCTCCCTTGTTCTGAAAAATGGGCACAAGCACACTTCTCCTCCATTCCTCTGGCATCTGCTCACTTTCTAAGACCTTGTTGAATATTCTTGTCAGAAAATCTACTGCTACCTCCCCTAGACACTTCCATACCTCAACTGGTATGTCATCGGGGCCAACTGCCTTTCCACTCTTCATCCTCTTCAATGCCCTCCTCACTTCTCCCTTACTGATCTTTGCTACCTCCTGCTCCTCAACGGTCACCCCTTCTACTCTTTTTTCTCTTTCATTTTCCTCATTCATCAGCTCTTCAAAGTACTCTTTCCATCTTCCCAGCACACTTCTGTCATCAGTCAATACATTTCCCTCTCTGTCCTTTATCACTCTAACTTGCTGCACGTCTTTCCCATCTCTATTTCTCTGCTGTGCTAACCTGTATAGATCATTTTCTCCCTCCTTACTGTTCAACCTATCATACAAGTCATCATACGCCCTCTGTTTGGCCTTTGACACTGCTACCTTCGCCTTACGCTGTGTCTCCCTGTACTCCTGTTTACTCTCTTCGGTCCTCTCAATGTCCCACTTCTTCTTGGCTAACCTCTTCTTTTGTACACACTCCTGCACTTCCTCATTCCACCACCAAGTTTCCTTATCTACTTTCCTTCCAGAGGACACACCAAGTACTCTCCTACCGGTCTCCCTGATCACATTGGCTGTGGTTGTCCAGTCCTCTGGAAGCACTTCCTGACTACCCAAAGCCTGTTTCAACTCCTCCTTGAAGACAACACGACACTCTTCCTTTTTCAGCTTCCACCACTTTGTCTTCTGCTCTGCCTTTGCCTTTTTCACCTTTCTCACCATCAGTGTCATCCTGCACACCACCATCCTATGCTGTTTGGCAACACTCTCACCCACTACTACTTTGCAGTCACTGACTTCCTCCAAATTACATCGCCTACACAAGATGTAGTCTACCTGTGTGCTCTTACTTCCGCTTTCATAAGTCACCCTATGCTTCTGTTTCTTCTTGAAGAAAGTATTCACCACAGCCATTTCCATCCTTTTTGCAAAATCGATCAACATCTGTCCTTCTGTGTTCCTGTCCTGGATACCAAACCTGACCATCACTTCCTCGTCCCTTCTGTTGCCTGCACCAACATGTCCATTGAAGTCTGCTCCAATGACCACTCTTTCACCTCTGGGGTACTCTGCATCACTTCATCTAACTCACTCCAGAATCTCTCCTTCTCTTCTAGCTTACATCCTGCCTGTGGGGCATAAGCACTAACAACATTGACCATCACGCCTTCAATTTCTAACTTGAGACTCATCACTCTGTCTGACACTCTTTTCACGTCTAGAACATTCCTGACAAACCCCTCCTTCAAGATGACTCCTACTCCATTTCTCTTCCCATCCACACCATTATAAAACAGTTTAAACCCTGCTCCTAAGCTTCTAGCCTTTCTACCTTTCCACCTTGTCTCCTGAACACACTGTATGTCCACCTTCCTCCTCTGCATCATGTCAGCCAGCTCCCTGTCTTTTCCTTGCATAGTTCCAACATTCAAAGTCCCTACTCTCAGTCCTAGGCTCACGCATTTCCTCTTCTCTATCTGCCTACGGACACGCCTCCCGCCTCTCCTTCTACGTCTTCGACCAACAGTAGTCCAATTTCCATCAGCACCCTGTTGTTTGACAGCACTGATGGCGGTCGTTGTTAACCCGGGCCTCGACCGATCCGGTATGAATTCTGTATTGATCATTTGCATTTTTAAATGTGGCAGAAGTTTTACGCTGGATGCCCTTCCTGTCGCAACCCTCTGCATTTATCCGGGCTTGGGACCGGCATAAGGGGGAGAGACACTGGTTAGTGCCCCCCCGCCTCATGGCTGCATTTATATATATATATATATATATATATATATATATATATATATATATATATATATATATATATATATATATATATATATATATATATATATATATATATATATATTGGATATCTTTATGGTTTCAGCCAAATGAAGATGAGGATTTCCTTTTGGACCTGATTCCTCTCAAGGTTTCTTCCTCGCAACTACTGAGGGCGTTTTTCCTTGCCAGTGTCGCCGCGGGCGATGCTCATTTGGAATGTGTAGGGGTTGTAGAAAATGTTTAAAGTCTTTTCTCCTTTGTAAATTCCTACTTTGCTGTGTAAAGGTGCTTTGCAACAAAGTCAATCGTAAATTTGTTCTGTAAATAAAACTGAATTGAATTGAATTGAACAATGAGTGAGAGAGTGAATTAATGAGAGCAAGTGTGAGAAAGAGAGTAAATGAATGAGAGAAAAGGTGAGAGAGTGAAAGAGAGAGAGAGAGAGAGAGTGAGAGAAAGAGAGTGAGAGACTGAATGAGTGTGAGGAAGTGAGTGAGAGGGAGTGACAGTGAGGGAGTCAGAGAGAGGAGGGAGTGAGTGAGAAAGGGGTCAGTGATAAGAGAGTGAATGAATGAGAGACAGCATGAGGTATAGCGAGAGAAAGAGAATGAATGGGAGAGTGAGTAAGAGAGAGAGGGGTGATGGTGCATTAGAGAGTTAATGAATGAGAGGGAGTGAGAGAGTGGATGAATGAGTTAGTTAGGCGAGAGAATGAATGAGAGCGTGAGTGAGAGAGCATGAGTGAGTGGGAGATAGTGAGAGAGATAGGGAATGAATGAGAGAGAGGGAGTGAGTGATTGAGGGAGTGAGCGAGATAGAGTGAAACGGGTGAGAGTGAGTGACAGAGTGAGAGAGAGAGAGAGAGAGAGGGAGAAAATGAGTGAGTGAGAGAGTGAGTAAGCAGGTCTGAGAGAGAGAGATGGAGAGAGGGAGAGAGATGTAGTACGAGTGAGTGAGAGAGAGAGCGAGAGGGAGTGAGAGAAATGAAGTGATTGAGTGAGTGACAGAGAGAGTGAGAGATTTAATGAGTGAGAGAGAGGGAAACAGATAGGGAGTGAGTTAGAAAGATGATGAATTTGTGAGAGGCTGAGGGACTGACTGTGTGAGACAGAGAGGGAGTAATAGAGAAAAAGCGAATGAAAGAGGGTCAGTGATAAGAGAGTGAATGAATGAGTGAAAGAAAGTGTTTGAGTGAGTGAGAGAGATGGGGAGTGGGAATGAGTGAGAATGAGTAACAGAGTGAGAGACAGGGAATGAGTGAGTTAGAGAGGAGGGATTGAAAGTGAATAAGTGAGATAGTGAGAGTGAAATGGAGAGAATGAGAGCAAATGAGAGAGAGAGAGAAGGAGTGAGAGTAAATGAGAGTGAGTAAGTGAGTAACAGAGAGGGAGTAAGAAACTGACTGAGTGAGAGACGGAGAGGGAGGGAGGGAGGCAGTGTGAGTGAGTGAGTGAGTGAGTGAGTGAGTGGGCTTGAGAAAGAGAGAGTGAGACATTGTAAAAGTGAGTGACAGGGTGAAAGAGAGAGTGTGAAAGAGAGTGAGAGGGAGCGAGTTCGAGAGATGAGGAGTGAGTGAGAGTCAGAGTGAGTGAGGGAGGGAGGGAGGGAGGGAGGGATCTCTCACCCCTCACTCCGTTCTCACCCACTCACTCACTCACTGACAATCTCTCACACCTTCACTCCTTCTCACTCACTCACAATCTCTCACCCCTCACTCTCACTCCCCAAGTCACTAAGTCACCCACACTCTCTCACGCACTCTCACTCCCTCTCTTGCTCTTACTCACTCACTGAGTCTCACTCTCTTATTCACTCCCTCATTCACTCTCACTCTCTCTCATGCATTCAATCACTGTCACTCACTGACTCTCTCCCTTTAATTCCCCCCTCCCTCCCTTCCTCACTCACTCACTCACTCTCAATCGCTGTCTCTCATTGACTCCCTCACTGTCACTCACTCACACTCTCTCACTCTTTCATTCCTTCCCTCACTCTCGCTCTATTTCTCATTCATTCCATCATTGTCGTTTCCTGTGTGTCTCTCTCTTTCATTCCCTCACTCACTCACTCACTCACCCAGCCACTCACTCTTTTTCATTCCCTCACTCTCACTCACTCACTCTCACGCTCTCTTTCTCTCCCTCACTCTCTCTCGCCTTCGATCCCTCATTGTCACCCACTCAGTCTGTCACTCACTCTCATTCTTTCCATAACTGTGGCAGCACTCTCTCTCCCTTACTCCCTCACTCTCTCTCATTCATTCCCTCACTCCATCTCTTTCTCGACTTTCTCTGTCATTCATTTACTCTCTTTTTCATTCACTCTCTCTCTCTCTCTCTCTCTCTCACTCACTCTCTCTCATTCATTCCCTCACTCTATCTCTTTCTCGATATATATATGTGTGTGTGTGTGTATGTATGTATGTATAAGGTAACAGAGATGTCTCTATGTAACTATAAAACACAGCCGAACTTCACACACAAGCTGTCCTCTGTGCACTGCTGAGCATTCTGGGTAATCCGTCACAGTGCGGTAAAGGGGTCACATGTTGAGGTGTGTGTGTGTGTGTGTGTGTGTGTGTGTGTGTGTGTGTGTGTGTGTGTGTGAGGAGAGATTAGCTAAGGCTGGCACTAATTAAATGCTTAAGTCTGAGCTGTAAGTACTGAACATGCTGACTACTGCATTTAAACTTACAAACTACGAGAATAAATTGATCTTTTTAAAAACATTCAACTTTGCTTCATCCCGTCCCTGTTTCACTATTTAATTGTTACTTACACCTTTATATATGAGTTAGAAATCTTTTATTCTTCATCTTAGTGAAATACATTAATAATAAAACAAATAAGTTTGCATTGTACATGTTTATTTACGATATATATTATATAATATAGAATGTTCTTTGTATTACAAAACCAATAAAAATTATGGTACAATGGGAATACAAATTTAAATGTATTCTGATTTGTTTATTATGGTTAAAATACAATATTATCTTTTGAAATTAAATCTATAAATTATATTACAATATAATTTCTATTTGCATAATTTTATATTTTTACCCCTGATATCAGCATATAGAGTAGTAGATGACACCTGATGCTGATCCGATTTATTTAGTTATTTATTTATTTATCGGCGCCAGAAGCAGTGTACAATCTGAGAGGTCCCTGGACGGGTGTAAATCTCTCCATTGTAGCTCTTTAAGGAAGAGAATTAGACCGAAGGCCATGAAAGGGTACAGGCAAATTAAGCCTATAAATTCAGGCGCGCGAACGTCGCTTACCCACAATCCTATTAGCCGAGTTGAGAGCTGAGCGAACGCTGGGACATACGGACCGTGAAAATCTTATCTGAATGAAATCAGAACACTGTACACTGTTTAACAACAAATACAAGACATGAAAAAGTCCGTGACACATTAAAGTGCTGCTGCGTTCTGGATGATGATTGGTCAGAAAGCACTGAATAGTTTTCTGTTCCAGCAGCTCTGACAGACGCGCAGGTTTATACTCATCTACTTTCTGCAAAACAGATCATGCATATGGATCTTTATGCTTACATGTTTATTTAATGTTTGTGGAAGGAGTCTCCAGTGTCAAAGGTCAAGATGAAACGTTAGGCGGTTCCTCAACAAGACAAGCTGTGTTTTTTAATTCGTTTTTTCATTTATTTTCGAAATGAGACGGTGACGGCAGAGTACACCCTGAACACCAGACTGAGGCAGGGCCAACACTCACACAACTGCTTCAAAGCACGTAGGTCCTGGGCTTGATTCCCAGGTTCGAGCGTTTCTGTGTGGAGTTTGCATGTTATCTCCACGCTTGCTCGGGTTTCCACTGGGTACTCTGGTTTCCTCCCTTAGTTCACAAACAGCAGAGGGAACTAATTGGTGGTTCCAAAAGGTGGCACGGTGGCGTAGTGGTTAGCAAGTCTGCCTCACAGCAAGAAGGCCTCAATTCAATTTCCAGCCTGGGCGTTTCTGTGTGGAGTTTTCATGTTCTCCTCGTGTTTGATGGGTTTCCTCTGGGAACTCTGGTTTCCTCCCACAGTTCAAAAACATGCACAGTAGGTTATTTGGCTGTTCCAAATTCCCCGTAGGTGTGAGTGAGTCCGTATGTGGCCTGGTGAACCATACGGTAGATCATTGTGATCACAGCCATGACGATCCCTGTATGAGCATCATTCAAGCTTCAGGGATCAATGTCTATTCCTCGTGATTGGATGTAGACGTAGAAGAAGGTGGTTCCAAATTGCCCATTGGTGAGAGTGTGGGTGTGAATGGTTGTGTGAGTGAGTTTTGGCCCCATGATGCCCTGGGGAGCTGTCCAGGATGTACTCTGAACTCACCCAAAGTCGGCCGAGATAGGCGCCAGTCTCCCCGCCACTGAGAAAAGAAAGGTTGTGAAAGGTTTCTGCAAGATACTGATACACAGTTTTGTGATCCACCATGAAATTTCCGACATTTGGAAAAATGTCGTGGTTTATGGCGGTCACTGTCGGTGGGCCATAAACATCATCACCATGTAAAGATGATGTTACTGCAGTCCAACACGATTTGGAAAAGCACTGAACTGCAGTCAGAACCACCCTTGTGTGAGGCCGGCGTAAAACACACTTACACCACATGTGGTGTTCAGGATCTCGGCACACGCCGCCTCTGAGAGAGGGTCAGGAGTCAGAGTTAATTCTGTGTATGATTTAAATAGACAAGAAATGTCTCACGAAGAGACGCAGATCTGAGAAATGCTGCAGCACTCACTTGAACACAAGACTTGGTTTTCTTCACTTGATAAAGATTAAGAAATGAACAGAACAACAATATTCTTTCATTTTCAAACTTTCACCCATCAGCGTCCGTCCTGGGTCCGGAGTGCATTCCAGGAAGAAGTGTAGACCTGGGTGATGGTTCTGACAAAGTTCTTTGAGGTGTTAGAGCCGAATGTTCACGCCACACCATTTCACAGCCAGTAGCTAAGTTTGGTGCTCACTCACTACTCACTGTGTGTTCCCGTGGTGACGCTCATGTCGCGTGAACGCTTCAGAGATGTGATTTTTCTCAGTCAGCACACACTCTGATTCTGTATTTTCAAACATGTTTGATTTTCTCGCTGGTGAATTCAGTGGTGGATCTCCTCTCAGATGCATACAAAAAATAAAATAAAATCAACCAAGCAGACAAAAAATCTGATGTCTTTTATTAGAAATATCATCTGAATCCTGATGTGAGTTTTTCTTTACCACCACCACCACCACCACCACCATCATCATTCATTCATTCATTTTCTGAAGTGCTTAGTCCTAATTATGATTGTGAGGAGGCTGTCGCCCAGCTCAGCCAATTTTGGGCAAGAGCGTGGTACACCGTGGACACCTCACCAGGCCATCGCAGGGCCGACACCCACTCAGCCATTCATACTCATACTCACACCTAGGGGTATTTTGGAACAGCCAATTAGCCGACTTTGCCACTGCACAATTTTTCGACTCTGGAAGAAAACCGGAGAACCCTGAAGAAACCCACACAAGCAAGGGGAGAACATGCAAACTCCACACAGAAACGACCGAGCTGGGAATCGAACCCAGGTCTTCTTGCCATGAGGCTGATGTGCTAACCACTATACAACCGTGCCGCCCATCACCATCATCAGTAGGGATCAAAATCCAAAGTCATAATACTGTGAAGCTGCTTTGAGACGTCTTCTTCTTTTCCTTTCGGCTGTTCCCTTCAGGGATCGCCACAGC
Source organism: Plotosus lineatus (assembly GCA_024760905.1). NCBI lineage: Eukaryota > Metazoa > Chordata > Actinopteri > Siluriformes > Plotosidae > Plotosus > Plotosus lineatus. The sequence continues at coordinate 8,996,534 of CM045729.1, read as the reverse complement.
AAATGATCTGCCTCCATCTCTCCCTATCCTCTGCATCTTCTACTCTTACTCCAACGACCTTCATGTCCGCCTTCACCACATCCATAAATCTTCTCTTTGGTCTTCCTCTGGGCCTTTTGCCTGGTAGTTCCAACCTCAGCATCCTACGACCAATATACTCACTATCCCTCCTCTGTATGATGTCTCCAAAACATCTAACATGTGCTGTCCCTCTGATGTACTCATTTCTGATCCTATCCATCCTCGTTACTCCCAAAGAGAACCTCAACATTTTCATCTCTGCTACCTCCAACTCTGACTCCTGTCTTTTCCCCAGGGCCACTGTCTCTGCCCCCTGTAACCTCAAAGTTCCTCTTGGGTCCTTGTCGTTCACACACATGTATTCTGTCTTACTAAGACTAACCTTCAATCCCCTCCTTTCCAGGGCATACCTCCACCTCTCTAGATTTTCCTCCACTTGGTCTCTGCTCTCACGACAGATCACGATGTCATCTGCAAACATCATAGTCCATGGAGATTCTTGTCTAACCTCGTCTGTTAGCCTGTCCATCACCATAGCAAACAGGAAGGGGCTGAGAGCTGACCCTTGATGCAGTCCCACCTCCACCTTGAACTCTTCTGTCACACCGACAGCACACCTCACCACTGTCTTACATCTCTCATACATGTCCTGCACCACTCGAACATACTTCTCTGTCACTCCAGACTTCCTCATACAATACCACAGTTCTTCTCTCGGCACCCTGTCATATGCTTTCTCCAGATCCACAAAGGCACAATGCAGCTCCTTCTGACCTTCTCTGTACTTCTCTATTAACATCCTCAAAGCAAACACTGCATCTGTGGTGCTCTTTCTTGGCATGAAACCAAACTGTTGTTCACAAATGCTGACCTCTGCCCTTAGTCTAGCTTCCACTATTCTTTCCCATAGCTTCATTGTATGGCTCATCAACTTTATCCCTCTGTAGTTGCCACAACTCTGTACATCTCCCTTGTTCTTAAAAATGGGCACAAGCATACTTCTCCTCCATTCCTCTGGCATCTGCTCACTTTCTAAGACCTTGTTGAATATTCTTGTCAGAAAATCTACTGCTACCTCCCCTAGATACTTCCATACCTCAACTGATGTCATCAGGGCCAACTGCCTTTCCACTCTTCATCCTCTTCAATGCCCTCCTCACTTCTCCCTTACTAATCTTTGCTACTTCCTGCTCCTCAACGGTCACCCCTTCGACTCTTTTTTCTCTCTCATTTTCCTCATTCATCAGCTCTTCAAAGTACTCTTTCCATCTTCCCAGCACACTTCTGTCATCAGTCAATACATTTCCCTCTCTGTCCTTTATCACTCTAACTTGCTGCACGTCTTTCCTATCTCTATTTCTCTGCTGTGCTAACCTGTATAGATCATTTTCTCCCTCCTTACTGTTCAACCTATCATACAAGTCATCATACGCCCTCTGTTTGGCCTTTGACACTGCTACTTTCGCCTTACGCTGTGTCTCCCTGTACTCCTGTTTACTCTCTTCGGTCCTCTCAATGTCCCACTTCTTCTTGGCTAACCTCTTCTTTTGTACACACTCCTGCACTTCCTCATTCCACCACCAAGTTTCCTTATCTACTTTCCTTCCAGAGGACACACCAAGTACTCTCCTACCGGTCTCCCTGATCACATTGGCTGTGGTTGTCCAGTCCTCTGGAAGCACTTCCTGACCACTCAAAGCCTGTTTCAACTCCTCCTTGAAGACAACACGACACTCTTCCATTTTCAGCTTCCACCACTTTGTCTTCTGCTCTGCCTTTGCCTTTTTCACCTTTCTCACCATCAGTGTCATCCTGCACACCACCATCCTATGCTGTTTGGCAACACTCTCACCAACTACTACTTTGCAGTCACTGACTTCCTCCAAATTACATCGCCTGCACAAGATGTAGTCTACCTGTGTGCTCTTACCTCCGCTTTCATAAGTCACCCTATGCTTCTGTTTCTTCTTGAAGAAAGTATTCACCACAGCCATTTCCATCCTTTTTGCAAAATCGATCAACATCTGTCCTTCTGTGTTCCTGTCCTGGATACCAAACCTGCCCATCACTTCCTCGTCCCCTCTGTTGCCTGCACCAACATGTCCATTGAAGTCTGCTCCAATGACCACTCTTTCACCTCTGGGGGTACTCTGCATCACTTCATCTAACTCACTCCAGAATCTCTCCTTCTCTTCTAGCTTACATCCTGCCTGTGGGGCATAAGCACTAACAACATTGACCATCACGCCTTCAATTTATAACTTGAGACTCATCACTCTGTCTGACACTCTTTTCACGTCTAGAACATTCCTGACAAACCCCTCCTTCAAGATGACTCCTACTTCATTTCTCTTCCCATCCACACCATTATAAAACAGTTTAAACCCTGCTCCTAAGCTTCTAGCCTTTCTACCTTTCCACCTTGTCTCCTGAACACACAGTATGTCCACCTTCCTCCTCTGCATCATGTCAGCCAGCTCCCTATCTTTTTCTTGCATAGTTCCAACATTCAAAGTCCCTACTCTCAGTCCGAGGCTCACGCATTTCCTCTTCTCTCTGTGCCTACGGACACGCCTCCCGCCTCTCCTTCTTCGACGTCTTCGACTGTTTGCTGTTAAAATGAATTTGAATGATTCGAGGCGGTGGAAGTCCGCTTCACTGTGATAAGGTCCTGGGCTCAGTGAGGATGTTTCTATGTGGAGCTTTTAATGTTTTCCTGCGTACAAAGTCAAGATAAAATAAAGACAGACCCTCAACCCCATCAACAACCTCAGACCTCCTCAAAATCCCCACATCAGTGCATGGGCTCCACATCAATGTTCTTGTAAATGAGCGAACCCAAATTGCAACAGATATGCCACAACGTTTCCACAGCCAAATCTAGTGGAAAAAGTATTCCCATAAGAATGGACTGTATTATCAGATAAACCAGGGAAATAAATCTAGAATGTAATGTATTGATATGTCTGTCTTCCTTTCGGCTTTTTTCCCTTTTACTCGGGAGTCGCCACAGCGAATCATCTGATTCGCACGTTTGATTTGGCAGAGGTTTTTACATCGGATGCCCTTCCTGTCACAACCCTTTTAGCAAGGGACAGAAACACGCTGACGACTTTGCAGCCTACTCTTTACGAAAGTCAGCAATGGTTCTTTTACATGCCTCTCACCATAGACAGTGAGAGACATGGCCCGCCTTTGATAACCCAGTTAGCTGCACTGGGGAGGACAGTGACAACCTTGTGGAGAGTGGGACTCGAACCCCCAACCTTCGGATCAGCGATCCAGCGCCCTATACCACTAGACCACCACTGCCCCCAATGTAATGTATTGATATATAATGTATAAATGTATAAATGATATATAATGCAGCCGTGAGGGAGGGGCACAAGCCAGTGTCTCTCCCTCACACCAGTCCAAAGCCCGGATAAATGCAGAGGGTTGCGTCAGGAAGGGCATCCGGCATAAAACAAATGCCAAATAAAACACGCAACTCATATCAAGAAAATTCATACCGGATTGGTCGAGGCCCGGGTTAACAACGACCGCCATCAGTGCTGTTAACCAACAGGGTGCTGGTGGAAATTGGACTACTGTTGGTCGAAGACGTCGAAGAAGGACAGGCGGGAGGTGTGTCCGTAGGCAGAGAGAGAAGAGGAAAGGCAGGAGTCTAGAACTGAAAGTAGGGACTTTGAATGCTGGAACTATGACAGGAAAAGGTAGCGAGCTGGCTGACATGATGCAGAGGAGGAAGGTGGACATACTGTGTGTTCAGGAGACCAGGTGGAAAGGTAGCAAGGCTAGAAGCTTAGGAGCAGGGTTTAAGCTGTTTTTTCATGGTGTAGATGGGAAGAGAAATGGAGTAGGAGTCATCTTGAAGGAGGGGTTTGTCAGGAATGTTCTAGAAGTGAAAACAGTGTCAGACAGAGTGATGAGTCTCAAGTTAGAAATTGAACGCATGATGTTCAATGTTGTTAGTGCTTATGCCTCACAGGCAGGATGTGAGCGAGAAGAGAAGGAGAGATTCTGGAGTGAGTTAGATGAAGTGATGCAGAATACTCCCAAAGATGGAAGAGTGGTCATTGGGGCAGACTTCAATGGACATGTTGGTGAAGGAAACAGAGGGGACGAGGAAGTGATGGGCAGGTTTAGTATCCAGGACAGGAACGCAGAAGGACAGATGTTGGTAGATTTTGTAAAAAGGATGGACATGGCTGTGGTAAATACTTTCTTCCAGAAGAGAGAGGAGCATAGAGTGACTTATAAAAGCAGAGGTAGGAGCACACAGGTAGACTACATCTTGTGCAGGCGATGTAATTTGAAGGAATTCAATGACTGCAAAGTAGTAGCGGGTGAGAGTGTTGCCAAACAGCATGGGATGCTGGTGTGCAGGATTATGCTGATGGTGAAGAAGGAGAAGAAGGCAAAGGTAGAGCAGAAGACAAAGTGGTGGAAGCTGAAAAAGGAAGAGTGTCGTGTTGTCTTCAAGGAGGAGTTGAAACAGGCTTTGAGTGGTCAGGAAATGCTTCCAGATGACTGGACAACTACAGCTAATGTGATCAGGGAGACAGGTAGGAGAACACTAGGTGTGTCATCTGGAAGGAGAGGAGATAAGGAGACTTGGTGGTGGAATGAGGAAGTGCAGGAGTGTGTACAAAAGAAGAGGTTAGCTAAGAAGATGTAGGACAGAGAAAGGACCGAAGAGAGAAAACAGGAGTACAGGGAGACACAGCGTAAGGCAAAGCTAGCGGTGTCAAAGGCCAAAAAGAGGGTGTATGATGACTTGTATGCTCGGTTGGAAAGTAAAGAGGGAGAAAATGATTTATACAGGTTGGCACAGCAGAGAAATAGAGATGGGAAGGACATACAGCAAGTTAGAGTGATTAAGGACAGAGAGGGAAATGTATTGACTGATGACAGAAGTGTGCTGGGAAGATGGAAAGAGTACTTTGAAGAGCTGATGAATGGGGAAAATGAGAGAGAGAAAAGGGTAGAAGAGGTGACCGTTGAGGAGCAGGAAGTAGCAAAGATTAGTAAGGGTGAAGTGAGGAGGGCATTGAAGAGGATGAAGAATGGAAAGGCAGTTGGCCCTGATGACATACCGGTGGAGGTATGGAAGCGTCTAGGAGAGGTAGCAGTAGATTTTCTGACAAGAACATTCAACAAGGTCTTAGAGAGTGAGAGGATGCCAGAGGAATGGAGGAGAAGTGTGCTGGTGCCCATTTTTAAGAACAAGGGAGATGTGCAGAGTTGTGGCAACTTTATCCCTCTGTAGTGTGTACAACTTTATTTTATCCCTCTGTAGTGTGCAACTTTATCCCTCTGTAGTGGTGCTCTTTCTTGGCATGAAACCAAACTGTTGTTCACAAATGCTGACCTCTGCCCTTAGTCTAGCTTCCACAGATGCAGTGTTTGCCTTGAGGATGTTAATAGAGATGTACAGAGAAGGTCAGAAGGAGCTGCATTGTGCCTTTGTGGCTTTGGAGAAAGCATATGACAGGGTGCCGAGAGAGGAACTGTGGTATTGCATGAGGAAGTCTGGAGTGGCAGAGAAGTATGTTAGAGTGGTGCAGGACATGTATGAGAGATGTAAGACAGTGGTGAGGTGTGCTGTCGGTGTGACAGAAGAGTTCAAGTTGGAGGTGGGACTGCATCAAGGGTCAGCTCTGAGCCCCTTCTTGGTTGCTATGGTGATGGACAGGCTGCCAGATGAGGCTCGGCAAGAATCTCCATGGACTATGATTTTTGCAGATGACATTGTGATCTGTAGTGAGAGCAGAGAACAAGTGCAGGGAAATCTAGAGAGGTGGAGGTATGCCCTGGAAAGGAGGGGAATGAAGGTTAGCCTCAGTAAGACAGAATACATGTGTATGAATGCCAAAGACCCAACAGGAACGGTGAGGTTACAGGGGGCAGAGATAAGGAAGGAGGAGGATTTTAAGTACTTAGGCTCAACAATCCAGAGCAATGGAGAGTGTGGAAAAGAGGTGAAGAAGCGTGTGCAGGTTGGTTGGAATGGTTGGAGAAAAGTGTTCGGTGTGATGTGTGATAGGAATGTATCAGCAAAAATGAAAGGAAAAGTGTACAAGACGGTGTTGAGGCCAGCGATGTTGTATGGTTTAGAAACAGTGGCCCTGTGGAAAAGACAGGAGGCAGAGCTGGAGGTAGCAGCGATGAAAATGTTGAGGTTCTCTTTGGGAGTCACGAGGATGGACAGGATCAGGAATGAGCACATCAGAGGGACAGCACATGTGAGACGTTTTGGAGACAAAGTCAGAGAGGCTAGATTGAGATGGTTTGGACATGTACAGAGGAGGTATAGTGAGTATAGTGGTAGTAGGATGTTGAGGTTGGAACTACCAGGCAGAAGGCCTAGAGGAAGACCAAAGAGACGATTCATGGATGTGGTGAAGGAGGACATGAAGGCAGTTGGTGTAAGAGAAAAAGATGCAGAGGATAGGGTGAGATGGAGGCAGATGATTCGCTGTGGCGACCCCTGAAGGGAAAAGCCAAAAGGACAAGAAGAAGAAGAATGTGTTGATATATGAATTTGTATGAAGCAAAAAATCTGTCAAACATATTTTAATATTAGGATCAACCAACATGCACTGTTTACATCATCATCAACAACATGAGTTATAATAATATATGTCAACATAAGTACAAACAAATGCAATAGTTATACATGATCAATTATAGGGCTACAGTCCAAGTCTATTTCAATTTCCAAATATATGATGTACACTTGTATACTTTACAGAAAATACACACACACACACACACACACACACACACACACACAATAAGTTAAACTGTAGAATTGCTACAAATAAATACTTGAATGCTTCAGCAATACCTGTCTGTCTTCCTTTCGGCCTTTTCCCCTTTTACTTGGGAGTCGCCACAGCAAATCATCTGATTCGCACGTTTGATTTGGCAGAGGTTTTTACATCAGATGCCCTTCCTATCACAACCCTTTTAGCAAGGGACAGAAACACGCTGACGGCTTTGCAGCTACTCTTTACGAAAGTCAGCAATGGTTCTTTTACATGCCTCTCACCATAGACAGTGACAGACATGGCCTGCCTTTGATAACCCAGTTAGCCGCACTGGGAGGGACAGTGACAACCTTGTGGAGAGTGGGACTTGAACCCTCAACCTTTGGATCAGCGATCCAGCGTCCTATACCACTAGACCACCACTGCCCTAAATTACAATATTATTACTATTTTTACTATTACTACTATTTTTCCTTAAAGGAATAAAAATAAATTATGTAAATATATAATTATATTATCATAGTAGATAATAGTACATTTAATCCTAATTAGGGTAGCAGGCAGGCAAGCTGGCGCCCATCTCAACCGACTCTGGGTGAGGGTGGAGTACACACTGGACAGCTCGCCAGGCCACCACAGGGTGAAATTATATTATTTTAAAACAAATAATATGATATAAAATGTAAAATATTAAAAAAACCATATTTAAATCTCTATAAAATCATTAAAATAACAATACTATTGCTCGTCAACAAAGCATTCGATTCAGAATAATAATGAAAACTTTATAACAAAACAATAATGATGATGATGATAAAGGAGATGACGTAAAGATATGAAAATCTTTCTTTAGTGTGAAGAGTTAAATCTGTATTTAAATCCAAACCCAAGCCGCTTGCGCCGCCATATGCCATATGTCTGTCCTGTAACCCCGCCCCCTCACCATCAACTCCACCCTCGTTCCCCCTCCCCCTCCCCCTGCCCCCACCCCTCAGGTCGCCACCAACCCACTCCAAACCCTCTGGGTGCACTGAAGCGTCGCGCGCTGTTCCGCGCCCTCACCGGTGCACAAGGAGGAGGTAATGGATGAGGTTGTGGGCGTGGTCTGATCGCGCGTTCCCAAAATGGGACACGCCCACTTCTCGTGCGCGCGCGCGCGTGTGTGTCGTTGTGTGTCTGTGTGTGTGTGTGTGTGTGTGTGTGTGTGTGTGTGTGTGTGTGTGCGTGTGTGTTTGCGCGCGCCCGCACACACTCCTGCGCTGCTATCCGCTCTGTGTCTGCCTGCCTGCCAGGCTCTCCCTCTCTCTCTCTCTCTCTCTCCCTCCTCCCTCCCTCTCTCTCTCTCTCTCTCTCCCTCTCCCTCTGTATCTCTCTGTCCCTCTCTCAGCTCGGACCGGACGCACGCGATGGACTCGGACGGAACTCAGAGCGGCTCGGATTCTCCGCACGACCCCTGGTACCGACATTTTCATTCTCATTTCATTCCCCCCCGGTTTTAACTTTATTCTCCCTTCATCCCGGAGAGAAATAATAACGAATGCACGCAAACAAAGGAGCCGAAACGTGCAGCAGCAACAGAGCAGCCGCAGCAGCAGCAGCAGCAGCAGCTCTCACCTCTCAGGGGCTGTGTTCCAATCCCCCTGCTCCGAGGGGACTCGTCCAACACCCTGTTGTTTCAAAAGAAAAGAAAAACAACTCATTCAAATACACTACAAAAGAGAACGGGATTGAAAAGTACACTTGTTGATCTCTCTCTCTCTCTCTCTCTCTCTCTCTCTCTCTCTCTCTCTGTGTGTGTGTGTGTGTGTGTGTGTGTTTTATGTTCCCACAGTAAAATGTTCATCGGCGGTCTGAGCTGGCAGACTACTCAAGGTGAGCAAAAAAGTTTATGAGAGTGGGAAAAGTCATCATTTATTTCTGCAAATAACCTGAATGAAACTGGTCTGTGTGTGTGTGTGTGTGTGTGTGTGTGTGTGTGTGTGTGTGTGTGTGTGTGTGTGCGCGCGTGTGCAAAATGTTTTCAATCCAATAGATAATAAGTTAAATTTCATGTTTTTTTTTTTACATTTTCAACAATCACACCTTTGTAGCATCTAATAGTGTGTGTGTGTGTGTGTGTGTGTGTGTGTGTGTGTGTGTGTGTGTGTGTGTAACCTGAGGGTTGGTGATGCTTAAAGCGCGTTTAGCTCTTTGTTGAAGTGAAAAGCACTAAATCCTTCCTGTCATCTGAACTCCTGTGTGTGTGTGTGTGTGTGTGTGTGTGCACGCGTGTGTGTTTGATTTATTTGGGAGAAACATACACTTCCTCCAGGATGTTTTTCATCATTAGATAATTAGGGAGTGATTAAAATCACGTGATTTGTTTGATGTACAAGCCTTTGAGGTTTTTCTTTATTAAGACATAAAGTTTTATTTGGTGAAAAATCAATTGTGTAAAAATAATATTCACACTAAACTTAAATTCTTTAGTTATAATAAACACGTGTGTAGTAAAAAGTAAGTGTCATGGAAAAAAAAGTTTCTGTTTTGTAAAAAAAAATTCAGAGATAAAAATGTCCATCATTATGTGGGCGGAGTTTACTTTTACTCCATTTACTATTATTACACAAACATAAAACACTTTAAACTTGTTCAACGTTTTAGTTAGTATTCAAGTATTTAATATAAAAAGTTAAAAATTTCAGATTTTTTTTTCTAATTAAACTTTCAAACTTTAAAATTGAGTAATTTTGTTATGTTATATATCTAATTATACGAATTTCTTTTTACAACAAGTTTATTATAAGTTTTAAAAAAAGGTTCTGGGTTTACTTATTCATTTACGATGTAACTACAATGTTATGATAGTTTAATAAAGTCTAATCTAGTTTATAGGGCGGCACAACATCACTAACACGTGAAGTGAAGTTTTAAAGTGTATATAAAGTACACAGATATAACATGAATAAATTAAATATGAATGACATATATTTGGTTTTGTGTCCACGCAGAGGGTCTGAAGGATTATTTCTGTAAATTCGGTGAAGTGAAGGAGAGCATGGTGATGCGAGATCCGGTTACGAAGCGTTCCAGGTGAGGCATCTACATCCCTTACAAAAACAAAAAACAAAAACAAAACCACAACTTTTCAAACCGTTTTCACACGTTTATCATTCTTTATAAATTATTCCTTGATTCTATCTCTCCAAAGGGGCTTCGGGTTTGTCACGTTTGCCGACCAGGCTGGGGTGGATAAAGTTCTGGCGCAAACCCGACATGAGCTCGACTCCAAAACGGTGAGACTTTGCTTACACACTTACACACATTGCTGATTTATTTCCTGCTACTGTTTGGGATACGATTAAAAGATCACTTCACAGTGCCTGAAGATTTTTTTTTTTTTTTGCTACATGATACACAATGAGTCAATATTTTGATGAAAACAATATCAGAAAGCAGCAGCAACATCTTATAAAGTTGTCAGATATTTGTTTTGTCAGAATTTTTAAGGTTTACATGACGTGACCCAATGTTGATGATTTTCATATGGCTGAAAACACTCAAGATTGTTGTCGCGAACAATTAAATGTGTAATTAAAGTGCACTTCAAGTCAAAGTTAGTCAACAGTATGTATTTATTCAATTTACCAACAAACGTGATTTTTTTTTTTCTTTAGTG
>CM045729.1:8973579-8981079 GCA_024760905.1 Plotosus lineatus | reverse complement strand
CACTGAGAAGTTAGCATAACCTACAATCTACTTGAAGTTTGTAGAATTTTTTCTTTACTTCCCTCACACATGGTCTATCAGGTGAAATGAATAAAACTACAAATAGCATTGTTGCTTTTGATCAAATTACTTTTACAAAGCTAATCTTGTTATTTTATGACAATCTTTTGTGACTAAGGCAAAATAAGTATGTAAAACTAGCTGGCTAGCTATAATTACCCAGATACCCAAATCTTCATTCAACTAAATTACTTTTACATTGCTAATCAATAAGGGAAACCTTCTGCGTGAGGAGGCTAAATCAGAATGTATAGCATTGGCAACTTCGCTCGCACAAATTATGATGGATGTTTGTGTGCTTTGATTATTTTTGTTTAAAATTGTGTTGTGCTAAATGAGTATGTAAAGAAATAGTATTAGCAACCTTGCAGGTAAATTTTCACATTCATCATAAATTCATGACTAGAGTTTCATTTTTGTGATAACAGAACTGACAATTGGATTATCGATAATACAGATGATGATAACGATGATGATGTAATGCCTGACCTTTCTGGACTTCTGTATTAATTTAGTATATTTTAAATATTTAGCATGTTTGTAACTAGTGTAGCATCTTGGTCTTGATTGACTGGTTTGATTTTCCTGCACATAGGTGTGTTTCTGTAATCGGACAAAGGTGCTGAAATTTGGTGTCAACTCGATGTGATGGGTGGAGCTTAAATTAAAACTGTTCATCCAATCATAAAATGAATTGTGTGGCATCACTACTATTCCTGAATTTCATTTTTTTTAGCCTGAGATACTGCTTGAATTATCAAGGCTATTAATTTTTGCAGTAGTTATGCTAGCCCGCTACTTAGGACATGGCTAGTTAGTTTAGGTAACGATCTTTCTTTATTGGATAATATATGATGTAAGGCAGCCAGCCAGAGATTGCTAGCATGCTAGCAATTGTCAGGTAATGTATCATGATAATGTTATATACAGACACTCCATGCTTTATGTTCATTCGTTTTACATATTTTTCAATTTTACGTTTTTTTTTTTAAAAACGTCAAATTTTGAGTTTAGCGTGCTGTCTGTAGTACGAGACGTACCTATGTAGTACGCTGATGTAATACGCTACATATGCATGATGCTGCGTCCATTCTTTATAGAAAAAAAGACTGAACGTGCCCCTCCTTCTTCCCAGTTCACAGCGTGTTACCCTTGTGTTCAGACATCGTCTCTGTGATCTTTGTGTTTACACTGTTTTGCAGACTTTTGTAACCCTAAGCAAAGATGGTTGGTCAGAAGCGTAAGCCTACTAGTAATCGTGGTAATCAGAAAAAGCGACAAGCCATCTCGTTAGAAACGAAGATGGCTATTATCAAGAAAATTGATTCTGGTGAAAAACATGTGACTGGTGCACGTTTCTTCCAAATGGCTCCGTTGACCATCAGAACCATTTACAAGCAGAAAGATCGCATCACAGAGAATGTTAAAGGTTATATTTGATACTGTATTTGACATATGATTGGTGAATTAGATTAAAATTTATCTATTTGAAAGTATTTTGCTTCAATTTAATTTATTTTAAATAAATGTTGATATTATTTGATATGTCTGTCTTCCTTTTGGCTTTTTCCCCTTTTACTCGGGAGTCGCCACAGCGAATCATCTGATTCGCACGTTTCATTTGGCAGAGATTTTTATGTCGGATGGCCTTCCTGTCACAACCCTTTTAGCGAGGGGCAGAAACACACTGACAACTTTGCAGCTCCTCTTTACGAAAGTCAGCAATGGTTCTTTTACATGAACCTCTCACCATAGACAGTGAGAGACATGGCCCGCCTTTGATAACCCAGTTAGCCGCACTGGGGGGGACAGTGACAACCTTGTGGAGAGTGGGACTCGAACCCCCAACCTTTGGATCAGCGATCCAGCGCCCTATACCACTAGCCCACCACTGCCCCGTTGATATTATTTGATATATTTGATATTATTTTACAATGTTATGTTTATAATAATTGATTTCGGGGTGTTTTATGAGATACAGTAATGGTATTTATGGATGTATAGTACAGTATGAACGTCGTACGCCACTGGAACATACAGTAACAACTTACGTTTTTTTTTTTTTTTTTTTTTCAACTTACTTTCGGCCGTCCGGAACCGAACTGAACCTAAGCTCCACCCCTAGATAAAGCGTTCAAGATAAAATGATCTTAGAATTAATTGGAATCAGTATTAAACATGGTCTTTTAAAAAGTTTTTGTTTCTATTTTCCACAAATAAAAGCAAATGATTGCATCATAAGCTGTGATTGTAAACAGCATTTTGCTGAAGCTCTGTAGGTGTTAAGCTCCCGTCAGTGAAACACAACTATATTTATATAATCCAATAACAAACTATTTCAGCTAGTTATGTTTATCTACTCCATGGTGTGTAGTCAGCTGTACGTTTTTACTTTATTAATGCTCTAACTGAGCAGATTTATACTAAGAGATCATCATTTCAATCCAGGTGCAAACATGCTAGTTTGATTTTGTGGTTGAATTTATAAATTTTGCAGTTTAAAATCCAGCATCTTCTCAGAAGACATTTTGAACCGTTTGCTAAAATAAAATTGGTTTTACGAATCTTTAAAAGTTTTCTGTCATCAAAAGTAATCAGGCTACTGGGAACAAGCTGGGCAGTTACAGTGGAAGCGTGTTAACGTGATTAACGTTAGACCTGGTGAGCCCTCAGGGAAGATTCTGAAATTTAAGCACCAAAATGAAGTTCAATTATAGACTTTTGGAAAAGTGATTTTAGAATGAAACCAAAAAGAAGGAGAGGGAAAAGAATTAAATGGTGGTCGACTTTCTGTTAGCATGTGTGTTAGCGCGCGCGCGTGTGTGTGTGTGTGTGTGTGTGTGTGTGTTAGCGTGGCTATGTAATAGTGTGGTTTGTGTTAGCATGTCTGTTAGCGTGGTGTGTGTTAGAGTGGTGTGTGTTAGCACGGTGTGTTAACTTGGTGTGTGTGTGTGTGTGTGTGTGTGTGTGTGTGTGTGTGTGTGTGTGAGCATGGAGTGTTAGCATGGTATATGGGTCGCCAGTTCCTTCGTTTTTTCTTTCTCTCTTTCTTCTCTATGCTGTGTTATTATGCGAGGTGTGTGTGTGTGTGTGTGTGTGTGTGTGTGTGTGTGTGTGTGTGTGTGTGCGCGTGTATGTGTGTGTGACCCCTCTCCTCCACTCAGTGACAGATGGGACTGGCAGCCCCCAGAGTCCCACCGCTCTCTCGCTCTCTTTTCTTTCTCCTCGTCTTTTATTCTCTCCTGGTAACCAGAGAACTTTTTCTACTCCCTCGTCCTCTTTGTCCTCGTCTGTTCACACAGAAACTCTCCCTTATTCCTCTCTCTCCCTCTCTCTCTCTTGCGCTCTCTCTCTCTCTCTCTCTCTCTCTCTCTCTCTCTCTCTCTCTCGCTCTCGCTCTCTTTCACTCTTTCTCTCTCTCTCTTTTACACTCTCTCTCTCTCTCTTTCTCTTTCACCTTCTTGAACCCCAGTCTATTTCTTTCATTCTTTTACTTTCTGATGTGTTCTCTCACTCATCTTTCACTCCTCTCTCTTTCCATCTTTCATTTATTAATTCACTCTTTTTCAGGTTACTCCTTCTTTTTTCTGTCTCTCTTTCTCTCCATCACTAACAATCTCTCTCACGCTCTTTCTTTCTTTCCACCTCATTCACTTTTTTCCCTCCTATGCATTTATATTTCTTCCCTTAACATTTTTTTCAGTCTGTCTGTATTGATTCTTTCTTTCTTTCTTTCTTTCTTTCTTTCTTTCTTTCTTTCTTTCTTTCTTTCACTTTTCCTCTTCCTTATACAATCAGTCTGACTATGTTTTTAGACCTTGAGTTTTAATTTTGTATTTTGTTTTGATTTCTGTGTTGTTTTTTTTAATTGCTGAGAAAGTTTCAAACAGACGCTGTGAAAATGTGTCTTCTGGAAGTGATGATGTCATCAAAACCAACAGCCAGTCGCATGCCATGTTGGTTATATCCCAAATGACTAATTAATGCCTCACTGTGTAGTACAGAGCTACATGGTATTTAGCAAAAGATTTTCGCTCCCTAGCATTGCAGATCCATATTAGTAAGCACACACTAGCATGTGTTAGCGTAGTTGGTTATCGTTTAGCTTGTTAGTCAGTGTTTAGCGTAATATTTTACTAACCAGCATGATAAAATAGTAGCTGACCTTAGGCTATCTAAAGCTAGCATACAGATTAGCGTAGCAATTCTGTACGCTAGGTCTTTTCCAGACAAAACATTCGATTTGTAACAATAATTATCTTTTTGTTTTTAACAGCAATTGTTTTCCATTAAAAATAAGTTAACACAGAAACCTTATGATGTTGAGTTAGAGAGTAATCAGGACTGCGGTCTGGAATGTTCTGGTTTTGTTAATTCCTTGGTTCTTTTTTCTTCGCTCTTTCTTTAGATCGACCCAAAAGTGGCGTTCCCACGCCGAGCTCAGCCGAAGGTGAGTTAATCCGTCCACGTAATAGAACAAACTTTACTAGCACCTCGTACGCACTACAGAGACTCGTGTTACGGTGCAATTTCATTCTTTATGCCTAATTAATCAAATATAATCACACTTTTGCATTTAATTCCAGTGGGTACCCCGGTTAGCGTTCCTTCACTCGATCCCTGTTTGTTTTGCTTTTTTCAGCTGGTAACGAGGACGAAGAAGATCTTTGTGGGTGGATTATCGGTGAACACAACCATCGATGACGTGAAGCAGTACTTCGACCAATTTGGAAAGGTGAGTGCGGGACAAAGAGAAAGAAATGGAGGGAGTAATAATTTATTGTTGGATAATAATATTATCCCTGTGATGGCTTGGCAAGCTGTACAGGGTGTTCTCTTCTCTCACCGAGAGTTGGCTGAGATGGGCGCCAGCCTTCCCACAACCCTGATTAGGATTAAATGGCTCAGAAAATGTATAAATGAATGAATCCATTCTGATCCATGGTGTTAATATATAAATATATATTTGAATCAAATATATATTACATGGGGGAAGTAAAGTAAAAAGATATTTATGTAGAAATATTTATCACCTTTTAATAAACATTTTATAGTTCAAAGTTAAAAATAAATGTGTGTGTGTGTGTGTGTGTGTGTGTGTGTGTGTGTGTGTGTGTGTGGAGGTGTGTTTGGACCAAAGGGGCTAAAAGAAGGGGGAAAAGAGACACAACCAAAAGTTTTCTTCAGCATCATTGCCATGGAGACCCCCCCGCCCGCCCCTGCTGTCAAGCTTTCTTCCATAGTTAATGAATTCTTCCATTTAGTTTCCCCACACACACTCATTCTGTACACACACACACACACAAAGTTAAGTTTACTGAAAGTGCACTGAAGACAGAGAGAGAGAGAGAGAGAGAGAGAGGGAGAGAGAGAGAGAGGGGATGTGGAAATAGAATACTTCAAAATTATAAAAAAAGGAAAAAGAATAATGCAACAGCAAAGAAAGAATGGCAAGGACTTAAAGTTTACTTTGAGTTAAAGTAGAAGAGTGACACAGGTGGAAGAGTGAGATGGTGAGGGTGAGATTTTGTGGGTAGTAAGACAGGTGGTAGAGTGAGATGCCTGGGAGAGTGAAACAGATAGTAGTGTGAGATGGGAAAGTGAAATGGGTGAGAGAGTGAGACAGGATGATGAGTTAGACAGGTGGAGAGTGCAACCGGGTGGAGAGAAAGACAACTTGGAGAGTGAACAATGTGGAGAGTGAGACAGGTGGAGAGTGAGATGGTGTGACGAGTGAGATGGGTGGTAGAGTGAGATAGGGTTGAGAGTGCGGTGGGTGGGAGAGAGTAAGATGGTGAGAGACTGAGATGATGAGAGACTGAGATGGGTGGATAGTAAGACAGGTGGGAGAGTGAGATGCCTGGGAGAGTGAAACAGATAGTAGCGTGAGACGGGAAAGTGAAATGGGTTAGAGAGTGAGACAGGGTGATGAGTGAGACGGGTGGAGAGTGTGACCTGGTGGAGAGAACGACAGCTGGAGGATTGAACCGTGTGGAGAGTGAGACAGGTGGCGAGTGAGATGGGTGTGCGAATGGGACAGGATGGAATGTGAGACATGTTGAAGAGTTAGATGAGGGGGAGGAGAGGGATGGGAGTCTATTACAGATGGAGAGTGAGACAGGTGGAGAGTGAGATGGTGTGAAGAGTGAGACGGGTGGTAGAGTGAGATTGGGTTGAGAGTTAGGTGGATGGGAGAAAGTAAGATGGTGAGAAACTGAGATGATGAGAGACTGAGATGGGTGGATAGTAAGACAGATGGGAGAATGAGATACCTGGGAGAGTGAGACAGGTGGGAGTGTGAGACAGGAGGAGACTGAGATGGCTGGGAAAGTGAGATATTGGAGAGTGAGAAAGGTGGAGCATGAGATAGGGTGGAGAGTAAGACAGGTGAAAGAGTGAGACAGAGAGGAGAGTGAGAAGGATGAGCAAGCGAGGTGGGTGTGACAGTGAGATAGGATGGAAAGTGAGACAGGTTGAAAAGTGAGATGAGTGAGAGTAAGAGGGGTGGGAGTTTGGTACGGGTGGACAGTGAGACAGGTGGGAGAGTTAGACAAGGTGGAAAGTGAGACATGTTGAAGAGTGAGATTAGTGGGAGAGTGAGAGGGGTGGGAGTTTGGTGCGGGTGGAGAGTGAGATAGGTGGGATATTAAAATGGGGTGGAAAGTATGACAGGTGGAGAGTGAGATGGGAAGGACACCGAGATGGGGAGGAGAGTGAGACGAATGCGAGAGTGAGATGGGGTGAGAGTGAGATGGGTGGGAGAGTGTGACAGGCAGAAAGTAAGACAGGTAAATTCTTTTGGTGAGTTTGAGATGGTGTGTGTGTGTGTGTGAAATGGAGAAGAATAGTAGAGAAAGAGAAGATGGAGAGAGTGAGACAGGTGTGTGACAGTGTTGAGATAAAGTTTGAGTGTGTGTGTGTGTGTGTGTGTGTGTGTGTGTGTGTGTGTGTGTGTGTGTGTGTGTGTGTGTGTGTGATTGGGGGAGTAGGGTAAGAGGGAGGGTCTGCAGCTCTTGAATGTGAATTAATCTGATGGAGCAGCTGCTGTTGCCCCCATGCACCCCCCTACTGCCCTGTTACCACGACGACCAGCCCTCCTATTGTCCCTGAGTCATTCAGCGGCCCGAGAGGTTTTGTTGTGTGTGTGTGTGTGTGTGTGTGTGTGTGTGTGTGTGTGTGTGTGTGTGTGTGTGTGTGTGCACTCATTAGGCATCCAACAAAGCCGGTGCCTCTTCAAAACAGGCGCAATCCAGAGCTTTCACTCGTTCACTAAAGTTTATTCTGTCATTCTTCATGCTCAGATGGAATGCAGAGAGATAGAGATGGTGTGTGAGACAGAGAGAGTGAGAGAGAGAGAGAGAGAGAGAGAGAGAGAGAGAGAGAGAGAGAGAGAGAAAGATGATGATGATGATGAGAGAGGGAGAGAGAGATGAAGGTCAA
>CM045729.1:8953579-8968579 GCA_024760905.1 Plotosus lineatus | reverse complement strand
TTCTACTAGTACTACTAATAATAATAACAAATTATTACAATAAATTATTATTATTATCATTATTATTATTATTATTATTATTATTATTATTATTATTACAGTCGGCCCTCTACTTACGAAATTAATCTGTTCCAGCGCCTTTTTTCGTAGCCTAGAGTTTTTCGTAAGTAGAGGCACACTTTACATGTAAAACACGTGATTCGTTCCAAGGCTCCCAAGACTACCCAATAAACCCTTTAAAAATTATAAAAGTACACCAATTTTGTATGAAATCTTCTTCTTTTCCTTTCGGCTTTTCCCTTCAGGGGTCGCCACAGCGAATCATCTGCCTCCATCTCACCCTATTCTTTGCATCTTCTTCTCTTACACCAACGACCTTCATGTCCTCCTTCACCACATCCATGAATCGTCTCTTTGGTCTTCCTCCAGGCCTTCTGCCTGGTAGTTCCAGCCTCAGCATCCGATTACCAATATACTCACTATCCCGCCTCTGTACATGTCCAAACCATCTCAATCTAGCCTCTCTGACTTTGTCTCCAAAACGTCTTACATGTGCTGTCCCTCTGACGTGCTCATTCCTAATCCTATCCATCCTCGTTACTCCCAAAGAGAACCTCAACATTTTCATCTCTGCTACCTCCAACTCTGCCTCCTGTCTTTTCCCCAGGGCCACTGTTTCTAAACCATACAACATCGTTGACTTCAACACCGTCTTGGACACTTTTCCTTTCACTCTTGCCGATACCCTCCTATCACACATCACACCGGACACTCTTCAACCATTCCAACCTGCCTGCACACGATTCTTCACCTCTTTTCCACACTCTCCATTGCTCTGGATTGTTGAGCCTAAGTACTTAAAATCCTCCACCTTTCTTATCTCTGCTCCCTGTAACCTCACCGATCCTCTTGGGGCCTTGTCATTCATGCACATGCATTCTGTCTTACTGAGGCTAATCTTCATTCCCCTCCTTTCCAGGGCATACCTCCACCTCTCTAGATTTTCCTGCACTTGTTCTCTGCTCTCACTACAGATCACAATGGGCACAGAGCTGACCCTTGATGCAGTCCCACCTCCACCTTGAACTCTTGTGTCACACCGACAGCATACCTCACCACTGTCTTACATCTCTTATACATGTCCTGCACCACTCTAACATACTTCTCTGCCACTCCAGACTTCCTCATGCAATACCACAGTTCTTCTCTCGGCACCCTGTCATATGCTTTCTCCAGATCCACAAAGGCATAATGCAGCTCCGTCTGACCTTCTCTGTACTTCTCCATTAACATCCTCAAGGCAAACACTGCATCTGTGGTGCTCTTTCCTGGCATGAAACCAAACTGTTGTTCACAAATGCTGACCTCTGCCCTTAGTCTAGCTTCCACTATTCTTTCCCGTAACTTCATCGTATGGCTCATCAACTTTATCCCCCTGTAGTTGGCACAACTCTGCACGTCTCCCTTGTTCTTAAAAATGGGCACCATTCCTCTGGCATCCTCTCACTCTTTAAGACCTTGTTGAATGTTCTTGTCAGAAAATCTACTGCAACCTCTCTTAGACACTTCTATGCCTCCACCGGTATGTCATCAGGGCCAACTGCCTTTCCATTCTTCATCCTCTTTAATGCCCTCCTCACTTCACCCTTTCTCATCTTTGCTACTTCCTGGTCCTCAACAGTCACCTCTTCTACTCTTTTTTTCTTTCTCATTTTCCTCATTCATCAGCTCTTCAAAGTACTCTTTCCATCTTCCCAGCACACTTCTGTCATCAGTCAATACATTTCCCTCTCTGTCCTTTATCAATCTAACTTGCTGCACGTACTTCCCATCTCTATTTCTCTGCTGTGCCAACCTGTATAAATCATTTTCTCCCTCTTTACTTTCCAACCGAGCATACAAGTCATCATACGCGCTCTGTTTGGCCTTTGACACTGCTACCTTTGCCTTACGCTGTGTCTCCCTGTTCTCCTGTTTACTTTCTTCGGTTTTCTCAATGTTCCACTTCTTCTTAGCTAACCTCTTCCTTTGTACACACTCCTGCACTTCCTCATTCCACCACCAAGTCTCCTTATCTCCTCTCCTTCCAGATGACACACCTAGTGTTCTCCTACCTGTATCCCTGATGACATTAGCTGTAGTTGTCCAGTCATCTGGAAGCACTTCCTGACCACCCAAAGCCTGTTTCAACTCCTCCTTGAAGACAACCCGACACTCTTCCTTTTTAGCTTCCACCACTTTGTCTTCTCCTCTACCTTTGCCTTCTTCACCTTCCTCACCATCAGCATCATCCTGCACACCACCATCCTATGCTGTTTGGCAACACTCTCACCCGCTACTACTTTGCAGTCACTGACTTCCTTTAAATTACATCGCCTGCACAAGATGTAGTCTACCTGTGTGCTCCTACCTCCGCTTTTATAAGTCACCCTATGCTCCTCTCTCTTCTGGAAGAAAGTATTCACCACAGCCATTTCCATCCTTTTTGCAAAATGTACCAACACCTGTCCTTCTGCGTTCATGTCCTGGATACCAAACCTACCCATCACTTCCTCATCCCCTCTGTTTCCTGCACCAACATGTCCATTGAAGTTTGCCCCAATGACCACTCTTTCACCTCTGGGGGTACTCTGCATCACTTCATCTAACTCACTCCAGAATCTCTTCTTCTCTTCTCGCTCACATCCTGCCTATGGGGCATAAGCACTAACAACATTGAACATCACACCTTGAATTTCTAACTTGAGACTCATCACTCTGTCTGACACTCTTTGCACTTCTAGAACATTCCTGACAAACCCCTTCTTCAAGATGACTCCGACTCCATTTCTCTTCCCATCCACACCATGAAATAACAGCTTTAACTCTGCTGCTCTGCTTATAGCCTTGCTACCTTTCCACCTGGTCTCCTGAACACACAGTATGTCCACCTTCCTCCTCTGCATCATGTCAGCCAGCTCTCTACCTTTTCCTGCCATCATTCCAACATTCAAAGTCCCTACTTGCAGTCCTAGACTCATGCCTTTCCTCTTCTCTCTCTGCCTACGGACACGCCTCCCGCCTCTCCTTCTTCGACGTCTTCGACCAACAGTCGTCCAATTTCCATCAGCACCCTGTTGGTTGACAGCACTGTCATTCTTTCTTGTGATTCGCATATTTTATTTGGCATTTGTTTTACGCCGGATGCCCTTCCTGACGCAACCCTCTGCATTTATCCGGGCTTGGGACCGGCGTGAGGGAGAGACACTGGTTTGTGCCCCCCCCCCCGGCTGCATTCAATTTTGTATGAAATATGTGTTAAAAATAAAAAATATATATTTATTAAACCATCTGAACATTTTATTAAAATATTAATCCATTTTATTAACATATTTATTAATTAAACAATTATCAAACGTTTTTTATTAACGCACATACACACACACAACACTGTCTCTCTCTAGCTCTCTCTATCTCTGTCTCTCTCTCTCTCTCTCTCTCTCTCTCACACACACACACACACACACACACACACACACACACACACACAACACTGTCTCTGTTCCTCTCTCTCGCTCTCTCTCTCTCTCTCTCTCTCTCTCTCTCTCTCTCTCTCTCTCTCTCAGACACACACACAAAACTCCCTCTGGTGTGTTTTGCCAAATGCAAATACGGGCTTCCCCCACACGCAATGCGCAGCTGTATTTAAATGTTTAAATGGACGGGATGTTGTATTTAAAGCGGCATTACAGTACCTGGTTGAAAGATCAGAGGTTCTGATTCAATATTAACTTGCTTCCTTGCGAGATCGGAGGTCTTGTCCCACGGAGAACTCTGTTTTCATGCTCCTTTTGCATCAATATCATTCCGAAATAATAGCTTCCATCACTGTATTTCCGCTTTAAGATCTTCTTCTGCTTCAATATCGTTCCAATTGTAGAGAGGTTTCGGCAAAAACGAAATATAACGCTGCAATGATTAATCTCTAAACAAGCCAACAGTCCTGTTCAACACTCCATGTGTGTGACAAACAGGAAGTATGGGTACAGGAAGTATGGGTACAGGTCAGCTCCCTCCTGGCCAATGGGAGGCCAGCGGGGTGGGATGTTGGGAGACAGCCAATGAGAGAGCAACTTGCGCATTGTTTGTATTTGAATGGCGCATTTGAATTTTTGAATGGCGCGTTTGGCGCTTTTAGTAAAAAGAGGTTATTTTTGTAAAAAGAGGACGAAAATTTAGGAAAATGTTTTTAATAACCTGGATTTTTCGTACGCAGAGATTTTCATAAGTAGAGGGCCGACTGTATTATTATTATTACTGTTGTTATTATTAGAGTGATCACCTTAAAAGAAGATTTTTTTTTTTACAATTTGTATAATTTGCATAATTATTTATTATAATACATGGTTATAATTTTCTTATAAGCTGCTGCAGTAATAAATTAATATAAATAAATATTAATAACCATTAAGTTGTATATTATCATAAAACCATAAATATTATTTGCTTTGTATTTAAAATATTAGATAAACTGAAGTTTAATAAACATAAGTACTAAAAAATATTGTTTACACACACACACACACACACACACACACACACAGTTAGATTGCTGCTTGTAAATCTTGGTGTGTGTGTGTGTGTGTGTGTGTGTGTGTGTGTGTGTGTGCACAGCACAGTGCAGTGCATAATGCCTTTAATTTAACCTACTAAAGCGGTTTGTTGTAGATGCCCACATAGAACAGTTGCATCCTCTCTCGCTCTTTGTGTGTGTGTTTGTGTGTGTGTGTGTGTGTGTGTGTGTGTGTGTGTGTGTGTGTATGTGTGTGTGTGTGTGTGTGTGTGTGTGTGTGTGTGTGTGTGTTTGATTAAATGGCTTTGTTTCTGTTCTAGAATTCCACTTAGAGAGGACCCCCCTCCTGACTTCACCCCACCCTCCCGAACTCACAGGTTAGTGCTTCCCTTAGCTTTACAAGCAGAAAGTCTTTCTTTCACACACACACACACACACACACACACACACACACGCACACACACACACACACACACACACACACAGCTGTGTGTGTATTCAGGAATTTAAGGTCTCATTTATGTCAGTGTTTCATATGTGAGTGACACTGTAGTTCAGTTATTGTAATATGAATGATGCTGTTGTTCACTGGTTTTCCTGTGAGTGTCGCTGTAGTTCAGAGTTGCTCATGTGATTGATGCTGTTGTTCAACTTTTCTCCTCTGAGTGACACAGTAGCTCAGAGTTGCTCCTGTTAGTGACTCTCTCATTCAGTGTCATTTGCACTGATGCTTTCTGTTGTTTATCTTGTTTAACAAAAAATTTTCACACACCAACTAATAACATGTCCTGTGTTACTGATGTGATGCCTGTATGTGTGTGTGTGTGTGTGTGTGTGTGTGTGTGTGTGTGTGTGTGTGTGTGTGTGTGTGTGTATTTAGCTATTCCTCTGACAGCGTACAACCCAATGGCGGCGGCAGCAGCTGCAGCAGCTGTGGTTAGAGGTGAAAGCAACTGATTACATTTTCCCCATTAAGAATAAAATAAGTATATTAACAATGAGAGAATATCATCAAATATAAATACTACATAAACAATAAGTATTGTAAATTATGTCAGTAGGCTCTGCCCCCTCTCGCTCTGCTGGGTTTCTGAGCACCAGTAGTCCTGGACCAATGGCAGAACTTTATGGGACGGCCAGCCAGGAATCCACAGTGAGCAGTTACATCAGTGCTGCAAGCCCCGCCCCCAGCACCGGCTTCAGCCACAGCCTTGGGGTGAGATGTCATCTTCTATTTTTATTTCTATGTAAAAATGCACTTTACTGCAATTATACTAATATATCACATATACTGTAAGTTGTTTTATAATTAAACTTTAATCATAGCCAGGTCTATGTAATTAAATTACAGGTGGCACAGTGGTTAGCATGCTTGCCTCACAGTAAGAAGGGCCATGTTCTCCCTGTGCATACGTGGGTTTCCTCAGGATACTAAAGTTTCCTCCCACACTCAGAAAACATGCACAGGAGGCTAATTGATTTCTTCGAAATTTTACCAGTTGTGAGAGTGATTGTGGATGGTTGTATTTCTGTGTATGTTGGTCCTGTGGTGGCCTGATGAGCTGTTCTGGGTGCACCCCTCTTTCACCTAGAGTTGTTTGGAATGGGCACTAGCTTTCTTGCATCCCTAATTAAGATTAAACTGCTTAGAAAATAAAATAATTAATTAATTAAATAACACCTTCATGGTATCTACAACATACTGTTTAAATTATTAAGCCGAGACTTTAATATATAGCATTAATTGCTTTATTTACATTTATATTCATACATGAACTATGCAATTAACATTCATTCATTCATTTTATGAACTGTTTAACCCTAATTAGGGTCACAGAGAAGCTGGCATTAATCTCAGCCAACTTCGGGCAAGGATGGGGTACACTCTGGACAGCTCGCCAAGCCATCACAGGGCCAAGACTCACACAAACTTTCACACTCACACTCGCACCGAGGGGCAATTTGTAGCCAATTAACCTACTGTGCATGTTTTTGAACTGTGGGTGGAAACCTGAGTACCCGAATGAAACCCACGCAAGCACAGGGAGTCCACACAAAACCGCCTGAGCTGGGAATCGAACCCAGGAATTTCTTGCCGTGAAATGGACATGCTAACTACTACGCCTGCTGTAATTAAAATATTTATATTATTTTATATAAACAGTAGACTTCTACAATAAAATTAGTAATTAAAAAACATATTATATAATTATCTTAAATCATAGTTAATTAGCCCTGCGATTGTCTGGTGAACTTTCCAGGGTACACTCTGTCCTTGCCCAGAGTTAGCTGAGAGGGGCGCTAGCCTCCCTGCAACCCTAATTAAGATTAAGCGGTTCAGGAAATTAATTACTGAATGAATACTTAATTATAACTACATTATAAAATGTAATTAATGTGCATATTATCAGTAAATAGTAACTTAAGTACTTTGTGAACAACAGTTTGGTTTCATGCCAAGAAAGAGCACCACAAATGCAGTGTTTGCTTTGAGGATGTTAATCGAGAAGTATAGAGAAGGTCAGAGGGAGCTGCATTGTTCCTTTGTGGATCTGGAGAAAACATACAACAGGGTGCCGAGAGAGGAACTGTCGTATTGCATGAGGAAGTCTGGAGTGGCAGAGAAGTATGTTAGAGTGGTGCAGGACATGTATGAGGGATGTAAGACAGTGGTGAGGTGTGCTGTTGGCGTAACAAAAGAATTCAAGGTGGAGGTGGGACTGCTTCAAGGGTCAGTTCTGAGCCCCTTCTTGTTTGCTATGGTGATGAACTGTCTGACAGACTAGGTTACACAATAATCTCCATCGAATATGATGTTTACAGATGACATTGTGATCTGTAGTGAGAGCAGAGAATAAGTGGAAGAAAATCTAGAGAGGTGGAGGTATGACCTGGAAATGAGAGGAATGAAGGTTAACCTCAGTAAGACGGAATACATGTGTGTGAACAAGAAAGATCGAAGAGGAACGGTGAGGTTAAAGGGAACACTGATCCGGAAGGTGGAGGATTTTACGTACTTAGGCTCAACAATCCAGAGCAATGGAGAGTGTGGAAAAGAGGTGAAGAAGCGTGTGCAGGCAGGTTGGAATGGTTGGAGAAAAGTGTCCGGTGTGATGTGTGATAGGAGGGTATCGGCAAAAATGAAAGGAAAAGTGTATATTGTATGGTTTAGAAACAGTGGTGCAGAAGCCCTAGAGGAAGACCAAAGATTTATGGATGTGGTGAAGGAGGACATGAAGGTAGTTGGAGTAAGAGAAGAAGATGTAGAGGATAGGGTGAGATGGAGGCAGATGATTCGCTGTGGCGACCCCTGAAGGGAACAGCCGAAGGAAAAAAAGAAGTAACTTGAGTACTTTATGTGACAGTTATAAATATATCTTAACAATAAGTTTGATTACAGGCATAAATAATGCATTTCAAACAAATAAAAATGGTATTATATAAACCATTTACACTTAATTTTAACATAATCAAATATTGTTTCATACAAATGATAACATGTTTCTAACAAGTGTAAAAGCCCTGTCAGGACGTTAAAACGAATTCTGTTTTTTGTTCCTGTCAGTCTGTAAGAACCCAAACCCGGCAGCGGTTCTGGTGCTGATTTCTGTCGTTACTCCCTCTTGCTTTCTTTTAGGGTCCTCTGATCGCTACAGCCTTCACTAACGGCTACCACTGAGACTGTGAGTATTAACAGTGTGTTTGCTGTATTCCGTGACACATTATTGTCATATGAGGAAAATAATGTCATTTAGTGCTGAGCTGAATTACGGAAAAAATTATGGGACGGGGTTTATGTGTTTGTCTTTTTAGGCAGATGAATGGATGAGCCAATCACGCGCTTCCATGGAGAAAAACTACACTAGTGTTTCCTGTGTTTCTTTTACATCACTTCCTGTACTAACACTGTCTCTGTCTCAGTCTTAACAGAAGGACATGTAAATATTTTATTTCCGGTACGAAGAAAAGGTTTTCATGTTTTTTAAATCTACGGATTTATCTTTTAAATATTTTCATTTTTCCTGTTTTTTTTTTTTTTTTTCCCTTTTTATCTGACATGTTATTTACTTTTGTTTTTTGGAGACACTGTAGGTTTACAATCATAGCCTCATGTTATAAAATGTCAAAACATTGACGGGAGCAATAATGTGTGTTTTGCGCAGGTGTGCGCCTGTGTTTATCTCCACGTCACGATAATTCCTGGGTGAGAAACACACTTTTATGAAGAGCTCACTTTCTCTACTTTTATATACTAATGTCGCTAATGTGGTCGGAACTCAGAACTTTTGTCAAGTTTGTTCATGTTAGCCAGCTAGCTAGCGAGCAAAGTTACAGTTAACATTCCAAAATACTCATTTTCCACTATGCTAGCTCCCATTATCACTGATTTCTAGCTAACAGTAGCACAATTTTATGAACATTTACTATTAAGAGTTTGAGGCTTCTCACAAAAATCCAGTCAGGTTCACTAACATTCAGGTTTTCTTTTCTCAGCAAACCTTTAGCAGCTAATAGCGTAATCTCTTGAAGGCATGGCAAGTTAGATTTTAGACGGCTACTAAACTAGCTAACATTAACAGTGTGGATAAATTAAATGTGTGCTCTTGTCAGGTTAGCCGACATCATGCTTGACGGCTAGTTAGCTGCTGTAAGGAGGAATGAAATGTTTATGTTCTCCATGTGGTTTTAATAAATGTTGTCATGTTGGCTGATGTTAACTAGCTAGCATTAGCACTACAGAATACGGCCAATTATACATGTGACTTGAGAATTACTCTCAGAAATCCTATCAGGTTAGCTTTATGTTGGCTAGCTAGCTAGCCGTCGTTATCTGTGAGGATTACGAGCATTTTATACACTTGTGTCCTGTAAGGTTAGCTAAAGCTTGTTACTTAGCTACCATCAGCAATAAAAGAAATTATGGGTATCCATGAATGAAGCTTCAAACAGTTTCGTAATACATCTTGTTATCATTTTAGCAGCTAGCTAGCTGGATAGCATCATCTATAATGATAACGTGACTTAAAAGTTCTCTTGGAAATTCCGTCAGGAGAGCTGACGTTAGCTAGCTGGTTTACAACGCCAATAAACCACCACACACGGGCGTTATCATGATAAGGGCGCATGCCTCGTCCTGAACACTGTTTAATGTCGTTTTTTAAAAAGATACAATGCATTTTTTCAGATGCTAATTTTTCTACGGAAAATAAATATTCGGAAGGAATGTCAAAAAAATGTATATTTTTGGTAGTTTTTCAACTGGATTTTATGATATTTGATTGCGATCAGATGTACGGAGGACATATTTTTCATGGAATTTGATCTTTTTTTGTCTTGTAAAGGATTTAAACGCTGTCTTTTGGATCTTATTGAGATCAAAATCGATTCACTGTGGAAAACATCTGTGATGTGTGTGTGTGTGTGTGTGTGTGTGTGTGTGTGTGTGTGTGTGTGTGTGTTAGAGAGAGAGAGAGAGAGAGAGAGAGAGAGAGAGAGAGATTTAAAACATTGTACGCTTAACATACACTGATTTCTTTAAGTTTAATATGTTGATTTTTTTTTGTTGTAATGTTTATGGTGTGTGTTGAGTGTGACAGGCTACTAATAATGCTGGAAGTGTGTGTGTGTGTGTGTGTGTGTGTGTGTGTGTGTGTGTGTGTGTGTGTGTGTGCGATGATGATGATGATGATGTGATTTATAATGTGAATGTAACGATTCTCGCTGTAACACTAAACCTTGTCATTAACGTCTCTGTGTTGTGTTCATGATGGGCGACTGTTCAAAACTCTTCCCTCTAAACACCATTAGCATGAAGTAACTTTGTGTGTTGGGGAATTTTGTTTTTGTTTTTGTTTTTTTTAAAGACTGATTTCAGTGACATTAACTCCAAATCTCTTCCATCACATCTCCTGTCAAATTTCATTGTCAGAAAGAAAAAAAAACATTTCAAAAATTCCTAATAAATTATTTCAATATAATTAATGTGTGTGTGTGTGTGTGTGTGTGTGTGTGTGTGTGTGTGTGTGTGTGAGATCAATCAATCTTCTCGTATATATCATTCTGTTTACTCTCATGGTTGTTTAATTTTGCGTATTTAATGCAAGTTTGGTTGTTATTCAGTTCACTCTGGTTAATGCTAGTGTTAGCATGTTAGCATGTTCTCGCTAAGGCAAGTTTCAACATTATTCAGTTTGTAATTAACATTTTTTCTAATTTGTAGATCAGGTGAATAATTAGAACACTTGACGATCTCATTCTATTTTTATTGATAAGAAATACAAAAACATTCACATGATCAATATTGTGAGGAAATATACATACGTACATACATACAGACATACATACATCAAATAAACTACATACACTCCTGGGAAAAAGACTGAGCCAACATTTAAATTTCATATTTGTAGGTATAGCGGCAAAATTATGTAACGGCCAAGAATATTTCATTACTATTAATCTTGCTGGTTTGTCTGAACTTTTTGTAATTATAACTAATAAACGCCTCAGCCCACACCCCACTAAGGACACTAACCCTTGGCTGGACAAGAGCCATGTCAGGCTTCTGTTGGCGTCGGGACAGAGTCCAGATTTGATCCCAATAGAACAGTGGTCTCCAACCTTTTTTGCACCAGCGACCAGTTTTATGTATGAAAATGTTTCCGCAGAACAGTTAGAGTGTATTCTGTTGTCCTGTTTTGGTGGCTGTCACCGCAAAAACCCCGCCTCACAAAGATATGTGGTTAGAAACGGAAGAATGGCTTTCAACGCTTCTGTGGCGATTTCAAAAACAGTCGATTTTCAAAATAACATCCGGAAGCTCCAATAAAAAAATTATAATTGGTACCATGAAAGATTTTCTTTGCAGACCGGTATCAAACGACCGGGGGTTGGGGACCCCTGCAAGAACTACCACTGAACTTCTGGAGGATGTCAAGTACTAATGGACAAATCTGGACATTTCCAAATGCAAGAAACTTACATAAGTCGAACCAGGAGACCTGAATATTTGTGAAAATCTAAAAGGAAAGCAATTCCACATTAACTAACAGAATTCACATAATTATTCAACAGCTTTATATGTTATCGATAATAATTACTAAAACTTTGGAAAATACACACATGGTTAATTTTGTGTGTGTGTGTGTGTGTGTGTGTGTGTGTGTGTGTGCGCGCACAGGAGTGCACTGTATAGAGACAAATTTATAAATTATTTACATTATTACATCATTTTCCATTTTATACTGCAGCATTTAATAAGAATTAAATTAAACACAGTGTTTATAGCAGTAACATATTTAAGTTTAATTAAAAAACAATCCAAAAGTGATTCATGTAAATTTCACATCATTTGTATGTGTATGTTGTGTGTGTGTGCGTATGTCCTTGTTCTAGTCTTGAGGATTGATGAATGCAGTGTAGAGGACGACTGTCTCCACCACCACATCGCGCTGTAATGCAGATTTTATTTCTTATAATCTTAACACATTAAAAGTTATTATAATTCATCAGTCTCTTATTGGTAGAAAGCCATTGAATAATTCCTGGCATTGCGTCATCGCCATCGGTTCAGTTGAATGATTACTGCATGACTGATGCTCACCTCACTGTAATGTGATTATCTACTTTAAAACTTCAGCGAGAGTGAAGCCTCTATCGAATTATTCTCTATATCTCACCTCACGTTATTTAATAAATGATTAATGACATCACAAATTACACAGCATGCATAAAACTCACATGGCAGGATAGATTTTGTTCTTTACTTGTTATATAGAACAGAACTCTCAGTAAATGTGTGTTGATGCTGATAATACACTGATATAAACTTACAAAACGTTTAGTTATTTAAAAAACACGAATAATAATGAGGGCGACACGGTGGTGTAGTGGTGAGCACAGTGGTTAGCGTCACAGCAAGAAGGTCCTGGGTTCGATTCCCAGCTTGGGTGTTTCTGTGTGGAGTTTGATTGTTCTCCCTGTGCTTGTGAGGGTTTCCTCTGGGTACTCTGGTTTCCTCCCACAGTCCAAGCACATGCACAGTAGGCTACCTGGTTGTTTCAAATTGCCCCTAGGTGTGAGAGTGAGTGCGAATGGTTGTGTGAGTGTTGGCCCTGTGATGGCCTGTTGAGCAGTCCAGAGTGTATCTCGCTCTTTCCCAGAGTGGGCTGAGATATGTGCCAGTCTTCCTGTGACCCTATTTAGGATAAAGTGGCTTAGAAAATGAATGAATAATACTAAAGAAAGCAAATTTATAGATTATTTACTAAGAAATATGAATTTCTGTGCAAGACAGATAGATCTACATCCAATCACGAGGAATGGACGTCAATCCTTGAAGTTAGAATGATGCTCACACAGGAAACAGGAGTACCCGGAGAAAACCCACACAAGCACTGGGAGAACATGCAAACTCCACACAGAAATGCCCAGGCCTGGAATCGAACCCAGGCCTTCTTGCTGTGAGGCAGCCGTGCTAACCGCTACACCACAGTCGATGGATGGATGGATGGATGGATGGATGGATGGATGGATGGATGGATGGATGGATGGATGGATGGATGGATGGATGGATGGATGGATGGATGGATGGATGGATGGATGGATGGATGGATGGATGGATGGATGGATGGATGGATGGAGGGATGGATGGATGGATGGATGGATGGATGGATGGATGGATGGATGGATGGATGGATGGATGGATGGATGGATGGATGGATGGATGGATGGATGGATGGATGGATGGATGGATGGATGGATGGATGTTTATTACCAGGTATTTCCTCTTTTGTTTAGGTTTGAAGAAACAGCCTGCAAAGCAATTGAAGGAAATTTTAGATGCAGTAATCACTACATTGACATTGTAAAGTATATTAAATACATTTTTTCAGAATCGGATGGATTTAATTGTGATTGTTTAATATAGAAACTCACTGGAGCTGTTCACTCACCTCTGTATAAAAAGCACACAATAGACGTAGCACTGAAAATAATTAGCACGAAAGCTAACCATGCAAACCATATTACTGACATCACAGTCTGCCCAGTCGGGGTGACGGCTGTGGGAAGCAAGTATATTTATAATCAACGATAAGAAAAGAAAGATTGTGTTGGTTGTTATGATGCTGTAATGTAAGAGATGCTAGAGATGTGATGTAAGAGGAATGTTATTTATTTGTATGAGCTTTTTATTGGTTGTGTATGAAATGATAGCAAAGAACACAAAACACATTCTGTTTACGAATGAAGGGAACAATCCAGCCATCCACAAATATCATTAACAAATTATTTCATTCTTTCTCTGCGATGGCTTGGAAACCAGTCCATGGTGTACCCTACCCTCGCCCAAAGCCGGCTGAGATGAGCACCAGCCTCTGCAGACCCTAATGAGGATTAAGCAGTTCAGAAAAAAGAATGAAAGAAAATATTTCATCCGTTGACATTTGTTCATATTATTGATGAAATCACACTCTGGAAATCTGCATTGGAAAGACTCTGTGTCTACAGAAAGGACTCAAGAAGGTTATACAATCCTTAGCTGACCTAAAAGGTCCCTCCTGTGAGCCTAAAGCTGTCACAATTCACACATTTTAAAACAAAAGTTCATTACAGGCTTGAGAATATTTTACAGTAAAGTTTACAAATGTCTGAAGGGCTGAAACTTCCTGCACAGTTGCTAAACTCTTTTGTTTAATGGATTGATTATAATAGAAACTCTTATAAAACTGATCAAATTCACAACAAACTCTGCTGTTAGACATGCATAACTCAAGTTAAGAAAAGTGTGGATACACACACACACACACACACACACACACACACACACACACACACAAAATGTTGAGGTTCTCTTTGGGAGTAACGAGGATGGGAGGATGGATAGTCAGACAAAGTCAGAGAGGCTAGATTGAGATGGTTTGGACATGAACAGAGGAGGGATAGTGAGTATATTGGTAGTAGGATGCTGAGGTTGTAACTACCAGGCAGAAGGCCTAGAGGAAGACCAAAGAGAAGATTTATGGATGTGGTGAAGGAGGACATGAAGGCAGTTGGTGTAAGAGAAGAAGATGCAGAGGATAGGGTGAGATGGAGGCTGATGATTCGCTGTGGCGACCCCTGAAGGGAACAGTCGAAAGGAAAAGAAGAAGATTTCTGAGGTTGTGTATTGGAATGACCAAATAAAGTTTATCATGAAACTGTGTCCATATATGTAATTAATGTGCTGTAAAGTCTTCTTATTTTCCTTTCAGCTGTTCCCTTTTCCTCAGGGGTTGCCCCAGCAAATCTGTGATTTGCATGTTTGATTTAGCATAGGTTTTTATGTCAGATGTCCTTCCTGACACAAACCTTAGCAAGGGGTAGAAACAAGCTGACAGCTTTGCAGTTGCTCTTTATGAAAGTCAGCAATGGTTCTTTAACATGAACCTCTCACCATAGACGATGAG
>CM045729.1:8778579-8938579 GCA_024760905.1 Plotosus lineatus | reverse complement strand
GGAACAGCCGAAAGGAAAAGAAGAAGAAGCACACACATAATATATAGCAATCAGTTGCAAATCACTCCAGTGAGAGCTGGAGCTTCTGGATTGATGAAGCCCAACTGACAACATTATCTGCAAACAGTACAGATGAGATCCTCTGGCCCCCACACCAGAACCCCTCAACACCGAGGCTGTGCCCAGAAATTCTGTCCATAAAATTTATGAACAGAATCGGTGATAAAGGACAGCCCTGGTGGACTCCAAACCTCACCAGATTAAATTCGACCTGTTGCTACCAATTCGGACCAGTCCCTGGATCCGGCCCCGGTGATACAGAGACCAAATGACCCATCGCATGGTTATGTTTACTCCTTAAAAATTTACATACAGAAGATATTTAATATTTATATTTCATACCTCACTTCATATCTGATCTGGCAGAAGAATTTCACTCAGAATTAACAAAGTTTAATCCAGTTTAATCTTCTTATCTACTTTTTGAAGATAATCACATCCATCAAAAATATTTTACAAACATTTATGTGCATGCATATATATATATATATATATATATATATATAAAGTATTCTTAAAAACAAAACTTTTAAAAATGTTTTAATGTTTGAAATTGTAAAAAGACAATAATAAAAATATACAAGTTACAAATATTTATATTATATAAAGTTTTATATTATATATTATATAGTTTTATATTTTATATTTTATATTTTATATATATACATATACATATATCTACTATTATATATATAAAACATACACAAGAGTAATAACTCAATGTTCTTTAACTGTGCCTTAATTATCTTTAATGAGCTTTTGTTTCTTTTCTTTTCTCCCTAGCACAGCCTGAGACTCAGGTTTATTTTAATAGAATAAGAATTTCTGTTTATAATTTTCCAAAAAAAGCCAACACTGAAATTTGAACTCACAGAAAAACAAACTGCATTCATTCATTCATCCATTTTCTGAACCGCTTAATCCTTATTAGGTTCACGGGAAGGCTGGTGCCCATCTCAGCTGACTCTGGGTGAGGGCAGAGTACACCCTGGACAGCTCGCCAGGCCATCACAGGGCATAAACACGCTGACAGCTATGCAGCTCCTCTTGGTGAGAGTGAGAGACACGGCCGGCCTTCGATAACCCTTATTTAATTATTTCATTAATGAGGCAGCACTGGTTTAAACTTGTGTTAAACTTCAGGTGAAAATCAGAAGCATCATTTTGAGAAATAAACAAACACAGATTTGGAGGTAAATGAGGAGGATTGGATGAAACCTCTGGGGTTACACGCAGATGTTTTGTTGAGTTAAACTAAAGGCGTCGGTGTAAAGATTTCAGCTGAGTCCAAACGAAAGATATAAAAGATTATAATTTAGAAATAGTATTTGTTTATTATTTATTTAGAAGTGATAAATGAATCGCTGATAATTTACTAATCATTTTTAATTACTCTTTAAATTAAACTGATGTTTTCTGGATTATTTTCTGTCCATTTCGACTCGGCACACTACACTGATATATAAAAGATATAAACTGATTTATAAATCATTAACCAGATGGAATAGAAAACAAGAAATTAAATGAACTATACTCTATCATACAGAAATAAACACATAAACAACAACAGCCGTGTACCTGTGCGAGCGGCGAGGAGTGTACATGCGTGCGGTGACTCCTGTCCTGAAGCAGCAATGAGAACGACTGCTCCTCGTTGTGAGTGACAGATTTAAAATGTGCTTCTACTTTTCACACTTTAACCTCAATTACCTCATTGCAAAAATGAGCAACAGCACATCGGGCGACTGCTCAGAAACACAACGTACAGAACAATGATCTACACGAGAAACATCTTCAGGATATATCGAGTTATAAAATCATAATTAACACCGGGAGGAAGTGAGGCTGATACCTGATACCTGACACTTTAGAAACACGTAATTCGACATACAGACGGCATCGGAACTGTGAGATATTTAAACTTGAAGGAAAATGAACAGTCTTTACTCAGAGGTTCTTTCTCTTTACAGTGTAACTGTTTTATATCGTTGAAAAAAAACGACAGTTTTAATTCGCGCAAAGAATCCGAGGAATGAGCTGCACCGTCCCTTCCTCCATCTTCCTTTATTTACTTAATGTTGGATATTTTCCCTGATTTTCTTCGAGTCGTATCCAATTCCCACACCCATCAGGTATTGCCTTCCCTATCACACAACCACCACCGACCAGGGAGGGGCGAAAGCATGCACACGTCCAGTCTGTGACATGCAATGCGAGCCGCCCACCTCTTTTTGAACTGCGTATTTGGGAGTGCACGTATTTCCGAAATGTGTATTTGGAACGGTTTAACATATACTCGGAAGGAAAGCGCTTGCCCATGATAGACAAGTGAGTGACAAGAAGGTGAGTGTATGCCGTCCTTCCCTCCCGTGATAGCTTGAGCAAGGCATTTAACCCGAACCGCTCTCCGAGCGCCCGCAATGTGTGGCAACTCGCGACTCTGAGAGTGTAGACGCGCAACAATTCTCACTCACGCTCGCACCAAGAGGTGTCATGGAACAGCCAAAGAACTTAATGTACACGTCTTTGGATTGGAGGACACTGGAGTATCCGGAGGAAGTCGATGCAAGCACGAGGAGATCATGCAAACTCCACACAGAAACTCCCCCGTGAAGCCCAGAACTCGAACATACTTGCTGTGAGGAGGACGGGCTCATTATTATATCACCGTGCCGCCCTGTCCAAAAAACAAAAATAGACCACAGGGATCCATACACTCCCACT
The DNA here is from genome assembly GCA_024760905.1 of Plotosus lineatus. NCBI lineage: Eukaryota > Metazoa > Chordata > Actinopteri > Siluriformes > Plotosidae > Plotosus > Plotosus lineatus. Next base: position 8,935,795 of record CM045729.1, on the reverse strand, counting down.
GAACGGACCGTTTCATAACATGCCAACACAGAACTGGCACAGCAAGTATAAACGCCCCAGCTTCAGCACGCAGAAAGTAAATGTCCAGAAAACTAATATGTGAGGCGCTCCATCGAATGTAGGCGCTTGTCGCAACTGACACATGAAGCTTTTGAGACAAAGCCCGGCTTATCTTACTGTACTATACATCCATAAATACCATTACCGTGTCTCATAAAACACCCCTAAATCAATTATTATAAACATAACATTGTAAAATAATATCAAATATATCAAATACTATCAACATTCATTTCAAATAAATTAAATTCAAGCAAAATAATTTCAAATTGATAAATTTTAATCAAATTCACTCATCAAATATCAAATACAGTATCAAATATAACCTTTAACATTGTCTATGATGCGATCTTTCTGCTTGTAAATGGTTCCGATGGTCGACAAGATGGTCACATGACGAAGCTGAGCCGACTTACTTTACATGAAGCTTAAAACAGCCAATCAACGCTTACAATATGTGAGGCGCTCAATACTGAAAATAGTTTACTTGCTGTGCTTGAAGGCGGGTTATACGGACTTTTGGTCTTTCAAGTGAGCAAGGGCACCTTTGAACTCGTTTAGTACTCAGCCTGCACTGATGTGAATCACCAGCAGAGCAGAAAGTTCTCTTTCTTTTCTGGATTCGGGTTTTCATTCATATTACAACTCTCTTTGCTTAACTGAGTATGCATGGTAGATTGCGGCGATCCGAGCAGATAGTTAATTCATCTCTGTGTATGAGACTTGCACCCATGCTAGTAGGCTTACGCTTCTGACCAACCAGATTTGCTTCGGGTTACAAAAGTCCACAAAAACAGTGTAAACACAAAGATCACCGAGACGACGTCTTAACACAAGGGTAACACGCTATATAACCGATATATATATATATATATATATATATATATATATATATATATATATATATGTACATATATATTTCGAGATTATATATATCGCTGAACTTGGAAGAAGGAGGGGCACGTTCAGTCTGTCGTTTGTAAATAATGGCTGCAGTGTCATTATGTCATTGCATCATTACATCAGCGTACTACGTAGGTACGTCTAAATTCAAAATTTGACTTTTTTTTTTTTTGAAAAAAAACATAAAATCGAAAAAACGTAAAACGGATGAACGTAAGTCGGGGAGCGTCTGTACTTATTTAGTACTCAACATTCACTTGCTTATTCGAAAGATCGGAAGTCCGGATAAGCCGGGCTTTGTCTCAAAAGTCCATGTGTCAGTTGCGACAAGCGCCTACATTCGGTGGCGTGCGTCACATACAGTTTTGCCTCTGTCGGTCAAAGTCACAGACACACAAACAAAGTCAGTCTGGCACTCCGTGGTGAACCAACACACCAAATTTGAAGGCCACAGCTTCAGCACATGGCAAGTAAATGTCTGTAAACTTCTGAGGGGCTGGAGCTACTGAATCAGCAAGGACAAGAAAAATAGATTTAGTGATTATTAGTATTTTTTCGGTACACTCACCCAGTTCATACACACACACACACACACACACACACACACACACACACACACACACACACACACACACACGTCTTTAAGAGTGCATTCGATATCTAAAGGATCTTTTTTCCTGGTAAGAAAGCCCTGTGTGGTTGGGTTCTACCTGGAACTCTCAAGAGTTTCCCTGCAACTGAAGAACCTGAAAGGGGTTTTTAAGAGTGTATTGATTCTGCACTCATCTATCTGTCTATCTGTTATTGTATTTAAATTAAATCAGTGTAGCATCACATTATAAAAACCTCTCCCCACCACACACCCCCATGCTCTCCATCACACTCCTGTCTGTGTGGGAAATGGCTCGTCCCATTCTGAATTTCAGCTCACGTTCGTGTCATTCAGCTTCATACATTCAGATTTAAATGTAGCAACAACAAGAAAAAAAAACAAAAAACAAAGGTGTGAGAGGTTTCAGGATGATTGTGCAGTTGCTTATACTAAACTGTGACACACTCTCAAGTCGCACCATCTGCTTCTGACTCACCCACACACTCTCTCTCTCACACACGCACACACACACACACACACACACCTCAATCAGAACAGTTAAAAGAACTCTGATTGAAAAACAAACAGATGTGGGTGTTGTACTGAAGATGATGAGAAAGTTCACTGCTGCTTCCTACTGAAGTGCACAGTGATCGTTAATGTTTGGTGCAATGTTCTGCCTAGGAATCTGGCGAGTGTTCTGTCTGAGCTGATCAATACTCTATAGAGTGGTCTGTTCAGTGAAATCAAATGCTGTTATCTGACAGTATAAATTTGAACAAACATTGAAGTTCTTCTTTGATTACTGAAGGAACATGCTGTTGATGAACCGAACCTGATGTCTTGGGAAAATGAGGTTCTGATCCCAGGTCATTATTATTTGTCAACCCATAGTAATGTGTGGCAGTGGTGGTGGAGTGAGCAGCACCTTCCCTCCCTTCACACAAATGGCTGAAGTGCCCTTGAGCAAGTCACCTAATCCTCAACTGCTCTTCGGGCTCACTGAATGTGTGCGTGGCAGCCCACTGCTCAATGTGTGTGTGTGTGTGTGTGTGTGTGTGTGTGTGTGTGTGTGTGTGTGTGTGTGTGTGTGTGTGTGTGTGTGTGTGTGTGTTTCACTTTGGATCGCTTAAATGCAGAAAAAATAATTTCAGTTACAGGATTAATACAGTATAGCAAAACCAAAAAAAAAATAAAAAAAAATTGATTTTTAGGAACCCTAGAGGAACTTAGAGCAATCTAGGAGCATTAAGCCCTGGGATCCTCAGACAGAAGATTCTAGAAACACAGGAAGCAGGAACATACATGTCTGTCCTTGGAAATAAAGTTAACCCCTCCCCCCCTTCCGGAAATAAAAAAAAATGGGTTTAAGTAAACAAAGACGAGATTCAGGAACAGAGATCAATGCGAGAATTAGGAACACGGGTTCTTAGAAAATAGAACCTAGGTTCTATAAAGGACTCTTTGGGCATAGGAACACATGAACTTCTGTAAAAATGAACCATGGGACTCTAGGACGTCTGTTGGGTTTTTACACTCGAACCTAGTGGCTCTTCAGAGCCGGCGCTTATCACCGGTTTCTGTGGCGTGAATCGACTAGAATTTCAACTTCTCCTGAATGCGATGATAATCTATCACAAGTTACCTTCCCAGTATTTTTTATTGGTTCCCATTTATACTTCTGGGTGGACAGAGGCACACTTGTGGGTAAGACCAGGCCCAGGGGTCTTAGCACGGTGGGAGTCTAACAGGGACTCAAACCCACAACCTCCTAATACTGAGCCCAGCACCTTAATCACTATGCCACCAGTCCCCGAGGAATATAGGGGCTTGAAAACTTTGGATTCTGGGAGTACTGTCACACAGGTCCTGTGAACGCTAAACTTTGGAATATTAGGGTTAGAGAGACAGGGGAACATTAGGACCATTAGAAACTTGGATACTCTAAGAAGCACCGCGGAACATTGGCCTCTGGGGGGACAAAATAGAACTTCAGACTTTAGCACTAGTAACATCGAGCTGCTCTTGTAATGTAAAGAAGAACACATAGCGTCCGTCTGCCTGTTCCTCTGGCGTATGTGTATACCTGGGGAAACCTGTGGTGATGTTTCTCATGCTGGTATATAACCCTCATAATGGGAATGAATGTGACCACTTTATTAAAAGCATAAACAGAATTTTATCAGCTCTCAAAATTAACTATTTCTAACGCGCAATGCTGATTTCAATGGAAAGGCTTTTGAACTCAATCACATTGACGGAACGCACGACATTTCTGACGCACATAACGTGCCTACGGAAGTAAACATACTCAGCTGAATGGCATCCCGCTACTCTGGTGATAATGGAGCTCACTCAAACTCTTACTGAGATAAAAGATTCATCAGATGTTCTTTGCAGCTAATTTTCATTAATTCTACCAGAAAATCCTACATTTTAAAGAGTAAATAGTTCAGAAATAAATGATGAATGATATTGTTGTGTTGTTGAAATGTTCTCAAAAGCTGCGGTTTCTAAACGGTGGACTTTACATGTTGAGACTAAAATTGCATGCTTGGTTTACTCATTTTTATTCTCTTCTATAAACAAGTTATTAAAATAAATGAACGTTGACATACAGAGGATACGAGGATGGGGTTTGAGAGTTGGCATCAAAAACTTGTCGAGTAAAAGAAAGCATATAGGAGGTCCGGTTTTAGGTTGCGCCTAAATCTTTTTGTTACGGGAACTTGTTGGTTTCAGAAGCTTTGAAAATATTCACACAGGAGTCGAAGGAAGTTAGAAATGTAGAAGTATTTGGCCTCAAGATGTAAGGATACTGAGAGTGCAGGGTACTGGGAACATCTTGTGCAGGGGTGGAAGTATAACCAAGAGATGGGCGAGTTTTATAACTCCATTGTTCCAGTGAAGGCATGAAGCTGAGCTCAAGCAGGCTGTAAAGACTATATATAATGTTCGGCATTTTGAATTGAAGAATTAGCAGCACGAAGATGAGAGAAACGTTCCAGAGTCTGTAATGTGTTTATTTCACATCTCTGAACCTGACCTGGTGAGCTAAAAGCAGGCTGGCATCTGCAAATGTCCCTCAGGAATGTGTGTGTGTGTGTGTGTGTGTGTGTGTGTGTGTGTGTCTGTGGTTTTATGAGCTCCATCTGATCTGTTCATTTCTGAGAGGGATTCAACACCGCTAATGCGTATATGTTTGCATGCTAATGTGTAGCACGTGCTAACATGCTAAATATACTGTACTAGGATTTACTGCTAGGGATGTTTGCAAATTGCCAGGCAAGTTTCGCATATTTGTATGTAACACAGTGTGTTCTGGAAGTGCACTGTTTTGATTGGCTAAGAGAAGTGGACAGTTTTGATGGGGCAAGAGGTGTACAGTGTGTTCTGATTGGCTGAGTGCTGTACTGTGTTTTGATTGACTACTGTTCGCATTGTATTGTATTGTGCTTGGCAGTGGTGGCCTGGTGGTAAGATACTGGATCACTGTGATCACTGATCACTGATCAACCTTGGGGTTGGGGGTTCAAGTCCCACTCTCAACGGGTTATCACTGCTATCCCTCCAGTATGGCTAACTGAGTTATCAAAGGCTGGCCATGTCTCTCACTGTCTCTGGTGTGAGGCATGTAAAAGAACCCTTTCTGACTTTCGTCAAGAGTAGGCTGCATTGCCGTCATCATGTTTCTGCCTTTGATGGCCTGGCAAGCTGTTCAGGGTGTATTCTGCCCTTGCCCAGAGTTGGCTGAGATGGGCACCAGCCTCACGCAAACCTATTTAGGATTAAGTGGTTCAGAAAAATGAATGAATTGTGCTGTGTTTAACATAGTGTAAAATGTATGTTTGTGTTTTTTCTCTCCCAGTCTCAGAGCAGCTATGATAACGAGGATTACGACGGAGCTCACCGTCTGGGGAGAAAGGCTCTGCACATGGGTATCGCTTCGTTCGTCATTGGCGTACTCATAATTCTGACCTTCTGCATTGTACATATGACTACGGTATGAACAAACACACACAAACTTTTTTTTTGAAAACAGCGTGACCTTCTTCGAATCCACAAGTGGACATCGACAGTGAAAGATTCCCCTCGGCTTTCATGTAATTTGGAAAATTATGAAATGTTTTTTTTTAATGCTGTCATTGAGCTAGTCTCTGTTTCATTCATCCAAAAAGATGGGGTGTGCCTTATACGTAAAATAAAATGCCTTGTCTGTAAATGTATATTGATGGAAGAATTTGAGGATGGAACTTTCTGGTAGGAGAATAAAAGGAAGGTAAAAAAAGAAAACTTATGGATGTTTTGAGGGAGGACATTCAGGGCATTGGCATGACGGAGTGGGATGCTGAGGACAGAGTGAGATGGAAAAGGATGATTTGCTGTGGTGACCGGCAAAGCAGGGGTTTATGACCCTGTTCCTTGAGAGCTATCTTCTTGAAGACTTTGGCTAGAACCTTAATCATGCACAAGTGACCATGATTGTTACCTTATGAAGTTCTTGATCAGCTAAAAGAGGTGAGTTACACCTTGCTTGAAGATATAGACCTGCAGAAAGGTAGAGCCCTGTCCTAAAGGGGGCAGCCAAAAGAAGGAGAGGGACATTGTGTCATGTAATCTCATGTTTGAATTTCTCCTACACTTCATACACATGAAGATAAGATTCCCTCAAGTCCCAGAATAAAATTAAATGGTGAAACTTGAGCACAAAAAGTGAGACCATTTGCAGTTACCAGCATATCAGCCTTGTTCATGCCAACAACTTCTGAGAGAACACAAGTTCAGCAAGTCCTTCTTTCTTCTTTCTTTCTTTTTTTCCTTTCCGGCTTTTTTCCCATTCTCGAGAGTCGCCTCAGCGAATCATCTGATTCGCACACATTTGATTTGTCATGGGTTTTTACGTCGGATGCTCTTCCTGTCACAACCTTTTAGCAAGGGACAGAAACACGCTGATGGCTTTGCAGCCTACTCTTTTTACGAAAGTCAGCAATGGTTCTTTTACATGCCTCTCACTATAAGCAGTGAGAGACATGGCCTGCCTTTGATAACCCAGTTAGCCGCACTGGGGGACAGTGACAACCCTGTGGGCACTTGAACCCCCATCCTTAGGATCAGCGATCCTGCGTCCTATCCAGTAGACCATCACTGCCCAGCGAGTCCTACATGCCCCAAAATCAGCAAGACCAACAAGAGGGACTCTTGCAGCGGACACGGTTTCCATCTTGAAGATGGGAGGGAGGCTCAGCTTTCAAAGTATGGAACAATGCTGCCTTCGGTACTCTGACATCCTGTCTCGCCACCATATCTGAATGATTTGGATAAAACCGTACTGAAAAAGATTCAGAGGTCATATGATTATCCAGGTTGAAGTCGACAACTGACAAGGTGAAAGTCAAGTGAGCAACTCCACTGGATACACTGGGAATGGAATAAGTATTGGACCACATCTTCTGTTTAAGAAGGCAGTGAAGACCACACTGTTACTGTGTCAAAAAGAGCCGGGTGATCTTCACCCAGTTGTTCCTTCTTGAAGATGATGCCAGAAACCAGAAATAGTCAAGGGTCACGAACTCTGTTACCCTTTACCATACTCTCAATCCTGAGCCAAGAACCTCAAACCAAATGTCATGATTCCACCCAACGGCTCACTAAATAGTTTCATTCCGTACATCAATCAGGAAATAAATCAAGCATCAGGTAATGACTGTAGACTCTGACAGAATCACCGGTCACTGCATACCTTGGAACCATACACACTCAACAGCTCTTTATATCTTGATACTGTTCCAGCAGTCGGAAACCTGCAGCTTCTACCAATGTGACCCTGGTCACACCTTTAAACTTTAAAAATAACATGATACTGGTGGTTAGCACATGTCACAGCAGGGTCCTGGGTTCAGGGTCCTGGGCTGTGCAAGGGTGTCTCTGTGTGGAGTTTGCAGATCCTCCCTGTGCCCACGTAAGTTTCTTACAGGTAAATCTGGTTCCCTCCCACAGACCAAAGACATGCAACATTAGATTTTCTCAATTGCCCCGAGGTGAGAGTTTGATTGTGAATAGTTTTGTATGTGAATTCACCCTGCGGTGGTCTGGCAAACTGTTCAGGGAGTATCCCACTGTCACCGGGAGTCAGCTCGGATATGTTCCAGCCCCCTGCAAATCTAGAAGGATGAGTTTCCAAAAATGAAATGGACTAAATATTTATCAGGGTGTTCAAGAGCTGCACCACGAACCACTGTGTCACCTTCCAGTATTGAATCGGGTGTAATTTCGATAATAATTATTTGGCAGGTAAGGTACGGTAGCACAGTGGTTAGCACGTCCATCTCACAGCAAGAAGGTCCTGAGTTTGACGCCGTGTTTGCATGGATTTCCTCCAGGCACTACAGTTTCCTCCCACAGTATAAAACGACAAAAGTATAAAACACAGTAAGCGGATTAGCTGTTCCAAATTGACCTGACAAGCTGTCCAGGGTGTATCCTGCCTTCACCCTAATTAGGATTAAGCAGCTTAGAAAATGAATAAATGAATGTTTAACAAATTATATAATATTGATCTGAAAAATGTGCATGCATGATTTTTTTTCCCCCCAGAACACCATCTGATGACGCAGAGAAAGCGAACAAGGAATAGTTGCAGTATGAGGTTCATTGCGACCTCTGATGGACTCGCAGGACAAAGTGGAAGATCTCGATCTCTCATGGCTCAGTGGCACCCCCTGCAAGATTGTACAGCACTTATAGCTAATGTGTAAAATTTTATAAATTTTAAATCAGTCTTAAGCTCATTTGAGCATAACTTCAGTACAGGAGCATGAGTGTGAAAATGAGATGTTGATTATATGTGTTTATCATGTCCATCGTGTCTGTGCTACTCGGATAACAATTAGTGTAAAATACACACTGGCATATGTCATCGCGTTTTTTCCTACTGGCAAGTTTATGGTTTATATTGTTTTGCAAAGTGTGAAGTAAAGAACATCATGTACTTATTCATCTCGAAAATGTTTTAGAAAGTTGTAAAGGCATTACCAACAAAGGCAATGATTTAAAAAAGGATAATAATACCAATTTGGTTTTGATAAATAAAAACACTTAGATGTGATTCTGCAGTTTTAAACTGAAGCTACCGATGCTAATGTAGCTGAGAAATAATGGAAATCTGTCTCAGACCGTTTAAATGATATTTAACTGACTTTTCTTTAATGTGCATTTTATTGATTTATTTAACCTTTATTCATTCATGGTCATCACACTGAGATGAAAAAGCTTTTACACTGAAAGACAGAGACAAACTTCCTTTATTTAAAGTAAGCATTTAATTTCTCATTTCATTTTTTCTTTAAATCACATGGTTTGTTATTGATCATGTTTTTTATTTCACACTTTTTGTTAATGGAAAAAACAACTGACAGCAAATTTATGTTTGTACAGGATTTATTTTGATTGTGATTTTTTTAAGGATATGCACAGTACTGTATTTGAATTCAAATAAACAAATAAATAAATAAATATGGGGAATTTACAGACTATTTTCTGTTCATTGCTTTCTTTATCTCCTTTTTGTTTCCTGCCTTTCCCTTTTCTTTTCTGTATGTCTCTCATCATCTCTCACTCCCTGGCCCCCCACCTGTCTGTCTCTCTGCAATCTGCAGCGTATGGATGATTCTGTACTCTGATATGTAACTTCAGAAGCAGTGAGATTAAATATAGCAAAGTACTGTGTGTGCATCGGCGTGCGTGTGTGTGTGTGTGTGTGTGTGTGTGTGTGTGTGTGTGTGTGTGTGTGTGTGTGTGTTTTAGTTTATAGCGGTGACACAGTGAAAGTGGAGAGTCGTGAGAAACTCAACACACCAGTCGTTATGAAAGTGTAATCAACACCCACAACCACATACACTATACATATTATTATTATTATTATTATTATTATTATTATTATTATTATTATTATGAGACCATAATATAAATAGCAATATAAAAGTTAAAATCCTACCTTACCATGAGAGAAGCAATCCAGGATAGAACTTAAGCACAATTTCTATATTACTGTCTATATATTGATGTCAGCTCGTGGCGGATAGGGGAATCCTCGTTCACGGGGCCTGTCTGGTAATAATACAGAAAACAGACCACAGACAATATTGAGCCAATTTGGTGGCGCTTGCTAAAAACTGCACGTAGGAAATGGAAAACTCTGATTCAGGCACCTGGTCTGGTGGGAAACCATAAGTTCTTCATGAGATCCAGGCAGGAAGGCCTCGCAGCCCTGGATGGCAGCTTTGCTCAGTGAATGAAAACATTAATTTCAACCTAGTGAGGTAGGAAACTATAAGCCCCTTCAGGCATCCTACCAGGAAGCAGAGTTCCGAAGGCAGATTTCTGAGTGACCACACACTTTGATCTGGCAACTCCTGCGATGAGGCTGGTGCCGAATTGTGGCAGACTATCTGATCATTTCAATCCTTCAGCACCGTGGAGGGGGAGACTGCATGGACAACAGTCTGGACACTACAGCATCGTAGCTGAGTTGAAACACCATGAGGAACAACAGTTAACGGTTTTAACCTACTGCTCGATTGGTGTAGAGTGCGGCACCTGGGGTTGTTGCCATCGGTGGGAGAGATGCAGAAGATCTCATTGGAAGCTACCACCCACCTCAAGCTGGGTAACCCTCAACCACTAAGGTGCTATCCCACCAATTCTACTTTCTTTATTGGGTGCATGAAGATAGAATTATTTTCTAAACAGCAGACTCAAATTCTCACACCAGGCAAAAAGAAATTTGAAAAAAAGACCAATTCTAAAACTTACAACTTGGAATGTCCACACTATGTTGACTGGTTTAGGTGAAAACTTCCAAAAAAAAATCAATAATACAATCAATAAAACCGCCATAATGAACACTGAACTTCACATATGTAATATCGACATTGCTACCTTGCAGGAAACACGCCTCGCAAACTCTGTTACATTGAAAGAGAAGAATTATACATTCTACTGGCAAGTTAATGGAGCTGATGAACCAAGAGATCATGGAGTCATTACAGTCCACAACTCACTTCTGCGCATGATCGAATCAAGTAACTTGGGATCAGATTGCCTCCAGTCTCTTCACATGAACACACTTGACCCTTGTTATGTACATCAACCTTTTCCTTTAAAACTGGTTCTATAAACACCTCGCATCATTGATCAGGGATACCCCTAGACCCGACAAAATTATTATTCTAGGCAACTTCAGCACCAGAGTTGGTGCTGACTTTGACTCACGGCCATCCTTTCTGGGCAAGTTTGATGTAGGAAAGATGAATGAGAATGGTCAAACGCTTCTAGAATTGTGCTGCCATCAGAACCTCTGCATTACCAACACATACTTCCAGAACAAGTCTCAGCACAAAGTCTCCTGGATGCATCCATGCTCAAAGCACTGGCACGAGCTATACTTGATCCTAGTAAGGCGCACTAGCATCAGCAATGTTTTGCAAACCATGTCGTACCACAGTGCAGATTGTGACACTGATCATTCACTTGTCTGCTGCAAATTTGCGCTACAACCGAAGAAGTTTCATTGCTCCAAACCAAAGGGAAGTTCCCATATCGATGTTAGTAAGATGTCCCTGCCAAACTTTGTTGATGATTTCTCTTCAGCCTTCACTCGGAATCGTGAACAAATTATGCTTTGATGAGAACACCACTGCGAAATGGAAACATCTATGAGACACTATGCACCAGACACCTCTGAAACTCTTTGGTCGTAAGTGCCAAAAATCAAACGACTGGTTTGAGGCAAAGTCCCAGGAAATGACTCCAGACATACTGGCAGAGTGCAAGGCTCTATCAGAGTACAAGCAGCATCCATGCAAGAGAAATCTTCAAGCCCTAAGAGCTGCAAGAATGCACGGCATTGCGCAAACGTATACTGGCCTAAGCTTATTGATAACATCCAAGAGGCTGCTGCACCCGGCGACATCAGGGGCATGTATGATAGCGAAAAGAAAGCCCTACATCCAGTCCAGAGCAAAACTGCTTCCCTCAAGTCAGCATCTGGCGAGTGGATCACTGAAAAGAATCAGAGAAGAAGACCCCAGTACAGATGTGCACAGTCCTTGTCCCACACTAGATGGCACATACTGGCAATGTCCACACAATGTTGTATGTACTGTACATGAAAGTCATGTCCAAGAAGCATTCTTTTTTATACCAGAATACATAAAGCTAAAAAAATCCTGGGTTGTCATTAAATTTTTTGAAAACTTGATTTTTTTCTTTTCTTCATTTTTTAGAGAAAAGAGGTGACTGTCAAAAGCAAAAAAATGCTCTTCAAGCTAAATGTAGGGAAAGAGACTAAAGCTAGGATCTTTAGATGATTTCCTATTTGTTGAGATTTTTAAATAAATAAACAAGATTAAATAACAGGAGCATTTTAAAGGTATTCATTAATAATCCGTTAATTTTCTGTAACCACTTAATCCTAATTAGGGTTGCAGGGAGGCTGGCGCTCATCCCAGCCATCTCCGGGCGAGGGCAGAGTACACTCTGGACAGCTCGCCAGGCCATCGCAGGGTAGAAACACGCTGACGGCTTTACAGCCTACTCTTGTCGAAAGTCAGCAATGGTTCTTTTACATGCCTCACACACACCATAGACAGTGAGAGACATGATCAGCCTTTGATAACCCAGTTAGCTGCACTGGGTGGGGGTAGACAGTGACAACCTTGTGGAGAGTGAGACTCAAACCCCCAACCTTTGGATCAGTGTTCCAGCGCACTTGGCCACCACTGCCAGAACTGAACCGCTTAATCGTTATTAGGGTCATGGGGAGGCTGGCGCTCATCTCAGTCAACTCCGGGTGAGGGTGGGGTACACCCTGGACAGCATGCCAGGCCGTCAGAGGGCACTATTTGAAGTACATATATGTGCATGTATGTTTAATATGTATTAAATTCTGAACAATATATTGAACAGAAACCTTGAAGTTCCAAAAATCATCAGAAAACAGAACTATTTCAAACAGAACTAAGCCAGTCTCAGAATCACAGTCACAGCACATGACAAGGAATCATGTTCTGTCATTCTTTATGTTGTCTGGGGTATTTTCTGAGGTTCTGTGCATGATTAAAAAACTCATTAGATATGGCACTAAATTCTGGTGCGGACATTTATGAGAAAGTGTGTGTGTGTGTGTGGGGGGGTAATTTTTAATCCAGCCTTAACATTCTCACAACGTTCACACAACGTTTGTGCAGCCATTATAATGTTATGCAGCGTTAGCTTTTTGAGGTGTACCCCATCTTCGCACATAGTCGGGTGAGATAGGCTCCAACCTCCCTATGGCCCTGATGGAATTAAGATTGGGATAATTGGGAAATAAATTAATGACTGATTATTTGCCCTTGATGTTGGTTGTCTTTATCTTAATAACAATGTTACACATCTATTGTGTACAAATTATTTATTTTATAACAACACTGTTTTAGTACACTGTAATAGAACACAAATATAAAATGAATAATTATTCTATTCCATTGCTGCAAGCGGAAGTGTGTGTGTGTGTGTGTGTGTGTGAGAGAGAGAGAGAGAGAGAGAGACTGCTTGAGGAAAATGGCGAATTAAGGGAAACGCTGCTTTTCTGAAAGTAAGACAAACTAAACTCGCTGCCTCACACACACACACACACACACACACACACACACACACTTTTCAGCATATTTAATATTTAAAGAGTTTAGAACCGTTAAGAACTGTTGTTATGGTTTTATGTGTTAATCGCACGCGCACTTCCTGCTTACTGAAATCCGCTGAGTCATTAAACTCCTCATTAACATTCATATCAATGTTAACATAAACAGAAACAATAATATTAAAAAAACCACAATATTATCATTATACATAATATTTACATTTAGATGACAGAAATACTGGGCGTTGTTGTTTTCTATGGGCTAAAGCTGATCTTAACAGTCGTCGAAGATTTACGTCACTTCCTGTATAATGCGCTGATTTACATATCATTTATTTGTGTGTGTGCATATGTGTTTGCTTGCGCATATGTGTGTGTGTGTGTGTATATATATATATATATATATATATATATATATATATATATATATATATATATATATGTGTGTGTATATGTGTGTACTATATGTGTGTGTATGTGTGTGTACTATATGTGTGTTTGTGTATGTGTGTGTACTATATGTGTGAGTGTGTGTGTGTGTGTACTATATATGTGTGTGCGTGTGTGTGTACTATATATGTGTGTGTGTGTGTGTGTGTGTGTGTGTGTGTGTGTACTATATGTGTGTGTGTGTGTGTGTGTGTGTGTGTGTGTTAATGTGTGTGCGCCATGTGAACTGAGGCGGCTGGTAGTAGTGTTATTGTAAAATAATAATTATAAATATGAATGATGTACACAATGTAAGTGTTTATTGTGTGTATTCAGGAGGATCATGGGAAACGCCAGCAGTGACAGAAGTACACAAAGTGAGAAAAGCCAGAGGTGCCGCACCAGTAAAGACAATAAAATCCTTTTGACTGATGATGCAGACCTGTTCCAGGATGATGCAAAGGTGACGACAGACCAATGAAATGATATCGGAAGCTTGAAAATTATATCACTCTAAAAAGTTATTTATACACACAGCTCACTCTCTCTCTCTGTCTCTCTCTGTCTCTCTCCGTCTCTCTTTCTCACTGCTGTGTTCAGGAGTTCCTAGCATGGCAAAAGGATGTTCAGACGGAGAGTAAGTATGCAGTCGAACACCCCACAGTGTTTGAGTGGTCCGGTCCCGCGAAGGATGTTTATCTCTCTGGCTCTTTTAATAATTGGGCCACAAAAATCCCACTGTCCAAAAGGTAAGCCACGCACACACTCACCTCTGTCTCTCAGTGTCCTCCATACAACTCCCTGTTCACTACACTGTACACAGCTTCCAATATTAATCTTTATTGTTGTAGTAAAAGTATATTACAGACTTGTTTAAAGTACACGTTGACATGAGAGAACCTGCAGAATGAAACAATGGAGTGAAGTTGACAGCGTTTATAAAAATCTGTGAGACAATGGTACGTGTGTGGTGTAATGTGATTGGTCATAGTAAGAATGCATTGTTTGTGGTGTGTGTGTGTGTGCGTTCATGTAGGAAGAATGTAGTTGTACATTTTAGTTACAGTGAGAATCTGATATAATAAAGGCATATTATGAACGTGACCACTCCCGCGCTGCGTTCACCTACATTTTTGGGATGCAGTGCGGTCTGTATTGTCTGACTGTGATAGGTGCTAAATTTTCTTTTTTTTTGAACAACTTAATTATCTGTCTGTATCATAAAATAAATAAATAAATAAGTGCTAATAATGTTTCTGTAGATTAGATTAGCATCACACTGCTGCACATATACTGGCTAAGTAAAAATGAGATAAAGCCAAGCCATGCTAGCTTCATAGAAAAATATCTAGTGACCAAATATGTAACATATATATCACAGTGTGTAAATTAGAGGATTTGGACCATTATGGATCAGCAGGAATGTTGAATAGTTAATTTAGAAATCAAATTTTAAATAAATAATTCCACATATTTTACATGGTTTAGACATGTACAGAGGAGGGATAGTGAGTATATTGGTCGTAGGATGCTGAGGTTGGAACTATCAGGCAAAAGGCCTAGAGGAAGACCAACGAGAAGATTTATGGATGTGCTGAAGGAGGACATGAAGGTAGTTGGAGTAAGAGTAGAAGATGCAGAGGATAGGGTGAGATGGAGGCAGATGATTCGCTGTGGCGACCCCTGAAGGGAACAGCCAAAAGGATAGTGTTCATGCTTATTTGAATAAAATGGCCTATATATTATAAATGGTGTTATTAAACATTTATATAGAGGGAAATTTGGTTTATAAAGGAGACTAATGTATGATGTTTGTTAGGAGTTTGCAACAGCCACAACAAAAGTTCCAAAAGCCCTTGTTTAAGGTCATGTCCCTCTGAGAATCTCGAATGAGAATTTGTTTTATTTACAATCTGAAAGGCTGTTTAGACACATATTTTAGATACGAGTGTCAGATTTAGAATAAAATTTGGGTAAAAATTATAAGACAACTCCTTTAAATTCAAGTGATTTTTTTTTTTTTTTACATATAGTGGTACCTTGACTTACGACTGTCTTTTATAATGTAATATAATTCTATGACACGAGCTTCGATCCCACCAAAAATCTGCCCCATCCAACTAGCAAAATTTTGATTTATGAGCTCTGCTGGGGAAATGGCTTTTCCGGGCCGATTAGCCTCATATTCCTCCGCATGTATTCCTCCACGCACCCCTTGCGCGACTATAAATAGTGTTTACTGCACTTCATATTGTCTGCTTGGTGCTTTCTCCCTACACCATAGCGTGACAATGAGAGCGCCACTGCCACCTACTGTAGTGGATGCATAATTACTCTTAGTTCTCGTACAGTATGGCAAAAAGCATGTTCCCCAGGGTCATACACGCCGCCCTAGCATCATACCGCGTCCCTCTGCCCCACTATTTGAGAAGCACTGGTCTTCTGGGAGCTCACCACGAGCCTTTCTCACAGACATTTGTAGCGTGCACACGCGCAAAATTCTCCTCCTCCTCTGTTACACACCTTGTGCCTGCCCACATGACATCTTAGCACCCATGTGACAGCTTTGCCGCAGTCGATGATCAGAAGAGTAGGTTAACTTATTGTTTATTCTTCTTTTATTATTATTTATTACTAATTATTATTAGTAATGTTAATGTACATGTATAATTATTATGAAATATTTGTTGTTTTTACATGTTTATCTTTAATATATTAGGTGAAATATACGTGTTTGTTTCAGGTTATATGAGTTTGGGAGGGGGTTGTAACAGATTAATTGGTTTTCTGTTATTTCTTATGGGAATAATTGTTCTATCTAACAAACTTTTCGGCTTATGAGCTTGCCCTCCGAATGGATTAAATTCATAAGTCAAGGTACCACTGTATTTAATTTGATTTCATTCAGCATCAAAGATAAGTGCATTTTCTCTTTAAATTATAAAAGTTCTAACTTGTAAAATGTTAATGAGAATCTAATTGAACAATGATTATTCTATTCCAGTGCACTTCCCCAAGGGGAGGTGAATAAGGGCAGAATTACCGTATTTTCCAGACTGTAAGTCGTAAAGTTTTTTCATACTTTGTCTGAAGGTGCGACTTATATTCCAGAGCGACTTATATTATTACATATAATTCTGTTCGTCTTAATAATAAGACATAATTTCTCATGTTTGTTATTTTTACACTCACAACTACAAGAGGGCACTCGAAGTTTGGGTACCAGTACCTGCTGATCCACCACTGAAGAAATGGCCACAAAAAGAAAATCCAATGATGTAGAAGAAAAATTATACTGTGCATATATTATGTAGCCGCCATGGTCAGTAGGCTCTGACTTCTGGTAAGGGAAAAATGCATGGTAAACATACAAACATTGATATGGAAAACAATGCGATAAATCTAAGTACTTAGGATCCCGAGAGACATGAATATACAGTAGGCCCTCGACATTTGCGGGGGTTCAGTTCCGAGCCCTCCCATGAATTGAGATAATCCGCGAGTTCTGTACCCGGAAGTAAAACCCCATGTAACACGTCACATGCGCGAATGAGCAGCTGAAAGTAAAATACTATGTATCTATTACATGCGCTGAAATATTCTTCTTAAACACATTCTATAGACAGTCTTACTTATTAATTCAGTATTAATGTAGTAAAATGTACTAATGATTAAGAAAAACTTAAATTTTTTACTTTGATGTTGATTGATAATAAAAATATAAACATTATACAGCATACATATGAAAACACCTTTACATGCTTTCTCTGAAAAACATACAGCAGTGTAGTTTTCAAAAATGCCCACTAGAGGAACGTATTGCATTTGGCATGAGATGACTGAATTCAAGTATTAACTGAATTAAGTCCGAGCAGCTCAGCCACGCCCCTCAGCCGGAGCGAGTTCAAACTGAGTTTTAGAGTGAGAAAGCTAGAGGCTTTACAAACCAAAGGGTGATGTGATGTGAGTTAATCCTCTGGCACAGAGGTGAGCATGCTTTTGTTTATTGGGAGTACTGTAAATGAGAATAGTGAATTCGGGTGTGTGCTACTGAGCAGCTCAGCCACGCCCCTCAGCCGAAGCGGAGAGTAAACAGACTCACAGCTCCAAAATTAAAGTCCCTCAAAACACAGACCATAACAAAAAGCACATAAAAGAACAAGAAATGTAATAAATTGGATAAACAAAACAAAATGAGAAACATGCTACACCACAGTAAACAAGCTATAACACACAAACATTTTAAACATTACCTTAGGTCATGTACTGGAATAATAATTGAAAAAGACTTTAATAGTGGAGTGTTTTACAACAGTTCAGACAATTATTCCTCTTCAGGCCAATGCTTCAGGCACTTCAGAGGAAACTGTCGTTTCTTCCAGAGAAAGTATTATTTCTTCAGAAGAGACATCCAACGTCATTACCATTTTATGGTGCTTAGCAGGAGTGACATCATAGAACTTAACTGGTAATTAAAACACACTAAAAAAGGCTCATTGCCAATTTGAGTACGAATGAGGAAAAAGGGGCGTTACATCATCTCAACCAATCAGCAGGAAGGAGGACAGTCATTGGCTGAATTTGAATCACGTGCGAGCTGCTCGGCAGTTCGGCAGAAAGGGGCCTGTCTGTCTTCCTTTTGGCTTTTTCCCTTTTACTCGGGAGTCGCCACAGCGAATCATTCTGATTCGCACGTTTTTGATTTGTCAGAGGTCTTTACATCGGATGCCCTTCCTGCGCAGTCTAATTTGTCTCTACCTCATTGAGAAAATCCTATTCTGCGGATTACAAGCTGCAAGTAGTGAAATTTGCAGCAGAAAATGGTAATCAAGCAGGAGAAAGAAAGTTTGGAGTGAATGAGAAACTTGTGAGGGACTAGAGAAAAGCAGAGATTATTATTACTGCAATGAAGGGGGAAAAAAAGCTAATCGCAGGCTAAAAGCTAGATGGCCACAGCTAGAGGAATGAGCTCACACATGGGTGCTTGAGCAACGTGCTGCAGGGAGAGGCTTATCAACAGTGACGTTGCGTCTCCATGTCCAGGTAGTGAAATTATTATTATATAATTCTGTTTGCCATAATAATAACGAACATAATTTCACATGTTTCTTTTTACCCTCACAACCGCAAGAAGGCAACAAAAGGGCAGAAAAGAGAAGATTATTATTACTGAAATGAAGAAAACAAAACAAAAAAGCTAATCTCGGGCTAAAAGCTAATCGCAGGTTAAAAGCTAGATGGTCACAGCTAGAGGAACACATGGGGGCTTGAGCAGTGTGCCTCAGGGAGAGGCTTGTCTCCACGTCCAGGTAGTTGTCAAGTAGATAAATATAAATGACTTTGCGTGAGGAATTTCTTGGTGTTACCGCTTCATGCAGCGCAGCCGCCTCTCTATCAAAGCAAGGACCACAACGTCACAAAAACTGTCAGCAGATTTCCAAGCCAAGGTTTCCAACTTTCCATGAGTTTGCAACTTATAGTCCAGTGCGACTTATATACTGTATGTATTTTTCTTCTTTATTGTGCATTTTTGGCCAATGCGGCTTATACTCTGTAGCGATGTATAGTCAGGAAAATACGGTATACACAGTGGGAGTGTGGTCTCACACCTTCTGAAATAATCTGATCCTCTGTTGTGGGGTATTATTTTAAATAAGTTTCTCTCTTTCTTTAGCCACAATAATTTCACAGGAATTATCAACCTTCCTGAAGGAGAGCATCAGTACAAGTTTTATGTAGATGGACACTGGACTTTAGATCCTAAGAAGGTAAATTTGATTCACAAAATAACAAAAGAGCAAAAAAATAAATCAAACTAACTTTAGTGAGAAAAACATCTTCTCTAAGAAACGTATAATTCGAAATAAACAGTTTATTAAATGAATTCATTACAAGAGCGAATTTTACTTATGACCTTTCCAAGTTGACATAACGAACATTTTCGTTTTAGGATGATATGGAGCAATCTTTACATTTAAATTTACACATGTACTGTATATAAATAATTACATGTTTTAACAAAATTGATCACATTACTAACTTTACATTTAAGTTTACACATTATTGTAAAGACGTTTGGGTAGTGGTGGCCTGGTGCTATAGTGGTAGATTATGGATCCTGGAGTTGGGGTTTAAGCACCAGCACCTCGTGAGCGATTATACATAATGTTTTCTGCACTTCATATTGCTTGCTCGGTGCTTTTTCCCTACACAATAAACAACACAGTGAGAGCACCACTGCCACCTGGTGTAGAGGATGCGCAATCACACTTAAGGCTGGTCCAGTTTGTTAAAAAAGAGAAGACGCACAGTGTTTGAGTGGCATCATAGAGCTTAACTAGTAATTAAAACGCACTAAAAAAATGCACATTGACAACCTGTGCGCAAATGAGGAAAAAGGGGCATGACATCATCTCAATCAATCAGCAGGAAGGAGGACAGCCATTGGCTGAAATTGAATGATGTGACAGTTGCTCGGCGACCCGCGAATATGCAAACTTGAGTGCAAAACCGCGAATAGTTAAGGGCCTACTCTCTCTCTCTCTCTCTCTCTCTCTCTCTCTCTCTCTTTATATATATATAAAGATATATATATATATATATAATAGGGATCCCTCGCTACGTCACGCTTCAATTCGTGCGGCTTCAGTGTATCGCGGTTTAAAAAAAAATATTCATCAAATTACAAAATAAGGAAATTAAGGAAGAATAGGGGAAAAGTTAAGGAAAATGCCACAAAACAAGGCCATTTGTGCAAAAAAAACCCAAAAAAACCCAAACAAAAACAAAAGAACAACCCAAACCCCCGTCAAATCTACTTACATTTTTATGTGAGGTGCGCGACACAGTGCATGCATATGTGTGTGTATTTGTATTTAATTTACATGTTATGCATTATTTTTCAATGTTTAATTGTTATGATAAGAACTTATAGTGTTGAATATGCATTTATTGATATTATATACACATACACATGTACCATTATGTCAGTCATAGGGGTCACTCCTACTTCACAGAATTCGGCGGTGGTGGAGGGATCTCGGTCCCAATTAACCACGGAAATATACATGTACATATGTAATATATATATATATATATATATGTGTGTATGTTGTATGTATGTGAAAGGGGTTTTCAGAGTTGCAGTGATTTCTATTTCTGTGTTTGATATCCTTTACTATGTATTCATATTTGTTTCCCTATGGAAACTCACAAAGTATTCTTATAAGTATTGTAACCCAGATGTTGTTTCTCTTCTCGTGAGAAACTGCAAATAAATGGACAATAACCATTTATTCTTGTGATCAGCTCCTGGCATCAACTTTGAGTCCTGTCTAGCCAATTGTTCTGTTATCTTAGCTCACACTTTGGGCAGGATTGGTCTCACACCTTGGGCTCAAACCTAAGGCAGGACAATGTTTCTATTGTTTTATGACTCCACCCATGAATACTGTAGCCCACCTAGACTGCAGTCCATGGTATAAATACTTTGTTCACCTCTGTAAGCTTCAGTGAGCTTGTGACTAGAGAATGTAACCCTTTATGGCAAGCCACCCCAGAGCTCTGGGTGGCACAGACTAACTGATCTAAACTGACTGATGATTAGAACTCGCTCAGAACCAGCGAGAGAAAGAACTAGACAACGAAAAAGAAATCCCAACAGTATGTATGCATGTCTGTATGTGTGTGTGTGTGTGTGTGTGTGTGTGTGTGTGTGTGTGTGTAAAATCTTACCATTAAATTAATTTTATTTTACATTAAATCAGAATAGATTGTAATAAATTTTATATTATTATTGCTTAGCCCGTCATCACAACTAAATCCGGCATAGTCAACAACATGATCCTGATACAGAAGACGGATTTTGAGGTTTTTGAGGCTCTGCAAAACGACTCTGAGATATGCGCTGACATGTCAGGTGGGTTGTTTTACCTTTTAAAAAAATACCGATAAGATATTTCATAATGTCTCTCAGAACTTTGGGGTTTTAAAAATCTATAGATGTCTCTGGCTCTCCTCCTGGATCGTACCATCAGGATCCGTTCTCAGTTAAAGCAGAGGAACGACTGCGGTCCCCCCCCATCCTGCCTCCTCACCTGCTGCAGGTTCTTCTCAATAAAACCACTGGCATCTCAGTGAGTCACAAAAACACTATGAAATCACAATGCATGTTTTTAAACATGGCATAGTCTCTGACTAATAAAACACTGACTTGGGTAATTTAATACTTTTATAACTGTGTGTGTGTGTGTGTGTGTGTGTGTGTGTGTGTGTGTGTGTGTGTGTGTGAGCAGTGTGATCCTACTCTGCTTCCTGAACCCAACCATGTGATGCTCAGTCACCTGTATGCGCTCTCCATCAAGGTACATTAATGCTAATCACCGCTGCACTCAGTGTGTTTAACAGAAACTAGCATGCTGATAATTGTTCCAGCTCCTACTGTTTACTTATACACTGAGATTTGAACATATAAAATGTTTTGTTACATCAGGGTTTAGTATAACACATATTCTGCTGTAACTCACAGGAATTGTAGAACCACCATGTGCTTTAGCTTAGCCAATATGTTAGCACTTCAATTAGCTTAATAATCTGAGGAATTAAGCACGTAGATAAATAGTATGATAGTAAAGTTTATTTTTCACTTGCTGTACATTTTCTTACTTTTTTTTAATATTCTCCCGTTTCTCTCCCTAATTTATTCGTATCCAGTTGCCACGCATCAGGTATTGCCTTCCATATCACATGACCGCGACCGACCAGGGAGGGGCAAAAGCATGCGCATGCCCCCTTCATGTTATGCAATGCTAGCCACCAGGCTCTTTTCGAACTGTCGCATCATACGTATTTAAGGGCCGTTTAACACACTTGGAGGCTATCCGCCCCCTCATACGAATGAGTTCACAAATGTCCGTGATTGGCTAGCGATCGCTGTGAGTGACAGGGCTTAATGCCATCCCTCCCTTCCGTGACAGCTCAGCCAGTTAGCTTCCATGGACTCCTGTGTCATTAACCTGGATTCGAACTTGCGACCTCTGAGCTACTACCTGCGTACCTTGTTGATGCGCCACTCAGGAGTTATTTATTGATATTTTAAACATTGTGTGTTAGCCGAAGACATTGGGGACACACACAAAAAATCACTACAATTTTATTGCTTATATTTATTTAGTTTCATTTTCGTTGAATTTAGGTTGATAAGCATATTGTAGCTTAATCCGCCGTTCTTTAAATGACTGTTTTATTCTTTGCGATTTTAGATGAAATATCATATATTTAACCTTAACATGCAGACTAGCATTCCATGCTAGGTACAGTAACTATTTTAACTGAGTGTACTTTCACTCACTGCAATATTAAACTTGCATGTTAAAGCAGTTGGCACATGTTTTTTTTTTTTTTTTTTTTTTGCAGCACACGGCCTGATGTGCTAAAATGTTAACTTTCTCACACATGCTGATGATCACATTGAACGTCTGTGCTTCAAGAATGCACAGTCAGCTGCACAGTCAGCTAATTAGCGTAGCATGTTAGCACTGTACGTGAGTCTGTGTTAAAGCTAACTGCTGGTTATTTGTTTTTTCAGGATGGCGTGATGGTCCTCAGCGCCACTCATCGCTACAAAAAGAAATATGTCACTACGCTGCTCTACAAACCCATATGAACTGCATCAAGCACACACTTTACACGTAGCTACGTCTCGAATTATATCATAAACACTGCTCTCACACTCACACGGAGGAAATGTGGTCCCATGGATGTGTGGTGGTTTAGTAGCCCAAGTTCAGACACAAAGCTGCTGTTTTTATCAAAATATTTTCCTAATATTGGTTTTTATTATATTATTACCGCAACATTCCCATGGGTTTTTTTTTTTTTACAGCACTCATTTTTTACATTAATGAATTTTGATATCTTCTGAAATATTTTTATGATATTTGTTAGAATACAATTCAGATTTCAAGGAAAATTTTATATGGAAAAGGTGATATTTACTGTTTACTAAGTAAATAAATTTTTGGGGAAGACCTGACACTAAGTGAATATGATTTCATTTCTATAAGCTTCACCCACTGCGGGTCTCAACTCAGATATTTATTCACGTTGTTGACTTTGGCCAGAATACACCATGATAAGAGGGTGTGTCACGACCCATATGGTGTCATGCACATCACACACATCATCAATGCACAAGATCACAACCCTCAGAGTTATTGCTTTATTCTTATGGTGCACTTTATTCGACAGAGTTGTTTAATCAACAGGGAAAAAGACGTGTGTATTGAGTTGACAGGGGTGGAGTCTGTGTGGCTTTTAGATCACAGAGACGGAGTCTGTGTGGTGTTTAGTTTATAAAGAGGGTATACGTAGTTTTTAGTCAACAGCTGGAGCCTGTGTGGTATTTAAGTTCAGAGAGGTGAAGTCTGTGTGATGTTAGATGACAAAAGTGGGGCATGTAGGCTGTTGAAGGTGGAATTTGTTTGGGTTTTAGTTGACGGTTGTGGAGTCTGTGTGGTGTTGAGTTGATGAAGGTGGGGTCTGTTTGGGTTTTAGTTGATGGATGTGGAGTCTGTGGTGTTGAGTTGATGCAGGTGGAGTCTGTGCTTAGATGACCGAAGTGGGGCTTGTATGGTGTTTAGTTGATGGAAGTGGAATCTGTTGTGTTTACTTGATGGTAGTTGAGTCTGTGATGCTTAGTTTATAGAGGTGGAGGCTGGTGGTTAGTTGAGAGATGCAGAGTCTGTCTGATGTTTACTTGACAGATATGGAGTTTGTGTGACATTTAATTGATTGAGGTGGGGTCTGTGTGGTGTTTAGTTAGCAGGTATAATCTGTGTTGGGTTTTAGTTGATGGATGTAGAGGCTGTGTGGTGTTAAGATGATGAAGGAGGAGTTTGTTTGGGTTTTAGTTGATGGATGTGGAGTCTGTGGTGATGAGTTGATGAAGGTTGAGTTTGTTTGGGTTTTAGTTGATGGATGTGGAGTCTGTGTGGTGTTGAGTTGATGAAGGTGGAGTCTGTTTGGGTTTTACTTGATGGATGTGGAGGCTGTGTGGTGTTAAGCTGATGAAGGTGGAGTCTGGGTTTTAGTTGATGGATGTGGAGTCTGTGTGGTGATGAGTTAATGTAGGTGGAGTCTGCTTGGGTTTTAGTTGAAGGATGTGGAGTCTGTGGTGTTAAGTTGATGAAGGTGTAGTCTGTTTGTGTTTTAGTTGATGGATGTGTAGCCTGTGTGGTGTTGAGTTGATGCAGGTGGAGTCTGGTTGGGTTTTAGTTGATGGATATGGAGTCTGTGTGGTGTTCAGTTGATGATGGTGTAGTCTGTTTGGGTTTTATTTGATGGATGTGGAGTCTGTGGTGATGAGTTGATGAAAGTGGAGTCTGTTTGGGGTTTAGTTGATGGATATGGAGTCTGTGTGGTGATGAGTTAATGAACGTGGAGTCTGTTTGGGTTTTAGTTGATGGATCTGGAGTCTGTGTGATGATGAGTTGATGAAGGTGGAGTCTGTTTGGGTTTTACTTGATGGATGTGGAGGCTGTGTGGTGATGAGTTGATGATGGTGGAGTCTCTTTGGGTTTTACTTGATGGATGTGGAGTCTGTGTGGTGATGAGTTGATGCAGGTGGAGTCTGTTTGGATTTTAGTTGACGGTTGTGGAGTCTGTGTATTTAGTTAACAGAGGCAGGGTTGCGTCCCCGTGTTTAACATCTCAGTTTGTGCACTCTTCTTTTGGAAGGTTCTTATAGTCAGCGTTGAAAGTGTGGTGATACTGAGCAAAGCAGTTTGCAGCAACTCGGTCACAGTCACACACTGCAGCCTGGCATTTATCATTGGAGGCTTTGGACACAGACAAACGTTGAGTTACAAAACGGAATTCAAGAGAAATTGTGTGCATGAGAGAGACATGTTTACCTGAGCAAGTGATGGTTTTATCAGAGCATTTGTAGTCGTAAAGTTTAATATGTGGCAAGTCGCCCAAACTGAGACATTCTGGAAGTTCCCTTGTGTTGTCGTAGCACTTATCATGCACGTAACAGCATCTAAACAACACGTTAAAGAACAAAAACATTTTAACTGCTAAACTCACGTGTAAATATGTATATCCTTGTTCATACAGCATCATCTTTACATAAACCTGAGAGAATATAAGCTGTGAATTTGCAAAATCTTAGTTGTTATATTGGTTGTTATGGTAGCAAGTGTGGATGTTAAATACATACTGATCGATTTGGTCTTTAGGAGAACCATGTCCAGAAAACCCGCAGTAACAGCCATAGTTGTTGTAAATTAATGGATTCACTTTCGGCTGCACACAAATGATCATTCTGCCAAACTGCCACAGCGCCCAAGGTGGAGACGCATCACACACCACACACGCTACACACGCTGTGGGGCAGGAACATTTATATGATGTTATGTGATTGTTGCACTGTTATATAAAACTGAGACTGAGATTATAAGTTGTCACATTTGTCACATTAATGTTATATAACACCAACATCATTAAACCTTGTGTAACATCACAGCCTCAGTGCTATATAACATCAGTGTGACATCGTATAATGTCACAGTCTCAGTGTTATATAACAGTGCAACAATCACATAAGATAATGTAACATGTCACTGAACAAACAGCGTTATATAACATCCGTGAAACATCATGCCACATCACAACCTCAGTGTTACAGAACGTCAATAAAACATCCCAGCATTACTGATATATAGCATATATAGCAATATAAGATGGTGTAAGGATCAATGTAATGATCCACAGTTACTGTTACAACCTGCCAGACATTTACAACTATTCCATTGTTCTTCATAAACACCACATTGCACTTTTATATTTTTATTGTTACATTGAATTGGTTTGCAATTAGCAACATGGGGTAACAAATCACTCAGTTTTACCAACTCACCTGCAATCAACAGAGTCCAAGACAGATGCATTATTCAGAGAGAGTGAGAAAATTTTGTTGCTGGTAAGCCTTGAAAAGAAACAGAGATGAGGAGGAGGAGGAGGTGGAGGAGTGAGAAAAGGCCAGATGAAACAACAGGAATACTGATAGTGGGGGAAATTGGATCAAGGACTAAATATGTGTATTTCTACTAAATACAGGGATCCCTCGCTGCTTGCACTTCAATTCACGTGGCTTCAGTGCATCGTGGGTTTTTTTGTTTTCAAATATTCATCAAAATAAAAATAAGGAAATTAAGGAGGAATATGGGGGAAAGATAAGGAAATTACCACAAAACAAGGCCAATTATGCAAAAAAAAAACAAAAAACAACCCAAACCCCCCCCCCCAACAAAACTAGTTACATTTTTATGTGAGGTGCGCATCTGTGTGCGTGCGCGTCTGTGTGTGTGTGTGTGTGTGTGTGTGTGTGTGTGTGTGTATTTGTACTTTATTTACATCATATGCATTATTTTTGAATGTTTGATTGTTATTATAAATATTTATAGTGTTGAATATGTATTTATTGATATTATATACACATGTACAGTGGGGCCAAGAAGTATTGGGCAATGTAAAAATGTGCAAGTTGACCCATTTAAAAAGATAAGTGAGGTTTATAATTTTCATCATAGGTACACATCAAGCTTGAGAGACAGAATGTAAAAAAAATCCAGGAAATCACATTGTATGATTTTTAAACAATTTATTTGTGAAAATGGGAGGCCAATAAGTATTGGGCAGCCAGCAAAAGTTACTTTTAATACTTTGTAATGTAGCCTTGGTTGGCAATGACAGAGGTCAAATGGTTCCTGTAGTTCTTGACCAGGTCTACACACACTTTAGTTGGTATTTTGGCCCACTCCTCTACACAGATCTTCTCTAGAGCTGTGATGTTTGAGGGCTGCCGCCTGGCAACTCAAAGTTTTAACTCCCTCCACAGGTTTTCGATTGGGTTGAGGTCTGGAGACTGGCTAGGCCACTCCAGAACCTTGATATACTTTTTACGGAGCCACTCCTTGGTTTTCTTGGCTGTGTGCTTTGGATCGTTATCATGCTGGAAGACCCAGCCATGTTTCATCTTTAATGCTCTGATCGAGGGAAGGAGGTTTTTACCCAAAATGTCACAATACATGGCCCCATTCATGTTGCCATTGATACGGTGCAGTCTTCCTGTCCCTTTTGCAGAAAAGCATCCCCAAAGCATGATGTGTCCACCCCCATGCTTCACAGTAGGTATGGTGTTCTTGGGATGCAACTCAGCATTCTTCTTCCTCCAAACACAGCGAGTTCAATTTTGGTCTCATCTGACCACATTACATTCTCCCAATCCTCCTCTGGATCGTCCAGATGGTCTTTAGCATATTTCAGACGGGTCTTTACATGTTTTTTTATTTAGTTCGGTGAAAAATGGAAAGAGAGTTGGTCCTGATGATATGCCTGTGGAGGTATGGAAGTGTCTAGGAGAGGTAGCAGTAGATTTTCTGATAAGAACATTCAACAAGGTCTTAGAGAGTGAGCAGATGCCGGAGGAATGGAGGAGAAGTGTGCTGGTGCCCATTTTTAAGAACAAGGGAGACGTGCAGAGTTGTGGCAACTACAGAGGGATAAAGTTGATGAGCCATACAATGAAGTTATGGGAAAGAATAGTGGAAGCTATATTCATATATATTATGATGTTTGCAGATGACATTGTGATCTGTATTGAGAGCAGAGAACAAGTGGAGGAAAATCTAGAGAGGTGGAGGTATGCCCTTGAAAGGAGAGGAATGAAGGTTAGCCGCAGAAAATCAGAATACATGTGTGTGAATGAGAAGGACCCAGGAGGAAGGGTGATGTTACAGGGAGCAGAGATAAAGAAGGTGGAGTATTTTAAGTACTTAGGCTCAACAATCCAGAGCAATGGAGAGTGTGGAAAAGAGGTGAAGAATCATGTGCAGGCAGGCTGGAGTGGTTGGAGAAAAGTGTCCGGTGTGATGTGCGATAGGAGAGTACCGGCAAGAATGAAAGGAAAAGTGTAAAAGATGGTGCTGAGGCCAACAATGTTGTATGGTTTAGAAACAGTGGCGCTGAGGAAAAGGCAGGAGGCAGAGCTGGAGGTAGCAGAGAGGAAAATGTTGAGGTTCTCTCTGGGAGTAATGAGGATGGATAGGATCAGAAATGAGTACATCAGAGGGACAGCCCATGTAAGATGTTTTGGAGACAAAGTCAGAGAGGCTAGATTGAGATGGTTTGGACATGTACAGAGGAGGGATAGTGAGTATATTGGCAGTAGGATGCTGAGGTTGGATTTACCAGGCAGAAGGCCTAGAGGAAGACCAAAGAAGAGATTAATGGATGTGGTGAAGGAAGACATGAAGGTCATTGGAGTAAGAGAAGAAGATGCACAGGACAGGGTGAGATGGAGGCGGATGGTTTGCAGTGGCGACCCCTGAAGGGAAAAGCCGAAATTAAAAGAAGAAGAAGAGGGGAACCTTTCGGGCAATGCAGGATTTCATCTCATGACGACGTAGTGTGTTAGTTATTGTCATCTTTGTGATGGTGGTTCCTGCCGTCTTCAAATTATTGACCAGATCCTGCTGTGTAGTTCTGGGCTGATTACTCACTGTTCTCAGGATCCTTTGAACCCCACGAGGTGAGATCTGGCATGGAGCGCCACTCCTAGGGAGGTTGTCAGTGATGTTATACTTCTTCCATTTTCTAATAATGTTTCCAACTGTTGATCTTTTCTCACAAAGTTGTTTACCAATTGCTGTTGGACTCATCCCAGCTTTTTGCAGTTGTACAATTTTATCTCTGGTGTCTTTGGGAAGCTCTCTGGTCTTGGTCATGGTGAAGACTGCAGTCTGACAGTTTGAAGGTGTGTGCAAGTTTGAAGGTGTCTCTTACGCATCTAATCAGTTCAAACAGGTGTCATTCATACTGTTAATGAGTGGAGACGAAATAATGTTTGTTTTCTAGCTGACCAATACTTATTGGCCTCCCATTTTCACAAATAAATTGTTTAAAAATCATACAATGTGATTTCCTGAATTTTTTTTTACATTCTGTCTCTCAAGCTTGATGTGTACTTATGATGAAAATTACAAACCTCTCTTATATTTTTAAATGGGTCAACTTGCACATTTTTACATTGCCCAATACTTATTGGCCCCACTGTACGTATATGTCAATCGGGGGGGTGTCGATCCTACTTTGTGGAATTCTGCGGTCGTGGAGGGATCTCGGTCCCAATTAACTGCGGAAAGGGAGAGATCCCTGTATATGAAATGGAATGAATCCTAAAATCACTAATTTCGTTGCTCAGTTACTCATAATGATTTTCTAACAATGTTATAACAATTTCGGAACGATTTTAAACAACATGCATGATTTTTTTAAGGTTGTATTAAGGCCTGTCGTGGGTTTTTTTTTAGGTCAGGAGCATATCAGATCTCATTTTCTTCCTCATTCCTTACTTTATTTCTTACAAACAATAGAGATACTGTAATGCAGAAAAGTCACTTTAACTAGAATACTTAAAAAGGAAGATGTGTGTAGGGACAAAGACATAACGTCACACTGAATGTAAAACGCTTTTTTATTATTAGCATCACTTTTATTGGGTTTATTTCCATCAAAATACATTAATAATTAACCAATTAATTTGACTAGCGTGATGTGCTTCACATAAATTTCTGATCTTAATTCACTGAAGCTGGTTTCAGATGTTGTTGGGGAGATGTAGAGGACTTTTTTCCTAAACTACACCCCGACAGTCAGTTTCATCAGCATAAAGAATATTAAGCTGTTGCTTTGTTGCTTTCTCTGTGCACTTGGTGTTTAAATGTTTTATTCCTCTTATACTGCCTTACTATGTTCTGGCAAGTTGTCCAGCATGTACTCTGCTCTTGCACAGAACCAGCTGGGATGAGTGCCGACCTCCCCGAGATCCTAATTAGGATTAAGCAGTTCAGAAAATCAATAAATGAACGATTCCGCGTCTACCACTTCAATATGACAGCAGTTGCATGTTTTATTTAGTAAAGAGCAATCGTGGAAACAAGAGACTTCTGTTCTGACTGATGGTGTATTAGCTATGAACATTGCATCACATTCTGATTAATCTTGGCTTCACAATGCTGTGATGTCATGATGATGTTGCTTCTGAAAAGCCTTGAAAAGAGTGAGGGATGAGGAGGAGGAGGAGGAGGAGGAGGGTGAAAAGGCCAGATGAAATAATGGAAAATGCTGATAGGGGCTTAATAAACACCACTCTACTTTTCATTTGGCCTGCTGACCTACTGAGACAAACTCCAGCAGAACAGATCCTGACATCAGTACTTTGTTTATTCACACAGTTTATATATTTTTTCACTGTTCAGAGTGAATCCATCGTTGTTCCGTCCACCAGTTTTACAAATATGATTCAGTCAGAATGCTCAAGAGGTATTAGAACACATTTAGGTGTACGTAATATGATATAAATTATATAATATGACGGCACTGGGATAAAATACTTGAACGCTAATATTAATATTGACAATACTGTCTTGTGTTTATTTAAAAAAAGTCAACATTTAATGTGACTCAAAACACCATCAAATGTTTAAAACCCTGAGACTTGCAGGTCTCTTGCTGTTGTATGGTCGACTGTGTTATACTTCTCGAAAGCTTGAAGTTCATGAAATCATCTATATTTTCAAGTCCATGCTTGGCAAAAGGATGAATAATGTCGAGAATGCTTTTCCTAGGTACATGTTAGTTAGTTCATTTCTATTCAATAAAAAGAAAGTAAACGCATAGAAAACAGTATTTCCACCTTTTCATGGTTTTAAAGATCTTATTTTTTTCACACACAGGGCACATGTTTGATGAGGATATAGTGAGAGTATACATGCGTGTGTGTGTGTGTGTGTATACACACTACGCTGGTCTCTCACAGACATATGGATATTTTAATGTACAGTCAGCGTCATTCCACAGCCTGTAACTTATTTTAAAGGACACTCTATGGTGAATCTGTCCGCAGTCCTCTCCGTTCACGCGATAATCCCAATCATCTGGCTGTCCTTCATCCCAGAAACTGAATACACACAGAAAGAGAGGGAGAGAGAGAGAGAGAGAGAGAGAGAGAGAGAGATTGATGTTTGAGCTGTGAGGTAAAGGTAAAGGGTGCAAGGATTTGGGATTATGTTTGAGTACTGACTGCTCAGTGGAGTTAAAGTCTGTTCCATCGACCCAGCTCCAGGTTGCTTCTCCCTCTTTCTCAACCAGACCTATCCAATACTGCAGATGGTCTTCAACTATCTGAGATATGTACTCCTGGAGCAAAAACAAAACATAACCAATAACACAGTAAGACAATGATATTTCTCTTCTTCTTTGTTGTCTAAAGCGCTTTGAATTAATTTGTATTTTCTTAGGGGCGGTACAATGGTGTATTTGTTAACACATCTACTTCAGCAAGAAGGTTCTGGGTTTGAGTCCAAGGCTCCGTGAGAGTGTTTCTGTGTGGCGTTCACCTTGTGCCTGCATGAATTTTAAAGACATGTGCATTAGGCTAAATGAGAGATTTCCTTTCGGCTTCTTCCCTTTATCAGGGGTCGCTACAGCAAATGATTTGCACGTTTGATTTGGCGTAGGTTTTTATGTCGGATGCCCTTCCTGACACAACCCTTTGGCAAGGGACAGAAACACGCTGACGGCTTTACAGACTACTCTTTACGGAAGTCAGCAATGGTGTGTCACCGGAGCCAGACCTTGGTCCGCATTGGGAACAATAGGTTGAATTCGTTTCCAGTGAGGGTTGGTGTCCGCCAAGGCTGTCCGTTGTCACCAATTCTGTTCATAATTTTTATGGATAGAATTTCTAGGTGCAGCTGCAACATTAAGCAGTTCTGGTTTAGTTGCCATCGAATCTCATCTCTGTTTTTCTGCAGATAACTTTGTCCTTTTGGCTTCATCAAGTCTGGACCTCCAGCTCTCATTGGAGTGATTTTCAGTCGAGTGCAAAGCTGCTGGAATGAGAATCAGCAGTCTGAGGTTCTCAGCTGGTAAAGCATGGAATGCACCCTCCTGATCTGGAATGAGGTCCTGCCCCAAGTGGAGGAGTCAAGTATCTCGATGTCAGGTTCATGAGTGAGGAAAGGATGGAGTGGGAAATTGACAGGCAGATCACTGCAGCCTCTGCTATAAAGCGGAGCTTGTACCAGTGTCTCTTGGTGAAAAGGGAACTCAGCTGTAAAGCAAACCAGTCGATTTACATTCCAACCCTCACCTGTGGTCACGAGCTTTGGGTAGTGACCAAAAGAACAAAATTGCAGTTTCAAGCGACCAAAATAATTTTCCTTTACAGGAGGCAAGGCTCTGTCTGAAATAGGATGAGAGGCTCAGTCATCCGGGAGGAGCTCAGGGTAGAACCGCTGCTGCTCCGCATTGAGAAGAGCCAATTAAGATGGCTCAGACATTCGATTAAAATGCCTCCTGAACGCCTCTCTGGTGTGATGTTTTGGGCATGTCCAACGGAGAAGAGACCCCGGAGTCAACCTAGAACACACTGGATGGTTTATGTCTCTAGGTTGGTCTGGGAATGCCTCAATGTCCCTCCGGAAGAGCTGGAGGAAGTGGTGGGAGAGAGAGATGTCTGGACCGCACTGTTTAGCCTGCTGCCTCAGCAACCAGACCTCGGATTAAGAGGTGGAAAATTATGTTGATGATGAGGGTGTCTGTGGTATTTCTGGTTTACAGTATTTGAGATATTTAGAATATTTTAGGGTTTATGGGCCCGTTGAACTCCCGAGGCAGCGAACAGGTACCGGCAGGCCAAACGTGCTGCAGCCGAGGCTATCACAGATGCAAAATCTCAGGCATGGGAGGAGTTCGGTGAGGGCCTGGGAGTGATTATCAGTTGGCCACAAAAAAGTTCTGGACCACCATCCGACGCCTCAGGAGGGGGAAACAGTTCTCCACAAACACTGTTTAAACTCGACTGGGGATGTCGTCAAGAGGTGGAGGGAAGACTTTGAGGATCCCCTCAATCCCACCAACACGACCTCCGTGGAGGAGGAAGACCCTGGGGGTTTGGGTGGGGCTCTACCCATCACTGGAGTGGAGGTCACTGAGCTTGTCAAAAAGCTCCTCAGTGGTCGAGCTCTGGGGTTGGATGAGATCCGCCCTGAATATTTCAGTTCTCTGGATGCTGCAGGACTGTCTTGGTTGACATGTCTCTGAAACATCGCGTGGTCATCGGGGGCTGTACCTCTGGATTGGCAAACTGGGGTGGTGGTCACGATTTTTAAGAAAGGGGACCGGAGGGTGTGTTCCAATTATCGGGGAATCACACTCCTCAGCCTACCCGGGAAAGTCAATGCAGGGGTACTGGAGAGGAGGATCCGACCAATAGTCGAACCTCAGATTCAGGTTTTTGTCCTGGCCGTAGCAGTCTCGACCAACTCTATATGTTCCACAGGATTTTAGAAGAAGCATGGGAGTTTGCCCAATCTGTCCACATGTGTTTTGTGGATTTGGAGAAGGCTTCAAGCGTGTCCCTTGAACAATTTTGTGGGGCGTGCTCTGGGAGTACGGCATTCCGGACCCGTTGCTACAGGCCATTCGATCGCTGTATCACCGGAGCCAGAGTTTGGTCCGTATTGGTAACAACAGGTCGAATTCATTTACGGTGAAAGTTGAAGTCTGTCCTTTGTCACCAATTCTGTTCATAATTTCTATTGACAGAATTTCTAGGCATAGCCGAGGCATTGAGGGGTTCTGGTTTGGTGGCCATCGGATCTCATCTCTGCTTTTTGTGGATGATGTTGTCCTTTTGGCTTCATCAAGTCGGGACCTGAAGCTCTCATTGGAGCAGTTCGCAGTCGAGTGTGGAGCAGCGCGGATGAAGATCAGTACCTCCAATTCCGAGGCCATGGTTCTCAGTTGGACAAGGGTGGAATGCAACCTCCGGGTTGGGAATGAGGTCCTGCCCCAAGTGGAGGAGTTTAAGTATCTTGGGGTCTTGTTCACGAGTGAGGGAAGGATGGAGCGGGAGATCGACAGATGGATCGCTGCAGCCTCTGCTGTTAAAAGGAGCCTGTACCGGTCCGTCGTGGTGAAGAAGGAGCTGAGCCGCAAGGCGAAGCTCTCAATTTACCAGTCGATCTATGTTCCAACCCTCACCTATGGTCAAGAGCTTTGGGTAGTGACCGAAAGAACAAGATCACGGATACAAGTGGCTGAAATGAGCCGGGTAGCGGGATTCTCCTTTAGAGATAAGGTGAGAAGCTCCGCCATCCGGGGGGGAGCTCAGAGTATATCTGCTGCTCCTTCACATTGAAATGGGCCAGTTGAGGGGGCTCGGGCATCTGGTTAGAATGTCTCCCGGACGCCTCCCTGGTGTGATGTTTTCGGCATGTCCAACCGGGAAGAGACCCTGGGGTCGACCTAGAACACGCTGGAGGGACTATGTCTCTCGGCTTGTCTGGGACCGCCTCGGTGTCCCTCCCGGAAGAGTTGGAGGAAGTGGCTGGGGAGGGGGACGTCTGGACCTTTTTGCTTAGGTTGCTGCCCCTGCGACCCGACTCCGGACTTTGCGGAAGATGATGATGAATATTTGGGGTGTGTGTAGTGTTTAAGATGTTTTTGGGTATTTATTCCTGATCAGTGTACTACACTAAGAGTTATGAGGGGTTAGGATTAGATGTATTTTTGGAGTTTAAAGAATTCAAGGTGTTTGGGGTATTTGGGGTATTTATTGTGCTTGGGGCATTTGGGATATTCAAGATGTTTATGGTATTTAGAATGCTGGGGTATTTAAAGTGTTTAGGGTATTTATGGTGCATATAGTGTTTAGAGTGTTTGTGATATTTAGAGTGTTTGGGGTATTAAGCATGTGCAGTATATTTTAAGTATTTCAGGTATTCGGGTGTTTGTGGTATTTATGGTGTTTATAGAATTAGGCGTATTTTGGGTGATTGGAGAATTTCAGGTGTTTTGGGTATTTGGGGTATTGAGAGTGTTTGGGGTATTTGAGTATTTAGGGCATACAGTATTGGGGATTTTAGAATGTTTATGTATTTGAGGTGTTTATGCTATTTAGGGTTTAGGATATCTAGGGTATTTAGAATGTTAGAGTATTTAGGGCATTTAAAGTGTTTGGGATATTTGTGTATTTGTGGTATTTGGGTACAGTATTTAGGTTCTTTTGGTGGTTTGTGTATTCAGTATATTTTGAGTGTTTGGGTTGCTTGGAGTGTTTGGAATGTTTGGTGTTTAGACTTTTGAGTATTTAGGGTATTTAGAGTGTTTGGGGTATTTTGAGGTGTTTAGTGTTTGTGGTATTCAGGGTTTACCATCTCTTCACGGTTGTTCACCACCATCAAGTGACCTCTTCTCAAGACACAGTTCTTCTCCGCGTTGTGCCAGTTCATACTCTGAGTGGACAAGTAATAACACTTTTTTTCATAAAAGTACCAGTTATTCGCACAGGAACCTGCAAATACACACACACACACACACACACACACACACGCACACACACATGCACACACAGACACATATTTATATCAGCATCCAAGCTGATAAGACACACACAAAAATCAATGACTATCATTCAAAAAAACACAACATCACCTCTGACTGGGAGTGGAACTGCAGGTTTATAATAGGAACTGGTATCTGGGGGGGGGGGTTGAGATGGAGAGAGAGAGAGAGAGAGCAGATGTAAATTAACAGATATGTAGTATCATGATGGTGCATTTAAATGTGCAATCTCAGCCCTGCTGCGCTCACATCACATTAACATTCTTTCATCATTTTCTAAACCGCTTAATCCTAATTCAGGTCATTGAAAGACTGGCACCCATCTCAGCCGACTGGGTGCAAAAGCAGAGTACACCCTGAACAGCTCACCAGGCCATCACAGACCTTATTAATCGTTCCACTTTATATAATTTTGACACTAATGCTGTAACTCGCTCCATCTGTAAATTGGTAAATTTCAGAGAAATTCTATAGTCCAGGGTGTCCTCTGTCTTCGCACAGAGATGGCTGAGATAGGCAGCGGCCTCATCACGATCCTAATTAGGATTAAGCAGTCCATAAAACGAATGAATAAATGAAATAAAAGAATGTGTGGTTCACCTGTCTGCCTTTCTGTCTGACTGATCATCTTCAGCGACGAGGCCAGATCTGACACCTTCTGATTCACCTGAGTGACTTTTATATAGACACACACACACACACACACACACACACACACACACACACACACACACACACATATTATTATACAGTGCATGTCCCCATATGTAGGCATAAACCTTTAAAATATCTTATTTTGTTTGTTTGGCTTACACAGCGCCACACTGTGAAAACTACATCCGGTTCATTTTATATGTTTTCTTTGATTTGTTATTTTCTTTCAGTGGCATTTTAATAGAATGAGAAATTTTAGCTAAATTAACAAATTACATGAAAAATACAAATGTGTATGATGTACTTTTAATTCCCACAGTAAGAGTCAGCAGGAGCAGGAAGGCAGCGAGTACACCAAACATGATGTAAAACCGACAGGTCTGTGAGACTAAAAACAAAAAACAGCTTTTTATTAAATGAGAGTAAAGGCTGGTCCTGCTTTCTGTAAAGCAATATCAGGATAAGATTAAATAATAATAATCACACATCAATATTCATGAGGGATGTGATTGTTGCTTAATCACATTTTTAAAGAGGGCATAAACATCCTTTAATATAGAATATACTAGTGATTATAAAATACAGTAAACAAACTCACTCTATATTACAAATACTAATTCGCAGAATATAAAATACTTTTAAATACTTCAAAAAAAGGAAAAAGCCTAAAGGAATTCATCATCATGTTGTGAATAAAGCAGTGCTTTAATTATCATCAAGTATTTAAGGAAAGTCCATGTTTTTAAGTTGCATTCCTGAGCTTTAAATATTAGCATAAACTACAATATGAGCTAAACCCTATTAGCGTTGTAAACACAGTCCTGCGCTGTTATAGCAAACTACCTCTCAGTGAGTCAGACTAAAAATTCCCCTCATGCATTCACTATCTGACAAAAAAATACCAGTTTGCTGGCATTCTAGCTAATTAGCTATAATAAGGTTTTAATGTAGAAATGCAGTACAGGGCTCCCTCACTTCCTGCGGTTAATGGGGACCGAGACCCCCCCCCCACGACTGCCGAATTCCGTGAAGCAGGATCAACCACCCCCTGACTGACTTGTATGTACATGTATATGTGTATATAATATCAATAAAGACATATTCGAATCTATAAATGCTTAAAATAACTATTAAACATTCAAAAATAATGCAGAAGATGTAAATAAAATATAAATACACACACACATTCAGACGCACGCGCACTCACATTCAGATGCGCACCGCAAATAAAAATGTAAATAGTTTTGTTGGGGGGTTTGGGATCATTTTTTGGTTTTGGTTGTTTGCGGGGGTTTTTTTTTTTTTTGCATAATTGGCCTTGTTTTGCAGCATTTTCCTTAACTTTTCCCCTATTTTTCCTTAATTTCCTATTTTTTTTATTTTTTCAATGAATATTTTTGAAAAACCCACGATACACTGAAGCCGCAGAAACTGAAGCACGAAGTAGTGAGGGATCACTCTAAAATTATTTGCTTGTAAGTGAACCATCTTTAGTTCGCTCTAAATGACTATATGACATAGCATGATATATGACACAACTTTATTCTGAAAACTACGCTGCTATAAAGTTTTCATTAAAAGGCAAATTCTACTGGCAGCTTACAGATATGCTGAGTGTCTGATGTTCACATCCTGAAAAAAATAAAACTGTAACTCACTCTGTGTGCATAAAGAAACTTTATTACATCCTCGCCGCATGCTGTCGGAGTCTAATAAGCTAAAGCGGTCATATGGTGGTGCTGCCTCCATTCCTGTAAGCAACAAACAAAGTCCACAAGTCCAACATTGACACTGAAAAATATTAAACACTGTGTGTGTGTGTGTGTGTGTGTACTGATGATGTGATATGTGAAAAAACCTGATTATCCTTTAACTGCAACCACTATATTCTTTCATTTTCTGAACCACTTAATCCTAATTAGGGTCATGGGGAGGCTGGTGCCCATCTGAGCTGACTCTGGGCGAGGGCAGAGTACACCCTGGAAAGCTTGCCAGGCCATCGCAGGGCAGAAATACGTTGCCGGCTATGCAGCCTACTCGTGTCGAAAGTCAGCAATGGTTCTTTTGGAAGCAATGGCCTCACGCCATAGACAATGAGAGACATGGCCGGCTTTTGATAACCCAGTTAGCTGCAATGGGGGAACGGCAGTGATAAGTGACAGCTTGAACCCCCAACCTCAGGATCGGTAATTCAGGACTTGTATTTTTGTTCTATATACAAAAAATGTCTGTGGCCCAAAACTTCTGTTGCCAAAACGACCTAGATTTGTTTGAGGGAATTTATTACAAAAAGTGGCTATTGGATAACTGAAGCTTTTATCATAAACTATAAAGAAATGACTAATATCGATGAAAAAAAAAGACATACCTCGACTGATTACTCATGAACATCATAATCAATAACAATTTACATGATGCAGAAATGTCAGATCTAATTGGTTCCTTATCTCGGGATAATTAACAATTATTTGCAAAAAGTGGGGTGAAGGTTGCTGATTGACCAAAAAAATAATTTTTCCAAGACTTTGTCTTTACATTTTAAAGCGGGACACTGACAGTGACAAGTGACAGTGTCTGCCAATTATCCATTCAGAATGTAATGTTTTTAACAAACCAATCAAATCACACTGTTCCCATTTAGTATTTACTAATTTAACAAAAAATTCTCTTGGGGTTCAGTTAATAGTGAAACAGTCAAAAATTTCCAACTCACCTTTAAGAAACGATATATTCCTCATGATTTTATTAAGGTTTAGTTTAATGTACTTTTATACAGCCGTTATGCAGAAATCCAAATAAACCTTTTAATTTACGATTATTATTATTATTATTATTAAGTGTGTATTTTAAAAGAAAGTGAGGATCAGAGAATCTGAAATCCTTACCAGATCACAAGATCAAGTCTTTGAACTCCTCCACTGTTCTCAATCAACAAAAATGAACAAACGAACAAAAAAAAATCTCTGTAAATCACAGAATGATTACGTTATTCATCTCAGTTTGTGCACTGAATACTGAAGCG
Organism: Plotosus lineatus; assembly: GCA_024760905.1. NCBI lineage: Eukaryota > Metazoa > Chordata > Actinopteri > Siluriformes > Plotosidae > Plotosus > Plotosus lineatus. Next base: position 8,895,982 of record CM045729.1, on the reverse strand, counting down.
TAACGAGAAGGACACAGGTGTAATTATTAACCTGTAGATCAACACAGAATGAAGAATTTCCAGAAATACATTCACTCAAAACAAGGGATCATCAGTTACTAATTAATTGTCTGGATTCAATTTGAGGATTTTAGAAATAACACATTCATAGACAGGGGCAGTGGTGGCTGGTGGCTGGATTACTGATCCCAAGGTTGGGGGTTCAAGCCCCACTATCACCGGCCGTCACTGCTGTCCTCCCAGTGCAGCTACCTGGCTTATCAAAGGCCGCCCATGTTTCTTACCGTCTGTGGTAAGAGGTTCCTGTAAAAGAATCATTGCTGACTTTCGTCAAGAGAATCTGCATAGCCGTCAAGGTGTTTCTGCCCTGCGATAGCCTGGTGAGCTGTCCAGGGTGATGATGATTTCCTTTCGGCTTTTTCCCTTTCTCAGGAGTCGCCCCAGCGAATGATTTGCACGTTTGATTTGGTTCATAGATTTTTACGTCGGATGACCTTCCTGACACAACCCTTTCTAGCAAGGGACAGAAACATGCTGGCGGCTTAGCCACTCCTTTTTACGAAAGTCAGCAATGGTTCTTTTACATGAACCTTTCACTATAGACAGTGATACACATGGCCGGCCTTTGATAACCCAGTTAGCTGCACATTATATATATATATATATATATATATATATATATATATATATATATATATATATATATATATATATATATATATATATATATATATATATATATATGATTTTAATGCAGCCATGAGGCGGGGGGGGGCACTAACCAGTGTCTCTCCCCTTTATGCCGGTCCCAAGCCCGGATAAATGCAGAGTGTTGTGACAGGAAGGGCATCCGGCGTAAAACTTCTGCCACATTAAAAATGCAAATGGTCCAAAACAAAACTCGCAAAACAAAACAACGACCGCCATCAGTGCTATCAACCAACAGGGTGCTGATGGAAATTGGACTACTGTTGGTCGAAGACGTCGAAGAAGGAGAGGCGGGAGGCGTGTCCGTAGGCAGAGAGAGAAGAGGAAAGGCATGAGTCTAGCATTGAGAGTAGGGACTTTGAATGTAGGAACTATGCAAAGAAAAGATAGAGAACTGGCTGACATGATGCAGAGGAGGAAGGTGGACATACTGTGTGTCCAGGAGACCGACCAGGTGGAAAGGTAGCAAAGCTAAAAGCTTAGGAGCAGGGTTTAAGCTGTTTTTTCATGTTGTGGATGGGAAGAGAAATGGAATAGGAGTCATCTTGAAGGAGGGGTTTGTCAGGAACGTTCTAGAAGTGAACAGAGTGTCAGGCAGAGTGATGAGTCTCAAGTTAGAAATTGAAGGTGTGATGCTCAATGTTGTTAGTGCTTATGCCTCACAGGCAGGATGTGAGCAAGAAGAGAAGGAGAGATTCTGGAGTGACTTAGATGAAGTGATGCAGAGTACCCCCAGAGGTGAAAGAGTGGTCATTGGTGCAGACTTCAATGGACATGTTGGTGCAGGCAACAGAGGGGATGAGGAAGTGATGGGCAGGTTTGGTATCCAGGACAGGAACACAGAAGGACAGATGTTGATCGATTTGGCAAAAAGGATGGAAATGGCTGTGGTGGATACTTTCTTCCAGAAGAAACAGGAGCATAGGGTGACTTATAAAAGTGGAGGTCGGCGAACACAGGTAGACTACATCTTGTTTGGCGATGTAATTTGAAGGAAATCAGTGACTGCAAAGTAGTAATGGATGAGAGTGTTGCCAAACAGCATAGGATGGTGGCATGCAGGATGACGCTGATGGTGAGGAAGGTGAAGAAGGCAAAGGCAGAGCAGAAGACAAAGTGGTGGAAAAAGGAAGAGTGTCGTGTTGTCTTCAAGGAGGAGATGAAACAGGCTTTGGGTGGCCAGGAAGTGCTTCCAGATGACTGGACAACCACAACAAATGTGATCAGGGACACAGGTAGGAGAGTACTTAGTGTGTCCTCTGGAAGGAAAGTAGATAAGGAGACTTGGTGGTGGAATGAGGAAGTGCAGGAGCGTGTACAAAGGAAGAGGTTAGCTAAGAAGTGGGACATTGAGAGGATTGAAGAGAGTAAACAGGAGTACAGGGAGACACAGCATAAGGCGAAAGTAGCAGTGGCTAAGGCCAAACAGAGGGCGTATGATGACTTGTATGATAGGTTGGACAGTAAGGAGGGAGAAAATGATCTACACAGGTTGGCACATCAGACAGATAGAGATGGGAAGGACATGCAGCAAGTTAGATTGATAAAGAACAGAGAGGGAAATGTATTGACTGCTGGACAGAAATGTGCTGGGAAGATGGAAGAGGAATTTGAAGAGCTGATGAATGAGAAAAACGAGAGAGAAAAAAGAGTAGAAGAGGTGACCATTGAGGAGCAGGATGTAGCAAAAATTAGTAAGGGTGAAGTGAGGAGGGCATTGAAGAGGATGAAGAATGGAAAGGCAGTTGGTCCTGATGACATACCGGTGGAGGTATGGAAGTGTCTAGGAGAGGTAGCAGTAGATTTTCTGACACAAACATTCAACAAGGTCCTAGAGAGTGAGCAGATGCCGGAGGAGTGGAGGAGAAGTGTGCTGGTGCCCATTTTTAAGAACAAGGGAGACGTGCAGAGTTGCAGCAACTACAGAGGGATAAAGTTGATGAGCCATACGATGAAGTTATGGGAAAGAATAGTGGAAGCTAGACTAAGGGCAGAGGTCAGCATTTGTGAACAACAGTTTGGTTTCATGCCAAGAAAGAGAACCGCAGATTCAGTGTTTGCTTTGAGAGTGTTAATAGACAAGTACAGAGAAGGTCAGAAGGAGTGGCATTGTGCTTTTGTGGATCTGGAAAAAGCATATGACAGGATGCCAAGAGAAGAACTGTGGTATTGCTTGAGGAAGTCTGGAGTGGCAGAGAAGTATGTTAGAGTGGTGCAGGACATGTATGAGAGCTGTAAGACAGTGGTGAGGTGTTCTGTCAGCTTGACCGACGAATTCAAGGTGGAGGTGGGACTGCATCAAGGGTCAGCTCTCAGCCCCTTCTTGTTTGCTGTGGTGATGGACAGGCTGACAGACGAGGTTAGACAAGAATCTCCATGGACTATGATGTTTGCAGATGACATCGTGATCTGTAGTGAGAGCAGAGAACAAGTGGAGGAAAATCTAGAGAGGTGGAGGTATGCCCTGGAAAGGAGAGGAATGAAGGTTAGTCTCAGTAAGACAGAATACATGTGTGTGAACGACAAGGACCCAAGTGGAACGGTGAGGTTACAGGGGGCAGAGATAAAGAAGGTGGAGGATTTTAAGTACTTCGGCTCAACAATCCAGAGCAATGGAGAGTGTGGAAAAGAGGTGAAGAAGCGTGTGCAGGCAGGTTGGAATGGATGGAGAAAAGTGTCCGGTGTGATGTGTGATAGGAGAGTATCGGCATGAGGCCAGCGATGTTGTATGGTTTAGAGACAGTGGCCTTGGGGAAAAGACAGGAGGCAGAGTTGGAGGTAGCAGAAATGAGAATGTTGAGATTCTCTTTGGAAGTAACGAGGATGGATAGGATCAGAAAAGAGTACATCAGAGGGACAGCACATGTTAGATGTTTTGGAGACAAAGTCAGAGAGGCTAGATTGAGATGGTTTGGACATGTACAGAGGAGGGATAGTGAGTATATTGGTAGTAGGATGCTGAGGTTGGAACTACCAGGCAAAAGACCCAGAGGAAGACCAAAGAGAAGATTTATGGATGTGGTGAAGGCAGACATGAAGGTCGTTGGAGTAAGAGTAGAAGATGCAGAGGATAGGGAGAGATGGAGGCAGATCATTTGCTGTGGCGACCCCTGAAGGGAACAGCCGAAAGAAAAAGAAGAAGATATATATAGAGGATTTTCTGAAAAGATCCTTCCGTAGGAGAGTGCTCAATACTTTTTGGTAGAGCAAATAACAATAAAATAAAAATAAGAGGACAGGACAAAGACTTTCTATTGAAACTCCATTTATCATTACAGATCTGTTTCGAGGGGTGGTGAAACAGATCTGTAGTGATAAATGGAATATATATAATATAGTGGGGCAGTGGTGGTCTAGTGGTATAGGGCGCTGGATCGCTGATGCAAAGGTTGGGGGTTCGAGTCCCACTCTCCACAGGGTTGTCACTGCCCCCACCCCAGTGCAGCTAACTGGGTTATCAAAGGCGGGCCATGTCTCTCACTGTCTATGGTGAGAGGCATGTAAAAGAACCGTTGCTGACTTTCGTAAAGAGTAGCTGCAAAGCCGTCAGCATGTTTCTGTCCCTTGCTATAAAGGGTTGTGACAGGAAGGGCATCCGACGTAAAAAAAAAACCTCTGCCAAATCAAACGTGTGAATCAGATGATTCACTGTGGCGACTCCTGAGTAAAAAGGGAAAAAGCCGAAAGGAAGACAGACAGACATATATATATATATATATATATATATATAAATACATATATGTGTGTGTGTGTGTGTAATTAAATGATATATTCCTGTTTTATTGAGGGTGTTTCATGCAGCATAGCCACTTTACATCAGAACATTCATGATTTCATTTCATAAAAAAGAATGATGTGAACTCCGCTTTGACCTGAAGAGGGTTTTAATGAACTCGTTCATTCATTTTCTGAACCACTGGCACCCATCTCAGCCATCTCTGTGGAGGTACGCCCCGGGCAGTTTGCAAGGCCATCACAAGGCAACACTCACATAACCAGTCACACTCACAGTCACTCCTCAGGGCGAATATCTAAGGAGCCCACTGTGCATGTTTTTAAACTGTGCGAGGAAACTTGACCAACCAGAGGAAACCCACAGAAGCACGGGGAGAGCATACAAACTCCAGTCGAGACTCGAACCCCAGACCTTCTTGCTTTAAGGCAAATATGCAAACCACTGCTAGTTGTGGTGATACAGTACTTATAGTGTGTCAGATAATAATTGCAAAGAGAGAAAGTGTGTGTCCTGTTTGCCTCTCTGCTTCTTGCTGTCTGTACTGTGTTTCTCATTGTATGTCCTGTGCTCAGATTGAGTAATATTTACTTCTTTGGTCCTGTGTGCCCCACTCTAATTGTTCATTTTTTTCTCTCTGTTTCATGTTCATTACTCATTCTTTTCTGTCTGTCTGTATTTGTTCCCTTCTACCCATATGTCCAATCTGTCTGCTTATGTCCTGTCTCACTCTGTCTCACCATTCACACTCTGTGTACCCTATCTCACTTTTTATCACTCGTGAATCTTCCTCTTTTCCTTTTGGCTTTTCCCTTCAGGATTCGCCACAGCAAATTATCTGCCTCCATCTCACCCTATCCTCTGCATCTTCTTCTCTTACACCAATTGCCTTCATGTCCTCCTTCACCACGTCCATGAATCATCTCTTTGGTCTTCCTCTCAGCCTTCTGCCTGGTAGTTCCAACCTCAGCATCCTACTACCAATATACTGACTATCTCTCCTCTGTACATGCCCAAACCATCTCAATCTAGCCTCTCTGATTTTGTCTCCAAAACCTCTTACATGTTCTACGCCTCTGATATGCTCATTCCTAATCCTATCCATCCTTGTTACTCCCAAAGAGATAAGGAAACTTGGTGGTGGAATGAGGAAGTGCAGGAGTGTGTACAAAAGAAGAGGTTAGCTAAGAAGAAGAGGGACACAGAGAGGACCGAAGAGAGTAAACAGGAGTACAGGGAGACACAGCGTAAGGCGAAGGTAGCTGTGTCAAAGGCCAAACAGAGGGCGTATGATGACTTGTATGATAGGTTGGACAGTAAGGAGGGAGAAAATGATTTAGACAATAGTGTAAATAAATAGATATAGATATAGAAATAGAGATGGGAAGGACGTGCAGCAAGTTAGATTGATAAAGGACAGAGAGGGAAATGTATTGACTGATGACAGAAGTGTGCTGGGAAGATGGAAAGAGTACTTTGAAGAGCTAATGAATGAGGAAAATGAGAGAGAAAAAAGAGTAGAAGAGGTGACCATTGAGGAGCAGGATGTAGCAAAGATCAGTAAGGGTGAAGTAAGAAGGGCATTGAAGAGGATGAAGAATGGAAAGGCAGTTGGTCCTGATGATATACCTGTCGAGGTATGGAAGTGTCTAGGGGAGGTCGCAGTAGATTTTCTGACAAGAACATTCAACAAGGTCCTAGAGAGTGTGCAGATGCTGGAGGAGTGGAGGAGAAGTGTGCTGGTGCCCATTTTTAAGAACAAGGGAGACGTGCAGAGTTGCGGCAACTACAGAGGGATCAAGTTGATGAGCCATACGACGAAATTATGGGAAAGAATAGTGGAAGCTAGACTAAGGGCAGAGGTCAGCATTTGTGAACAACAGTTTGGTTTCATGGCAAGAAAGAGCACCACAGATGCAATGTTTGCTTTGACGATGTTAATAGAGAAGTACAGAGAAGGTCAGAGGGAACTACATTGTGCCTTTGTGGATCTGGAAAAAGCATATGACAGGGTGCCAAGAGAAGAACTGTGGTATTGCATGAGGAAGTCTGGAGTGGCAGAGAAGTATGTTAGAGTGGTGCAGGACATGTATGAGAGATGTAAGACAGGTCAGCAATGGTCCTTTTACATGAACCTCTCACCATAGACGGTGAGAGACACGGCCAGCCTTTGATAACCCAGTTAGCTGTACTGGGGGGACAGTGACAACCTTGTGGAGAGTGGGACTTGAACCCCCAACCTTAGAATCAGCGATCCAGTGCCCTATACCACAAAAACCACTCACTACCCCCCCCCCCCTCTCTCTCTGTGTATATATATATATATATACACACACACACACACAAAAAAAAAGTCAAATACAGGACAAGCAATCAGCAATTATCTTGTCAGTACCCACCACATGCTTAATTTCCAAGTCAAACTCTTGTCAGGTCAAACTCCACTTCAGCAATCTCCGATTTTTTTTTTTCATCCTATTCAAAAATATTAGTGAATTGTGGTCAATATATACAATCATTGGCTTCAGTGTCTCGCGGTTTTTCTTTTAAATATTCATTTAATTTTAAAAATAAGGACATTAAGGATGAATAGGGATTAATTAAGGAAACTTAAAATTAGTTAAGGAAAATGCAACAAAGCAAGGCCAATTATGCAAAAAAAAAAATCCCAAACAAAAACAAAAAATGACCCAAAACTTCCCATCAAAACTACTTACACATTTATGTGAGGTGCGCGTCTGAGTTCGTTTGGTGGCGATTGAACTTCCGGGAGAAGTATGAGGGAGTATTAGGGAGCTGCATTGTGCCTTTGTGGATCTGGAGAAAGCAAATGTGATGGGTGCCGAGAGAGGAACTGTGGTATTGCATGTGGAAGTCTGGAGTGGCAGAGATGCTAGAGTGGTGCAGGACATATATGAGAAATGTAAGACAGTGGTGCAGTGTGCTGTCGGCGTCAGAGGAGTTCAAGGTGGAGGTGGAACTGCATCAAGGGTCAGCTCTGAGACCCTTCTTGTTTGCTATGGTGATGAACAGGTTAACAGATGAAGTTAGACAAGAATCTCCATGGACTGTGATGTTTGCAGATGACATTGTGATCTGTAGTGAGAGCAGAGAACAAGTGGAGGAAAATCTAGAGAGGTGAAGGTATGCCCTGGAAAGGAGATGAATGAAGGTTAGTCTCAGTAAGACAGAATACATGTGTGTGAACGAGAAGGACCCAAGAGGAATGGTGATGTTACAGGGAGCAGAGATAAAGAAGGTGGTGGATTTTTAATACTTAGGCTCAACAATCCAGAGCAATGGAGAGTGTGGAAAAGAGGTGAAGAAGTGTGTACAGGCAGGTTGGAATGGATGGAGAAAAGTCCAGTGTGATGTGTGATAGGAAGGTATCGGCAAGAATGAAAGGAAAAGTGTACAAGACGGTGATGAGGCCAACGATGTTGTATGGTTTAGAAACAGTGGCCCTGGGGAAAAGGCAGAGCTGAAAATGTTGAGGTTCTCTTTGGGAGTAACGAGGATGGCTAGGATCAGGAATGAGTACATCAGAGGGACAGCCCATGTAAGATGTTTTGGAGACAAAGTCAAAGAGGCTAGATTGAGATGGTTTGGACATGTACAGAGGAGGGATAGTGAGTATATTGGCAGTAGGATGCTGAGGTTGGAACTACCAGGCAGAAGGCCCAGAGGAAGACCAAAGAAGAGAAATGAAAAAGAGTACTTCTCGAAAGCTTGAAGTTCATGAAATCATCGATATTTTCAAGTCCATGCTAATTGAGAGCTACGTGTCCCTCTCAGCCTCTCCATGCCCCCTTCTCACCACCTCTTATCCGTTTTTTCTCCTTTCAACTCCTGTCAGCACTTTCCTAGCCCCTTCCTGCCTCCCCCCAGCCACTTTTCGGCACCTCTTAGCCCTCCATATTTCCTTGCAGCCTCTGTCACCCCGCTAGCCAATCCCTGCCCCCTCAAACAATTTTGGTTGGCTTTTTACCCCTTTCCCTACTTTCGCCAACTTCATTTCCCTCTTCCAGCCCCCTTTCACCCCTCCCTGCACCTTCTCCACCCCTTCATGCTCTGTCTCCATCGCACTTTACATCCCTTCTTTTTTTAGCATTAGTGCACTATAACTTTATTTAAAAACTCTCATGTAATAAGCGAAGATCACTTCTCTGTGTTCTCTGATCTGTGTGGGTTCCTTCGGAACTCTGGCACAGCTCTTTTAGAATGTGGCTGCTTAGCAAAAGGATGAACAATGTCCAGAATTCGTGTCCTGGGTACATTATTCATTCCATTTCTATTCAATAAAAAGAAAGAAAACGTATAGAAAACACCAGAAGTATTTCCACCGTGTCATGGTTTTAAAGATTTTATTTTATTTTTTTCACACACAGGGCACATGTTTGATGAGGATATAGTGAGAGTATACGTGTGTGTGTGTGTGTGTGTGTGTGTGTGTGTGTGTGTGTGTGTGTGTGTGTGTGTGTGCGTGCGTGCGTGTGTGCACGCACATACTATGCTGGTCTCTCACAGACATAGAGATAGCTTAATGTACAGTCAGCATCATTCCACAGCCTGTGTGTTATTATAGAGGACAATCTTGGGTGAATCTGCCCACAGTCCTCTCCGTTCACGCGGTGATCCCAATCATCTGGCTGTCCCTCATCCCAGAAACTGGACACACACAGAAAGATAGGGTGGGGGGGGAGCAAGAGAGAGAGAGAGAGAGAGAGAGAGAGAGAGAGAGAGAGAGAGCGAGAGAGAGAGAGAGAGCGAGAGAGAGAGAGCGAGAGAGAGAGAGCGAGAGAGAGAGAGAGAGAGAGAGAGAGAGATTGATGTTTGAGCTGAGAGGTAAAGGTTAAAGGGTGCAAGGATTTGGGATTATGTTTAAGTACTGACTGCTCAGTGGAGTTAAAGTCCGTTCCATCGACCCAGCTCCAGGTTTCTTCGCCCTCTTTCTCAACCAGACCTATCCAATACTGCAGATGGTCTTTAACTACCTGAGATATGTACTCCTGGAACAAAAAAACAAAACAAAAAAAACAATAACACGTGTACACATGTAATATAGTCAAAACAATGATGTTTAGGAAATATGCAGATCTTTTTTTTTTTAAAACAAAATTGTATGCACACAGGACTCTGGCCGGTCACTTCTATATAGAAAGGGCAGATTCACGTGACGTGTGCAGCTTGAGCTGTGCGAAAAAGCGCAACAAAACCCGAACTGCTTCTCAAGCTGTTCTCTGGTATTGGAGCCACTCTGAATTCACACCAAATTTTGAGCAGGAGCAAAACTTTTTCCAAGACCACAAAAGCAGACCATTTACCTCAAATTCCACCAATTACATCCTAAAATATACTCAACTACCCACAAACTGAAATTCGTTTGTACATTCGGTCATGACTGTTTGCATGTGAGCTAAGCTTGAGTGCTTCAACAAATAAATGAATGAATGTATTTCCTGAGCAGTGTACTGTACTACACTAAGAGTCATGAGGGATCAGGATTAGGTGTAGTTGGAGTGTTTGAGGAATTCAAGGTGTTTGGGATATTTTGGATATTTATTGCATTTGGGGTACTTGGGATATTCAAGGTGTTCAGGGTGTTTGGGATATTTAGAGTGTTCATTGTGCTTGTGGTATTTAAAGTGTTTGGGTGTTTGGCATATGTAAAGTGGTTAGGATCTGAGGGTATTTAGGGTGCTTGGGTATTTAAAGGGTTTGAGATGTTTGGAGTATTTAAAGTGTTTGGGGCCCCTCTTGAATCGACACCTTTTTATGGTGGAGGGATTTGCGTGTCCTAATGATTCTAGGAGCTATGTTGTCATGGGCATTATGACCCTGATACGGTCATTCAAGGCAAGCAGGTCTTTTAGATAAAGGTCCAGGTGAAGCGCAGTTCAAAGACCCTTACAGAGAAACTTAAAAGGAGATGATTTCCCTTGCCCAGACACGAGTCAACAGGGACCAGGCCTGGTGAGTGGCTTGAAGGAAGGTGGTTGGGCTTCAGTTTAAGGAGCCTGGCCGGGCCCGGCCTGAAAAAGAGACATTGGTCCACCCTCCCATGGATTCACCATCTGGGAAAGGGGCTATAGGGGTCAGATGCAGTGTGAGTTGGTTGGTAGCCAAAAGCATGGGTTCTGTCGGACCAATCCTCAGGTACTGACTCTTACTCTTGAGACATGGAATGTCACCTCTCTGGTGGGGAAGGAGCCTGAGCTGGTGTGTGAGGTGGAGAGATACCAACTAGATATAGTTTAACACACCTCAATGCATAGCTTGGGCTCTGGAACCAGCCATCTCAAGAGAGGCTGGGCCTTATTCCATTCTGGAGTTGCTCATGGGGAGAGGCGGCGATCCATTGCGGGCATCCTTGTTGCCCACAGACTCTATGCCTACACATTGGGGTGCTCCCCGTTAGACAAAAGGGTAGCTTCACTCCACCTTCGGGTGGGGAGACGGGTCCTGACTGTTGTTTGTGCTTATGCAACAAATGACAGTTCAGACGACCCACCCTTCTTTGAGTCTTTAAGGGGTGTGTTAGAGAACACACCCCTGGCAGACTCCCTCGTTGTCTTGGGAGACGTCAACACCCATGTGGGCAATGATAGTGTGACCTGGAAATGTGTGATCGGCAGGTAGGGCCTCTCCAGTCTCAACCCGAAAGGTGTTTCATAGTTGGATTTCTGTACTTGTCACGGTTTGTCCATCATGAACACCATGGGAAAACATAAGGGTCTCCATAAGTGCACTTGGCACCAGGACATCCTAGGTAGCAGTTTGATGATAGACTTTGTAGTCATGTCACCGAACTTGCAGCCACATTTTCTGGACACTCGGGTGAAGAGAGAAGTGGAGCAGTCAACCAATCATCACATGGTGGTGAGTTGGCTCCGATAGCAGCGGAGGCCGCCATCCAATCCTGTCAGGCCTAAGAGTTTAGTTAGAGCCTCCTGGGAACATTTGGTATAGTCTTCTGTCAGAGCGGCCTTTAACTCTCACCTTCGGCAGAACTACAACCACATCCCGAAAGAGGGGGATGTCGTTGAATCCGAAAAGGACATGTTTCGTGCCTCCATTATTGAGGCAACAGCCCATAACTGTGGCTAGAAGGTCATCATTGCCTGTCGAACCCAGTGGTTGACACTTTGGTGAAGGGGCTGTCCAGTTTAAAAAGGAGGCCTATCAGGTCTTATTGGTCTGAGGGATTCCGGCGGCAGCAGACAGGTACCTGCCAAATGTGCTGCAGCCCGATCTGTCATGATGCAAAATCTTGGGCGTGGGAGGAGTTCGGTGAGGACCTGGAAAGCAATTATCGTTTGGCCTCAAAAAGGTTCTGGACCACTATCCAATGCTTCAGGAGGGGGAAGCAGTTCTCCACAAATACTGTTGACAATGGAAATTGGGAGCTGCTCACCTTGACTGGGGATGTTGTCAGGCTGTGGAAGGAATACTTCGAGGTCCTCTTCAATTCCACCAACATGCTCTCCATGAAGGAGGATGACCCTCGGGGTTTGGATGGGGGTTCACCCATCACTGGAGCTGAGGTCGATGGGGTAGTCAAAAAGCTCCTCAGTGGTCGGCCTCCGAGGATGGATGAGAGTCTCTGGATGTTGTAGGACTGTCTTGTTTGACATGTCTCTGCAACATCGCATGGTCATTGGGGGCTGTACTTCTGGATTGGTAAACCGGTGTGGTAGTCCCCCTTTTTAATAATGGGGACCGGAGAGTGTGTTCCAATTATTGTAAAATCACACTCCTCAGACTACCTGGGAAAGTCTATGCAAGAGTGCTGGAGAGGAGGATCCGACCGATAGTTGCACCCCGGATTCAGGGACTCAATGTGATTTTCATCCTGATCGCAACACTCTTGACCAACTCTATACGCTCTTCAGGAACCTGAAGGGGCCATGGAGTTTGCCCAATCTGTCCACATGTGTTTTGTGGATTTAGAGAAGGCTTTCGACCATGCCCCTCAGGTTATCTTGTGGGGTGTGAGTTGGGAGTACTGTGTACTGCAATGGACCCATTGCTACAGATCATTCAGTCTCTGTGTCATTGGAGCCAGAGCTTGGTCCTCATTGGGAACAACAGGTCGAATTAATTTCCATTGAGGGTTGGTGTTCGTCAAGGCTGTCCATTGTCACCGATTCTGTTCATAATTTTAATGAACCGACTTTTGAGTGGTTCTGGTTTAGTGGCCATCGAATCTCATCTCTGCTTTTTGTGGATAACTTTGTCCTTTTGGCTTCATCAAGCCAGGAACTCCAACTCTCATTGGAGCGATTTGCAGTTGAGTGAGAAATGGCTGGGATAAGAATCAGCAGTCCGAGGCCATGGTTCTCAGCTGGTAAAGAGTGGAATGCACCCTCGTGGTCTGGAATGAGGTCCTGCCCCAAGTGGAGGAACTCAAATATTTCGGGGTCAGATTTATGAGTGAGGGAAAGGTGGAGCCTTCTCTGGCTGGTATCCCGGCTGGTGATACTCTCCAGTAGGCAGAGCCTGGGTAGGGAGTAACGGAGGACAGGCCGTTACCCAAGCAGCAAGTCCCCCCCTCTCAGTGCCACCGGAAGGATCCAATGGAAGGGCTAGTGCCTGATACGACTGGGTTCCAGTGCCACTGCAGGAGTTGCCAGAACGTTACTGTGAAAGAACTGCTTCAGGGTACTCCGACTCCGGATTTAAAAACACGCTGATGGCTTTGCAGCCTACTCTTGTCAAAAGTCAGTAATGGTTCATTCACATGCCTCACACCATAGACAGTGAGAGACATGGCCAGCCTTTGATAATCCAATTAGCTGCACTGGGGGAGGGCATTTAGTGATAGAGCAAATAAATGAATGAATGTATTTCCTGATCAGTGAAAGTACACTAAGAGTTGTGAGGGGTTAGGATTAGGTGTATTTTTGGAGTTTAAAGAATTCAAGGTGTTTGGGGAATTTGGGGTATTTATTGTGCTTGCAGCATTTGGGATATTCAAGATGTTTAGTGTTAATTATAACAAATGCTAATTATATTTAGAATGTTGGGGTGTTAAGAGTGTTTAGGGTATTTCGATTCATGGATGTGGTGAAGAAGGATATGAAGGTAGTTGGTGTAAGAGAAGAAAATGCAAAGGATAGGGTGAGATGGAGGCAGATGATTCGCTGTGGCGACCCCTGAAGGGAAAAGCCGAAAGGAAAAGAAGAAGAAGAGGGTATTTAGCATGTGCTGTGTATTTTAAGTATTTAGGGTATGCAGGGTGTTTGGGGTGTTTGAGTATTTACGGTGTTTAAAGCATTAAGTGCATTTTGGGTGAGTGGAGAATTTCAGGTGTTTCAGTTATTTGGGGGTATTTCAGGTGTTTACTGTAGTGTATTTGGGGCATTTAGGTCAGTGGTGGCCTGATGGTATAGGGCGATGGATCGCTGATCCTCAGGTTGGGGGTTCAAGTCCCACTCTCCACAAGGTTCTCACTTTCCCCCCAGTGCAGCTAACTCGGTTATCAAAGGCTGGCCATGTCTCTCACTGTCTATGGTGAGAGGTATGTACTGTAATAGAACCAGCCATTGCTGACTTTCGTAAAGAGGAGCTGCAAAGCTGTCAGTGTGGTTTTGTCTGTGTGGTTTTGTCTGTTTTGTCTGTTTGTTATCTTGTATGGAGGCAGATGATTCGCTCTGGCGACCCCTGAAGGGAACAGCCGAAAGGAATAGAAAAAGAAGAAGAGTGTTCGTGGTATTTAGGGTTTACCATCTCTTCACGGTTGTTCACCACCATCAAGTGACCTCTTCTCAAGACGCAGTTCTTCTCTGCATTGTGCCAGTTCATCCTCTGAGTAGACAAGTAATAACACTTTTTTTCATAAAAGTACCAGTTTTCCTCACAAGAACCTGCAAATACACACACACACACACACACACACAGACACACAGACACACACATTTATATCAGCGACCAAGCTGATAAGACACACAGAACAATCACCGACTAACATTCAGAAAAACACAGCATCACCTCTGACTGGGAGTGGAACTGCAGATTTATAATAGGAACTGGTATCTAGGAGGGGGTGAGATGGGAAGAGAACGAGAGAGAGAGAGAGAGAGAGAGAGAGAGAGAGAGCAGACGTAAATGAACAGATATGTAGTATCATGATGGTGTGTTTAAATGTGCAATCTCACCTGCTGCACTCACACCACATTAACATTCTTTTACCATTTTCTAAACCGCTTAATCCTGATCCAGGTTGCAGGGAAACTGGCACCCATCTCAGCTGACTGTGGGGAAAAAGCAGAGTACACCCTGGACAGCTTGCCAGGCCATCACAGACCTTATTAATCATTCCACTTTATATAATTTTGACACTAATGCTGTAACTCGCTTCATCTATAAATTGGTACATTTCAGAGAAATTCTATAGTCTAGGGTGCCCTCTTTCTTTGCACAGAGACGGCTGAGATGGGCAGCGGCCTCACCACGACCCTAATTAGGATTAAACAGTCCAGAAGAAAAATTAATAAATGAAATTCTATGAAGTTAAAACTTCCTGTGTCAAAAGTACCATAAAAGAATGTGTGGTTCACCTGTCTGCCTTTCTGTCTGACTGATCATCTTCAGCGACGAGGCCAGATCTGACACCTTCTGATTCACATGAGTGACTTTTATATAGACACACACACACACACACACACACACACACACACACACGCACACACACACACACACACACACAAACATTATTATACAGTGCATGTCCCCATATGTAGGCATAAACCTTTAAAATATCTTATTTTGTTTGTTTGGCTTACACAGCGCCACACTGTGAAAACTACATCCGGTTCATTTTATATGTTTTCTTTGATTTGTTATTTTCTTTCAGTGGCATTTTAATAGAATGAGGAATTTTAGCTAAATTAATAAATTACATGAAAAATACAAATGTGTATGATGTACTTTTAATTCCCACAGTAAGAGTCAGCAGGAGCAGGAAGGCAGCGAGTACACCAAACATGATGTAAAACCGACAGGTCTGTGAGACTAAAAACAAAAAACAGATTTTTATTAAATGAGAGTAAAGGCTGGTCCTGCTTTCTGTAAAGCAAT
The DNA here is from genome assembly GCA_024760905.1 of Plotosus lineatus. Taxonomy (NCBI): domain Eukaryota; kingdom Metazoa; phylum Chordata; class Actinopteri; order Siluriformes; family Plotosidae; genus Plotosus; species Plotosus lineatus. Next base: position 8,880,462 of record CM045729.1, on the reverse strand, counting down.
ATGAGGATAAGATTAAATAATAATAATCACACATCAATATTCATGAGGGATGTGATTGTTTCTTAATCACATTTTTAAAGAGGGCATAAACCTCCTTTAATATAGAATATACTAGTGATTATAAAATACAGTAAACAAACTCACTCTATATTACAAATACTAATTCGCAGAATATAAAATACTTTTAAATACTTCAAAAAAAAAGGAAAAAGCCTAAAGGAATTCATCATCATGTTGTGAATAAAGCAGTGCTTTAATTATCATTAAGTATTTGAAGAAAGTCCATGTTTTTAAGTCGCATACCTGAGCTTTAAATATTAGCATAAACTACAATATGAGCTAAACCTAATTAGTGTTGTAAACACAGTCATGCGCTGTTATAGCAAACTACCTCTCAGTGAGTGAGGGAGATTTCCTTTCAACTCTTTCCCTTTATTAGGGGTCTCCACAGTGAATGATTCGCATGTTTGAGTTGGCAGAGGTTTTTACGTCGGATGACCTTCCTGACACAACCCTTTTAACAAGGGACAGAAATACGCTGACAGCTTTGCAGCTATTCTTTACGAAAGTCAGCAATGGTTCTTTTATATGAACCTCTCACCATAGACAGTGACAGACATGGCCCACCTTTGATAACCCAGTTAGCTGCACTGGGGGGGACAGTGACAACCTTGTGGAGAGTGGGACTTGAACCCCGAACCTTAGGATCAGCGATCCAGCACCCTATACCACTAGACCACCACTGCCCCCTATACCTCTCAGTGAGTAAGACTAAAAATTGTCCTCTTGCATTCACTATCTGACAAAAAAATACCAGTTTGCTGGCATTCTAGCTAATTGGCTACAGTAAGGTTTGAATGTCCAAATAGCATTATTGGACTAGTCTGCTTGTAAGCGACCCATTTTTAGCTCGCTGTAAATGACTATATGAAATAGTATGAAATATGACACAACTTTATTCTGAAAACTACGCTGCTATAAAGTTTTCATTAAAAGGCTAATTCTACTGCCATCTTACAGATATGTTGAGTGTCTGATGTTCACATCCTGAAATGAATAAAGCTGTAACTCACTCTGTGTGTGTAAAGAAGCTTTATTATATCCTCGCTGCTCGCTGTCAGACTCTAATGAGGTGAAGCGATCATATGGCGCCGACTCCATTCCTGTAAGCGACAAACAGAGTACACAAGTTCAACATTGATATTGTTAAATATTAAACACTGTGTGTACTGATGATTTAATAAAGTTGATCCTTTAATTACTACTAGTACAGTCTGTACATGTCCTGCACCACTCTAACATACTTGCCATACATGCCATGGCAAAAACAGCTGGAAACCTTAGTTTGAAGGTCAGTACCGAGAACACCAAGAGCATGAAAATGAATGCCAGACTCAAAGACAACATCAAACTAAACGGTGATAAGATTGAGGAAGTAAATGATTTCACCTATCTAGGATCCAATATCAAACACAAATGCAGCCATGAGGTGGGGGGGGGCATTAACTAGTGTCTCCCCCCCTCATGCCGGTCCCAAGCCCGGAGAAATGCAGAGGGTTGGGTCAGGAAGGGCATCCGACGTAAAACCAATGCCAAACATTTATGATGCAAATCAGAAGTATTACCCCCATACCGGATCGGTCGAGGCCCGGGTTAAGAACGACCGCCATCAGTGTTGTCAATCAACAGGGTGCTGATGGAAATTGGACTACTGTTGGTCGAAGACGTTGAAGAAGGAGAGGTGGGAGGCGTGTCCGTAGGCAGAGAGAGAAGAGGAAAGGCATGAGTCTAGGACTGAGAGTGGGGATTTTGAATGTTGGAACTATGCAAGGAAAAGATAGGGAGCTGGCTGACATGATGCAGAGGAGGAAGGTGGACATACTGTGTGTTCAGGAGACAACATGGAAAGGTAGAAAGACTAGAAGCTTAGGAGCAGGGTTTAAACTGTTTTATAATGGTGTGGATGGGAAGAGAAATGGAGTAGGAGTCATCATGAAGGAGGGGTTTGTCAGGAATGTTCTAGAAGTGAAAGGAGTGTCAGACAGAGTGATGAGTCTCAAGTTAGAAATTGAAGGCGTGATGGTCAATGTTGTTAGTGCTTATGCCCCACAGGCAGGATGTAAGCTAGAAGAGGAGAGATTCTGGAGTGAGTTAGATGAAGTGATGCAGAGTACCCCCAGAGGTGAAAGAGTGGTCATTGGAGCAGACTTCAATGGACATGTTGGTGCAGGCAACAGAGGGGACGAGGAAGTGATGGGCAGGTTTGGTATCCAGGACAGGAACACAGAAGGACAGATGTTGATCGATTTTGCAAAAAGGATGGAAATGGCTGTGGTGAATACTTTCTTCCAGAAGAAACAGGAGCATAGGGTGACTTATGAAAGCGGAGGTAGGAGCACACGGGTAGACTACATCTTGTGTAGGCGATGTAATTTGAAGGAAGTCAGTGACTGCAAAGTAGTAGTGGGTGAGAGTGTTGCCAAACAGCATAGGATGGTGGTGTGCGGGATGACACTGATGGTGAGAAAGGTGAAAAAGGCAAAGGCAAGGCAGAAGACAAAGTGGTGGAAGCTGAAAAAGGAAGAGTGTCGTGTTGTCTTCAAGGAGAAGTTGAAACAGGCTTTGGGTAGTCAGGAAGTGCTTCCAGAGGACTGGACAACCACAGCCAATGTGATCAGGGAGACCGGTAGGAGAGTACTTGGTGTGTCCTCTGGAAGGAAAGTAGATAAGGAAACTTGGTGGTGGAATGAGGAAGTGCAGGAGTGTGTACAAAAGAAGAGGTTAGCCAAGAAGAAGTGGGACATTGAGAGGACCGAAGAGAGTAAACAGGACTACAGGGAGACACAGCGTAAGGCGAAGGTAGCAGTGTCAAAGGCCAAACAGAGAGCGTATGATGACTTGTATGATAGGTTGAACAGTAAGGAGGGAGAAAATGATCTATACAGGTTAGCACAGCAGAGAAATAGAGATGGGAAAGACGTGCAGCAAGTTAGAGTGATAAAGGACAGAGAGGGAAATGTATTGACTGATGACAGAAGTGTGCTGGGAAGATGGAAAGAATACTTTGAAGAGCTAATGAATGAGGAAAATGAGAGAGAAAAAAGAGTAGAAGGGGTGACCATTGAGGAGCAGGAAGTAGCAAAGATTAGTAAGGGAGAAGTGAGGAGGGCATTGAAGAGGATGAAGAGTGGAAAGGCAGTTGGCCCTGATGACATATCAGTTGAGGTATGGAAGTATCTAGGGGAGGTAGCAGTAGATTTTCTGACAAGAATATTTTTTATTTTTTATAATTGAGCAGATGCCCGAGGAATGGAGGAGAAGTGTGCTTGTGCCCATTTTTAAGAACAAGGGAGATGTACAGAGGGATAAAGTTGATGATCCATACAATGAATCTATGGGAAAGAATAGTGGAAGCAAGACTAAGGGCAGAGGTCAGCATTTGTGAACCACAGTTTGGTTTCATGCCAAGAAAGAGCACCACAGATGCAGTGTTTGCTTTGAGGATGTTAATAGAGAAGTACAGAGAAGGTCAGAAGGAGCTGCATTGTGCCTTTGTGGATCTGGAGAAAGCATATGACAGGGTGCCGAGAGAAGAACTGTGGTATTGTATGAGGAAGTCTGGAGTGACAGAGAAGTATGTTAGAGTGGTGCAGGACATGTATGAGAGATGTAAGACAGTGGTGAGGTGTGCTGTCGGTGTGACAGAAGAGTTCAAGGTGGAGGTGGGACTGCATCAAGGGTCAGCTCTCAGCCCTTTCTTGTTTGCTATGGTGATGGACAGGCTAACAGACGAGGTTAGACAAGAATCTCCATGGACTATGATGTTTGCAGATGACATAGTGATCTGTAGTGAGAGCAAAGACCAAGTGGAGGAAAATCTAGAGAGGTGGAGGTATGCCCTGGAAAGGAGGGGATTGAAGGTTAGTCTTAGTAAGACAGAATACATGTGTGTGAATGACAAGGACCCAAGAGGAACTTTGAGGTTACAGGGGGCAGAGATAAAGAAGGTGGAGGATTTTAAGTACTTAGGCTCAACAATACAGAGCAATGGAGAGTGTGGAAAAGAGGTGAAGAAGCGCGTGCAGGCAGGTTGGAATGGATGGAGAAAAGTGTCCGGTGTGATGTGTGATAGGAGAGTATCGGCAAGAATGAAGGGAAAAGTGTACAAGACGGTGATGAGGCCAGCAATGTTGTATGGTTTAGAGACAGTGGCCCTGGGGAAAAGACAGGAGTCAGAGTTGGAGGTAGCAGAGATGAAAATGTTGAGGTTCTCTTTGGGAGTAATGAGGATGAATAGGATCAGAAATGAGTACATCAGAAAGACAGCACATGTTAGATGTTTTGGAGACAAAGTCAGAGAGGCTAGATTGAGATGGTTTGGACATGTACAGAGGAGGAATAGTGAGTATATTGGTCGTAGGATGCTATGGTTGGAACTACCAGGCAAAAGGCCTCGAGGAAGACCAAAGAGAAGATTTATGGATGCGGTGAAGGCAGACATGAAGGTCGTTGGAGTAAGAGTAGAAGATGCAGAGGATAGGGAGAGATGGAGGCAGATCATTTGCTGTGGCGACCCCTGAAGGGAACAGCCGAAAGGAAAAGAAGAAAGAAGAAGATTTGGAGGGACAAAAAGTATCACAAGGAAAATCAAGAACGTAGTACCCCAAGGCTCAGTTATAGCACCAGCTTTCTTTAATGTGTATATAAGTGACATGCCAAGCTGTGAATCTTTCAACCTTGGGTATGCAGACGACTGGGTTTTGGCCCCTCAATCTAAAGACTGGAAAAAAATTGAAAAGGTACGCAGCAGTGACACCATAAAACTCAAGGACTACTTTGATAAATGGTACCTGAAATTGAATACCACCAAGTCGGTTTCAGCATCATTCAACCTGAACAACAAGAAAGCAAGGAAAGAACTCAACATAACAATTGGTCACACCACACTATCCACAGACCGCAACCCAAAATATTTAGGTGTCACATTGGATAGGACACTGAGCTATCTCAAATATTTTGAGGGGTGTGCAAACAAGATCGCAAAATGAAACTGCTTAATGAGAAAACTTGCAAACTCTTCCTGGGGAGCCTCACAACAAGTCCTGCGAACATCTGCCCTGACCCTCTCCTGTAGTGTAGAATAATGTGCCCCAGTGTGGATGAGAAGCCCTCATATAAAACTAATTGATGTCAAACTCAGAGAAACAAATGAGAATTGTGTCTGGATGTCTCAAGTCAACCTCATCACAATGACTCACAACCATGAGTGCCATTGAACCACCATCTCTGAGAATACAAGAAGCAAACCAGAAAATGCATAAAAGGATAGAGTAAACCACCAAACAGATTCCTTTGAAAATCATCATGGAGAGTATGCCAACAACCTCAATGCTAAAATCCAGGAATCCATTCTACAAATCAAAAGTTGAAGACTTCAACCTTACTGAAGAATGGAAAACAATGTGGAACCAGCACACTCCCAAGGGAGGTAACATTTTGACCCTACGGAAAAGTTGCCAGGTTTTGAGAGCTGCAACCGGAAACAATGGGTCACCTCCAACCGCCTTCTGACTGGACATGGCAGGACTGCTGCACACATGCACCACTGAAAACTGAAAGACTCTGATGCCTGTCGTAGCTGTCAAGGAGGCCCAGAACTACAGATCACATTGTACTCCATTGTCCAGTGACAATCCTTTCTGGTGGCTAAGAGACAATCCTAAGTGCTGAGGATGACTTTAAAGACTGGGTGAATGCTCATAGGATGGAGGTGTAGATATAAGCCACTACTTCTGCTTCCCAAAGGGCCTGATTGAAGCTGTCTATTGTCATCTCCTGTTTTTCCCCTAGAGCCTGAAATTTGTTCCGCACTTCCACTGCAAATGCTTGTTTTGTGAGCATCTCATCCAGCTTGTCAGAGTCTAACCTCTGCTGCCATGCCTGTCTTCTTCATGATCGATTCAACTTTAAGGAAACGATGGCCAACACAAGGGTGTGGTCACTAGCGATGTCCGCACCTCTGTAGGCTCTGACATCCAGAAGAGAGCTCCTCCATCTTCGATTGATGATTATATGATCTACCTGATTTTTGGTGGTCCCTTCTGGTGACCTCCACATTGTTTTGAGAATGTGTTTGTGCTGGTAAAAGGTGCCTCCTATCAACAGGTTGTTCTCTTCACAGAGTCCACTAGTTTCTCTCCATTATCGTTGATGGTACAAATTCCAAGCCTGCCCATAACATGCTCCCTTCCAGTGTTGTCACTGCCCACCTTTGCATTCAAGTCTCCTAGGATGAGTACCATGTCATGTGCCCAGATGCACTCCATTGCTGTTTGGAGCTGATCATAAAATGTGCCCTTGGTTTCCATTCTGTTAATGCTTTTTTGGTCTTTATTTTGAGAAGTAGTCTTACTCCCTCTGAGTGCCAGTCATCTGATCTTCCCGAGAAGATAATGATGTGTCCAGACACTAGTCTCCTCTTTCCAGTGCTGGTCCATCTGATCTTGCTGATCCCCAAGATGTCCAAGTTGTAGTTGTCAAACTCTTTAACTAGCTGGGGCATCTTGCCAGTCTGGTACAGGGATTGGACGTTCCAGCATCCCATCCTCATCTTCTGTTTCGGCTTCAGTAAATCCACCATCAGGGTGCTAGCTCCCTCTCGAGTTTGGCTGTCGTCCGTCATCAGTCCAGTCACTTGGTGTGCATCATTACTGTCGCCATCGATGTTGGATACACTAGTATAGGTTTATGTAACAAACTTTTTTTTTTAAGGTACAGGGTTGTTAGCCCAACCTCCAACCTGGAGGACCAGTGGACCGCTCTTTGTGTGGCTTCTACCCGTCGACCTGTTTGGCATGGGTGGCCCTATCAGAAGCTTAAGCTCCAGCCAACATAGCTCCTGGGGTCATTGAAGCACGCAAGCTCTTTCACTGCGGCAAGGTGGTCCATAAAAGAGGATCTTTTAACTGCAGACACTGTATTCATTCATTTTCTGAACCGCTCAATCTGAATTAGTGTCGTGGGGAGGCTGGTGCCCATATCAGCTGACTCTGGGCAAGGGCAGAGTACACCCCGGACAGCTCACCAGGCCATTGCAGGGCAGAAATATGCTGCCAGCTATGCAGCCTATTCGTGGCGAAAGTCAGCAATGGTTCTTTTACATGCCTCATACCATAGACAATGAGAGATATTGCTGGCCTTTGATTACCCAGTTAGCTGCAATGGGGGGACAGCAGTGACAACCGTTGACAGTGAAACTTATACCCTCAACCTCAGGATCGGTAATTCAGCACTTGTATTTTGGTTTTATATAAAAAAAAAAAAAAAAAAGTCTGTGGCTCAAAACATCTATTGCCTTAAGTTTTTTTTTGTTATTTTTTGTTTTTTTTACAAAAAGTGGCTATTGGATAACTGAAGCTTTTATCATAAGCTATATAAAAATAACTAATATCCATTAAAAAGACATTCTCTACTGATTACTCATGAACATAATAATTAAAAACAATTTACATGATGCAGAAATGACAAGATCTAATTGGCTCCCTATTTCGAGATAATTAACAATTATTCACAAAAGGTGAGGTGAAGGTTGCTGATTGGCCAATAAAAGTGGATTTTCCAAGACTTTGTTTTTACATTTTAAAGCGGGACACTGACAGTGACAAGTAACAGTGTCTGCCAATTATCAATTCAGAATGTAATGTTTTTAACAAACCAATCAAATCACACTGTTCCCATTTAGTATTTACTAATTTAACAAAAAATTCTCTTGGGGTTCAGTTAATAGTGAAACAGTCAAAAATTTCCAACTCACCTTTAAGAAACGATATATTCCTCATGATTTTATTAAGGTTTAGTTTAATGTACTTTTATACAGTCTTTAATCCAAAATAAAGCCAAATAAACCTTTTAATTTATTATTATGATTATTATTATGATTATTATTATTATTATTATTATTATTATTATTATTATTATTATTATTATTAAGTGTGCATTTTAAAAGAAAGTGATGATCAGAGAATCTGAAATCCTTACCAGATCACAAGATCGGGTGTTTAAACTACTTCACTGTTTTGTAATCAACAAAAATTAACAGACAAACAGAAAAAATCTCTGTAAATCACAGCGTGTTTACGTTATTAATGTCAGTTTGTGCACTGAACACCGAAGCGTAACGAGAAGGGCACAGGTGTTAAATATTAACCTGTAGATCAACACAGAATGAAGAATGAAAAAATACATTCACTCAAAACAAGGGATCATCAGTTACTTCATGTCTGGATTCAATTTGAGGATTTTAGAAATAACACATTCATAGACAGGGGCAGTGGTGGCTGGTGGCTGGATTACTGATCCCAAGGTTGGGGGTTCAAGCCCCACTATCACCGGCCGTCACTGCTGTCCTCCCAGTGCAGCTAACTGGGTTATCAAAGGCCGGCCATGTCTCTTACTGTCAATTATTTTCTGTGGCGCCCCCTCTAGGAAGAAAAAAATGTTTCACGCCCCCCACTGTCCCGCGAGCGACTATAAATAGTATTATTTGTCTATAAATTTATTAGTCCACCTTTGCATAACATTGTATCTTTATTAACACTAAAAAAAAAAAAGAAAGAAATATAGTTCAACTTACAATTAACCACCTTCTTACGAAATTAATCCGTTCCAGCGCCTTTTTCGGAACCTGGAGTTTTCGAAGTAGAGGTGCATTTTACATGTAAAATGCGTGATTCGTTCCAAGGCTCCCAAGACTACACCATAAACCATATAAAAATTATAAAAGTACACATATTTTGTATGAAATATGTATGAAATATGTGTTAAAAGTAAAAGAAAACTATTTATTAAACCATTTAACCCTTTACACCCTGAATTATTTCCTAGCTGTAAAAAATATTTCATGCTTTTTTTTGGGACTTAGGTAAGCTGGTTAAAGATAATATGTACTGAAAATATGAATTTTGCATTAATTATAAAAAATAATAATACGTGATGAATTAGTCACATCCGGTGGGAAAGATTGAATAAATATTAATAATGGGTGACGAACTGACATCCATAGGAAACGTGCAAATTTTGTAAAGTGAAAAGTAAAAGATTTTTTTTATCGAATATCCTTTATTGTATTATCAATAACGTATCACAATATATCACAAACCTTGAAAAATTTTTCTTTTGCAAAAGTAACGGTATAAAACGAGCCTTAGGGTTAGAGCCTTAGAGTTTTGCTGTCCCTTCACAGTCATCAAAATCATCACAACCTATTTGACGTCCATACCTTAAAGCAGCAGCTACTGAAGAACGCATTGTTTGTGCTGCAAACCTCACATTCAGTGTTTTCTTTCAGAAGCGAATATGTTAAATAGTAAGTTTGTTTACAGCACGTAAACCTTCAGAAGCTTAAAGTTCCTGCAAAAAATTTAGCTGTACCAACAGACGTTTTAATTTCTCTTCAAGAATGAAGTGCTCCTCTGACATTTTTAAGCAGGTGACAAGCATCAAAGAACACATGAGTATTATGAGAACTGTCAGATGGGTGTGCGCCTGTGCGCTGTCTCGTTTTTCTTCTACGTCATTGGTTGTTACATGTAAGGCGTTAGGTACACTGAAAAAACAGAGACATTTGAAGTACCATCGCACAAAAAACTCTGAGAGTTCATAAGGAAAATTTTAATATATGATACATAAACATCCGTATTTTTTTTTCATGGAATTCAATTACTATGACAGGTGGCACCACCATATGAACTTATGTTATTGACGGGCCGATGGAACTTCACACACATAATATAGAAACATTTCCTGTGGTAAATTTTAAGAAGATGAAAATGCTAAGGTCAACAGATGGACACCGCCAACCCTCATCCATATGATGCTATAAATTGTGTACATATTGTAATTCTAACTCTTAACTCAAAATGTTGCTGTACTGATACATATAATTGGATTTTACAAAGCTCCACTGGAGACCAATTTTCCGTCCAGAACAGCGATTCAAGAAGTAACTTCCTCATGAACCTTGTTGAAAGGCCCTTCCAATGATATATGGCTGAAAACAGACTGACACTCACAGTCTTCTTCTTTTCAAGATGCAGAGGATAAGGTGAGATGGAGGCAGATGATTCGCTGTGGCAACCCCTGAAGGGAAAAGCCGAAACGACAAGAAGAAGGGGTTGCAGTATTTCTCTGAAAGCAAGAACATTAACTAATAATATTAACAAAAAGTCAAAATAAACATGGCGTCTCTATTTCAAACAGTACGTAAATGAATTCAAAACCAAACATCAACTCCCAAACTGTAAATTGACAGTTAAACTGAAACTCACTTACAGGTGAAAAGTTGCTTCTTTGCGACCGCCTGCATGGTTTTGACAGCCAACAGCGCAACAAAAATTCACCATATTTACACAAAACAAGTTAATCCTAACGTATTCCAATTAAATTTGATGTTATGTTTCAAAACGTACAATTATAAGGACGCCAAACTTAACTTTCAATTGAAAATAGTACCCGAAGCACTGTTTTGCCCTAACCGGAAGTTGAAGCTGAATCACCACGTGAAAGGGGCCTGTCCGCAGTCTAGTTTGTCTTCACGTCATTGGCCATTGGTAACAAACGTCACCAGAGGTTGTTAATTCAACTTCCGTTTCCGTTTTCCTGTGTTTCAGTTGTGAAGGAAAATGGCGGCGTTTGGACGTCTCTCTCAGATTCTGCTGCGCTCCGTAAGTGCGGCTCAAACACGACAGCTTTCAGCCGCTGCTGCTCATGGAGAGGGAGGAGGTAAGAGTTGTAATTACAGTTTTGTTTTTTACTTTGAACAAATAATGTGTTCTGAATAATACTAATTTAACTCGCTTCTCTGTAACGTGACCTTGCTGGAGCTAATGCTAATGCTCCTGTTAGCAAACTGTATTCGTTTAATTTATTACAATAGTTTTTATATATTTTTATAAGTACATATATTTTAATACTTTTTATGGATATTAGATATTAATGTCAACTTGTGAATATGTATGGTATCACCTATTTATCATTGTTGTGTATTCTGTTTGATGGATGTTAAATGCGCGTTTAGCGAAGGTTTTTAAAACTAGAAATGTTAAGATAGATAAAAGGTTTATTTTTATAATCGAAAAATTCGGACTACTGTCAGAGAATGTTAGACTTTAACTTTTCGCTCTTCATGCCCTTAACAGCATTGGCGTGTGTGTGTATATATGATATATTGTATGAGGGCAGAGTATGTGTGTATGTGTGTGTGTATGTGTCTATATATATATATATATATATATATATACTTTATGAGGGCAGTGGTGGCCTGGTTGGTAAAGGGAACTGGATCACTGATACTAAGGTTGGGGGTTTGAGTCCCACTCGCCATAAAGTTGTTCTCTCTCCCCCCCCCCCTCTCCCCCCCCAGTGCAGCTAACTGGGTTATCAAAGGCCAGCAATGACTGTCACTGTCTATGGTGAGAGGTTCATGAAAAAGGACCATTGCTGACTTTGGTGAAGAGGAGCAGTATAGCCTTCAGGTGTTTCTGCCACTTGCTAAAGAGTTGTGTCAGGAAGGGCATCCAATTTAAAAACCTCTGCCAAATCAAACATGCGAATCAGATGATTCGCTGTGGTGACCCCTGAAAAAAAAAAGGAAAAATCCGAAAGGAAAAGAAGATATACTGTATATAGAATGTGTATGTCAGAATTGATTCTGAAGGAAATTGTGTGTATTTATGTATGTGTTATAATTGTGTGTATAAATTGTGTGTGTAATTAATTAATATATACAGGGTTCCCTCACTTTCCACGGTTAATGAGGACCAAGACACCCCCCTCCCGTGTCTGCCGATTTCCATGACGTAGGATCAACCCCAAACTGACATATACGTACATGTATATAATATCAATAAATACATATTCAATGCTATAAATGCTTATAATAACAGTTGAACATTCAAAAATAATGAATAAGATGTAAGACGTCCACGTGCACACACTCAGATGCGCACCTCATAAAAATGGAAATAGTTTTGTTGGTTGTTTTTGTTTGTTTGGGTTTTTCTTGCATAATTGGCCTTGTTTTATGGCATTTTCCTTAACTTTTTCCTTATTTTTCCTCAATTTGCTTATTTTTTTATTTTTCGATGTATACAAAATTTTTTTTTTTTTTGAAAAACTTGCAAAGCACTGAAGCCACAGAAATTGAAGTACAGAGTAGCGAGGGATCCGTGTGTGTGTATATATATATATATATATATATATATATATATATATATATATATACAGCCCGATCGACGTATTCTTACATGTATAATATCAATAAATACGTATTCAACGCTATACAGGGATCCCTCGCTACTTCGCGCTTCAATTCATACAGCTTCAGTGCATCTCGTTTTTTTTTTTTTTTTTTTAATATTCATTAACTTAAAAAATAAATGCTGCAGAGCAAGGCCAACTATGCAAAAAAAAAAAAAAAAACCCAAACAAAAAACAACCCAAAACCCCATTTCAAAACTACTTACATTTTTATGTAAGGTGCGCGTCTGTGTTGCACGTGCACGTTTGTATGTGTGTATTTATATTTTATTTACATTCTTATACATTATTTTTGAATGTTTAATTATTATAAGCATTTATAGTATCGAATATTTATTTGATATTATATACACATTTAAGTATACATCAGTCCGGGGGGGTTGATCCTACTTTGTGTAATTCCGTAGTTGTAGGGGATCTTGGTCCCAATTAACCACGGAAAGTGAGGGATCCCTATAAATGCTTATATTGACAATTCTATCTTAAAAAGTAATGCATAAGATTTAAATAAAATATAAATGCACACATAAAGTCGTGCGCACACACACAGATGCACACCTCACATAAAACTGTTCATACTTTTGTGGGTTGTTGGTTTTTTGCATAATTGGCCTCGTGTTGCAGCATTTTCCTTAACATGGGAATGTGAATGTGGGTCTGATCACAAAACTGGAACTGAAATGTGTGATGTGACCTTTTACATTTTTGCAGATTTAGAAAAAAACTTTATCCACATTTTTTAATGTATTAGGCCAATATGTATTGAAGCCTGGTGGATGCACGATAACATTCCTTGTAGAAACAGCATGATCAACATGGACAGAAAGAATAGCCTAGAATTCGCTAATAATAGCTTTAGGTAAAAATAATTGTACCGTATTTTCCAAACTATAAGTCGCACTTTTTTAATACTTTGGCTGAAAGTGCGACTTATGCTCCAGAGAGACTTATATGGGATTTTTTTTTACATATAATTGTTTGTCATAATAATGAGATAATTTCCATATTTGTTATTTTTACACTCACAACCATGAGAGGGCACTCTAAGCTTGAGTACCAGTACCTTCTTATCCACCACTGAAGAAATTGCCCCAAAAAGAAAATCCTATTCTGCGGATTACAAGCTGCAAGTAGTGAAATATGCAGCAGAAAATGGTAATCGAGCAGCAGAAAGTTTGCAATGAACGAGAAACTTGTGAGCGACTGGAGAAAAGCAGAGATTACTATTACTGCAATAAAGAAAACAAAAAAAAGCTCTTCACGGGATAAAAGCTCGATGGCCTCAGCTCGAGAAAAGAGCTCGCATGTGGGTGCTTGAGCAACGTGCTGTAGGGAGAGGCTTCTCAACAATGCAGTTGCGTCTCTACATTGTCTGTCTTCCTTTCAGCTTTTTCCCTTTTACTCGGGATTCGCCACAGCGAATCATCTGATTCGCACGTTTGATTTGGCAGAGGTTTTTACGTCGGATGCCCTTCCTATCACAACCCTTTTTAGCAAGGGACAGAAACACGCTGACGACTTTAGGTGCGTTTCTACATCCAGGTAGTTAAATGATTATGTAATTCTGTTCATCATAATAACGGACGTAATTTCACATGTTTATTTTTACACTCACAACTGCAAGCAAGCAACAAGAGGGCAGAAAAGTAGAGGTTGTTATTACTGCAATCTTCTTCTTCTTTTCCTTTCGGCTTTTCCCTTCAGGGGTGTGTCCCACAGCGAATCATCTGCCTCCATCTCACCCTATCCTTTGCATCTTCTTCTCTTACACCAACGACCTTCATGTCCTCCTTCACCACATCCATGAATCGTCTCTTTGGTCTTCCTCTAGGCCTTTTGCCTGGTAGTTCCAGCCTCAGCATCCTATTACCAATATACTCACTATCCCTCCTCTGTACATGTCCAAACCATCTCAATCTAGCCTCTCTGACTTTGTCTCCAAAACGTCTTACATGTGCTATCCCTCTGATGTGCTCATTCCTAATCCTATCCATCCTCGTTACTCCCAAAGAGAACCTCAACATTTTCATCTCTGCTACCTCCAACTCTGCCTCCTGTCTTTTCCCCAGGGCCACTGTTTCTAACCCATACAACATCGTTGGCCTCAACACCGTCTTGTACACTTTTCCTTTCATTCTTGCCGATACTCTCCTATCACACATCACACCGGACACTTTTCTCCAACCATTCCAACCTGCCTGCATGCGCTTCTTCACCTCTTTTCCACACTCTCCACTGCTCTGGATTGTTGAGCCTTAGTACTTAAAATCCTCCACCTTCCTTATCTCTGCTCCCTGTAATCTCACAGTTCCTCTTTGGTCCTTGTCATTCATGCACATGTATTCTGTCTTACTGAGGCTAATCTTCATTCCCCTCCTTTCCAGGGCATACCTCCACCTCTCTAGATTTTCCTGCACTTGTTCTCTGCTCTCACTACAGATCACAATGTCATCTGCAAACATCACAGTCCATGGGGAATCTTGTCTAACCTCATCTGTCAGCCTGTCCATCACCATAGCAAACAAGAAGGGGCTGAGAGCTGACCCTTGATGCAGTCCCACCTCCACCTTGAACTCTTCTGTCACACCGACAGCACACCTCACCACTGTCTTACATCTCTCATACATGTCCTGCACCACTCTAACATACTTCTCTGCCACTCCAGACTTCCTCATGCAATACCACAGTTCTTCTCTCGGCACCCTGTCATATGCTTTCTCTAGATCCACAAAGGCACAATGCAGCTCCCTCTGACCTTCTCTGTACTTCTCCATTAACATCCTCAAGGCAAACACTGCATCTGTGGTGCTCTTTCTTGGCATGAAACCAAACTGTTGTTCACAAATGCTGACTTCTGCCCTTAGTCTAGCTTCCACTATTCTTTCCCATAACTTCATCGTATGGCTCATCAACTTTATCCCTCTGTAGTTGTCACAACTCTGCACGTCTCCCTTGTTCTTAAAAATGGGCACCAGCACACTTCTCCTCCATTCCTCTGGCATCCTCTCACTCTCTAAGACCTTGTTAAATGTTCTTGTCAGAAAATCTACTGCTACCTCTCCTAGACACTTCCATACCTCCACCGGTATGTCATCAGGACCAACTGCCTTTCCATTCTTCATCCTCTTTAATGCCCTCCTCACTTCACCCTTACTAATCTTTGCTACTTCCTGGTCCTCAACAGTCACCTCTTCTACTCTTTTTTTCTCTCTCATTTTCCTCATTCATCAGCTCTTCAAAGTACTCTTTCCATCTTCCCAGCACACTTCTGTCATCAGTCAATACATTTCCCTCTCTGTCCTTTATCACTCTAACTTGCTGCACGTCCTTCCCATCTCTATTTCTCTTCTGTGCCAACCTTATATAAATCATTTTCTCCCTCCTTACTTTCCAACCGAGCATACAAGTCATCAAATGCGCTCTGTTTGGCCTTTGACACTGCTACCTTTGCCTTACGCTGTGTCTCCCTGTACTCCTGTTTACTCTCTTCGGTTTTCTCAATGTCCCACTTCTTCTTAGCTAATCTCTTCCTTTGTACACACTCCTGCACTTCCTCATTCCACCACCAAGTCTCCTTATCTACTTTCCTTCCAGATGACACACCAAGTATTCTCCTACCTGTCTCCCTGATCACATTAGCTGTAGTTGTCCAGTCATCTGGAAGCACTTCCTGACCACCCAAAGCCTGTTTCAACTCCTCCTTGAAGACAACCTGACACTCTTCCTTTTTCAACTTACACCACTTTGTCTTCTGCTCTGCCTTTGCCTTCTTCACCTTCCTCACCATCAGCATCATCCTGCACACCACCATCCTATGCTGTTTGGCAACACTCTCACCCACTATGACTTTGCAGTCACTGACTTCCTTTAAATTACATCGCCTGCACAAGATGTAGTCTACCTGTGTGCTCCTACCTCCATTTTTATAAGTCACCCTATGCTCCTCTCTCTTCTGGAAGAAAGTATTCACCACAGCCATTTCCATCCTTTTTGCAAAATCTACCAACATCTGTCCTTCTGCATTCCTGTCCTGGATACCAAACCTACCCATCACTTCCTCGTCCCCTCTGTTTCCTGCACCAACATGTCCATTGAAGTCTGCCCCAATGACTACTCTTTCACCTCTGAGGGTACTCTGCATCACTTCATCTAACTCCCTCCAGAATCTCTCCTTCTCTTCTCGCTCACATCCTGTCTGTGGGGCATAAGCACTAACAACATTGACCATCACACCTTTAATTTCTAACTTGAGACTCATCACTCTGTCTGACACTCTTTTCCCTTCTAGAACATTCCTGGCAAACTCCTCCTTCAAGATGACTCCGACTCCATTTCTCTTCCCATCCACACCGTGATAAAACAGCTTAAACCCTGCTCCTATGCTTCTAGCCTTGCGACCTTTCCACCTGGTCTCCTGAACACACAGTATGTCCACCTTCCTCCTCTGCATCATGTCAGCCAGCTCTCTACCTTTTCCTGTCATAGTTCCAATATTCAAAGTCCCTACTTTCAGTCCTAGACTCATGCCTTTCCTCTTCTCTCTCTGGCAACGGACACGCCTCCCGCCTCTCCTTCTTCGACGTCTTCGACCAACAGTAGTCCAATTTCCATCAGCACCCTGTTGGTTGACGGCACTGATGGCGGTCGTTGTTAACCCGGGCCTCCACCGATCCGGTATGTGGTTCTTTCTTGTGATTCGCATAGCTTATTTGGCATTTGTTTTACGCCGGATGCCCTTCCTGACGCAACCCTCTGCATTTATCCGGGCTTGGGACCGGCGTGAGGGAGAGACACTGGTTTGTGCCCCCCCCTCACGGCTGCATTGTTGTTATTACTGCAATCAAGAAAACAAATAAATAAGTTAATCGTGGGCTAAAAGCTCGATGGTCACAGCTAGAAGAACCAGTTTGCACATGGGGACTTGAGCAATGCGCCTCACTGAGGGGCTTGTCAACAGTACAGTTGCATCTCCACGTACAGGTAGTTATCAAGGAGGTGAATAGAAATGACTTTGCGTGAGGACTTTCTTGGTGATACTGCTTCATGCAATGCAACTGGGAGGACCACAACTTCACAAAAACTGCCAGCAGATACCCAAGCCAAGGTAGACAGTTTCCATGAGTTTG
This sequence comes from Plotosus lineatus, assembly GCA_024760905.1. NCBI lineage: Eukaryota > Metazoa > Chordata > Actinopteri > Siluriformes > Plotosidae > Plotosus > Plotosus lineatus. The sequence continues at coordinate 8,863,021 of CM045729.1, read as the reverse complement.
CGACTTATAGTCCAGTTTTTTCTTCTTTGTTATGTATTTTTTGGCCGATGCGACTTGTACTCCGGAGCAACGTATAGTCCAGAAAATACGGTAATTAGTTCCACTGTACTTATTGATGGTGTTTGATATGTTCAACTTTTCTCTGTTATCGAAAGTCAATAAATTCTGATTGGTCAGTGATCGGTTGGAGTGCAAGATACACAATATAACATGGACAGGAAAATGTATCATCAACCCCGTTGTAAGTCTGATGCTTATTTGCCCCCACAAGGTGGGGTGCTTAGTCCCCACAAGGTTATCACTGCCCCCCCCCCCCCCCGTGCAGCTAACTGGGTTATCAAAGGCAGGCCATGTCTGTCACTGTCTATGGTGAGAGGCAAGTAAAAAAAAAAACATTGCTGACTTTTGTAAAGAGTAGGCTGCAAAGCCGTCAGCGTGTTTCTCCTCAAACACTCACCAACCCGTACTGAACCAACTATGAAGGTTGTGGAGGTCATCTGCCAGCAGTGGTATGACAGGCTGATGATGATGATGATTATTATAATATCTATATTATATCAGGCATGCACTATAGATTTTAATGCATCAAATAAACTTGGAAATGGAAATATTTACTCAAGTTGATTAGCTAGAAAATGTACCGGTTTTGTGTTCGAACCCATATAATTTTTTTGTGCGTATATGTATGTCTATGTGCATATGTAATGGTTGTCTTGCTGTAATCTGAAGAATGTAAAGGTGATTTGGGTCATACATTCACATGCCCACATTATGGGGCAGTGGTGGTCTAGTGGATAGGGCGCAGGATCGCTGATCTGAAGGTTGGAGGTTCGAGTCTCTACAGGGTTGTCACTGTCCCCCCAGTGCGGCTAACTGGGTTATCAAAGGTGGGCCATGTCTCTCACTGTCTATGGTGAGAGGCATGTAAATGAACCATTGCTGACTTTCATAAAGAGTAGGCCGCAAAGCCGTCAGCGTGTTTCTGTCCCTTGCTAAAAAAAGGGTTGTGACAGGAAGGGCATCCGACGTAAAAACCTCTGCCAAATCAAACATGCGAATCAGATGATTCGCTGTGGCAACTCCCGAGAAAAGGGAAAAAGCCGAAAGGAAAAAACTCACATGCCCACATTACAAATGGTTTTATGTTGTTTTGTAGTGAAGACCTGGAAGCTGCTGTCATTCTTGGTGGCTCTACCGGGAGTCGGTGTGTGTATGCTGAATGCATACCTGAAGGCTCAGCACCACAGCCATGAGCAGCCTGAGTTCATCCCCTACACGCACCTCCGCATCCGCAGCAAGGTAATCAGTAATTTTTTTTAATCAGTAGTCACATGAACACTCTCCAGAAATGGTATGGAAATCCATCTGGATTCAGCTCACTTTACACCACAGTGCTGCTGAACTCTGGATTAGTCAGAATGTACTGCCATTTCTCTAGTAACATGTAGTTTACGTGTGTGTGTGTGTGTGTGTGTGTGTGTGTGTGTGTGTGTGTGTGGACAGTGCAGTGTACTACCTTCTGATAGTAAACAAAAAATGAATATGATGTATTTTTTTCAAGTTAGTGGTTTCGTTGTTTCTGGGATGAGTCTCTAGTGTTGCACTACTAACCAATCAGAAGCCACATCTGGAAATGTTTGGGGTTTTGGGTTTTTTTTTTTTTTTAGACATAGTGCATAAGTTTGATGAAACAGTCATGAAGAAGTGAAAAATAATGATACGTTTGCAATCGGAAGGAGTTTTTAAAAAAATCAAATTCCAAAAGCTTTACAATAAGTTCTGAGAAGATCTCATAGTTCATTGTTAGTCTTCAATCATGTCATTATCTCAGTGGCTTATTATCAGAACAGTTAATATAATATAATAAATATAATGTAATTAACATGTTATTTCTGCATTTATGGAATTTTTGCACATGCTCTTGTGCAGAGCAATTTACAGAAGAGCTTTGAAGACACCATCAGGGAATACATTCTGATACTGGTTTACTAGGAAGTGGACGAATATTTTAATTTTTCTCTGCTGTAATAAAGTATTTTTTATTTTTTTCTTCTTTGTAGCGTTTCCCATGGGGTGATGGGAATAAAACCCTCTTCCACAATTCTCATGTCAATGCTCTTCCTGATGGATACGAGGGACACGAGTGAAGAACTGTTTTTTTCATCAGGCCGGACCAGAGGGCTTCCTCCTCATCCTCCTCCTCCCCTCAAATCCGGGACCATGCTCCATGACATCAGTTTACCTTCTAATGTTTAAACCATCTGTGACCTCTGGCTCATGAATGCAGTCACTCAGTCCTGGACCACTGTGTGAATGGAAATAAATAAAATAAATATATAACCCTTAAATTATAAACTGTTTATCGTGTCTTTGTTATTGATTCAAATTGATTTATACACTTCACTCTGGTGTATGAAAAGGAATTAACACAACGACTTTCCTAGTTAAGTTTGTCCCTTTTCACCTGCCGTAATTCCGTTGTGGGCACATTCTCTGGACAGTACGCTGAAGAAGTGCGCATGCGTGAGCAGTGTTCGGTTGAAACGCACTATTTACTCGGCGTTGGATTCGGACAGAGTCACTCTCACATGACAACTTTCTTGTGACCAACATTCCAGGCTTTTACTGCTTTTTTTTTTAATCCAACGTGGGGAACTGAGGAAGAAAGGGCGCGCGAGAGGGAGAGAAATAGCAAACATTTAATGATTAAAATCAGATGTGTCTGTATAAATACTTTTTTTTTTAAATCACTGACGTTACAGAAGCACTAAACGAAGTTTGGCTTATCAGGTGAGTTTAATATCTGATTTGAGCAGAAAAGGTTGATTTACAATAAATTGTCTGAATGCTAGATGTTCTGATTATTAGCATAACTTTAGCTTTATGTTAACGGTTCCTTTTTTCGTGGGGTGTTCAACTTCTGAGGAACTAAAATTCCCCGTTTGTAATAAAGTGTTAACATTTAATTTTCCCAAAGAAACAATATTTAGCAGCCGATATAAAAATATCAATGTGTGGTTTAACGTGCACACGAATCGAACTTTAATCACAGCATCCCTGAATAAACGGGGGTTTTTTGGTTTTGTTTTCCCACCCATATTCCGAGAAATCCCTTCCCTCTGTGCTGTGATTGGAGACTAAGGCGACGCAGTCTGTGCGTTCTCCTCAACGATTGGTTCACATTTTCTGAGGGGCTTTAATTAAGTGTGCCTTAAATTGGAACACGTGATTGATTTTGGGGAATGAAAGTAAGATGACACAGTCTTTTTCAGCTTAATCCGGGATAGAGTCGCGGGGGCAGCAGTTTAAGCAGTGAGATCCAGACGGCCGTCTCCCCATCCACTTTCTCTAGCACTTCTAAGGGGGCCAGACGAGTCCAGAGACATGGTCCCTCCAGTGTGTCCTAGGTCGACCTGGTTATCGCTGAGCTTCTTACTCTATCTCGACAGGAGAGCCCAGCCACCCTGTGAAGAAAGTTCATTTCAGCCACTTGTATCCATGATCTTGTTCTTTTGGTCGCTACCCAAAGTTCGTGACCGAAGGTGAGGGTTGGAACGTAGCTTTATATCCTTTACATAGCCTTGCGGCTCAACTCCATCTTCACCACGACAGACTGGTATAAGCTCCGCTTTACAGCAGAGGCTGCAGCAATCCGAATGTCGATCTCAGGCTCCATCCTTCCCTCACTTGAGAACAAGACCCTGAGATACTTCAACACCTCCATTTGCGACGGGAACTCATTCCAGATGGGTTGGGTAAACTCCTACGCTGGCGTCTGGGTATTGTAGAGTGCAGAGCTGGACGAGAGTGTTGCGGCCAGGTTTAAAACCACATCCCAGTGTTCCTCCTAAATCCGAGGTTCAACCTTCGGTCGGATTCTCCTCTCCAGTACTCCTGCATAGACTAAAAAATAATTCCCACCCTGGTTTGCCAATCCAGAGGATGACCACACGATGTTGCGGAGATGTGTCTACAAAGACAGTCCTGCAACCGCCAGAGTCTTGAGGTATTCAAGGAGGGGCTCTTTAACTTCCTCGGCGACCTCCACCTCTAAAGATGGGCAGAAACACCCCCAGGCTCCTCTTCTTCCACAGAGGGCAGTTGATGAGGTGATGGGTTAGTGATCCAAAGGTCAGCTATCACCACTGCTGGGCCTTTGAGGAAGGCCCTTCGCTCTCAATTCCTGAGTTGTATTATAAAATGTTAATTGTAAGTTGATCTGAAGGAGAGTGTCTGCCAACTGCTGTAAATGTAAAGGCTGTACACAAGGAAGTGTTTGTAAATGCACTCGGGTATTTTATATCTGTTGACGTAGAAAAGCAGACTCCTGTCTGATGTATGTAAATGTAATGCCATATTATGTGCAGGAGTTAATAGGTTTATGTCTGATTTTTAGTTTAATGCCTGTGTGGTTGTTTTTGTCATCACCTTGTTTCACTGTAATGATCGTTCTTTCTCATTGCAGTGTCTCTGCTCCTCTTGGGCATGGACGGAGAAAAGGCTGCATCTCACAACGGTCTGGTTCAATCCACATTGTGATCCTGAATCACTTGCCACTGATGGCTGACACACAGCACACCGAGAGCTCAATGTGAGATTGTATACGCATCAGAAGAGTGTTTCCGTGATATCACTTACACCTGTATTTTATAGTTATATATTGTGTAATAAATATTAAAAATAATCCTTTGTGTGTGATGATTTCAGCTGCAGTTGTTTTTTCCTGTATGATCGCTCTAAGGTTCAGGAGGAAGGGGATCTGACCCGCGCTGGCATCTGCTACTACTACCCTGAACACGTAAGACCTGTCTGGACCTGTCTGTCTCTGTCGGTCCGTCTATTCTTTCGTCTGCTTGTACAACGCAGTAAGTGTCCGTGTGTTCTAGACCCCGTTGGATCTTCAGGAGTTGGTGTGTGGTCAGCTGGCTGGTGTGAGTCGCTGTGTGTCAGAGATTTCATCGTCTCCCGTCCGGCTGCTCCGGCTGCGCAGCACCAAATATGCCATCCGCATGAAAGATGACTTTCTCTGGGTGTGTATGGTAATGGAAGCAGTTTGTGGCTGTAGGCATGGCTGTGTTTGTATATTTCTCTCTCTCTCTCTCTCTCTTTCAGGCTCTGAGTTGCGCCAATGATGTCCCGGATGTGAGTGTGTGTGATTTTCTGGACCAGATGATTGATCTGTTCTGTTTCTATAATGGTTCGGTCCGTCGGAGTTACCAGGTACAAACAATCCTCCCATCCCTTCAGTTACAGTGGAAATAAGTCCCGCCCTACCATGTTTTACACACACACCCCACCCACACCCCCGCCGCCTTACCTGTGCTCCCTGCTTTAGCGCCACACTCGGGAGGATCTGGCTTTACGTTGGACTCGCTATCTGTCCCACCTGCAGGGTGGTGCTACTGAGCTCCACCACATCTTCACCTGCCTCACCACCATCGACTTCACTCAGGTACCCAACACATATCAGGCCTTTGTAATCAGAGAACAATAAATCGTATTTAGAATGAAACTCATTCAGTTATTTAATGTAGTCAGTGCTCTGCACGTCTGAGCTGAGACATTTATAAATGATCTCGCTCGCGCTCTCTCTCTCTCTCTCTCTCTCAGATTGACCCTTTGTTGTTGCTGAAGGCTGCTTTAATCCTGCAGGCATGCCAGCGCTGTTCCCTAGTGTTAGGAGGCTGTATCCTCCACCGTGGCAGGTTCGGCGATAATGCTGTCTCCCTATACACTACTTCCTACTACTACTATATTCTCTTTTTTATATACAGTGGTACCTCATCTTACAAAATTAATCCGTTCCAGAGCCTTTTTCTTAACATGGACTTTTCGTAAATTGAACCGCGTTTTACATGTCTGTCTGTCTTCCTTTCGGCTTTTTCCCTTTTACTTGGGAGTCGCCACAGCGAATCATCTGATTCGCACGTTTGATTTGGCAGAGGTTTTTACGTCGGATGCCCTTCCTGTCATAACCCTATTTAGCAAGGGACAGAAACACATTCACGACTTTGCAGCTACTCTTTACGAAAGTCAGCAATGGTTCTTTTACATGCCTCTCACCATAGACAGTGAGAGACATGGCCCGCCTTTGATGACCCAGTTAGCTGCACTCGGGGGGGCAGTCACAACCTTGTGGAGAGTGGGACTCAAACCCTCAACCTTTGGATCAGCGATCCAGTGCACTATACCACTAGACCACCACTGCCCCTTGAACCGCATTTTACATGTAAAATGTGTGATTTGTGCCAAGGCCTCCAATACTACCCCTGAACCCTTTAAAAATTATAAAAGTATACCTTTTAAGACCTCCTTCTGCTTCAATTTCGAACCGATGGTAGACGGGTTTGGCCATATTCCTTTGCGATATCACTCAACCGCATGCCATGAGGCCGCTTCTTCTTTTCACTCGCACCGGAAATCACACGCGCGTATGTATGTGTGTGTGTGTGCGTGTGTTGATCATGTTTTGTTAGCACAGTTATAATCTTACAAATGTTTATGGAAGGTTAAAAGCCTGAGTCAAGAAATAAAGCATGAAACAATCGTAACTCTGTCCTTTACACGAAAAGCATTATGGGGGATGCAGCTCCATAATAGCCAATGGGAGGGAGCTGTGTCATCCCTCCTAGCCAATGGGAGGCCAGCGGGGCGGGATGTTGGGAGGTAGCTGCGTCATCCCTCCTAGCCAATGGGAGGCCAGTGGGGTGGGATGTTTGAACATCATTGATGGGAGAGCAGCTCGTGCATTGTTTGAATGTTTGAATGGCGCATTTGGCGTGTTTCGTAAGGATAACTTGTTTTGTATACAGAGACAAAAAATTTTGGGAAATGTTTTTCGTAACCTGGATTTTTCGTTTGCTGAGACTATCGTAAGGTGAGATACCACTGTATTCACAAGAGAAGTATGCACTCTACATCATACTCATTACTGTGGTGGCTCAATGGTTAATTTTCTGGGCTAGTGATCAGAAGATTGGCAGTTCAAGCCCTAGTATCACCAAGTTCCCACTGTTGGCTACTTCAGCAAGTCTCAGTTGGTTGGTTGTAGCAATGAGACACAAATGTAAAGTCGTTAATTAGGTAAGATAAGGACATCTGCCAAGTACTGTACATGGAAAGTTGATTACCAACATCAATTTCCCCTGTGCTGTTTCTGTAATGTACAGTACGGCAAGTTTTTATATTACAGATGCAGTGTGTAATATATTTCAGAACCATAGAATGTGTTATTAATTTGTACATGGCAGTGGTGGTACCTGGGCCTTCAGTGGGACGTGTTAGACTTAATCCACCACTTAATACCACCACTATTATTTCACAATGATATAAACCATCAATACTATACAAAAACACAATATAACACCGCAGACAGAGAGGCGTGTCATGCATTTCTAGTAGTAATTCCGAGCTTTACATCACTTTCATCAGCGCTTACCAGTAGAAATTCCCAGGAAAACTGGTGCTGAGCCAAAAGTAAAAAGTGTAAATCTTACCTCCTGATGATGTCTAGCTTTTCTGGAAAAGTCTGCCTTTAAAATGGGTTTTTAAGCTAAACCAGGTCTAAAATGTCACATAGAACTTTTTTCAAAATTTTAGATAATTGTACTTTCATATACAGTGATTTTTTTTTTTTATAACATCTGATTGTGATTTTTACATTAAAACATATGAAATTAATGTAAAAATCAAAATTATGTATCCTAATGTCTTGCTCAAATCTTGTTCAGTTTACCAATAACATTTGAAAAATCTTAAATATGTGTTGAGCAAGCCAGACAGGTGTGGTTTTGAATTACCAGAATTATGGGGGGAGGGGTTATAAGTGACCTTGCACAGATTCTTTTAAACAAAATGTATTATTTTGGTTCATTGCATAAAACTATTATTATATTATGTGCAGTGAAAAACTGAAACATTTAACTTGATTAGTTTTAAGTTTACAGCTGTTTGAACATTCAAAGTCTCTTAACGAGTTACACCACAGGTGACGTGCGTTATTAGATATATGGTTTGTAAATCTTTTTAATAATGTTATCATACGGTATAGATAAATGTATGAATTTAACTTTTGATCGTGTGAATAATAATATACCTGGTTTTGCCCCCTTAAGAATGTCCAACACCAGGTTAATGTCTCCTCCGTCAGTCATAGTGAGCGTAAAAAAATTCTAACTTAAATGTATTACATTCAGATTAGCACAGACCGCCATTCAGTTTATTTTTGCTCCAATCAACCAATCAGAAGATGGAAAAATGCTGATGTTATTGTAAGCCCACTAACTGGCCCTGTGAGGCGAATCTGAAATCTGACTGGTTAAAGAAACAGCCCCATCACTCATGTAGTTTAAGTGACACCGGCCAGTGCTGCTGATTCTGAAGGGCCTGGACAGATTTGATTGACATGGCAGCACATAGAAGCTGAAATCTCATCGGACAAAAAAAAAATTTTGTAACATCCATATACACGTACTGGAAGCAGTGCAGCCAAAACACACTACGAAATGGAGAGAACAGACTGTTGGGAATAAAATAATTTAATGGAACAAATACTAGAATTTAATTTGTAAATGCAGGTCAGTGCATCTGATAGTGTTTTGGCCACAGCAAAGACGGCTTCACTGGCCTTGAGGTCCTGCCACTGCTACATGGGCAGCAAGTTTCCTCTCATGGGGGCTGCCATGCTGCACCATCATAGTTCTACGGCAGTACCCAATCATATAGGCTTCAGTTTGTTGCAATGTGGAGCATCACCACTAGATAGCAGTACATCATAAACACCACAATTAAATCTAGCAAAGAGGAACGTATGTTTGTGTTTTCAGAATGGTTAGCACCCAGATGCCTCCGAAGCTGACCATGAAGGTGATGGTGCATGAAATGGACACGTACAGGCAACAAGTAAACTCCGTCTCCACTAAAATTCACATAGATACTCAAAAAGTGCTGTTTTTTTTTTTTTTTTTTTAATTGGTTATAGTCTGCTTCCTTCAGGTTGATTATCTGTACCAGACAAATAATATTAATGTTCAAAGTTAAACTATGTACTGTTCAGTAAGCCCCACCCTCCTGTGTCAGGAACAGAGAAATTCAGACAATGGGAGGAGCTTGTGTACGACCACGCCCCATTCCAGCATGACCACAACAACAGTATTTCTGACACCTTCAGAGCTGCTCACACTGCGCCGCCCTCAACTGGACAACTCTGCATCCTGCAGGTAAAACAGATGACACATTGGCATTCAGTTTTATTCTTTATTTGATATTTTTAAATGATTATTTATTTAATTTCAGATCTGAATCTCCTGAGCGGCCATTGAAGCCCCACCTACTCTCTCGCACTCTCTCTGATACACCAGTCACTGACCCATTGTTTAGTCAGATGTTAACGTCCTCCCCTGACTCCTCCCTCTCTGACAATTCAAGCTTCAGCTTGTGTCCCTCATTAGAAAGCACACCATTTCGCTCCAGCGTTGCAAGCCAGCCAAGGGAGGGATACAAAGCTGAATCACATGACCTCACTATGGCTAATGAGATGTTTGTGTTTGAGGATAGTGAGCAGGAGGATGTGGATGATGTCAGCAGTGGATGTCAGAATTACAGCCGGGGTAAGGATGAGAGTGGCCAAGCTCTCCGAGATGATGAAGAAACGGAGGAAGAAGGTGCAGCGCATATCAATGACATCGACGAGAGGAGGGGCAACAAAGTGGAGGAGAGTCTGAGGCTGTGTGAGGAGAGTGAAGTGGCTCTTGAGCCCATGCTGCTGTATGAACATAGGGTCCGAGGGCTCGTGCTCATACTGCTGGTGGAACCTGGCTTCAACACACACCCTAACGCCAAACAGGAAGTGGTGAGCGGTGTGTGTGTGTATAAAATATTAACCTCGATTATCACCATGACCATGTCAAAAACCACTATACTACCACACTGTACTGAATAGTGCTCTACCTGAGGGAACTTTGACATATAGAGTATGATGTAATTCAGAAGCACATGGTGTGGAGCACACCGTCTGGGAATCTGTCTGGTTTACTGAATCTCTGTCTTCCACCTGTGTGTGTGTGTGTGTGTGTGTGTGTGCAGTACCACAGCAGTCTGGCATCTCTTAATGGACTTGAGGCTCACCTGAGGACTGTCTCAACTGTGCAAGAGAGACCTGCAACAACATATACTTATGCCCACTATGATCGTGTCCAAAACACACTCACAAGTATTTTTCACACACACAACAGTGGAACAATAAAGTTAGAGTTAGTTTAGTTTTTATGATGATATAAACTTTATAACGTGTGTGTGTGTGTGCGTGTTAGCGAATGTGCGTAGACCTCAGGATCGGTCTTTTGTGAAAGGCACCACTCAGCTGCACTCACACTTCTCTCACAAGGACACGCTACAGGAAGCCATCATCAGGTGTGTGCAAGTGGCAGGAGGTGTTATCTGTACTGTGTGCGTGTTAGCTGTACTGTGAAGTGTGTTCGTGTGTGTGTGTATTGCAGAAGTGCCAGCTGTGCCCTATATGCCACTCGTACTGTGGCTCATGAGACCTTCTTTGTCCAACATGGGGCACCTGTAAGGAATTCTGGGATACCGAACAGCCAGGACAGCGCCTTCTCTCTACCGAGTAAAGCTCGCCATCGTTTACTCAAACATGGGGTCAACCTGCTCTGATCATCTCTCTCTCTCTCTCTCTCTATATATATATATATATATATATATATATATCTGTCTAACTTACACACACAGACAGACAAGACTGTGATTATTATTCACCCATGCACAGAAGTTAATGTCTGTTCAGGGTGCCAAAGCAAAGAACAGTACTGTACAGTAGCCATATTTTTCCTGAAAGTGGAGAATCATTGTTTTAAAACTTGTCTGTAATAAATCATGAATAAAGGTTATATTTGTAGCACAAAATAGTTTCTGATCAATTCATGTACTGTACTGTTATTAAAGTGATGTAATTATTTACATTTAAAATACACACACGTCCCTCTCTCTTATTTATATATATAATGTGTGTGTGTGTATATGCACTGCCTAACAAAAGAAAAAGTTGCACAGGTAAATCTATTGTTCCGCCTTTGTCCTTGCAACACAATCATACTGTTTCAAAAAAAATTATGCACCCATTCAGTGTCGGGTTCATATCTCATCGCCATCTTGAATTCATCATTCATTTTCTGTACAGGTCGGGCAGTGGTGGTCTAGTGGTATAGGGTGCTGGATCGCTGATCCAAAGGTTGGGGGTTCGAGTCCCACTCTCCACAAGGTCGTCACTGTCCCTTCCCCCCCCCCCCCCCAGTGCAGCTAACTGGGTTATCAAAGGTGGGCCATGTCTCTCACTGTCTATGGTGTGAAGCATGTAAAAGAACCATTGCTGACTTCCAACAAGAGTAGGCTGTAAAGCCATCAGCGTGTTTCCGCCCTACGATAACCTGGCCAGCTGTTCAGGGTGTACTCTACCCTTGCCCGAAGTTGGCTGGGATGGGTGCCAGCCTCCCCACGACCCTAATTAGGATTAAGTGGTTACAGAAAATGAATTGAATTTTCTGTACAGCTTAATTCTATTTCGGGTCACGGGGAGGCTGGCATCCATCTCAACCAGCGAGGGCGCGGTACACACTGGACAGCTCGCCAGGCCATCACTCAGACAACCATTCACACTCATACCTAGGGGCGATTTGGAACAACCAATAAACCTACTGTGCATGTTTTTGGACTGTGGGAGGAAACCCACGCAAGCACGGGGACACCATGCAAACTCCATATAGAAATGCCCAGGCTAGGAATCAAACCCAGGCCTTCTCGCTATGAGGTGGATGTGCTAACCACTACACCACTGTGCCACGTGCTGTCTTGAATCAATGAGGAAAAACAACTCCTCAATGAAATCTTCTACAGCACATCCTGAAAACTTTCAATAGAGTTAAGTTTGACTGTGGGGCACCAATAAATATGTGAAAATGATTCCTCGTGTTCCATAAATCACTCATTATTCGAGTCCCCATTTTACATCTGAACCATCAGGGAAGAAAATGTGCATTGATGTGATCACCTGCTCATTCAGTAAATTCAGATCATCAGCTGCTTCGTTTTATTGCTGCATTAATGTTGCTGAGCCTCGACCGGAACAATTGGACCAACAATAATATCGAGATTACATGCTGTGATCAGGAATAATGCGCACTGTGAAAATATTATAATATGTGACTTACTTTTTCTTTTCTTTCTTTTTTTCTTTTTAAACTGCAGTTTGTATTTTTATTGTTCTCCAACATACTAGTAGATGACTTTAAGGCATCCTGTTCAACACATTTCATTGTCATGCAATTTAAAACAACAACAACAACAATGGCACAAAACTGTTTTGTCTTTTGTGATCACTTTATTCAGAGATGTATCACACTGTATGTAGAATTGTCTTCAAAATTATATCAGTCAGACTTCACTAACCTGATCAATCCGTGTTTTTGGGAGAACTGATTTTTCTACATGGCAAATAATTCACTAGCGGGTGTAGTAGAGCGATAGAATCCAACAGATCCAACAGTGATGTCCATTTCTTTCTGAAATTCTGAGGAAAATGGGTTGTTCCAGACCTTTTCCAGAAGAACAGCGTACCTTGTTTAAAAAGTTGATTGTGGAGAGGAAAACATAAAGAAGTGCAGAAAATGAGAGGCTGCTCAGCTTTAACGATCCCAAATGATTTAAAATGGCAACCAAAACGTGAAAATGTAGAAGAAAATTAAAAACTCCGAATACATTCAAATGGATGGAAGAAGCCAAAATGTCAGGGACTCGGTCAACAATCAGCTCCAGGAGCATCAAAGAAGGTCTAAAGTGACCTGTGACAATTAGAAGACACCTATGTGAAGCTGAGCTATCGGCAAGAAGCCCCTGCAAAGTCCCACTGCTGAGAAAAAGACGTGCTGAAGAGGTCACAGTTTACCAAAGAGCACATCAACTGGAATAAATAAAACCAGGGCAACATTCTGTGGACTGATGAAAGTAAGATTGATCTTTTTGGGTCTAGTGGCCCCTATTTGACCCCAAAACACTGAATTCAAACTGCAGTATACTGTGAAGACAGTGAGGAAATTCCCTTGAAACTGGTTCCAACAAGACAATGACCCCAAACACACCAGTAAATGGTAACACAGGGGTCGGGAACCTACGGCTCACAAGCCAGATGTGGCTGTTTTGATGACTGTATCTGGCTCTCACCAGAAGTCGCATTAATAAATAACTTCGTTATGACAATACCATTTAAAATAAATTCAGTCTTATTATACTCTCAAATTGTTGGTCTTTTTCAATTTAGTTGTATTCAGTATTAATATATATGGCTCTCAGAGAATTAGATTTTAAAATATGTCTTGTTTTTGGCTCTCTTTGTCAAAAAGGTTCCCGACCCCTGCGGTAACATCTCAGTTCCAGATCAACAAGATTGACGTTATGGAGCGGCCAGCCAGTTCCTGTACCTTAATCCAAGAGAAAATACCGTTTGTGGTAACATCAATAAGCAGTTTCTGAGATAAAACCGAGAAATCCAGAAGAATGTGGAATGTATTCAAATCATCCTGGGCTGGAACATCTGCTCACAGGTAACAGAAGTTGGTCGACTCCACAATACAGATGTGCAGCAGGTGAAACAGAAACAGTGCTTATGCAAATACATATTTGTTTAGAGCAGGGGTCATCAACATGGTGCCCACGGGCACCAGGACGCCCACAAGGACAGCACAAGTCGCCTGCAAGCCTGTTCAGGGGTCGGGAACCTATGGCTCGCGAGCCAGACGTGGCTCTTTTGATGACTGCATCTGGCTCTCAAATAAATCAGGTGGCCTTTCTTAACAGAATAATTAATACATAATTTCGGGGTCCTTTAAATAAAAATACAGAAAAAAGCCATCAAATAAAACAAAAACATAAATAAATCTTACACATTTCAATCTATACATCTATTTTCAATGCCACATGTCGCTGTGGCGCGCAGCGGAGAGCCAATCATTTCTGTACTCCGGTGTGTGGGTGGGGCCGATACCTTGAAACTAATTTTATTGGGTTTTCTTCAATTTCTTTCAAGGAATAACACAAATTTGAGATATTTTTCTTCATGCTTTGATTTTTAATAGAATGTGTCATGTTCCCAATGTATTTGTGTGTATGAAAAAAGTGATCATCAGGATTTGGGCTGTAGTCACTTTTTTAAACTTACTGCTATTGCAGACCAGAATTGAAAGAGTTTTTAATTCAGCGCAGGTATGCGGGAGTTCTTGCTTTGTGTTCATTATCGAAAACATGGCTTGTTTTAACTTATTATTACTTCTATTACCGGCATAAGCAGTAGTAGTACTACTACTAATTTAATTCTAGCTACAGCTGTATACAATGGATAACTCCAAACAAAAGAAGAAACGACAGCGACGAGAATAAAAGCGGAAGTGGACAGCAGCTAATCGTGCACGAGAAAGAGCTGTAAAACAGCAGGCCATTCCTCTTGATGAAAGCTCAAGTGATGAAAGTATTCATCGGAAGCCTCTTTAGATATTCTAACACATAAAAAGAACGGCAGATCCTGCTTTGATCTGGACTGACCAGGAAGTAAAATGGTAGATCTCTACCCGTTAATATTCATTTGATTCAAGCTTGTCTCAAGTATATACAGTAATAAAAAGATGTATACTGTATATTTGTGGTAATGTCAAAGACTATGCTGGTAGTTATTTATGTTTTCCTGATTGTTAATAGATGTCTGGTTTTAGTGGTGGAGTTCACAGATGAGCAGACAGTGGATGTTGTTCAAGTCCTGCATTCTTCATTATAATGAGGCAAGTTCTTTTTGTAGCATATTTAAATACTAGTATTGCATGGCTTTATAATAAATAATGACAACTTACTTGTATACTGTTGTATACTAGCGGTATGAAGACTCCGGGATCGGCAGGCTTGTGGTCCTTGTACAGTTTAAAAGGGTGAAAAGAGAAGAAATCATTCCAAAAATTGTCCTTGCATAAAGAAATTCTGAGTAAGTATCGCTAATAATTGCATTTATTTTTTTCATGAATTACCTGGGCTTTATGTATGTACAGTATATACAATAGATATGTTCAAATGGTAGATAATTTCTTTTATTTATATATATATATATATATACACACACACACACACACACACACACACACACACACACACACTGTAAACAAAACTTTATCACTCTGAGTTTCAGTCCAAGTTTCATAAAATAGTGTCTTAGTATTTCACGAAATAATGAAGTTTTGTAATATATCTTTTATGTATAATAATAATAATATTATATTTTGATATAACTATTGTACTCAGCCACAATATGAGGAAAAGTGCTGTAAATAACAATTGTGATACATAATTGTGTCACTTTCTATTACAGGAACCATTGCAAAGTGCCATATGGGAACTCCACAGCAGGACATGAACGAGGCTATTGGGAGAACCCTAAAACATGGACCACGAAAGGAAGGTGGTTCCCGTTATAAGGTAATTTTATTCGTCCATAAAATAATTTTGGCTGTGGATGCTTTATTAGTTAACCATGGGCAGTCTGCCTGCTTCTTATTACACGTTTGTGCATGTTTATGCAGTGTTATTGTGCTGATTGTGTTGTCCCAGTTCTGAATTGCCACAAACTTTCATTATAATAATACTGCTAGATAACATTAAAAATAAATAAAATGTGAGCTACTTGGCACTTGATCTGATTGAGCTTTTTTTTTTTTTGTAAGTATAAAATTGTTTTAAGCTCGAGGAAAAGTTAACTTCCACATCTGCTATATTTTTTACTTATTTTATTTTTTTCTTTTCCAGGTGAACTCCAGTACTGCAGAAAGTGCCAAGGATGGAACCTCAGATGATGACGATGACTCTATTTTAATGTCTACTGTAAATTTTGTAAGGGGTATAGACTGGGGCTACCTAACCCCAGATGCCTCGAGTGTATGTTCTGGGTGAATAAAGTATTTATTAATGTTACTACTACACGTTTTCACTACATTCTTCACAATGTTTTTGCCAAGTTCTTGAGGACATTACCTGGAATGTTGCAGTAATGTTTTTGGTACATTCATCACAACATCGCTTGCGGCAAAGTTTTTTGGGAGTCTACAAAGTTACGTCATTGCAATGTTTCATTGCAACGTTGTTGTGACTTTTGTGTGACATTGTTACAAAGTAATCGTGTTAGCTAGGGATATTTGGCACATCATAAAGTAGGAAGGTGCAACAGAGAAAACCCAAGACAGTTGAACAGTTAGGGTCCTGTGTTAGACAAGAATAGGACAGCATTCCTATTTCTAAACTTGAGAAACTTGTCTCCTTGGTCCTCAGACGTTTGCAGACTGTTGTAAGAAGAAGAGGGGACGCCTCACAGTGTTGAAAATGGACTTGTCCCAACTTTTTTGAGATTTGTTGACATGAAATTTACAATCAACATATTTTCCCTTAAAATGATACATTTTCTCAGTTTAAACTTTTGAGCTGTCATCTATGTTCTATTCAGAATACAATATTGAAATTTGGCACTTCTACATTATTGCATTCAGTTTTTATTCACAATTTGTACAGCGTCCCAATTTATTTGGAATCCAGATTATATTTTGAACAGTTGTAGCTACACTTTGGATTGTCTCTGTGTTTTCCCCCATTAACTCGTGTTTCATTTCGTTGACATTATTAGTGGACAAATAAATAATTTGAGCAGTTGGATTTGTTGTCATGACGATGAAATAAACCTCTCCTCTCTCCTCTGCCACTCTCAGGTTTTTACATTTCAGGCCATGCGTCCCCTTTTCAGTGGAAGTTTCCAGATCAGAACCGGAGTAAGAAATGAGTCAGATTGTGAGTAATTGATACTGAGTTGAGCAGGTAATAACACTCAGTACGAATAGTCAACTCAGTGTCCTGAAACATTTACAGCATTTAACAAACATTGTTATCCAGAGCAATTTACAATTATCTTTATATATATATATATAAAATATTATATATATATATATATATATATATATACACACACACACAACTGAGTGTCAAGGGCCCAACAGTGGTGACAGAACCACTGACCTTCACACCCATCACCTTAACCACTAAACCATCACTGCATGACTCGGTTCATGTGCTGACACATTAAAATGAAACAAGCAGGTCCACATTATAATAATCTAAGAACTATAACTACAATAATAATAATAATAATAATAATAATAATAATAATAACAAGAACAACAATTTAGCAATAGTAGTTTTAATTTAAAATTAGATTTATAACAATTTGACTCTTTTTACTCCAAGATGATTCAACACATTTTTCCCTCTCAAACTAGGCATTCAAAAACCAGAGCCATTAATTGATGCTGAGATTTAATAAAATTTTACATTGTTTTTACAACTAATTGCACAATGTTATTACAGCTGACACCATTACTGCACTTGAGTCTGTATAAACGCACAGGAGAGAGTCAAACACACCGAACATGATTCACACAAATGGAACAGATTAAATAGAGAAGTGTTTGTAATTCATGTCAACTAAAAAAAGAGTGAGAGAATGAGGAATACGTATCTAATTTATATGACTGTTTACCTGAAAGACATGACTCTGTAAAATGATTAAATGATGAATGGCACTGAAATACAGCACATTTCTCACTGTGTGTGTGTGTGTGTGTGTGTGTGTGTGTGTGTGTGAAACAGAGAGAGAGAAAAACAGAGGGAGGGAGAGAGGGAGAGAAAGAGAGATTGAGAGACAGGAAGAGAGAGAGAGAGAGAGAGAAGGAGAGACGGAGAGAGAGATGGGGAGGGAGAGAGAGAGAGACAGGGAGAGAGAGGGAGAGAGAGAGAGGGAGAGAGAGTTTTGTTTTCTGAATTAACTTCTGAATGCTTCTGAAGTTCTCTCACCTGGAGCCCCATGATCCCACTCGAAATCAGAAGGTCAGAATGGGCACAAACAAGTGTCCGTCCTCACGCCTGTCCCAAGCCCGGATAAATGCAGAGAGTTGCGACAGGAAGGGCATCCGGTGTAAAACTTTTGCCAAAATACACGATGCGAACTGCCAATACTAATTTCATACCGGATCAGTCGAAGCCCGGGTTAACAACGACCACCATCAGTGCTGTCAACCAACAGAGTGCTGGTGGAAATTGGACTACTGTTAGTTGAAGGAGAGGTCGAAGAAGGAGAGGCGGGAGGCGTGTCTGGAGGCAGAGAGAGAAGAGGAAAGGCATGAGTCTAGGACTGAGAGTAGGGACTTTGAATGTTGGAACCATGGCAGGAAAAGGTAGAGAGCTGGCTGACATGATGCAGAGGAGGAAGGTGGACATACTGTGTGCTCAGGAGACCAGGTGGAAAGGTAGAAAGGCTAGAAGCCTAGGAGCAGGGTTTAAACTGTTTTATCATTGTGTAGTTGGGAAGAAAAATGGAGTAGGAGTCATCTTGAAGGAGGAGTTTGTCAGGAATGTTCTAGAAGTGAAAAGAGTGTCAGACAGAGTGATGAGTCTCAAGTTAGAAATTGAAGGCGTGATGTTCAATGTTGTTAGTGCTTATGCCCCACAGGCAGGATGTGAGCTAGAAGAGAAGGAGAGATTCTGAAGTGAGTTAAATGAAGTGATGCAGAGTACCCCAGAGGTGAAAGAGTGGTCATTGGTGTAGACTTCAATGTACATGTTGGTGCAGGCAACAGAGGGGAGGAGGAAGTGATGGGCAGGTTTGGTATCCAGGACAGGAACACAGAAGGACAGATGTTGATCGATTTTGCAAAAAGGATGGAAATGGCTGTGATGAATACTTTCTTTCAGAAGAAACAGGAGCATAGGGTTACTTATAATAGCGGAGGTAGGAGCACACTGGTAGACTCCATCTTGTTTGGTGATGTAATTTGAAGGAAGTTAGTGACTGCAAAGTAGTAGTGGGTGAGAGTGTTGCCAAGCAGCATAGGATGGTGGTGGGCAGGATGATGCTGATGGTGAGAAAGGTGAAGAAGGCAAAGGCAGAGCAGAAGACAAAGTGGTGGAAGCTGAAAAAGGAAGAGTGTCGTGTTGTCTTCAAAGGAGGAATTGATACAGGCTTGGGTGGTCAGGAATTGCTTCCCGATGACTGGACAACTACAGCTAATGTGATCAGGGAGACAGGTAGGAGAATACTTGGTGTGTCCTCTGGAAGGAAAGTAGATAAGGAGACTTGGTGGTGGAATGAGGAAGTGCAGGAGTGTGTACAAAGGAAGAGGTGAGCTAAGTAGAAGTGGAACATTGAGAGGACCGAAGAGAGTAAACAGGAGTACAGGGAGACACAGCGTAAGGCGAAGGTAGCGGTGTCAAAGGCCAAACAGAGGGCGTATGATGACTTGTATGCTAGGCTGGACAGTAAGGAGGGAGAAAATGATTTATACAGGTTGCCATAGCAGAGAAATAGAGATGGGAAGGACGTGCAGCAAGTTAGAGTGATTAAGGACAGAGAGGGAAATGTATTGACTGATGACAGAAGTGTGCTGTGAAGATGGAAATAGTACTTTGAACAACTGATGAATGAGGAAAATGAGAGTGAAAACAGAGTAGAAGAGGTGACTGTTGAGGACCAGGAAGTAGCAAAGATTGGTAAGGGTGACGTGAGGAGGGCATTGAAGAGGATGAAGGCAGTTGGTCCTGATGACATACTGGTGGAGGTATGGAAGTGTCTAGGCGAGGTCGCAGTAGATTTTCTGACAAGAACATTCAACAAGGTCTTAAAGAGTGAGCAGATGCTGAAGGAATGAAGGACAAGTGTGCTGGTGCCCATTTTTAAGAAAAGGGAAACGTGCAGAGTTGTGGCAACTACAGAGGGATAAAGTTGATGGAAGCGAGACTAAGGGCAGAGGTCAGCATTTGTGAACAACGGTTTGGTTTCATGCCAAGAAAGAGCACCACAGATGCAGTGTTTGCTTTGAGGATGTTAATAGAGAAGTACAGAGAAGGCCAGAGGAGCTGCATTGTGCCTTTGTGGATCTGGAGAAAGCATATGACAGGGTGCCGAGAGAGGAACTGTGGTATTGCACGAGGAAGTCTGGAGTAGCAGAGAAGTATGTGGTGCAGGACATGTATGAGAGATGTAAGACAGTGGTGAGGTGTGCTGTCAGTGTGACAGAAGAGTTCAAGGTGGAGGTGGGACCGCATCAAGGGTCAGCTCTGAGCCCCTTCTCGTTTGCTATGGTGATGGACAGGCCGACAGACGAGGTTAGACAAGAGTCTCCATGGACTATGATGTTTGCAGATGACATTGTGATCTGTAGTGAGAGCAGAGAACAAGTGCAGGAAAATCTAGAGAGGTGGAGGTATGCCCTGGAAAGGAGAGCAATGAAGGTGAGCCACAGTAAAACAGAATACACGTGTGTGAACGACAAGGACCCAAGAGGAACGGTGTGGTTACAGGTTGCAGAGATAAAGAAGGCGGAGGATTTTAAGTACTTCAGCTCAACAGTTCAGAACAATGGAAAGTGTGGAAAAGAGGTGAAGAAGCGTGTTCAGGCAGGTTGGAATGGTTGGAGAAAAGTGTTCAGTGTGATGTGTGATCCGGAGAGTATCGGCAAGAATGAAAGGAAAAGTGTACAAGACGGTGTTGAGGCCAGCAATGTTGTATGGTTTAGAAACAGTGGCACTGAGGAAAAGACAGGAGGCAGAGCTGGAGGTAGCAGAGATGAAAATGTTGAGGTTCTCTTTGGGAGTAACGAGGATGGATAGGATCAGGAATGAGTATATCAGCGGGACAGCACGTTAGAGGTTTTAGAGACAAAGTCAGAGAGGCTAGATTGAGATGGTTTGGACATGTACAGAGGAGGGATAGTGAGTATATTGGTAGTAGCATGCTGAGGTTTGAACTACCAGGCAGAAGGCCGAGAGGAAGACCAAAGAGGAGATTTATGGATGTGGTGAAGGAGGACATGAAGGTAGTTGGAGTAAGAGTAGAAGATGCAGAGGATAGGGTGAGATGGGGACAGATGATTCGCTGTGGCGACCCCTGAAGGGAAAAGCCGAAAGGAAAAGAAGAAGAAGAAAAAGAAAGTTCTGTGCTCGCTCCACGGGTGTCTTTCTTTTGTGTTGACTGTTGTGTTGGTAATGGTGCACATGCAGTGACATTAGTTCTCATTGTTGTCGTCTTCTTTTCCTTTCGGCTTTTCCCTTCAGGGGTTGCCACAGCAAACCATCTGCCTCCATCTCACCCGATCCTCTGCATCTTCAAATGCAGCCGTGTGTGTGTGTGTGTGTGTGTGGGGGGGGGGCACAAACAAGTGCCCGCCCTCACGCCGGTCCCAAGCCATGATAAATGCAGAGGGTTGCGACAGGAAGGGCATCCGGCATAAAACTTTTGCCAGAATACAAAATGCAAACCTTAAAGACAAATTAGTACTCATTGTTGTCAATGGTTGTAAATAGGGATGGCTGCATTAAGCTGTTCACTGAAAGGCCTTAATATGCGGGAACATTTCAAACCTCTATGGAGGTGTAAATGCCTATTTAGGAGCTACAAAAAAACCCTGCAAAGGCCTGGGGAAGAACTCTTTTGTGGTTGTTCTTGGGAGGCAGGGGGGGTCTGTTTTTAAGCTCCTTTATCTAATTCTTAGCTCTCTTGCTGCCAACTTATGTTGAATTTATTTGGTCAAATATAGTTTATTTATCCTCTCAGCAAGTTTATATTTTAAGCTGCTTAGAACAACAATGGTTTTTGAAAGCACATCTTTTCCTTTCGGCTTTTTCCCTTTTCAGGGGTCGCTACAGCAAATCATATGATTCGCACGTTTGATTTGGCACAGGATTTTACGTCGGATGCCCTTCCTGACACAACCCTTTAGCAAGGGACAGAAATACGCTGACTCTTTTGAAAGTCAGCAATGGTTCTTTTACATGAACCTCTCACCATAGACAGTGAGAGACACAGCCGGTCTTTGATAACCCAGTTAGCTGCACTGTGGGGACAGTGACAACCCTGTGGAGAATGGGACTCAATCCCCCAACCCTAGTATCAGCGATCCAGCATCCTTTACCACCACTGCCACTGGTTTTTGATGCGCATATCTTGTTATTAGCTCTTTTCCTGCTCTTGTCCTGACAGAGTCAATTCCAGAGGGATGCGATTCTCTGATTCAAGTGTTGAATAATCCTGAACCGACTCTGTAGCTCTGGGACTTTTATTTTTGAAAAGAAAGCCTAAACATAATAAAACTTAGATTAAAATTACAGTGACAACAAAACTTTAAAGCTCTATTCCAAGTAGTTACTTGTTAAGCCTGGATTTTTAAAAAGAGATCACCAGTATTGGTGTCGTTCATGAATTATATGTGAATCGTAAATGATAATTATTTCGGAAAAGACCCCTTTTTTTTTACTGCGAAGATTATTTCAGAAGGTCTTATTAAAAAAGACAGTGATCACGTTATATATCACGTTAATCGCTTTAAGTCATTTTTCATTGTGTCTATAATTCGGAATCGATTCGAGTCAACAAAAAATGACTCAGGATTCAAGTTTTCTGACTGGACTGCGCGAGGAGAGCCGGTGTCTGAGAGGAATCAACCACTGAGCACCTTTTTAATCTTCGTTTTTTTTTTATTAATTTATTTAAAAAATAATAAATACATTAATTAATTAATTAATTCTCACAATACGCGACCCAATCGCTTCACTACTATACTAAATAAAGTTGTTCATTATTCTTTTTCCATTCAGAAAATGTGCCTTCTCCAATTAACATGTAACGATGCGTAAATTACCTCAGGTGTTGCTATTAATATGCAAATAGCAGTGACGTCGGGTTGGAGACGAGTGAAATCAAAGAAGAAGCTGAGACTCGTGGTCCGAAGGAGGGTTTGGATAATTATCTTTGACTCTTCTGGTAAAAGATATAAATCCAGGAGTTTTCTCGCCCTTGTTTCGTCAGCTGTGACTCATGGAACTGTTACTGCTGGCCGCCCTCGCGAGCGTTTCGGTCGCAGTCGGGAGTCGGTCCGAACTCGGACAGAAGTTGGATTTTCCTGAAGCGGGACGGACTCTGTGCAGCCAGCTTACTGCGTCATGGACTAAGACTCCAGCTTCCTCACTGTCCGAAGACTGGAGCGACATGTATCGCCTGAAAGTCGTCATGCTTATGTCTGAGGATGGACCACAACATCTCGTCTTCCCGGAGCAGCCGCTCTTCCGGTTCGTCAGGCGGATGTACAGGTGCTGTCAGATGGGGTACAAATGTCGATGGGTTCAAGGGCTCCAGGGCCGGGAGACTGGAGGTGAGCACACCCGACATTAATGATTTCCTTTCGCGCCCCCCCCCTTATCAGGGGACCGTAAGAGATTAAATTACCCGTTGATTTACTGCCATTTTCCCCCCTCACAGAAATATTACTTCTGATAGTCACGTGAAAGAGTCGCTCGTGCAACAATGCTGCTTCCCGCGTTTTCATGCACTCTTTCATCCTGTATTTACTTTAAGTTAAAACAATAGTGATGATGATAAAGCCCGGGCGTTTGTGCGTGCAGTTTGCATATTCTCGCGGTGCTTGCCGGGGTTTTCCTTCGGGGACTCCGGTTTCTACCCACAGCCAAAAAAAAAAAAAAAAACATGCATTCAAGCTGATTGGCTGTTCCAAGTAGTCATTGGTGTTGATCCTTTTGGTGATCTGGCAAGCTGTTTGGGGCGTGTCCCCACCCTCACCCGATTGGCTGAAACCGATATGCCTGTCTTCCTTTCGGCTTTTTCCCTTTTTACTTGGGAGTAAAAGACTGTACCCCAGTCGCCGAAATCATCTGATTTGCACGTTTGATTTGGCAGAGGTTTTTACGTCTGATGCCCTTCCTGTCACTTTTTTTTTTTTTTTTTTTTTTTTAAGCAAGGGACCAACATGCTGACGACTTTGCAGCCTACTCTTTACAAAAGTCAATGGTTCTGTTACATGCCTCTCACCATAGACAGTGAGTGACATGGCCTGCCTTTGATAACCCAGTTACCTGCACTGGGGGGGGACAGTGACAAACAACCCTGTGGAGAGTGGGACTCGAACCCCCAACCTTTTGGATCAGCGATCCAGCACCCTATACCACTAGCCCACCACTGCAATGATTCCAGAGCAGCTAATTTTCAGATAAAGTGGTGAGCCATTCAGTTGCGTTGAAATAATAAGCTGGCTCTCGTGTACAAATTATTACTGTGTGTTCTCAAGGCTCCACAGCTGAGTTTGTGCTATACAAGGATGTGTGGTCGGCACCGATCTTGGGTGCTGAGGTTCATCTCTACATCTCCAACCCCCACAACCTCAACATTTGGCCACTGCTGCCCTGGCTCGAAAAACGCCACCTTCCCACCCAGTAAGCGTGCATACCGATATTGGTAAACATACACTTTGGTAAAGGTACAAATCTGTAACGTTCTGTTTGTCTGTAGGTACAGTGTGCTGTGGAGGGACGGTGGCATGTTGCATGTCCGGGTGAATCTCCTCCTCATCGTCCAGACTCTTCAGGCTCTCGCAGGGAGGCAAGAAGGCTTCAGTGTGATGGACATCCGGCGTGTCATGACACACAAAGCTACAAAAGAGAGACCCTCACAGCACTCCTCTCCGGTTCCTATTGAACTGGTTCTGGCTTTGCACTGCAGCACAATGATGCTTACACCATTGCCGTGCGAGTGTCACGGGGTACAACTGCTTCATCCACCCTTCATTATACTGTTCTATAACTAGCGCGTGCACATACACACTGTATTTGTCGAAAGTACGGTTAACTGGGAAGCTATAAATATTTCCGATATGCACTTCAGAAAGCAGTTTGAATATACAGAAGTGTCCCAACTTATGAAAGTTAGGTTCCGGACGGCTGTTCGTTAGATGAATTTGTTTGCAAGTTGTCACAGGGCATTCCTGAGAGGGGAATGAATGTTTAAACCCTGTATAGCTAACCTGTATGAGTTTGTACTGTATACAATCTCGCTCTCTTTTGCTCTATACATAATCTGATTATCAATATGTGCTGTATAATATCATAATGTAATCATGAGTACATTATCAATATCATTATGTGGTGTGTTTAAACTCCTGGTTCCTCAAGCACAGCTAACCTGATCAGATTTACAGAAAGTTTCACTCTTGTACAGTTCACTACAACACTGGAGTCAATTTGTTTCTTCTTTGAAAGTTTTGGCACTAGTTCAGAAATGTACAGTGATTATTCTGCTTCTCTTTCCGGTGCTCCACTTGGTGTAAAGCACTTGTCGGCCATGCCCAGCTGCCAGAGCCTAGCATGACCTGAACCTTTTCAATGTATAGGGTGTAAATAAACACTTGTATACAAACCTTTTTTGTGGCTTTGAATACTATTTGATTTATTGCTCACCAATGGATCAGTTACAGTTGTCGAATGAAAATTCAACTTTTCTCACAAACAACTCCATACGATGTGAAGTCATTGGATCATTTAATGCCAATGTTGCGATTGTCATCTTTCAGCATTTCCTTTCAGGGGGTCGCCACAGTGCCTTATGTGTCCATCTCACCCTATCCTTTGCATCTTCTTACACCAACTACCTTCGTGTCCACATCCATGAATAGTCTTTGGTAATCCTCTAGGCCTTCTGCCTGGTAGTTCCAACCCCAGCATCCCACTGCCTTTTTTTTTATTTTTTTTGGTAGCACTTGATCCTAAATAGGGTTGAATGGAGGCTGGCGCTCATCTCGGCTGACTCTGGGCAAGGTGCACTCTGGATAGCTCGTCAGGCCATCGTATGGTCATTGCTTTAGCTTTGAGTGTAATATGTACATAGGCCTCATGGAAGTCACGCACTTTTCCTCCCTTTTGTTCTCGTTTTTTTCTTCCGTGCTTCTCGACTTTGGTTTCCGAGACGATAACAATCATGGATTTTTGTTCATTTTTCGATTTGTTTAAACTCTCGAGTGTTTGGGTTCCAAGCCTCCACTGTATCAATCTTTGCTTAGTGCCTATCTTTGTACTAGTGGTAATCTTCGCCGAGTGGCCATCATTAGAAATTGCTAGATGTCTTTGCCTGGGAATCGAACCCAGTACCCTCTTGCTACCTTCTTGTTGTTAGGCACATGTGCTAGCCATGAAGCCACCTGCATACTCCACTTGAGAAAATTGTCTTTTGGAGAAATTGGGGGGGGTCCCATTATTAGTGGTAAACCAAGCCTAGTGGTCATCATGAGTAATTACTAGTGGTAATCTTCAACTAGTTGCCATCAATAATTATTACTGTAGTGGTAAACTGCTCTCAGGGGGCAGTGGTGGTCTAGTGGTATAGGGCGCTGGATTGCTGATCCTAAGGTTGGGGTTTCGAGTCCCCACAAGGTTGTCACTGTCCTCCATCGCCACCCAGTGCAGCTAACTGGGTTATCAAATGCAGGCCATGTCTATGGTGTGAGGCATGTAGAAAAGTCAGCAATGGTTCTTTTAAAGAGTAGATGCAAAGCTGTCAGCGTGTTTCTGTCCCTTATTAAAAGGGTTGTGTCTGGAAGAGCTTCCGATATAAAAACCAATGCCAAATCAAACATACGAATCATTCACTGTGGTGACCCCTGAAAAAGGGAAAAGCTGAAAGAAAACCTCTCTATTACTTTCCCTATCACACAACCACCACCAACCAGGGTGGTGCGAAAGCATGCACATGCCCCCTCTGTGACATGCAGTGCTATCCACCCACCTCATTTTGAACTGCGGCCCCATACGTATTTGGTGGTCGGTCTAACACACTCGGAGGAAAAGTGCAATCCGCCCCCTCATACTACTGAGCTCACAGACACCTGTGATTGGCTGGTGATTGCTTTGAGTCACAGGGAAATAAGCGTATGCCGTCCCTTCCTCCCATGAGAGTTTGGCCAGTCAGCTCTCATGGACTCCCAAATATGGACGGGTGCTGTAATTTGAGGCAGTCCACTGCTCTGAGTGTGTGCTTTCTCCTAGGATGGGTAGAATGCAGAAGTCAAGCTTAGAATAACCCTCCGATGGTACGGAATATTATGTGCTAGTGGCAGCATTGGAAAGAAACTTAATCGTAATCTTTACAGCTTCTGAAATATAAACATTCTTATTTCTGTTTGGAAAAAAGTCTTGTCACAAAGATTAAATTTCACTTTCGAGACTATATTTATTACAGAAAAATAAACAAATAGCCTTGTTTAGAGCTAAATATGACATTGTACCAAATATAACTTCTTCTTTTCCTTTCAGCTGCTCCCTTCAGGGGTCGCCACAGCAAATCATCCGCCTCCATCTCACCCTGTCCTCTGCATCTTCTTTTTTGACTCCAACGACCTTCATGTCTTCCTTCACCACATCCATAAATCTCTTCTTTGGTCTTCCTCGAGGCCTTCTGCCTGGTAGTTCCAACCTCAGCATCCTACTGCCAATATACTCACTATCCCTCCTCTGTTCATGTCCAAACCATCTCAATCTGGCCTCTCTGACTTTGTCTCGAAAACATTTTACATGGGCTGTCCCTCTGATATACTCATTTCTGATCCTATCCATCCTCGTTACTCCCAGAGAGAACCTCAACATTTTCATCTCCGCTACCTCCAGCTCTGCCCCCTGCCTTTTCCTCAGCTACTATTACTACTTTGCAGTCACTGACTTCCTTCAAATTACATCGCCTACACAAGCTGTAGTCTACCTCCGCTTTTATAAGTCACCCTATGCTCCTGTTTCTTCTGGAAGAAAGTATTTACCACAGCCATTTCCATCCTTTTTGCAAAATCGATCAACATCTGTTCTTCTGTGTTTCTGTCCTGGATACCAAACCTGCCCATCACTTCCTCGTCCCCTCTATTGCCTGCACCAACATGTCCATTGAAGTCTGCACCAATGACCACTCTTTCACCTCTGGGGGTACTCTGCATCACTTCATCTAACTCACTCCAGAATCTCTCCTTCTCTTTTAGCTCACATTCTGCCTGTGGGGCATAAGCACTAACAACATTGAGCATCACACCTTCAATGTCTAACTTGAGACTCATCACTCTGTCTGACACTCTTTTCACTTCTAGAACATTCCTGACAAACCCCTCTTTCAAGATGACTCCTACTCCATTTCTCTTCCCATCTACACCATGATAAAACAGCTTAAACCCTCCTAAGCTTTTAGCTTTGCTACCTTTCCACCTGAGCTCCTGGTGGTCTCCTGAACACACAGTATGTCCACCTTCCTCCTCTGCATCATGTCAGCCAGCTCTCTACCTTTTCTTTGCATAGTTCCAACATTCAAAGTCCCTACTCTCAGTCCTAGACTCAAGCCTTTCCTCTTCTCTCTCTGCCTACGGACACGCCTCCCGCCTCTCCTTCTTCGACCAACAGTAGTCCAATTTCCATCAGCACCCTGTTGATTGACAGCACTATGGCGGTCGTTATTAACCCGGGCCTCGACTGATCCGGTATGGGAGTAATACTTCTGATTTGCATCATAAAAGTTTGGCATTGGTCGGATGCCCTTCCTGACACAACCCTCTGCATTTCTCCGGGCTTGGGACCAGCATAAGGGGACTTTGTCTCCAAAACATCTAACATGTGCTGTCCCTCTGATGTACTC
The DNA here is from genome assembly GCA_024760905.1 of Plotosus lineatus. Classification (NCBI taxonomy): domain Eukaryota; kingdom Metazoa; phylum Chordata; class Actinopteri; order Siluriformes; family Plotosidae; genus Plotosus; species Plotosus lineatus. The sequence goes on along the minus strand of CM045729.1, from coordinate 8,834,442 downwards.
ATTTCTGATCCTATCCATCCTCGTTACTCCCAAAGAGAACCTCAACATTTTCATCTCTGCTACCTCCAACTCTGACTCCTGTCTTTTCCCCATACAACATACAACATTACTGGCCTCATCACCGTCTTGTACACTTTTCCCTTCATTCTTGCCGATACTCTCCTATCACACATCACACCGGACACTTTTCTCCATCCATTCCAACCTGCCTGCACGCGCTTCTTCACCTCTTTTCCACACTCTCCATTGCTCTGGATTGTTGAGCCTAAGTACTTAAAATCCTCCACCTTCTTTATCTCTGCCCCCTGTAACCTCAAAGTTCCTCTTGGGTCCTTGTCGTTCACACACATGTATTCTGTTTTACTAAGACTAACCTTCAATCCCCTCCTTTCCAGGGCATACCTCCACCTCTCTAGATTTTCCTCCACTTGGTCTCTGCTCTCACTACAGATCACGATGTCATCTGAAAACATCATAGTCCATGGAGATTCTTATCTAACCTCGTCTGTTAGCCTGTCCATCACCAGAGCAAACAAGAAGGGGCTGAGAGCTGACCCTTGATGCAGTCCCACCTCCACCTTGAACTCTTCTGTCACACTGACAGCACACCTCACCACTGTCTTACATCTCTCATACGTGTCCTGCACCACTCTAACATACTTCTCTGTCACTACAGACTTCCTCATACAATACCACAGTTCTTCTCTCGGCACCCTGTCATATGCTTTCTCCAGATCCACAAAGGCACAATGCAGCTCCTTCTGACCTTCTATGTACTTCTCTATTAACATCCTCAAAGCAAACACTGCATCTGTGGTGCTCTTTCTTGGCATGAAACCAAACTGTTGTTCACAAATGCTGACCTCTGCCCTTAGTCTTGCTTCCACTATTCTTTCCCATAACTTCATCGTATGGCTCATCAACTTTATCCCTCTGTAGTTGCCACAACTCTGTACATCTCCCTTGTTCTTAAAAATGGGCACAAGCACACTTCTCCTCCATTCCTCTGGCATCTGCTCACTTTCTAAGAAATCTTCTTAGAAATCATCTGCTCCACTCTTCATCCTCTTCAATGCCCTCCTCACTTCTCCTTTACTAATCTTTGCTACTTCCTGCTCCTCAACGGTCACCCCTTCTACTCTTTTTTCTCTCTCATTTTCCTCATTCATCAGCTCTTCACAGTACTCTTTCCATCTTCCCAGCACACTTCTGTCATCAGTCAATACATTTCCCTCTCTGTCCTTTATCACTCTAACTTGCTGCACATCTTTCCCATCTCTATTTCTCTGCTGTGCTAACCTGGATAGATCATTTTCTCCCTCCTTACTGTTCAACCTATCATACAAGTCATCATACGCCCTCTGTTTGGCCTTTGACACTGCTACCTTCGCCTTACGCTGTGTCTCCCTGTACTCCTGTTTACTCTCTTCGGTCCTCTCAATGTCCCACTTCTTCTTGGCTAACCTCTTCTTTTGTACACACTCCTGCACTTCCTCATTCCACCACCAAGTTTCCTTATCTACTTTCCTTCCAGAGGACACACCAAGTACTCTCCTACCGGTCTCCCTGATCACATTGGCTGTGGTTGTCCAGTCCTCTGGAAGCACTTCCTGACCACCCAAAGCCTGTTTCAACTCCTCCTTGAAGACAACACAACACTCTTCCTTTTTCAGCTTCCACCACTTTGTCTTCTGCTCTGCCTTTGCCTTTTTCACCTTTCTCACCATCAGTGTCATCCTGCACACCACCATCCTATGCTGTTTGGCAACACTCTCACCCACTACTACTTTGCAGTCACTGACCTCCTTCAAATTACATCGCCTACACAAGATGTAGTCTACCTGTGTGCTCTTACCTCCGCTTTCATAAGTCACCCTATGCTTCTGTTTCTTCTTGAAGAAAGTATTCACCACAGCCATTTCCATCCTTTTTGCAAAATCGATCAACATCTGTCCTTCTGTGTTCCTGTCCTGGATACCAAACCTGCCCATCACTTCCTCGTCCCCTCTGTTGCCTGCACCAACATGTCCATTGAAGTCTCCTCCAATGACCACTCTTTCACCTCTGGAGGTACTCTGCATCACTTCATCTAACTCACTCCAGAATCTCTCCTTCTCTTCTAGCTTACATCCTGCCTGTGGGGCATAAGCACTAACAACATTGACCATCACGCCTTCAATTTCTAACTTGAGACTCATCACTCTGTCTGACACTCTTTTCACTTCTAGAAAGAACATTCCTGACCAACCCCTCCTTCAAGATGACTCCTACTCCATTTCTCTTCCCATCCACACCATTATAAAACAGTTTAAACCCTGCTCCTAAGCTTCTAGCCTTGCTACCTTTCCACCTTGTCTCCTGAACACACAGTATGTCCACCTCCTCCTCTGCATCATGTCAGCCAGCTCCCTATCTTTTCCTTGCATAGTTCCAACATTCAAAGTCCCTACTCTCAGTCCTAGGCTCACGCATTTCCTCTTCTCTCTCTGCCTACGGACATGCCTCCCGCCTCTCCTTCTTCGACGTCTTCGACCAACAGTAGTCCAATTTCCATCAGCACCCTGTTGGTTGACAGCACTGATGGCGGTCGTTGTTAACCCGGGCCTCGACCGATCCGGTATGAATTCTGTATTGATCATTTGCATTTTTAAATGTGGCAGAAGTTTTACACCGGATGCCCTTCCTGTCGCAACCCTCTGCATTTATCCGGGCTTGGGACCGGCATAAGGGGGAGAGACACTGGTTAGTGCCCCCCCCCCCCCCCCCCCCCGCCTCATGGCTGCATTCACTGCATGATAAGAGATGACACTGCATATTCATTCATTTTCGGAACCACTTTTTCCTGATTAGAGTCGTGGGGAGGTTGGTGCCCATCTCAGCTGACTCTGGGTGAGGGCAGAGTACACCCTGGACAGCTCGCCAAGCCATCACAAGGCACAAACACGCTGATAGCTATTCAGCTCCTCTTGATGAAGGTTCTTTGGTTCTTTTACACGAACCTCGCACCATAGACAGTGAGAGACATGGCCGGCTTTTGATAACCCAGTTAAGCTGCACTGGGGTGGTGTAGACATCATATGAATTTAAATTAATAGTTTATCTCAAATAGAATTTCTTTCTCTATGCTTCTGCTAATATCAGTTTCCACGTGTTCGGGCCTCAGGAAACATGTACACCAGTATGGTGACCATGGCAAGAAATATCATGTAGAGTTGATGTTGGAGCAGACGTTGCTGGCAATGAGTCCTAATGGAGCTTTTGAGGGCCATCAGAAGGCTTGAAGTACAAGTTTAGTGCAGCCGGATGTTTTGTGGATGGTTTTCCTTGCATGACCGAGTTTACCTATGTGTACCGAGAAAGTCTGAAATGTTTTACTGCTACTTCAAATTATTTTCATTTGCTTTTGGGAGATTTTTGCAAAAAGACTTCATGAATTGCCTGAAAGCTGTTTTTATTCGTGTATGATATATATATATATATATATATATGTATATCATCATCATCATCATCATCATCTTCTTCCGCTTAGTCCAGGGTCGGGTCGCGGGGGCAGCAACCTTAGCAAAAAGGTCCAGACATCCCTCTCCCGAGCTACTTCCTCCAACTCTCCCGGGGGGACACCGAGGCGGTCCCAGACAAGCCGAGAGACATAGTCCCTCCAGCGTGTTCTAGGTCGACCCCGGGGTCTCTTCCCGGTTGGACATGCCCGAAACACCACACCAGGGAGGCGTCCGGGGGGCATTCTGACCAGATGCCCGAGCCACCTCAACTGGCCCCTCTCAATGCGGAGGAGCAGCGGATCTACTCCAAGCTCTCCCCGGATGGCGGAGCTTCTCACCCTATCTCTAAGGGAGAACCCCGCCACCCGGCGAAGAAAGCTCATTTCAGCCGCTTGTATCCGTGATCTTGTTCTTTCGGTCATTACCCAAAGCTCGTGACCATAGGTGAGGGCTGGAACGTAGATCGACTGGTAAATGGAGAGCTTCGCCTTGCGGCTCAGCTCCTTTTTCACCACAACGGACTGGTACAGGCACCGCTTAACAGCAGAGGCTGCAGCGATCCGTCTGTCGATCTCTCGCTCCATCCTTCCCTCACTCGTAAACAAGACCCCAAGATACTTAAACTCCTCCACTTGGGGCAGGACCTCATTCCCGACCCGGAGGGTGCATTCCACCATTGTCCAACTGAGAACCATGGCCTCGGACTTGGAGGTACTGATCTTCATCCCGGCTGCTTCGCACTCAGCTGCGAATCGCTCCAATGAGAGCTGGAGGGCCCGACTTGATGAAGCCAAAAGGACAACATCATCCGCAAAAAGCAGAGACGATATCCGATGGCCACCAAACCAGAACCCCTCATCGCCTCGACTGCGCCTAGAAATTCTGTCCATAAAAATTATGAACAGAATCGGTGACAAAGGACAGCCTTGGCGGACTCCAACTCCCACTGGAAACGAATCCGACCTGCTGTTACCAATACGGACCAAACTCTGGCTCCGGTGATACAGCGACCGAATCGCTCGGAGCAACGGATCCGGAATGCCGTATTCTCGGAGCACGCCCCACAAGATCTTTCGAGGGACACGGTCGAAAGCCTTCTCCAAATCCACAAAGCACATGTGGACAGATTGGGCAAACTCCCATGCCCCCTCCGGAATCCTGTGGAGCGTATAGAGTTGGTCAAGAGTTCTGCGGCCAGGACGAAAACCACATTGTTCCTCCTGAATCCGAGGTTCGAATATCGGTCGGATCCTCCCCTCTAGTACCCCTGCATAGACTTTCCCAGGTAGGCTGAGGAGTGTAATTCCCCGATAATTAGAACACACCCTCCGGTCCCCCTTCTTAAAAATTGGGACCACCACCCCAGTTTGGCAATCCAGAGGTACAGCCCCCGATGACCACGCGATGTTGCAGAGACGTGTCAACCAAGACAGTCCTACAACATCCAGAGCCCTGAGATATTCCGGGCGGATCTCGTCCAACCCCGGAACTCGACCACCGAGGAGCTTTTTGACAACCTCAGTGACCTCCACTCCAGTGATGGGCGGACCCTCACCCGAACCCCCAGGGTCTTCCTCTTCCACGGAGGGCGTGTTGGTGGGATTGAGAAGGTCCTCAAAGTATTCCCTCCACCTCTCAACAACATCCCCAGTCAAGGTAAGCAGCTCCCCACCTCCACCGTAAACAGTGTTTGTGAAGAACTGCTTCCCCCTCCTGAGGCGTCGGATGGTGGCCCAGAACCTTTTTGAGGCCAACCGATAATCACTCTCCAGGCCCTCACCGAACTCCTCCCACGCCCGAGATTTTGCATCTGCGACAGCCTCGGCCGCAGCCCGCCTGGCCTGCCGGTACGCGCTCCCTGCCTCAGGAGCCCCACAGGCTAATAAAACCCGATAGGCCTCCTTCTTCAGCTGGACGGCCCCCTTCACCGCAGGTGTCCATCAAGGGGTTCGGGGATTACCGCCACGCCAAGCACCGACGACCTTACGGCCACAGCTATGGGCTGCCGCCTCAGCAATGGAGGCACGAAACATGGCCCATTCGATTCCATGTCCCCGCCTCCTCCGGAACGTGGTTGTAGCTCTGCCGGAGGTGGGAGTTAAAGGCCTCTCGGACAGGGGGCTCCGCCAAACGTTCCCAGCAGACCCTGATTACACGCTTGGGCCTGCCAGGTCTGGAAGGCAACCTCCCACACCACCGAAGCCAACTCACCACCAGGTAGTGATCGGTAGACAGCTCAGCTCCTCTCTTCACCCGAGTGTCCAGAACATATGGTCGCAAGTCCGATGACACGACTACAAAGGTGCCAAGTGCGCTTATGGACACCCTTATGTTCGAACATGATGTTCGTGATAGAACTATGACGAGCACAGAAGTCCAACAACGACACACCATTCGGATTCAGACTGGAGAGGCCGTACCTACCGATCACACCCTTCCAGGTCACACTATCGTTGCCCACATGGGCGTTGAGGTCTCCCAAGACAACGAGCGAGTCTCCCGAGGGAGTGTTCTCCAACACCCCCCCAAAGACTCCAAAAAGGGTGGGTACTCTGAACTGTCATTTGGTGCATAAGCACAAATAACAGTCAGGACCCGCCCCCCCACCCGAAGACGGAGGGAAGCTACCCTTTCGTCAACCGGGGAGAACCCCAACATTTGGGCACCGAGACGGGGGGCAACAAGAATACCCACACCGGCTCGCCGCCTCTCCCCATGAGCAACTCCAGAATAGAAGAAGGTCCAGCCTCTTTCGAGATGGATGGTTCCAGAGCCCAAGCTATGCGTTGAGGTGAGCCCGACTATATCTAGTCGGTATCTCTCCACCTCATGCACCAAATCAGGCTCCTTTCCCGCCAGAGAGGTGACATTCCATGTCCCGAAGGTCAGAGTAAGCAGCCGAGGATCAGTCCGACAGAACCCATGCCTTTGGCTGCCACCCAACTCACACTGCACCCGACCCCTAAAACTGCTCCCACGGGTGGTGGGTCCATGGGAGGGCGGACCCATGTCTCCTTTTCGGGCTGGGCCCGGCCAGGCTCCATGGGCATAAGCCCGACCACCAGGCGCTCGCCTTCGAGCCCCTCCCCTGGGCCTGGCTCCAGGAGGGAACCCCGGTGACCCACGTCCGGGCAAGGGAGACTGCTTCCTTTGTTGTCTCGTGTCTTTAGAGGTTTGTTTTGAATCGCACTTTGTCTGGACCTTCACCCCGGACCTGTTTGCCTTGGGTGACCCTACCAGGGGCATTTGCCCCCGACAACATAGCTCCTAGGATCATTAGGTCACGCAAACCCCTCCACCACGATAAGGTGGCGATTCAAGGAGGGGTATATATATATATATATATATATATATATATATATATATATATATATATATATATATACACACAAAAATAAAAGGACAGGACAAAGACTTTCTATTGAAACTCCATTTATCACTACAGATCTGTTTCGAGGGGGGGGGGTGAAACCATCCTCTCTCTTCAGGTGATTATAGAAGAATCTTCTATATCTTCTATAATCTATAGAAGAATTCCTCTATAATCACCTGAAGAGAGAGGATGGTTTCACCACCCCTCGAAACAGATCTGTAGTGATAAATGGAGTTTCAATAGAAAGTCTTTGTCCTGTCCTTTTATTTTTGTTTATTTGCTCTACCAAAAAGTATTGAGCACTCTCCTACGGAAGGATCTACTCAGAAAATCCTCTATTTATCTATATATATATATATATATATATATATATATATATATATATATATATATATATACACACACACACATACTTGTATTTTATTTAGATTTAGTCAATCAAGCACTTTTCATTATTTTACTCATTTTACGAATTACTTTGATCCAGAATTTTATGTTTCATGATTGTGACAAGACTTTTGTCTGGCCGAGAATGGACATGTTCTCATTTTATTAGCAATAAAAATTCCAAACAAATTTAGAATTTAAAGTTGTGTTCCCAAAACAATCTATATACTTGAAGGATTAATGGAAGGCAGAGTTGATTAAAATCAGTTAATAGGTTGGTGAGATATGGGCTTCCATGCATGAATCTCCACATTTGCAATAAGACTTTTGTAAATAACTTTAGTGGCCATCATTAGCAATTACTGGTGGTGAACTCCGCTTAGTGGCCGTTGCTTGTAATTACTCGTGGTAAACTCCAACTCCAAATAGGGGATATCATTATAATTACATTCCAATCACCAGCGATAACCTTCCTTTTTTTTTTTTTTTTTTTTTTTTTTTTGGGGGGGGGGTTTCCAGCATGTTTCTGCCCTGCGATGGCCTGGTGAGCTTGCTGGGGTGTATTTTATCAGGGTCATCTGAGATGGGCACCAGCCTCCCCACAACCCTAATAAGGATTAAGGGGTTAGGAAAACAAATGAATAAATGAAGCTCTACATAAGCAAGTGTGAATGGTTTTATGTGTGTTGGGCCTGGGATGGCCTGGTGAGCGGTCCAAGGTGTACCCCGCCCTCACACCAAGTTGGCTGAGATGGGCGCCAGCCTTCCTGCAACCCTAACTAGGATGAAAGCAGTTCAGTAAATGAATGAATAAATAGAGCTTCATCTAGTGGCCATCATTAGAAATTACCAGTAGTCAACATAATGGCCACTGTTTGTAATTCTTACCAACAATACATTGTAACATCCTTGAGTAATTACCAGTGATAAACACTTCAGTGTATGCAGCCATGAGAGGGGGCACAAATGAGTGTCTGTCCTCACACCGGTCCCAAGCCCAGATAAATGCAGAGGGTTGCGACAGGAAGGGCATCCGGCGTAAAACTTTTGCTAGAATACAGAATGCGAACTGTCAATACAAATTTCATACCGGATCAGTCGAGGCCCGGGTTAACAACAACCGCCATCAGTGCTGTTAACCAACAGAATGCTGGTGGAAATTGGACTACTGTTGGTCGAAGAAGGAGAGGTTGAAGGAGAGGTGAGAGGCATGTCCGTAGGCAGAGAGAGAAGAAGAAAGGCATGAGTCGAGGACTGAGAGTAGGGACTTAGAATGTTGGAACTATGACAGGAAAAAGTAGAGAGCTGGCTGATATGACGCAGAGGAGGGTGGACATACTGTATGTTCAGGAGACCAGGTGGAAAGGTAGCAAGGCTAGAAGCTTAGGATCAGGGTTTAAGCTGTTTTATCATGGTGTGGATGGGAAGAGAAATGGAATAGGAGTCATCTTGAAAGAGGAATTTGTCAGGAATGTTCTAGAAGTGAAAAGAATGTCAGACAGAGTGATGAGTCTCAAGTTAGAAATTGAAGGTGTGATGTTCAATGTTGTTAGTGCTTATGCCCCACAGGCAGAATATGAGCTAAAAGAGAAGGAGAGATTCTGGAGTGAGTTAGATGAAGTGATGCAGAGTACCCCCAGAGGTGAAAGAGTGGTCATTGGTGCAGACTTCAATGGACATGTTGGTGCAGGCAACAGAGGGGACGAGGAAGTGATGGGCAGGTTTGGTATCCAGGACAGGAACACAGAAGGACAGATGTTGATAGATTTTGCAAAAAGGATGGACATGGCCGTGGTGAATACTTTCTTTCAGAAGAGACAGGAGCATAGGGTGACTTATAAAAGTGGCGGTAGGAGCACACAGGTAGACTACATGGAGGAAGTCTGAACTTCCACCACTACGTGGAGGAAGCTGAAAAAGGAATAGTGTCGTGCTGTCTTCAAGAAGGAGTTGAAACAGGCTTCGGGTGTTCAGGAAGTGCGTCCAGATGACTGGACAACTACAGCTAATGTGATCAGGGAGACAGGTGGAGAGTTCTTGGTGTGTCCTCTGGAAGGGCAGTAGCTAAGGAGACTTGGTGGTGGAATGAGGAAATGCAGGAGTGTGTACAAAGGAAGAGGTTAGCTAAGAAGAAGTGGGACATAGAGAGGACCAAAGAGAGTAAACAGGAGTACAGGGAGACACAGCGTAAGGTGAAAGTAGCAGTGTCAAAGGCCAAACAGAGGGTGTGTGATGACTTGTATGATAGGTTGAACAGTAAAGAGGGAGAAAATGATTTATATATGTTGGCACAGCCGAGAAATAGAGATGGGAAGCATGTGCAGCAAGTTGGAGTGATTAAGGACAGAGTGGGAAATGTATTGACTGATGACAGAAGTGTGCTGAGAAGATGGAAAGAGTACTTTGAATAACTGATGAATGAGGAAAATGAGAGAGAAAAAAAAGTAGAAGAGGTGACTGTTGAGGACCAGGAAGTCGCAAAGATTAGTAAGGGTGAAGTGAGGAGGACATTGAAGTGGATGAAGAGTGGAAAGGCAGTTGGTCCTGATGACATACCGGTGGAGGTACGGAAGTGTCTAGAAGAGGTAACAGTAGATTTTCCGACAAGAACATTCAACAAGGTCTTGAAGAGTGAGAGGATGCTGGAGGAATGGAGGAGAAGTGTGCTTGTGCCCATTTTTAAGAATCAGTGAGATGTGCATAGTTGTGGCAACTTCCGAGGGATAAAGTTGATGAGCCATATGATGAAGTTATGGGAAAGAATAGTGGAAGCTAGACTAAGGGCAGAGGTCAGCATTTGTGAGCAGCAGTTTGGTTTCATGCCAAGAATGAGCACCACAGATGCAGTATTTGCTTTGAGGATGTTAATAGAGAAGGTCAGAGGGAGCTGCATTGTGCCTTTTTGGATCTGGAGAAAGCATATGACAGGGTGCTGACAGAGGAACTATGGTATTGCATGAGGAAGTCTGGAGTCGCAGAGAAGTATATTAGACAAGACATGTATGAGCGATGTCGGGCAGTGGTGAGGTGTGCTGTAGGTGTGACAGAAGAGTTCAAGGTGGAGGTGAGACTGCATCAAGGGTCAGCTCTGAGCCCCTTTTTGTCATGGACAGGTTGACAGATCAGGTTAGATAAGAATCTCCATGGACTATGATGTTTGCAGGTGACATCATGATCTGCAGTGAGAGCAGAGAACAAGTGCAGGAAAATCTAGAGAGGTGGAGGTATGCCCTGAAAAGGAGAGAAATTAAGGTTAGCCTCAGAAAACAGAATTCATGTGTGTGAACAACAAGGACCCAAGAGGAACGGTGAGGTTACAGGGAGCAGAGATATAGAAGGTGAAGGATTTTAAGTACTTAGGCTCAACAATCCAGAGCAATGTAGAGTGTGGAAAAGAGGTAAAAGCGTGTGTCGGCAGGTTGGAATGGTTGGAGAAAAGTGTCCGGTGTGATGTGCGATAGGAAGGTATTGGCAAGAACGAAACAAAAAGTGTACAAGACGGTGTTGAGGCCAACGATGTTGTATGGTTTAGAAACAGTGGCACTGAAGAAAAGACAGGAGGCAGAGCTGGAGGTAGCAGAGATGAAAATGTTGAGGTTCTCTTTGGGAGTAATGGATAGGATCAGGAATGAGTACAGCAGAGGGACAGCACATGTAAGAGGTTTTGGATACAAAGTAAAAGAGGCTAGATTGAGATGGTTTGGACATGTAGAGAAGAGGGATAGTAAATATATTGGTAGTAGGATGCTGAGGTTGGATCTACCAGGCAGAAGGCCTAGAGGAAGACCAAAGAGATTTATGGATGTGGTGAAGGAGGACATGAAGGTAGTTGGAGTAAGGGTTGAACATGCAGAGGATAGGGTGAGATGGAGGCAGATAATTCGCTGTGGCAACCTGTGAAGGGAACAGGCGAAAGGAAAAGAAGAAGAAGAAACACTTGAGTGTTTAGTAAAAGCCTAGCCCATCTGCTTCACAACAAGAAGGTCTTCACTTTATGTCCTGGGCTTGATGAGGTCAGTTTTGTGTGGATTTTTGTTTCATGGGTTTGTTCTGGGTGCTGTGGTTTCCTCCCACCCACAGTCTGAAGAAATTTTGAGGCTAACCGGCTGTTCCAAATTGCCCCTAGGTGTAATTGGTGTAAAAGTGTGTGTGTGTGTGTGTGTGTGTGTGTGTGTGTGTGTGTGTGTGTGTGTGTGTGTGTGTGTGTGTGTGTGTGTGTGTTTTAGCCCTTTGGTGAATTCACTCAGAGATAAGCTACAGCTTCCTCACAGCCCTAGTAGGATTAAATGGTTCAGAAAATAAAAGAATAAATGAAGTATTTCTGGGAATACGCGGTACTACTAAATTCACACAAATTATAGATTGTATAAAAAAAACAAGTAACTCCATATTACACGTAAATCCAATTCCATCCAGTGATGCTTTTGCTTAGCACTCAAGCACTTATCACTTTTACATCTATACTACATTCATCCATTCATTTAATCCTAATTAGGGTTGTGGGGAGGCTGGTACCCGTCTCAGGTGATTGTTGCGGGGAGGCTGGTACCCAACTCTGGGGACTCCGGGCAAGGGCAGATTACACCCTGGTCAGCTCACTAGGTTATCGCAGGGCAAAAACACGTTGACAGCTATGCAGCTACTCTTAACAAAAATCAGCAATGGTCCTTTTACATGAACCTCACACCATAGACAGTGAGAGACATGGCCGGCCTTTGGTAACCCAGTTAGTGCACTGGAGGGACAGCAGTGACAGGGCAGTGATCGTGGAATTGAACCCCTGACCTTGAGATCAGTGATCCAGCACCTTACCACCGGGCCACCACAGCCTCTCATTTATACTGCAGTTAGTGACTTATTTGCATAACTTTATTTATAGAGATCAGAAAAAAACACCAATCAGTGGTGACTGTTATTAAAAAGCATGACCGATCACAACTATCAGGATGTGTGTTGAGTCCTGAGGTCTATCATAGCACCTGGCTGGTGGAGAGAAACTCTTATTCCACAATAAACAATGTGAATATAATAATATGTAAATGAGGTAAATACGCATATAGAACATTTTCAGGTATTTTGCTGTCTACTGCTTTTAATTATACTATGGAGTACTATTATTTATGTATCTGAAGAATTTGAAGTTTTAGTCACTAATGTGTGTGTGTGTATGTGTATATGTGTGTGTGTGAGTGTGTGTGTGTATGTGTGTGTGTGTGAGTGTGTGTGTGTGTGTGTGTGCGCGCATCCTTATTTCCACTTTCAGGGTTGCAGTTAGACTCTGTACTCTGGCCCGATCTAGGAATGGAGGGAGACAAGGGCAAAGTTCAGCCTGACTCACAGACAGACAGAGTGAGAGAGAGAGCGAGAGAGAGAGCGGGAGGGAGGGAGGAGGGGGAGAGCAAATCGAGAAAGATCACCTTCGAAAGGAAAACAACAGCCGGCAGAAGGGATACAGTACAGTCGACTACAAAAAGTGGACACGAGTCTCTACTGGACATCTTACAACGGATAAACCGAGATACACAGGTGAATTCGTGTGTGTGTTTTACGCCTGGTGTGGCCTTGCGAATAACGAAGGAGATTTATTAATGATTAGTGAGTTCACCATTTCATACCCACGCGCGCGCACACACACACACACACACACACACACACACACACACACACACACACACACACACACACACACACACACACACACACACACACACACACACACATTTGTAGAGACTTGATACTAAATCCCTGGTGGTTCGGTGAGTTAGATTGTTGAGAAACTCATATGACTCTGTGTGTGTGTGTGTGTGGGAGTGTGTGTGTGTGTGTGTGTGTGTGTGTGTGTGTGTGTGTGTGTGTGTGATGTTGGTTTTTATATCAATGTGTATTTTAAATTATTTGAGGGTCTTTATTGGTTGTGAACAGAACCTGAAGTCCACATTTCTCTTGTCCACAGTGTGTGTTCACTGTAGCAGCACTGAAGTTTTAATCATGATATATAAGGGCGGTTATTTTATATCTATAACTGTGAGAAAACTTGTGATTCTATAGTTTATTCAAATAGAACCGGTCTGTGAATGGAGATGTGAGCCCAAAATGATGACAAAACACAAGGCCCAAAACTGTGTGACTGAAACACCTCAAACCGTGACTCCAAACCCCAAGATCTAAATAATATACCGTCCGACTCAACTAAAAAGGACACGACCTGAATCAGACCAGAAAAATGAAGCTTGGATCAGGCCGTGGCCAAAAAGAAAATATTTAAAATAAAATTGCGGCCCAAAATCCAAGACCTTGTGGAACAGAAGACAAAGGTAGGAATGAAAATGTTCCCTAAAACACCAAAGACCAAAAACGAAAACTCACTTAAATCATTACGGTGTATATTAATCCATGTTTCAAAAGAACGAGGTTCAAATCAAGCGATTCCCTAAAAGTCAGAACCATGGCAATAAAAAAAAGAACATGTGTGAGCAGAATTTGGCCCAAATTGCAGAACCTAGAATAAAAGTGTTGTGCAAATACAATATTTTGAGCCAAATTATTTCTCAGAAGTCCAGACAAATTGCCAACAGTTCTATTCTAAATCAAGGCCCGGAAGAAGAACCCAAACAAAACTTATGTCTAAAGTCCAGAACCAAATTCAACTGTTTATAACAAAAGAACCCAACTAAAACAAGTTATCACATAAAACTGAGGATTTAACCAACCATAAATAGGATGAACAATCAGATCTCATTATTTATCATTTTGTGTGTGTGTGTGTGTGTGTGTGTGTGTGTGTGTGTGTGTGTGTGTGTGTGTTTAGATTTGTAATGGATGGAGGAGAGGAGCGAGGGATGGAGGGACATGTGCACAGGCTTTCGGCTCTGCAGCAACAGTTACTCTGCTCCCTATTGGGTTCCGGTGTGACACGAGAAGTGCTGATCCAGGCCATCAGCGAGCTGGAGAGGGAGCGGAACCGAGCCGGAGACGGAACCGGAATGGGAGGTGGCACCAGAGCAGAACAAATGGAAGCAGCTGAGCGCACGGATGGAGAGAGCTCGGAGGACGGAGACTTGGACTTCCCGCCACCCATATTCAGGGAGATCGAGAAACTTCCACCAGAGGAAGCAGCCAGGCAAAGGGCTGAGGTGGAGCAGCTTCTACAGTGAGCTCTCATAGATACACACACACACACACACACACACACACACACACACACACACACACACACATATATGCATATACACACAAATACAGACAGACACACACATACACACACACAAACACACAGACGATACGCATCTACACATATACACAGACACATGCAAACACAAATATATACATATATACATACACACATAGACACAGACGCACACAGACGCACACACACACACACACACACACACATATACATATACACAAACACACACAGACATATACACATGGAGATACACACTCACACAGATACACATGCATATATATATATATATATACACAGACACACACATACACATACACATAGAGATACACACACACACAATTTTACACACAGGCACACACTCACACATACTCACACATACATATACACATGCATATACATATACACACAGATACACACACACACACTCACACACACACACACACACACACACACACACACACACACACACATATATATATATATATATATATATATATATATATATATATATATATATATATACGCACACATATACATATACACACACATACTTATAGACATATAAACACTGATACATGCACGCACACACACACATAATGTGTATGTATATATATATATATATATATATATATATATATATGTACACACATACTTACACACACACACACACACACACACACACACATACATAGCATACACATACAAAAGCACACAACTATTCTATAGACAGACCACTGTTTCAGATGCAGGGATGCTGTACATCTACATCAGACACAGTTTGCCTAAATTCCTTTTACACTATATCATCTTCTTACCAGCTCGGTCCTTTGTTCTGTTCATGTTCTGTTCCCCATTAATGTGTGTGAGAGAGTGTGTTTCGACTCTCTCAGTGATGGAGGGATATAAAGGAGAGGTTCCACCTTTTTCTGGTTACTAATTACCCGCACTCTTCATTATTCCTTTTTAATAAATGAGCTTCACACACTGGTTAAAATTAACAGAGCCCTCTGTGTGTGTGTGTGTGTGTGTGTGTGTGTGTGTGTGTGTGTGTGTGTGTGTTTGTGTGTGTGTGTGTTACTCGGAATAAAACTGCGTGCTTTGATTGTTCAATTTTGTCTGTTGTTCGTGGCCATCCTTACACTCAGGCTTAACAGATAAAAATGCACATAAGAGGCATTTCAGAGTGTGTGTGTGTGTGTGTGTGTGTGTGTGTGTGTGTGTGTGTGTGTGTGTGTGTGTGCGCGCGTGTGCGTGCGTGCATGCATGCTCGTGCTTGTGCGGGTGAGTTTTACTACAGCTTTCACAGATGTTATGAGCCGTGTATGTGGACTCTGACCCCTCGGTCCGTATCTTATCTCACACTGTCAACATTGCCTATACAGTGTGCCCTGTTTATTTAGCGATGTGTTTACCTGTGCTGCAGAAGCGAGGACGTTTTAGTACCCTTCAGAAATGGACTCTTGTCTTATTTTACAAAGAAAGCTGGGAAAATCATGTCTATCCACAGCAGTGTGCGAAGGTAACACTTCATCATGTGAATCAGAGGAGTGTCATCACATGACTTGTTTACCAATAAACATCACCGAATAAAAACTATTTGACCACAGTACTGCTAAAATTTGTTCGTTACCATTAGCATGACAGTTTATTCGCTGAGGAATGTTTAATTTACTGGTAAGCAATGTCTTTAATCAGCGTTTAGTTTTTATGAGGGCTCAAGGAATTCATGACATCTTCCTTTTTACTAAAACTAATCATTAATTAATTCATTTTCTGAACAGCTTAATCCTAAATAGGGTCATGGTAAGGCTGCCGCCCATCTCAGCCAGCTCTGGGCGAGGGCAGAGTACATACCCAGACAACTCGCCAGGCCATTGCAGGGCAGAAATACGCTGATGGCTATACAGCGACTCTTGACAAAATGGTTCTTTTTATAGTTCTCGCCACAGACAGTGAGCGACACAGCCTTTGATAACTTAGTTAGCTACACCGGGGGGACAGCAATGACAACCTGTTGACAGTGTGGGTTGAATTGCCAACCTTGGAATCGGTAATCCAGCACCTTAGGCCACCATTGCCCCCAAAAATAATTAAATGAATCTAAAATATATGAAAGTTTAATTTTTATCAGTACAGTACAGAAAATAATGAACTTTATCACAATATGCTAATTTTTTTAGAAGGACTAGTACTATACATCCATAAATACCATTACTGTATCTCATAAAACACCCCTAAATTAAGTATTATAAACATAACATTGTAAAATAATACCAAATATTTCAAATAATATCAACAGTAATTTCAAATAAATTAAATTCAAGCAAAATGATTTCAAATTGATAAATTTTAATCAAATTTAACAATGACCACCATCAGTGCTGTCAATCAATAGGGTGCTGAGGGAAATTGGACTACTGTTGGTCGAAGACGTCGAAGAAGGAGAGGCGGGAGGCGTGTCCGTAGGCAGAGAGAGAAGAGGAAAGGCATGAGTCTAGCATTGAGAGTAGAGACTTTGAATGTTGGAACTATGCAAAGAAAAGATAGAGAGCTGGCTGACATGATGCAGAGGAGGAAAGTGGACATACTGTGTGTTCAGGAGACCAGGTGGAAAGGTAGCAAAGCTAAAAGCTTAGGAGCAGGGTTTAAGCTGTTTTTTCATGGTGTGGATGGGAAGAGAAATGGAATCGGAGTCATCTTGAAGGAGGGGTTTGTCAGGAACGTTCTAGAAGTGAACAGAGTGTCAGGCAGAGTGATGAGTCTCAAGTTAGAAATTGAAGGTGTGATGCTCAATGTTGTTAGTGCTTATGCCCCACAGGCAGGATGTGAGCAAGAAGAGAAGGAGAGATTCTGGAGTGTCTTAGATGAAGTGATGCAGAGTACCCCCAGAATTGAAAGAGTGGTCATTGGTGCAGACTTCAATGGACATGTTGGTGCAGGCAACAGAGGGGACGAGGAAGTGATGGGCAGGTTTGGTATCCAGGACAGGAACACAGAAGGACAGATGTTGATCGATTTGGCAAAAAGGATGGAAATGGCTGTGATGAATACTTTCTTCCAGAAGAAACAGGAGCATAGGGTGACTTATAAAAGTGGAGGTCGGCGAACACAGGTAGACTACATCTTGTGTAGTCCATGTAATTTGAAGGAAGTCAGTGACTGCAAAGTAGTAGTGGATGAGAGTGTTGCCAAACAGCATAGGATGGTGGCATGCAGGATGACACTGATGGTGAGGAAGGTGAAGAAGGCAGAGCAGAAGACAAAGTGGTGGAAGTTGAAAAAGGAAGAGTGTCGTGTTGTCTTCAAGGAGGAGTTGAAACAGGCTTTGGGTGGCCAGGAAGTGCCTCCAGATGACTGGACAACCACAGCAAATGTGATCAGGGACACAGGTAGGAGAGTACTTAGTGTGTCCTCTGGAAGGAAAGTAGATAAGGAGACTTGGTGGCGGAATGAGGAAGTGCAGGAGCATGTACAAAGGAAGAGGTTAGCTAAGAAGTGGGACATTGAGAGGATTGAAGAGAGTAAACAGGAGTACAGGGAGACACAGCATAAGGCGAAAGTAGCAGTGGCTAAGGCCAAACAGAGGGCGTATGATGACTTGTATGATAGGTTGGACAGTAAGGAGGGAGAAAATGATCTACACAGGTTGGCACATCAGACAGATCGAGATGGGAAGGACATGCAGCAAGTTAGATTGATAAAGAACAGAGAGGGAAATGTATTGACTGCTGGACAGAAGTGTGCTGGGAAGATGGAAGAGGAATTTGAAGAGCTGATGAATGAGAAAAATGAGAGAGAAAAAAGAGTAGAAGAGGTGACCATTGAGGAGCAGGATGTAACAAAGATTAGTAAGGGTGAAGTGAGGAGGGCATTGAAGAGGATGAAGAATGGAAAGGCAGTTGGTCCTGATGATATACCGATGGAGGTATGGAAGTGTCTAGGAGAGGTAGCAGTAGATTTTCTGACACAAACATTCAACAAGGTCCTAGAGAGTGAGCAGATGCCGGAGGAGTGGAGGAGAAGTGTGCTGGTGCCCATTTTTAAGAACAAGGGAGACGTGCAGAGTTGCGGCAACTACAGAGGGATAAAGTTGATGAGCCATATAATGAAGTTATGGGAAAGAATAGTAGAAGCTAGACTAAGGGCAGAGGTCAGCATTTGTGAACAGCAGTTTGGTTTCATGCCAAGAAAGAGCACCACAGATGCAATGTTTGTTTTGAGGATGTTAATAGAGAAGTACAGAGAAGGTCAGAAGGAGTGGCATTGTGCCTTTGTGGATCTGGAAAAAGCATATGACAGGGTGCCGAGAGAAGAACTGTGGTATTGCATGAGGAAGTCTGGAGTGGCAGAGAAGTGTGTTAGAGTGGTGCAGGACATGTATGAGAGATGTAAGACAGTGGTGAGGTGTTCTGTCAGCTTGACCGACGAATTCAAGGTGGAGGTGGGACTACATCAAGGGTCAGCTCTGAGCCCCTTCTTGTTTGCTGTGGTGATCGACAGGCTGACAGACGAGGTTAGACAAGAGTCTCCATGGACTATGATGTTTGCAGGTGACATCATGATCTGTAGTGAGAGCAGAGAACAAGTGGAGGAAAATCTAGAGATTGGAGGTATGCCCTGGAAAGGAGAGGAATGAAGGTTAGCCTCAGAAAATCAGAATACATGTGTGTGAATGAGAAGGACCCAGGAGGAACGGTGATGTTACAGGGAGCAGAGATAAAAAAGGTGGAGGATTTTAAGTACTTAGACTCAACAATCCAGAGCAATGGAGAGTGTGGAAAAAAGGTGAAGAAGTGTGTGCGGGCAGGCTGGAATGGTTGGAGAAAAGTGTCCGGTGTGATGTGCGATAGGAAAGTGTCCGCAAGAATGAAAGGAAAAGTGTACAAGACGGTGGTGAGGCCAGCAATGTTGTTTGTCTTAGAAACAGTGGTGCTAAAGAAAAGGCAGGAGGCAGAGCTGGAGGTAGCAGAGATGAAAATGCTGAGGTTCTCTCTGGGAGTAACGAGGACGGATAGGATCAGAAACGAGTACATCAGAGGGACAGCCCATGTAAAATTTTTTGGAGACAAAGTCAGAGACTTTGCACAACTCTGCACGTCTCCCTTGTTCTTAAAAATGGGCACAAGCACACTTCTCCATTCCTCTGGCATCCTCTCACTCTCTAAGACCTTGTTGAATGTTATTGTCCTTACTGGTCCTCAACGGTCATCTTCCATCTTCCCAGCACACTTCTGTCATCAGTCAATACATTTCCCACTTTGTCCTTAATCATTCCAACTTGCTGCACATCCTTCCCATCTCTATTTCTCGGCTGTGCCAACATATATAAATCATTTTCTCCCTCCTTACTGTACAACCTATCATACAAGTCATCACACGCCCTCTGTTTGGCCTTTGACACTGCTACTTTCACCTTCCGCTGTGTCTCCCTGTACTCCTGTTTACTCTCTTTGGTCCTCTCTATGTCCCACTTCTTCTTAGCTAACCTCTTCCTTTGTACACACTCCTGCACTTCCTCATTCCACCACCAAGTCTCCTTAGCTACTGCTCTTTCAGAGGACACACCAAGAACTCTCCACCTGTCCCCCTGATCACATTAGCTGTCGTTGTCCAGTCATCTGGAAGCACTTCCTGACCACCCGAATCCTGTTTCAACTCCTTCTTGAAGACAGCACGACACCATTCCTTTTTCAGCTCCCTCTACGTAGTGGTGGAAGTTCAGACTTCCTCCATGTAGTCTACCTGTGTGCTCTTACCTCCACTTTTATAAGTCACCCTATGCTCCTGTCTCTTCTGGAAGAAAGTATTCACCACAGCCATGTCCATCCTTTTTGCAAAATCTATCACCCTTACTAATCTTTGCTACTTCCTGGTCCTCAATGGTCACCTCTTCTCTTTTTTCTCTCTCATTTTCCTCATGCATCAGCTCTTGAAAGTACTCTTTCCATCTTCCCAGCACACTTCTGTCCAGCAGTCAATACATTTCCCACTCTGTCCTTAATCACTCTTACTTGCTGTACGTCCTTCCCATCTCTATTTCTCTGCTGTGCCAACCTGTATAAATCATTTTCTCCCTCCTTACTGTCCAACCTATTATACAAGTCATCATACGCTCTCTGTTTGGCGTTTGACACCACTACCTTTGCCTTATGCTGTGTCCATTGCCTGGACCAACATGTCCATTGAAGTCTGCACCAATGACCGCTCTTTCACCTCAGGGGGTACGCTGCCTCACTTCATCTAACACACTCCAGAATCTCTCCTTCTCTTATAGCTCATATCCTGCCTGTGAGGCATAAGCACTAACAACATTGAACATTACACCTTCAATTTTTAAATTGAGACTCATCACTCTGTCTGACACTCTTTTCACTTCTAGAACATTCCTGACAAACCCCTCCTTCAAGATGACTCCTACTCCATTTCTCTTCCCATCCACACCATGATAAAACAGCTTAAACCCTGCTCCTAAGCTTCTAGCCTTGCTACTTTTCCATCTGGTCTCCTGAACACACAATATGTCCATCTTCCTCCTCTGCATCATGTCAGCCAGATCATGTCTACCAGGTCATGTCTACCTTTTCCTGTCATAGTTCCAACATTCAAAGTCCCTACTCTCAGTCCTAGACTCACGCTTTTCCTCTTCTCTCTCTCTGCCTACTGACATGCCTCTCGCCTCTCTTTCAACCAACAGTAGTCCAATTTCCACCAGCACCCTGCTGGTTAACAGCACTGATGGCGGTCGTTGTTAATCCCGGCCTCGACCGATCCAGTATGAAATTCTTATTTTTGGCTCGCATGTTATATGTGGCATTGATTTTATGCCGGATTCCCTTCTTGACGCAACCCTCTGCATTTATTCGGGCTTGGGACCGGCGTTAGGATGAACACTGACTTGTGCCCCCTCATGGCTGCATGTCGTGCATATCACAGCTGACATCATAGTTCTTATTTTATCAATATTTCTGAGATGAAAGAAGGCCACCCGAGTAATATTATTTACATGAGCTTCAAATAAAAGACTAGCACAGTAATCACTTCAACATCCTTTACTGTTACACATGACTGAAACACCATCCAAACTTAATACATAATCAGAAATTTTATTTCTGGCTCCCTGAGATCTGAGTACACGAACTTCTGTCTTATCAGAATGTTATAGAAGGAAGTTAGTAAGCATCCAGTGTCTTATGTCCTTTACACATTTTTCAACTTTATTCAGCTAATGTATCTCATCTGGCTTTGCTGAGATATATAACGGTGTGTCCTCAGCATAACAATGAAAGCTCATACCATGATGACGAATAATATTACCCAAAGGGAGCATGTATCGAGAGAATAGCAACAGGCCTAGGACAGAACCTTGTGGAACACCAAACTTAACATTAGAACATACAGAGAAATCACCATTTATATCTACAAACTGATAACGGTCATTTAACTTAGATTTAAACCAGGAAAGGGCGGTTCCCTTAACTCCAACAACATTCTCTAATCTGTCAAGGAGAATCATGTGATCAATAGTGTCAAAGGCTGCTTTAAGGTCGATTAACACAAGCAGGGAGACAAAGCTGTGGTAAGAGGCCACCAGTAGGTCATTTATCACTTAATGAGTGCTGTCTCTGTACTATGATGAGGCCTAAAGCCTAACTGATACAACTCGTGAATGTTATTCCTACAAAGATATGAACATAACTGCTGCGCTACAGCTTTTTCTAAGATCTCAGGAATAAAACGGAAGTTTGATGTTGGTCTATAGTTGAACAGTTGATCTGGGTTGAGATCAGGTTTTTAATAAGAGGTTTGATAACTGTTAGTTTAAAGGATTCAGGTACATAACCAGTGCTAAGAGAAGAATTTATTACATTTAATAAAGGATTGATCACTTATGAGTGTTCGTTTAAAGAAACACTGTTCTTAAATTTAGGGAATCGATTTTTTGCCTGATATTTTCAATATTAGCATTAAAAAAGTTCATAAAACCGTCACTGCTATAAATTGATGGCTTAAACATTTTGTTCATGGTCTTATTCCTAGTTAATTCTGCAACAATATTAAATAAGTATTTCAGATTATTTTTGTTATTTTCTATTAGATTTGGTTAGAACGGTGGTGTATTGGTTAGCACATCCATCTTGAGTCCCATGCCCGACGAGGGCATTTCTGTGTAGTGTTTTCTTGTTCCCTCCTTCTTTGCATGGGTATCGTCTGGGATCCCACACAAAATCCGGTTTCTTCCCACAGTCAAACATCATGCACATTCAGCTCATTTGCTGTTCCAAATTGTTCCAAGGAGCCTTGGTGTGAGTGTAAAAGACTGTGTATGTTGGCTCTGTGATGTACTGGCAAGCTGTTCAGGGTGTAGTCCAGAGTTGGCTGAAATAGGCTCCAGCCTCTCCGTGACCCTAGTAGAACAAAGTAGTTTAGCAACCGGATGACTTAAGCTTGAGTAACTTGATACTCTGACATGAAACATGGGTTCAATTTGCCTGATAGTTGTGCTATAGAGTCGTGTATTAGGTCATATCTTGGAGACTCACTCTCAGGATTCCACACTTTGGATTGTGAGCTTTCTTTGAAAAATACCCACAAATATGTGTATGGTGTAAATGTTAATATGTGTTTCCTGCAATACATCCACTCATCATGTGTGTGTGTGTGTGTGTGTGTGCGTGTGTGTGCGTGTGTGCGCGTGTGCGTGTTAGAGAGGACCCATGGCGTGTAGCAAAGGTGATAAAGAGCTACATGCAGCAGCACAATCTTCCACAGAGGGAGGTTGTGGAGGCAACGGGTCTGAATCAGTCTCACCTCTCTCAGCACCTCAACAAAGGCACACCTATGAAGAACCAGAAAAGAGCTGCACTCTACAGCTGGTACGTCAAGAAACAGGACGAGATCAGCCAGCGTGAGTACAAACACTATACACATCACACTCGTATATATACAGTAGGCCCTCGGGGGTTTGGTTCCAGCCCCTGTCGCGAATGAAGATAATCCGCGAGTTCTGTACCTGGAAGTAAAACCCCATGTGTAATATTACATGCACGAATGATCAACTGGAAGTAAAATACTATGTATCTATTACATGCGCTAAAATATGCTTCTTAAACACATTCTATAGACAGTCTTACTCATTAATACAGTATTAATGTAGTAAAATGTAGTAATGATTAAGAAAAACTTTAATTTTTACTGTTATATTTATTGATGATAAAATATAAACATTATACAGCATATATTGTTGTAAATCACTAGTATTAAAGTCTTTTACAATTATTATTCCAGTACAGTACCTAAGTTAATGTTTAGAATGTTTGTGTGTGAGATTGTATGTTCTGTAGCATGTTTAACAAACGATACCAAAAGGATAAACTTGAATACGTAATTACACTTCATGTCCTTTTACATTGAACATGACGTCTCCAAGATGGCGCTGCCTAGAGAGCGATGTCGCGGAGTTCTCAGAGTCAAATTGTTTCTTTGTTCGTTTTAATTTGCTTTGTATGTTGTTTGCTTGTTTTTTGCACTATGCTCGTTTATGACCGAGAAACCCTACTACAGCTATGAGAGAGGAGTCTTTTCGGACATTTAGAACTGAGCATGCTCAACTCCTATGCTGAGCTAATACGCTATGGTAGCTCAATGTTAGTTGCACAGTACAGATAATTATTCCTCTTCAGGTGCTTCAGAGGAAAATGTCGTTTCTTCAGGAGAAAGTCTTATTTCTTCAGAAGAGACATCCAACGTTATTACCTTTTCTGTCGCTTAGCCAGAGAAGACGTATAGCATTTGAGTGGCATTATAGAGCTTAATTGGTAATTAAAACACACTAAAAAAAGGCTCATTGACAACTTGTGCCCGAATGAGGAAAAGGGGGCTTTACATCATCTCAACCAATCAGCAGGAAGGAGGACAGCCATTGGCTGAATTTGAATCACGTGATAGTTGCTCGGCAGTTCGCGAATATGCAAACCACGAGAGCAAAACCACGAATAGTCAAGGGCCTACTGTACATCATACACACATCGTGCACACTCATACATCATACATACACACACATGACACTCATACATTTATGTGTACATTTACAGCATTTAGAAGGAGCTCTTATCCGGAGAGACTTAATGAAGTGCTTTTAAGTCACTATCAGTAAATATATTCTTATGCTACTTTTTTAACTTTATTAGAACACAGACTAAATATACCATCAGTCAAACTCAGTCAGTAAGTGTTGTATGTGGGTTTTTTGTGTTTGTGTGTGTGTGTGTGTGTGTGTGCGTGTGTGTGCGTGTGTGTGCGTGTGTGTGTGAGAACAGAATAGTGCTAATATAAGTACTGCTGAAAAAAGTACGTTGTTAGCCATTGTTTGAAGATACCCAATGACTCAGCTCTCCGCACATCCAGAGGAGGTTTATTCTGCCATCTTGGAGCCTGAACACAGAAAAGTTTATATGCATTTCCCCCTTGTCCCTTGGTAGAGGGAGGGACGGGTTTAGCAGTGATAGAAAATCTGAGAGTGCAGGAGCAGGATGTAACGATGCAGAGTGGGATGTGAGAAGTGCTTTGAGGTTGGAAGGTGCAGGTCCATTTTTAGCTTTGTAGGCAAGCATTAGTGTTTTAAATTTAATGTGAGTAGCTACAGGAAGCCAGTGGAAAGATCGTAGCAGTGTAGTGTGGGAAAATTTTGGAAGGTTAAAAACAAGTTGTGCAGCTGCATTCTAGATCAGTTACAGAGGTCAAATAGTGGTCAAAGATAGATCTTACAGGAGTAACTTGCAGTAATCTAGTCTAGAGTGGAGTGAAGCACCACCTATGAGGCAGGAGTAGACCTGTACCCCCACCTCTCCCAGTTACTCATGCAGAAAGCATAAGCAGAGGACAGAGCTGCTGGTGTAGCAGAGTTGTGTAAAGAAATCCAGGTTTCAGTTCTTGCAAGAAAGGCAAGTGAGTAGTGAGAAGCAATGGCAGAGATGAAATCAACCTTTTTCACAGCGGATTGGCAGTTCTACAGTTCTTCTGACACCCTCATTTGAGACAGCGACAGCAGTGGAGGCTAGATAAGGTTGCTGAAACTACATCCTCTGGCTTGTTGGAATGATCTTCTGGGTCTAAGAGATGTGACAACAGTAATGGGTTTAATGCAGATGATGCAATCTGGTTCATGTTCTGGTTTATATTCAAGACCTTAGGCCTGATAGTTCTACTTCAACAAAGGCATGAAAGCTATTAAATTACCACTATTCAAAGTACTTGTTTTAAAAAAAATGGTCTGTGTCGCTACTAACTACAAGCATCACAGTTGTAGTGGGTGATACCTTCAATATACACTTTCTGAGGCCTGCCCCAAATTCATACCTGAAGGAAACCAGAAACTACTGCTGATTAGGCACCACAGTAAGACTAAAGAACCGGCTAAGAATCATATACTTAAAATTATTAGTGACAAGTCCAACTGAGGCAAGCAGAGTCACACTCCTACCTTACCAGAAGAGAAATCCAGGATAGAACTCAAAGTGCACACATCATACACACATCAAACACATACATTGTACATCCACACACATCACACTCACATATCATGCACACATCATACACACTCTTACCTCACACATCCACACACATCACATTCACACATCATCAACACACGCAACACTCACACATCATCCACACATATCACACTCATAGATTACACACATCATACACACTCAACATCGTACATCCACACACACCACACTCATAGATTACACACACATCATAAACACTCTCATACATCCACACCCATCACACTCACACACATCATCCACACACATCACACTCATAGATTACACACATCATACACACTCATACATCGTACATCCACACACATCACACTCATAGATTACACACACATCATACACACTCTTACATCATACATCCACACACATAACACTCACACATCATCCACACACATCACACTCATAGATTAGACATCATACACACTCTTACATCATACATCCACACACATCACTTTCATACATCATACACATACATCATACACACTCTTACATCATACATCCACACACATCACATTCATACATCATGCACACTCATAGATCTACATCCACACACACCACTCACACATCGTACATCCACACACATCACACTCATACACACATGCACACATTCACACAGTTACTCACACATACACACTCATACATCATACATTCACACACATCATATACACACATACATCATACATTCACACCCATCACACTCACACACATCATCCACACACACCACACTCATAGATTATACACACTCTCATACATCCACACCATCACACTCACACACATCATCCACACACACTACACTCATAGATTACACACACATCATACACACTCTCATACATCCACACCCATCACACTCACACACATCATCCACACACATCACACTCATAGATTACACACATCATACACACTCATACATGTACATCCACACACATCACACTCATAGATTACACACACATCATACACACTCTTACATCATACATCCACACACATAACACTCACACATCATCCACACACATCACACTCATAGATTACACACATCATACACACTCATACATCGTACATCCACACACATCACACTCACACATCATCCACACACATCACACTCATAGATTACACACACATCATACGCACTCTTACATCATACATCCACACACATAACACTCACACATCATCCACACACATCACACTCATAGAATACAGATATCATACACACTCTTACATCATACATCCACACACATCACATTTATACATCATACACATACATCATACACACTCTTACATCATACATCCACACACATCACATTCATACATCATACACACTCATAGATCTACATCCACACACATCACACTCACACATCGTACATCCACACACATCACACTCATACACACATGCACACATTCACACAGTTACTCACACATACACACTCATACATCATACATTCACACACATCATATACACACATACATCATATATCCACACACATCATGCATCATAGATTAGACATCATACACACTCATACGTCATACATTCACACACACATCACACTCATACATCATACATCCACACACACATCATATACACACACATACATCATATATCCACACGCATCACGCATACGTCATACACACACACACACATCACCCACACTCATACATCATACATTCACACGCATCATATACGCACACATACATCGTTTTTCCACACACATCATACACACACACACACACACATCACCCACACTCATACATTGTACATCCACACAAATCATTCATTCATTCATTCATTCATTCATTCTCTGAACTGTTTAATCCTAACTAGGGTCGTGAGAAGGCTAGTGCCCATTTCAGTTTATTCTGGGCAAAGGCAGCATACACCCTGGACAGCTTGCCAGGCCATCACTAGGCAGAAAGACACTGACGGCTATATAGCCTACTTTTTACAAAAGTCAGCAATGGTTCTTTTACATGAACCTCTCACCACAGACAGCGAGAGACATGGCCGGCCTTTGATAACAAAGTTAGCTGCACTGGGGGGACAGCAGTGACCGCCTCTGACAGTGGGGCTTGAACCCACAACCTTGGGTTCTTTAATCCAGCACCTTACCACGGGCCACCATTACTGCCTACCACATGCATAATACACAGGCCTGTCGTACACTTTCACGGCTGTGATGTTTATAAGACTGACACATTACTATATTATATTATATCTGTTCATATCCAAATAAATCTACACATTTGCACTGGTGCTCAAAAGTTTACACCCTGACAGAATTTGTGATATAATCTTTTTTTTTTTTAATCTAACTGATCACACACACACACACACACACACACACACACACACACACATCATGTCTATTTTATATTACTGTATATAGGAATTATCACATTATTGTTAATATTTATTCATTATATATTTCATTATTATGTATTTAAGACTGAAACACACAGACCACCTGCTATATAAAGTAAAGAACATCACACTCATATATGTCATAGTGTCATAAATGTCTTCATTTGCAGAGTTCAACAACGCTAGCCGTGGAATGGTTCTGGGGGAGGAACCAAGTGAAGAAAACCGGAAGGGGAGGAGGAATCGGTTTAAATGGGGCCCGGCGTCACAGCAGATCCTGTTCCAGGCATATGAACGTCAGAAAAACCCAAGCAAAGAAGAGAGAGAGGGACTGGTGGAGGAGTGTAACCGGTGAGAACACATGCTGTGTGTGTGTGTGTGTGTGTGTGTGTGTGTGTGTGTGTGTGTGTGTGTGTGTGTGTGTGTGTGTGTGTGTGTGTGTGTGTTCCATAAAGCCCTTAAACACCTCTGATTGT
Source organism: Plotosus lineatus (assembly GCA_024760905.1). Taxonomy (NCBI): domain Eukaryota; kingdom Metazoa; phylum Chordata; class Actinopteri; order Siluriformes; family Plotosidae; genus Plotosus; species Plotosus lineatus. Next base: position 8,805,615 of record CM045729.1, on the reverse strand, counting down.
GTATGTGTGTTTCAGAGCGGAGTGTTTGCAAAGGGGTGTGTCCCCGTCACAGCTGGCCGGTTTGGGTTCGAATCTGGTAACTGAAGTGCGTGTTTATAACTGGTTTGCAAATCGCCGAAAAGAGGAAGCATTTCGCCACAAACTAGCCCTCGACCCACCTTACAGCGGCCAATCAGCCTCCGAGACAGACCAGAGCATTCTGTCCACTCCGACACAAAGTAACACACACACACACACACACTCACACACACACACACACACACACACACACACACACACAGAGGTCAGTAAATGAATATCTTCTTCTTTCTTCTTCTTTTCCTTTCGGCTGTTCCCTTCAGGGGTCGCCACAGCAAATGATCTGCCTCCATCTCTCCCTATCCTCTGCATCTTCTACTCTTACTCCAATGACCTTCATGTCCGCCTTCACCGCATCCATAAATCTTCTCTTTGGTCTTCCTCTGGGCCTTTTGCCTGGTAGTTCCAACCTCAGCATCCTACGACCAATATACTCACTATCCCTCCTCTGTACATGTCCAAACCATCTCAATCTAGCCTCTCTGACTTTGTCTCCAAAACATCTAACATGTGCTGTCCCTCTGATGTACTCATTTCTGATCCTATCCATCCTCGTTACTCCCAAAGAGAACCTCAACATTTTCATCTCTGCTACCTCCAACTCTGACTCCTGTCTTTTCCCCAGGGCCACTGTCTCTAAGCCATACAACATTGCTGGCCTCATCACCGTCTTGTACACTTTTCCCTTCATTCTTGCCGATACTCTCCTATCACACATCACACCGGACACTTTTCTCCATCCATTCCAGCCTGCCTGCACGTGCTTCTTCACCTCTTTTCCACACTCTCCATTGCTCTGGATTGTTGAGCCTAAGTACTTAAAATCCTCCACCTTCTTTATCTCTGCCCCCTGTAACCTCAAAGTTCCTCTTGGGTCCTTGTCGTTCACACACATGTATTCTGTCTTACTAAGACTAACCTTCAATCCCCTCCTTTCCAGGGCATACCTCCACCTCTCTAGATTTTCCTCCACTTGGTCTCTGCTCTCACTACAGATCACTATGCCATCTGCAAACATCATAGTCCATGGAGATTCTTGTCTAACCTCATCTGTTAGCCTGTCCATCACCATAGCAAACAAGAAGGGGCTGAGAGCTGACCCTTGATGCAGTCCCACCTCCACCTTGAACTCTTCTGTCACACCGACAGCACACCTCACCACTGTCTTACATCTATCATACATGTCCTGCACCACTCTAACATACTTCTCTGTCACTCCAGACTTCCTCATACAATACCACAGTTCTTCTCTCGGCACCCTGTCATATGCTTTCTCCAGATCCACAAAGGCACAATGCAGCTCCTTCTGACCTTCTCTGTACTTCTCTATTAACAGCCTCAAAGCAAACACTGCATCTGTGGTGCTCTTTCTTGGCATGAAACCAAACTGTTGTTCACAAATGCTGACCTCTGCCCTTAGTCTTGCTTCCACTATTCTTTCCCATAGCTTCATTGTATGGCTCATCAACTTTATCCCTCTGTAGTTGCCACAACTCTGTACATCGCCCTTGTTCTTAAAAATGGGCACAAGCACACTTCTCCTCCATTCCTCTGGCATCTGCTCACTTTCTAAGACCTTGTTGAATATTCTTGTCAGAAAATCTACTGCTACCTCCCTAGACACTTCCATACCTCAACTGGTATGTCATCAGAGGCCAACTGCCTTTCCACTCTTCATCCTCTTCAATGCCCTCCTCACTTCTCCCTTACTAATCTTTGCTACTTCCTGCTCCTCAACGGTCACCCCTTCTACTCTTTTTCTCTCTCATTTTCCTCATTCATCAGCTCTTCAAAGTACTCTTTCCATCTTCCCAGCACACTTCTGTCATCAGTCAATACATTTCCCTCTCTGTCCTTTATCACTCTAACTTGCTGCACGTCTTTCCCATCTCTATTTCTCTGCTGTGCTAACCTGTATAGATCATTTTCTCCCTCCTTACTGTTCAACCTATCATACAAGTCATCATACGCCCTCTGTTTGGCCTTTGACACTGCTACCTTCGCCTTACGCTGTGTCTCCCTGTACTCCTGTTTACTCTCTTCGGTCCTCTCAATGTCCCACTTCTTCTTGGCTAACCTCTTCTTTTGTACACACTCCTGCACTTCCTCATTCCACCACCAAGTTTCCTTATCTACTTTCCTTCCAGAGGACACACCAAGTACTCTCCTACCGGTCTCCTGATCACATTGGCTGTGGTTGTCCAGTCCTCTGGAAGCACTTCCTGACTACCCAAAGCCTGTTTCAACTCCTCCTTGAAGACAACACGACACTTCCTTTTTCAGCTTCCACCACTTTGTCTTCTGCTCTGCCTTTGCCTTTTCACCTTTCTCACCATCAGTGTCATCCTGCACACCACCATCCTATGCTGTTTGGCAACACTCTCACCCACTACTACTTTGCAGTCACTGACTTCCTTCAAATTACATCGCCTACACAAGATGTAGTCTACCTGTGTGCTCTTACCTCCGCTTTCATAAGTCACCCTATGCTTTTGTTTCTTCTTGAAGAACGTATTCACCACAGCCATTTCCATCCTTTTTGCAAAATCAATCAACATCTGTCCTTCTGTGTTCCTGTCCTGGATACCAAACCTGCCCATCACTTCCTCGTCCCCTTTGTTGCCTGCACCAACATGTCCATTGAAGTCTGCTCCAATGACCACTCTTTCACCTCTGGGGGTACTCTGCATCATTTCATCTAAGTCACTCCAGAATCTCTCCTTCTCTTCTAGCTTACATCCTGCCTGTGGGGCATAAGCACTAACAACATTGACCATCACGCCTTCAATTTCTAACTTGAGACTCATCACTCTGTCTGACACTCTTTTCACTTCTAGAACATTCCTGACAAACTCCTCCTTCAAGATGACTCCTACTCCATTTCTCTTCCCATCCACACCATTATAAAACAGTTTAAACCCTGCTCCTAAGCTTTTAGCCTTTCTACCTTTCCACCTTGTCTCCTGAACACACAGTATGTCCACCTTCCTCCTCTGCATCATGTCAGCCAGCTCCCTATCTTTTCCTTGCATAGTTCCAACATTCAAAGTCCCTACTCTCAGTCCTAGGCTCACGCATTTCCTCTTATCTCTCTGCCTACGGACACGCCTCCCGCCTCTCCTTCTTCGATGTCTTCGACCAACAGTAGTCCAATTTCCATCAGCACCCTGTTGGTTGACAGCACTGATGGCGGTCGTTGTTAACCCGGGCCTCGACCGATCCGGTATGAATTCTGTATTGATCATTTGCATTTTTTTTAAATGTGGCAGAAGTTTTACGCCGGATGCCCTTCCTGTCGCAACCCTCTGCATTTATCCGGGCTTGGGACCGGCATAAGGGGGAGAGACACTGGTTAGTGCCCCCCCCGCCTCATGGCTGCATTCAGTAAATGAATATATGATAGTGAAATTAGTGGTTCCAACTTGGAGCAAACAGCACATTGTCAGGGGTTTCTCCATCACCATGAAAGCGAGATGTAGACGTTTACATCAGTACAGTATAGATAACTGAACAGTCTTCTGTGCATCACTGTAACTTGTATCGCAACTGATAGCAGATAGATGACCTTCTCGCTGTCTCTGTCTCTCTCTCTCTCAGGTCTGAAATTTACATCCTCTGTAGTGTGCGAGGGTGTAGGGGCAATTCGGGGTGCTGTGAGTGCGGACAGAACAGATGGAGGACACTTGGGGACGGGGCTGGTTCAGCTGGAGCCGAGTCACACACTTCTGGAATCACATCAACACAAACCAGTGAGATGATCTCCTCCCTCTAGTATCTCTGAGTCAGGGTTCCCATGACAACCACTCATATGTTTGTGTGGCTGTTTCAGGTAACAGGAGGAGGATCTCTGCCACCTGTTAGCACCCTGACCTCTCTCCACGGTGTGTCACATACACAGTCTGGCTCACCACAGGGCCTCATCATGGCCTCCTTACCCAGCGTCATGAGTCTGGGAGACTCGTCTCTGCTTATTGGTACATACACACCTTCATACACACAAACCTACACCTCCTAAAGAAGCTCAAAGAACTACTTATGCTCTGCTTCATCCTGTAGGTCTGACGTCTGCTCAGCCCCAGACAGTTCCTGTCATCAATAACGTCGGGGGCGGGTTCACCACGCTCCAGCCAATCACATTCCAGCAGCAGCTCCACGCGTCTCCACAGCAACCAATCACACAGCAGCTGCCAAGTCACATGACTCCAAGTTCCTTCATGGCCACAATGGCGCCACTGCCCTGTCACAGTAAGTGATGACGTTTTGTGTGAGAAGTGACATTTATTAAAAATGTCATGTGGCTCGTATGATCATAACACTACAGTACATTGTGTGTGTGTGTGTGTGTGTGTGTGTGTGTGTGTTTCAGTGTACAGTAAGACAGATCTGACGTCGTATCCCTCCTCCAGCCTCCTGTCTCAGGCCATGGTCATTGCTGACAGCGGCAGCATCGGAACCCTCACCAATCTCACCACCGTCCGACAGGTAACCTGCTGAAGAGAAGCGCATTAGGACAAGCACAGCAACATTAACATCAATGTATATACAAAGATGGATCACTGTGTGTGTGTGTGTGTGTGTGTGTGTGTGTGTGTGTGTCAGGTGCTGAACTCAGATCCTGAGGAACACACAAACACCCCCATCCAGGAGGAGTCCCTACACCTGCAGTCCAACTCACCAACACCAGGTTACACACACACACACACACACACACACACACACCTGCCCTAATGATCATATATTTATGTATACTGTGATTGTAGAGATGCTAAATCAACTGCAAAGCATTACTGTAATGTCCATCATCATAAAATGTCAAATCTGAAATCAGTCAATCTCTATTGGTCACATTATACTGTCTTTTATGACTATCATTACTAATATAATTATTATACGATGAGGTGAGATAATCAGGGGAATCAAGGGACTGATCTGCCGTTTTAAGATCTGTTTGGTCAGGAATACTTCGTACTTACATTTTAGTTAAATACATTAAATTTCATCGACTCGAGTGTTTGTTAAAGCTCATAGTTTCCACCATGAGCCCAAATCAAATAGCAACTTTTTTTGTACAAAAACATCCTTTCTTAAAATTTCTTAATTAAAAAAAAAATCTACATTATACATTAATAACCAAATTAAATTACAGTAATTCGTTTACACAAAAATAAAAAACCAATTTACCATAAACATACACACATAAAAAATATTCTATTTTAAACTACAATGGCTTGTAGCTGGGGCTGAAGAAACAACGTAAATTATATCCATGTATATGAACATTTAAATCGAAAGGTAAAGTCCTTTGGGCTTTTTACACCCGAGCCTAGCAGCTCATCAGGGCGGTGCTTATCCCCGGTTTCCGTAGTGTGACGTAACCGGAAGTTCAACTCCTTGTGGAGGGGACGCTTTTCCATCATGGGTTACCTTCCCAGTACCATTTACACTGCTGGGTGAACAGAGACACACTTGTGGTTAAGACCTTACCCAGGGATCTCAGCACAGTTGGGGGTCAAACTGGGATTTGAACACACAACCTCCTGATCATGAGCGCAGCACCCTAACCACTACAACACCGGCCCAACTATATTTAAATCTAAATACATACATGCACACACAAATATATACATATATATACACACTAGTCCTTCTCAAAAAATTAGCATATTGTGATAAAGTTCATTATTTTCTGTAATGTACTGATAAAAATTAAACTTTCATATATTTTAGATTCATTACACACAACTGAAGTAGTTCAGGCCTTTTATTGTTTTAATATTGATCATTTTGATGCTTCGATAGCGGCCTTAAGCTCATCCACAGTGTTGGGTCTGGTGTCTCTCAACTTTCTCTTCACAATATCCCACAGATTCTCTATGGGCTTCAGGTCAGGAGAGTTGGCAGGCCAATTGAGCCCAGTAATACCATGGGCAGTAAACCATTTAGCAGTGGTTTTGGCACTGTGACCCCGCCCTTGATAAAACACAGTGGACCAACACCAGCAGCTGACATGGCACCCCAGACCATCACTGACTGTGGGGACTTCACACTGCACTTCAGGCATTTTGGCATTTCCTTCTCCCCAGTCTTCCTCCAGACTCTGGCACCTTGATTTCCGAATGACATGCAAAATTTGCTTTCATCCGAAAAAAGTACTTTGGACCACTGAGCAACAGTCCAGTGCTGCTTCTCTGTAGCCCGGGTCAGCCGCTTCTGTCGCTGTTTCTGGTTCAAAAGTGGCTTGACCTGGGGAATGCGGCACCTGTAGCCCAGTCCACTGCTTCCACAGGTCCCCCAAGGTCTGGAATCAGCTCTTCTCCACAATCTTCCTCAGGGTCCGGTCACCTCTTCTGGTTGTGCAGCGTTTTCTGCCACACTTTTTCCTTCCCACAGACGTCCCACTGAGGTGCCTTGATAGAGCACTCTGGGAACAGCCTATTCGCTCAGAGATTTCTTTCTGTGTCTTACCCTCTTGCTTGAGGGTGTCAATGATGGCCTTCTGGACAGCAGTCAGGTCGGCAGTCTTACCCATGATTGTGGTTTTGAGTAATGAACCAGGCTGGGAGTTTTTAAAAGCCTCAGGAATCTTTTGCAGGTGTTTAGAGTTAATTGGTTGATTCAGATGATTAGGTTAATAGCTCGTTTAGACTACCTGAACATGATATGCTCATTTTTTGACAGGAATTTTGGGTTTTCATGATCTGTATGCCAAAATCATCAGTATTAAAACAATAAAAGACCTGAAATATTTCAATTGGTGTGCAATGAATCTAAAATATATGAACGTTTAATTTTTATCAGTACATTACAGAAAATAATGAACTTTATCACAATATGCTAATTTTTTTAGAAGGACCTGTGTATATATATACATATATATATATATATATATACATATATATATATATATATATATATATATATATATATGTATGTATGTATGTGTGTGTGTGTGTGTGTGTGTGTGTGTGTGTGTGTGTATATGTATGTATGTATGTATGTATGCTAAATGGTTTACTGACCATGGTATTACTGGGCTCAATTGGCCTGCCAACTCTCCTGACCTGAAGCCCATAGAGAATCTGTGGGATATTGTGAGGAGAAATTTGAGAGACACCAGACCCAACACTGTGGATGAGCTTAAGGCCGCTATCGAAGCATCCTGGGCCTCCATAACACCTCAGCAGTGCCACAGGCTGATTGCCTACATGCCACGTCACATTGAAGCAGTCATTTCTGCAAAAGGATTCCCGACCAAGTATTGAGTGCAGAACTGAACATAATTATTTGACGGTTGACTTTTTTGTATTAAAAACACTTTTTTTATTGGTCGGATGAAATATGCTAATTTTTTTAGATAGGAATTTTGGGTTTTCATGAGCTGTATGCCAAAATGATCAGTATTAAAACAATAAAAGACCTGAAATATTTCAGTTGGTGTGCAATGAATCTAAAATATATGAAATTTTAATTTTTATCAGTACATTACAGAAAATAATGAACTTTATCACAATATGCTAATTTTTTTGAAGGACTAGTGTGTGTGTTACATATATATATGTATATATATATATGTAAGGCGGCACGGTGGCGTAGTGGTTAGCACGTCCGCCTCACAGCAAGAAGGCCTGGGTTTGATTCCCGGCCTGGGCGTTTCTGTGTGGAGTTTGCATGTTCTCCCCGTGCTTGTGCGGGTTTCCTCCGGGTGCTCCGGTTTCCTCCCGCAATCCAAAGACGTGCACTGTAGGTTAATTGGCCGTTCTAAAATTGACCGTAGATTCTCCTGCAGCGGTACTGGAACCCAGTCGTATCGGCACTTGCCCTTCCATTGGATCCTTCCGGTGGCGTCGAGACGGGGGACTTGCTGCTTGGGTAACAGCCTGTCCCTCATTACTCCCCACCCGGGCTCTGCGCACTGGGGAGTATCACCAGCCGGGATACCAGCCAGAGCGCAGCCATAGTCCTTCGGGACTGACGGAGGCCTACCAATATATATATATATATATATATACACACACACACACACACACACATATATATATATATATATATATATATATATAAACTAATTTAAGCTCATTGTGCTTCATGAAGGTATATGTGCACCAGTTGTCTATAATAATGATGTAGAATAGACACGTGTGTTTTTGTATGTGTATAATAAAGCTGAAGGTCGTGTCCCTTGGTCCTCAGTGTCCTCCAGCAGTCTGGATCTTTATCCTCAGTCCCAGTCCAATGAGACACACACGTCCCACCTGCTGACATCATCACCCGGAGACATCGGCCCCTACATACCCACACAGATGGTCTCTACTGCTCAATAACTGCAGCAACAGTAAACAAAGTGGAAAGTACCAGCAGCACCTCATAAACGGGGGGGTGCTGTTTGAAGTTTCAGTGAGTATAGAGGTGAAAACTTTACTGCTGTTGATGAACTTTAACCGATGCCACATCGGTGTGTCTGAGGATGATGAAGGACAGTGTTCTGAGATCGTGAGGTTTAAAATTTGTTTTCAAATAAATAAATATGACTGTGGAGATGCACGAATCTCCAAACAGCCTGATTTCACCAAGATGCTGCAGGGGGGGGAGTGTGAGCTTATGTTAAATTTAACCAGCCAATCACAGACTTGATCCTCATCACTATCGTTTCGATTCACTCAGAAGCAGATTAGTTATTAAAATATTGATTCTAATTCCACATTATAATGATAGTTGGCTCATTAACTCTCGGACGTTAAGAGCGAGCTGCTAAAATATAAAAAGTGAGTGATGATGGCGACAAGGTAGTGATGGACTGTTTAAATCAGCAGCTCTGGACTTCACCCACTTCATATCAACGGTAATTATAATTAAATTCTTAATTTTACATGTAAATATTATTTTGATGTAAAAAAAATGTAATTTGTACAAGACAATTGGTTGTGTTAGTTTATTATAAATTATAAGGGGCGATGAATAAAGAGAAGTCATTCGATCGGAGTTTCCTGTCAGTCTCCCACACACAGTCACATGATCCAGTGTGTGGTACACCTTTCTGGACATGAAGGTCAGAGTCATGAATTCTGAGATCTCATTGGCTGTCAGCTTTTCAGCAGAAAACACAGAAAACAATTACTGAATCAGTAATTAAACTGAACTACTGACGAACGAGATGCGTGTTTGACGCCAAAAGAAAAGTGCTGTGATCAGTCCAGCTACCTCTATGTGAAAGTGGGCGGGGCTTGGCTACATTCAGTGATACTGGACCAGACAAGTTTAGAGAATTGACCTGTGAGACAACGCTGATATTACACACAATAAAATCAGTGTATAGGACATAAAAATAAATCTTGTTTGAATCAGAAATCAGTGCCATTTTCTCTTTTATAACAAAACGATATTTATTTACAATAAAAAACACAAATCAGGAACAAACTGAAGTTACAATCTCAGAAATGAGAAATACAACATGAAACAGAGACACCACCACTCACTCTTCCATTCTTTCACTCTCCTCCTTCTTCAGCATGTTCCCCTCTCTGCATTAACGGCTCCTCTTTCTCACTTTTTCTTTTCTTCTTCTTCTTCCTCCGCTTCTTATTCTCTGGTTCAGCGCTTTCCTCCGTCTTCTCCCTGGCGTCCGCCTTCTCATCCTCCTGTCGTCTCTCTGCGGATGAGAAAGGAAGCAGATCTGATATGGACACCGCTGCTTCCTTCAACCTCGACTCCATCTCACTATCACTGTCACTTAGAGAGAGAGAGAGAGAAAGGGGGGTGGTGGTTATTGGTTACTATGGTAACAGGTAAGAGAGGATATTAAAAAAAAAAAACACACACACCCTTACAATAAAAATTATGTATGTATGTTACCTGGAGCTGGGTGCAGGTTTGCGTTTAGGGGGCGGCACTTGCTCTGGCTCCTCCCTCCAATCACCGGGAAGTGATGTAGAGAAGAGTCGGAAACCTCCAAGGGAAAGAATAAACAAAGATCAATCACCACAGGACGTTTACAACTTTGTCGTTTCACTCAAAAAAAACAAACAAAAAAAACAATAAGTGATGCTCTTGCACATGTGTGTGGGCACGCGCGCACACACACACACACACACACACACACACACACTAAAGAAATACACCACAGGTGTTGGGCCCTTAAGTAGGGCCCTTCACTCCAAACTGCTAAGTTTTATAACTGGGATAAGAAAGACACATTTCAAGTAAAATATTTTTACACAAATAGATGATTACATTAAAAATGCGAGCCGCTCCAGTATGATATGGATTAAGTCGTGACATCGTATTTTGAGTAAGAGCCAAAGAATGTTGAAAATGGTGTACGTATCTAGATGAAAATGTGAAATCACTAAAAATACATCGTTCAAAGCAAAATCTTCTGCATGACCGAATTCAAATATCCATAAAATGATAAAATACTTGTTTAACAAAGGACTCCATGTCCATGCTGTTGCAAAACAATAATAAAAACATATCTACTTACATTACTGATCTTTAACGGGTTTTTGTGGCGTTCAGGGTGTTTCCTTATGATCCATATTCACTATCAGAACCATCTCCCTACTTACAGAACCCCAAAACGATTTCCCAATCATACAACGCTAAACCAATCAGAAGCCTCACAACAAACATGACTCGGTGTAAATAGGACCCATCTGTTGCTAGGAAGCCACGAGTACGATGGTGCTGATTGGTGGAGTCATTTACCCTAAAGTAGCATTTCCTGATTAGCAACGTACAGACTCGGTCCATTTTGATGCTATAATCATGTTTGGACCTCATTTTTAATTTTCCAAATATATCAGTAGCTCACATTTCCTACTTAATCTGTTATGCTGGAGCAGCTCACAGATATAAAATTAGATTCTTAAAAAATACCTCACCATACACTGCAGTGCCTTATGTGAATTTTCTGAGGTGTACGTTACCTCTACAGCTGTATTATGGGAATTTTTTACATATATATTACCATCATTAGCTTCATCTTCAGATTTACTGCCAGGAGTCTCTCTGAACTCTTCACAGATCACACTGCAACACACACACACACACACATACACACACACACACACACACACACACACACACACACTCCTAGAAATGAAGAATGTGCTTTCTGAAACTCTCTCTACAAGTGTATGAATGTCTGTGTCTTTCAGAGTGTCTCTGTTTGTTGTGTGTGTAGGTAGGTAGATCGGTGTGTGTGTAGGTAGGTAGGTGTGTAGGAAGGTAGGTTGGTGTGTAGGTAAGTAGGTGTGTGTGTGTGTGTGTGTGTGTGTGTGTGTGTGTGTGTATGTAAGTAGGTAGGTAGGTGTGTGTGTGTGTGTGTGTGTGTGTGTGTGTGTGTAGGTAGGTAGGTAGGTGTGTGTGTGTGTGTGTGTGTGTGTGTGGGTAGGTAGGTAGGTGTGTGTGTGTGTGTGTGTGTGTGTGTGTAGGTAGGTGGAGTAGATGTGTGTGGGTAGGTAGGTGTGTGTGTAGGTATGTAGGTGTGTGTGTATGTAGGTAGGAGTGTGTGTGTATGTAGGTAGGAGTGTGTGTGTGTATGTAGGTAGGGGTGTGTGTGTGTGTAGGTAGGTAGGTGTGTGTGTGTGTGTATGTAGGTAGGTGTGTGTAGGTAGGTAGGTGTGTGTGTGTGTGTGTGTAGGTAGGTAGGTAGGTGTGTGTGTGTAGGTAGGTGTGTGTGTGTGTGTGTGTGTGTGTGTGTGTAGGTAAGTGTGTGTGTGTGTGTAGGCAGGTAGGAAGGTGGGTGTGTAGGTAGGTAGGTGTGTGTGTGTGTGTGTGTGTAGGTAGGTGTGTGTGTGTGTGTATGTAGGTAGGTGTGTGTGTGTAGGTAGGTGTGTGGGTAGGTCGGTTGGTGTGTGTGTGTGTAGGTTGGTACGTTGGGGTGTGTGTAAGTAGGTAGGTGTGTGTGTAAGTAGGTAGGTGTGTGTTTAGGTAGGTAGGAAGGTGTGTATAGGTAGGTAGGTGTGTGTGTGTGTGTAGATAGGTAGGTGTGTGTGTGTAGGTAGGTGTGTGGGTAGGTAGGTGTGTGGGTAGGTAGGTGTGTGTAGATAGGTAAGTGTGTGGGTAGGTAGGTGTGTGTAATCCTGAACCTGTCCAGCATGGCTCCAAGCTTCTTGGCGACGTGACATTGGAACTCTGGTGTGGTTTTCAGTTCGTTGCCATCATGTTGGTGCTCAGACACTTTCAATCTGTTAACATTGAAACTTTTTAATATGTTTAAAGTGTATTTACATAAATGAGTAACTGTGTGTGTGTTCAATTTACCTTTTACTGGGTTTCCCTCCACCTGTACAAGAACAAATGGAAAAACACACCAATCACTATTTATCCACGACTACAGAACATTCTCTGTCTCTCTCCCTCACACACACTCTGTCTCACTCACTCACACACACACACACACACACACACACACACACACACACTCGCTCTCTCTCTCTCGCACGCTCGCTCGCTCTCGCACTCTCGCTCGCTCTCGCACTCTCGCTCGCTCTCGCACTCTCGCACGCTCTCATACCTTTCGCTCATTCGCTTTCATACGTGCCCTTCGCTCAGCTCGCTCTACTTTACCTTCCGCTCACGCTCTCTCTCTCTCGCACGCTCGCTCACGCTCTCTCTCTTCCTTCATCTCTCTCTCTCATACCTTTCATTTCACTCGCTCTTACTCCTTCGCTTCATGCTCTCTCTCATACTTCCTCACTCGCTCTCTCTACCTCTCTCTCTCTCTCTCGCCTTTCGCTCTCTCTCTCCCTTTTCGCTCTCTCTCTCGCCACCTTTACTTTCGTTCTTGTCTCTCTCTCTCGCGCTCTTACCTTTCGCTCAACTCTCTCTCTCTCGCGCTTCAAACTCACTCTCATGCACCTATCCATTTCATCTCTCTCTATACATCTGTTCATGTCTCTACATTCTCTATTCACTCATCTATACATACATTCATTCAGCATACCTTCAACTCATCTCTCATATACTAACTTCATTACAAACTCTACTTTCATTCACTCTCTCTCTCTATATATTTATTCATGTCTAAACTCTCTCTATATCATAAACTCTGTCTCTGTACATACAGTGGTAATAAACCATATAACATATTGTATCTAAATACTCTATTTGGCAAATCTCACTCTATATATTTAAGCTCTATGTCATCTATCACTGGCTATCGGTGAGCACTCTCTAACTCTAATATATAGTACTCTATATAGCTTCTTCAAAGGCTATAATACTCTAAGCAGGCCATGGCGCAGCAGCCATGTGTACAGGTCTTAGGCCCGTTTCCAGGCAGATAATGTGGAACAGGTATGGGCAGTAGCTATGGGCGAATATGTAGCTGTGTGAACATGACTAGCGAATAATATGTGGCGGAACAGGTATGAGCGTATGTGGTATGAACAGATAGTGAATATGAGCCAAATGTCTTGAAATAGTGAGCAGACAGAATATGGGCATGTGAGCAAATATGTGTAGCGAACAGCATCTGATGATCTGGGCATCTGAGCAGATATGTAATAATCTGAGTGCCAATAATGTGAGATGGAGTGAATAAATGTTTGAAATGGGCCAGACATGGGCATGTGTGATAACCCATGCATAGTGAATGACAAATATTTGCACTCTCATTTCACTCAGCCAATATAGAACTCTCGCTCATATCTGGTTCAAATAAGGAATCTTGAGCATTTCAATATGAATCTATTTCTACTCTACGCTCACTCTACTCATCTACTCATTCATTCATGGATCAAACTCCATCTACTCACTCTTGCACTCTCTTCGCTCATACTCATAAGCTCACTCATATTTCAAATATATCACTCTATTCATCTCTATCTGCTCATACATTTCATCTAAACAAACAAGCACTCTCTATTCACATCTATTACTCTAGCTACTCTCATATCTCTATTTCAACACTCTAATACTCTTGCTCTCATCAACTCTAACACTCTCTATTTATTCATTACTATTCATTAGCTCACTATTCACTCTGTACTCTACATCGCTCAAATAACTCTCTATTCTATACTACTTCAACTCTCATACTCTAAACTCTATCTACGCATATTCTTCATAAACAGCTCAATCACAGTACTCTCTACTCAGGCAAATATACTTACTGCTCTGCTTCATGTAACTCATACTCTATAGCGTAGCTAACTAAACTCGTTATATCAGCGTCTCTAGTTCAGCTCTATACACTCAATCATCTCATACCTTTAAATATCTGTCTATATGGCTCTCATGCCATCAGGCTCTACTTATATGAATACTGTCACTCTACTTGTACTATTCATATGGAAGACAAATGTGAACAGACAAATCATGTCAAGCCAGCAGCAGTCATGTGAGCAGTATGTATGGCATGCAGGCTGGGATTCTGTAAATAGACCATATCTCAAATAAGCTACTTATATACATACAAATACTATCTCATCCACTCTCTCTAACATATAAATACTTCTATCCACATATAATATATCTGCATAACATCTATCCTCTCTATCTCTGTTACTCTTGCTCATCTCTCTATTTCATACTAACAATACTCTCTCTAGACTGCTCTATGCCGCTCATCTCTCTAATATATTCATCTATACTATATTTCCATCTCTAAGCTCATCTATATATATGACTCTGTACTATTTCTCGCTATAAACAATCATAGCACTCTCTCTATGGCGATTGACTCTATTATCGTTAAATATATATAACTCGATTATCTATATACAACTAAGCTCTCTCATGCAAACAAATATCTCTCTGGCACTCAGCTAAACAAACTCTCTCTCAATAAATATAGGCATACTGGCGCACTCTCTGACTCTCTCTCTCTGCATGCTCTGAAAAATATAAATATAATATGCAAATGTAAAATAGCAAGCATATGATATATATATATGGCACTCTCTGGCATCTGGGGCTCTCTCTGTGCTCTGGAAACAAGCACATATAGAATACTAAACCTCTCTCAAATACCAAACTATATGCATATATAAACAAATATATCTTGAAATATAAATAAAAAATATGCATATATATGCTCACCTCTAAAACATGAAATGCATGTCTGGCTCGCAAATATAAATAAATGATGCAAACCATAAACAAATATACTGGCTCATGTTTCAAACCATCATACTTAAACAAATAGCGGCTGTAAACAATAATGTTTGGCTCATTTCATAGACAAATCTCATTGCGTAAACTCTCGGCTCTGCAGCTCAACAGAAATAACAAGCGACAAACTCAAATAAGCGGCTCAAACAGGCTCTGTGCAGCTCAAACTCTCTCTCGCCTGCTCTGGCTCACTCTCTCTGGCACTCTGACGCAAATATATCTGGCACTCTTGAAATATATGTGCTCTCAAATATCTCTGGCGCTCTCAAATATGGCATATAAGCATCTAAACAAATATATATAGCGCTCTGCAAACAGAATACCGTCACTCTCTTATATCTGGCATCTTGTAAAAAATATATATAAACAAACCATATATAAACAAACAATATATAACAGCTGAAATATATATAATAAGTACTCCTCTCTCTGGCTCTCCTCTATGAACAAACAATAAGCGCACTCTGCAAACAAATATAAACAAATAAGCAGTCTGTGAAACAAATAATATTAAGCTGCTCTCATAAAATCATGGCATGATTAAACAAACAGGTTGGAAATAAGCCTTTGAAATAGTTTAGGCTCTTTCATGCAGGATTGAAATAAGCGCGCTTGCTCTCTTGTAACAAACAAATATATATCTGCATAGAATATGGATATATATGTGCTCATAAATAAGCATATCTTGCTCTCAAATATCTATATGTAAAAGCAAACCATAATATACAGAACTTATATATAGCGCAATATATACAAATATAACATCTGTCTCTCTTTCTCTGCATAATATGGCATCAAATATATATATGAACATCTTTTAAATATATTTAAATATATATACTCTCTAATCTGGCATAAATACTTAATGGAATATGCTCTTGAGCAGATATGCATAACAGACAGAATATATATGACAGAATATACCAGCTTAAATATGAGCAAGAATATGTCGCTCTCCTGCATATGGAGAACGAATATAGTATGGTGAATATGCTGAGCAGATGGGTGGGAATAGCATCTTGGGCAGAATATGCATGTGAGCAGGCCAAGCAGCAGAATAGATATGAACGGAAGATAAATGAACGGAGCAGAATAAATATGTGCGTGAACGAATATGTGTGGAGCAGGCAGAATAGTGGGCTGAACAGAATAGGCGGCTGGAATGCAGGTGAATAGGCTGGAGCAGAACAGGTATGACCTTGGCTGGCGCTCGCGAATATCGCTAGGCGGTGCAGATCATGTGCCTTTCGTCGCTCGCTCGCTCTTTCGCTCGCTCACTCTCTCTCTACTGCCTTTCACTCTCGCTCACTTTCTCTCTCATATTCATGCTCTCTATACCTTCTTCTTTCATCTCTCACTCTTCACTGCTAGCCTCTGCCCACTCTCGCTCACCAACTTCGCCTCTCGCTCTCTCTCTACTTACACTCGCTCGCTCTCGCACTCTCGCTCGCGCTCTCGCTCTCGCACTCTACCTCTCTCTCTCTACCTCTTACTCTACCTCTCTACTCTCTCGCACTCTCGCTCGCACTCTCGCTCTCTCTCGCACTCTACTTTCTGCTCTCTTAAACAAACCATATAAATATGAGCATGATATGGCTCTTAGCTCATAGAGCAAAATATATAGCTCATGGCTCTTATGGCATGCAAACGATATGTAAACAATAGGCAGAATATGCCAGGCAGAATATGCCAGACCATACTCTAGTAAAATATATATCTTGAACAAAATATGCGACTCTTGCGATATATCTTGGAATAATAAATATTTGGCTCTTGGTGCAGACAAAATATGGCATCTCTGATAACATAAGCATGAGCAATACTAAATATAAACAGCTGTCTTAGGCTTAGATGCTGCATACAGAGCAAATAGGCGGAATATTGAAAATATAAAACAGCGCATCTTAGGCAAATAAAATAGACAGCGCTCTGGCATCTTTGTAATATGGCGCTCTCAGTGGCGCTCTCACTCTGGAAACAAGCGCTCTTAGGCAAATAAAACCATGTTGCATCTGGAACAAACAAATCATAAACAGGCTCGCTCTGAAACAAATCTATGACTCAGATAACAGAGCAAACTCTGCATATGGCTCAGGCTCTGAGCAAACAAGCATCATAAACAAATAGGCTTAAATATAGCGCGTCTGTTTGGCATATAACAGAAACCAAAATACTTAGGCTGGCATCTTGGAACATGATATATGGCGCTCTTAGAACAGGCTGCATATGTTCAAAATATGGCATACCAAACAGCATCTGACAAACCATGGCGCTCTCTGTGATGGCGCTCTGTGGCTCTCATGAGCAGCGCAGACAAACAAATAGGCTTGGCATCTTAGGCAAATATGGCATCAAGACAGATAGCAGAAATAACAGGCGATGCTCGCATATGACGCTTATGGAAATACCATCAGTACAGGCAGAATATGGCGCAGCATAGGCAAATATGGGCATATGTGAAACGAACAGTTTGTGACAGGCTTGGGTTGGGCCAGCAGGCGTTATGATATGGCGTGACAAAACGGAAATAGTGTGATGAATAGCGTGGCTGAACATGTCTGTTGGCAGGCGCAGAATAGGCGTCAGCAGAATATGTTTTGCGCGCTCTGGGCAGGCCATGTGCGCTCTGGAGCAGCATGATATGTGAGCAGGTATGTAGGCAAATCTTGGCGGAGCCATGTAGCAGGCAAAACCATGGCAAGATAAATGTAGGCGGCGTATGTGCCAGACAGACAAACAATAATCTCAAACAGAACAGACATCTGGCACTCTGAAACAAGCATGCAAACGACTCTGCATCTGCTCGCTCTGTTCAAACAAGCATGCAGACAAATATCTTTCATGGCACTCTCAAGCAAATATGGCATGGGCAATATGGCGCTCTGTTTCATGTTTGCTCTGAAACAAACCATGGCATCAGACAGCATCTTGGCATATAGGCTCAGGCGCATGGGCAGTATGACAAAGTAACATATGGCTGGCGGCTCTTGAAACAGGCATATGGCATGGGCAAATAGCAAACAAATGTAGGCGCAGGCTCTTAGAATCTTGAGCAAATAACTGGAATATGAACGAATAGCCGGGAAATGCGGGCAGGATAACCTGGTGTGCTGGGCAGGCGTCTTGAGGCAGATGTGAGCAGAATGGCAGTCTTGGGCAAATATCAAGGTGAATAGCAGAGTGCCGAACCCAAATGGCAGGCAGACCATGAAATGTGAACAGATAAGCGAACGAATATGTGCAAATGTGCTTGAGACAGGTGCTCTTGAATGTGAGCGGAAAATGTGGGCAGATAGCAGAATATGAGCAAGTAGCAGGCAGGAGGAATAGGAATATGGGCAGATAGGAATGGGCAGATCTTGAGCATGTGGTGCGAACAGATGTGAGTGCAGACTTGGAGCAGATAGCAAAATGTGGCAGACAGGAATGAGCAGATAGCAGTATATGGGCAGACGGGGAATGGCTACTCTCACATATTTCTTTAATAATACTGTCTACTCTCACTCTCTCTCTATACTATTTCACTCTCTCTATACACTACTATCTCTCTATATAACTACTACTCTCTCTATACTCTCTCTCTACTACCTTTATTCATCTCTCTATACTCTCTTTACTCTCACTCTCTCTCTATACACTCTCTCTCTTTCTATTTCTACTCTCTCTATACTCTCTATACCCCTTTCTAACTCACCCTCTACTAACTCTCTCTACTTACCTTTAACTCACATACTCTACTTTCACTCTCTCTCTCTATACTCTACTACTGTCTCTCTATACTCTATATTTCACTCAATATGGCAAATCTTGAACATGGTGATGTGAATAAATAATATGCTCGAAATATGGGGTAGATATGTGAAATGAATAGCCGAAATATGTGCAGACAAATGGCGAAATGCGAATGGCGGGTAGCAGACCAAATGCTCTGGGTATTGGGCGAATGCAGACAAATAATGGCGAATATGTGGGATGATGGTGGCGGAATGGGCAGATATGTATGTCTTGAACGGAATAATGTGGCGAATAATAATATCATGAATGGCAGACTCAAATGCAGACGGAACTCTGTGAGCGAATAGAAAATATGAACAGAATGGGCAGATAACGAATGTAGACGGGTATGTCAGACATGAATGGTGAATGTGAACGAATGTACTCACTCACTCTCTTTCACTCTATTCATCACTTATATTCGTTACACTCTATATTCTCATTAATACATACCTTCATCACATACTACATTCATCTCTCTACCTCATTCTACTCTACATTCTACTTCTATTGTCTACCTCACTCATGTCTAGTCTATATACACTCTCTAACTCTATTCTATCTCTCTCTATACTCTATCTCTACACTCTCTCTCTAAACTCTATATATCTATCTCTATTCTATTTACTCTACCTCCTCTACATTTCTCTCATATTTCACTCTCACACTCATCATCGCACCTCTATTCAACTCTCTCAACTCTCGCTCTCTCTATTTCAACTCTCTATACTCTAACTCACTCTCTCTTCATCTCACACTCTATTCTCTACCTCTCTACTCATTCTCCACACTCTCTTCTCTACATCTATTCATTCGCTCTCTATATCTCTCAAACTCTCACTCTACTCACTCTTCATCTCACTCTCATTTCACTCTCATTCATTATACTCTCTCATCACTCTATTCTATTTCATTCTCACTCTACATATCTCTCTATACATCTTCTTCACTCTATAACTAACTCTCATATATTTCTTCTCTCTCTCTTATACTACATTTATAACTCTCTATATAACTACATCATATATTACTCTCTATATCACTATACATCTCATCTATATTCACTCTCATGCTCTCATATATTTCTTCGCTCTCTCACTCATTCATCATCTCTATACCTCTTATTCATTCACTCTCATACACTCTTCTTTCACTCTCATACCTTCACAACTCTCTATAGCCTACTTCTCTCATCTCATACATACTACTATCTCTCTACTTAGCTATCTTCTCTCTCTCTATACCCTCTCTTCTTCACTCTCTCTACATACCTTCTACATTCTCAAACTCTCTCATACATATTCACTCTCACTCTCTACTACCTCCCTTTCTAACTAACTCTCATCTACTTATTTACTTCTTCACTCTCTCACCCTACATATCATACTCTCTCTATACATAACTCGCTCTCTCTCTATACATACATACCACTCTCTCTGTACGTCCATCGCTCTCTCCTTTTTTCCTTTAACTCCACGCGCTCTCTAGCTCGCTCTCTCTCTACATACCTTTATTTCACTCTTCACTTTACTCTCGCTCATAAACTCTCATGCATTTCTCAAGCTCATTCTACACTCTCTAACTCTCTCACTCGCTCTCTGCTCTCTCCTGCTCGCTCGCTCTCCACTCTCTCACTCACTCGCTCTCTCACCTGTGCTATTCACTCTTAAGCTCAAGCTCAAATACTTACTCTATACACTCATACTCTATCATATTCATTCATTTCTATACTCTCTCGCTAAACTCTCTATACAGCTAAGCTCAAATATATAAGCTCGCTCTCACACTCATACCTTTCATTTAACTCTCGCTCACTCTCCTTTCTATTCCACTCGCTCTCTCATATGTTCACTAACTCTCTACCTCTCACTAAACTCTCTCTCTCATTCATAAACTCTCTCTACACTCTACACTACCTCTATCTCACTCTACACTCTATTTAACTCACTCACTCTACTCTCACTCTATACTCTCATACCACTCTATTCTAACTCTACCTCTATTCACTTATTAACTCTATACATCATTCACTCTCTCTACACCACCCTAGATTACATCTACTGCCTTCATCTCTACATGTTTACACTACTCTCTCTCTTACTCTACTTTCGCTCTACTCTCTCTACACTCTAACTCTCTCTCTAACACTCTAACTCTTACTCTCTACACGCTCTCTCTCTCTATATAACTCTCTAAACTCTATAACACTCTCTCTATGTATGAAATATGGAAAATCTAGCAGATAATGCTGTGAAGATCATGAAAATATATCGAGTCTGAAATGAACGGAATATGAAATGGCTCTCTGAGACTAATGAAAATAACGAACAGATAATAAATAACGAATAATAAATGTAGACAGCGGAATGAATAGGCGGAATATGTGAACAAGTAATAAATGTAGACGAATATGAACCAGATAAAATATGGAATATTTGTGGAGCAGATAATGAAATAGCAGATAATAAATAGCGGGCAGATAATGAAATGTAACAGATGTAACGGGCAGATAATAAATATCGAACGAATAATAAATATGAGCAGATATGAAATGTGGAACAGATATGTGAGCAGATGCAGATTAATGCAGACGAATGTGTGAATGCAGACATGAATAATAACACTCTCTTTCACTCTCTCTCTCTCTCACTTATTTCATAAACTCACTCTCACTACCTTTCTTTCTCTCTGTACATTTCACTCTCTCTCTATACTTTCACTCATTTCACCCTCTCTCATACACTAAATCATTCATGTTCTCTCTATACGCCCTATTCATTTCATGATGTCTATATTCATTTTACTCTCTCTCTACTCTATATACTCTTCTTTATATATATATTTCACTGTCTCTACTGCATGTTCACTCTCTCTATACATATATTTCTCTCAAATATCTCTCTGTTCTTCATCTCTCTACTCTATATTCATTTCTTTCTCTCATATACTCTCTTATATTTCTCTCTACTTAACTAGCTATAACAAATATATGTAAGCGCATTTCATTTCAAACAGAATATGTAGCCAGCAGCCGTACAGGCTCAAATATCTGCTGCAGTGACAGATATATAATGGCGGCTACTGACGTGAAGCTATCTCTCTGTTATCGGCCCAAACAGACTCTCTGCGTGCATTACAAACAAATATGTGCGGCACAAACAAATATCTCTGTGCGCTCATTTTAGGCTCACCCTGGCAACTCATAGGCTGATATGGCCGGTTTCAGGCTGGGCTCTAGGCGCTCTGGGCGCAGAATATGGAATATATGGCGGCTGAAACAGGCATGTGAATATAGGCTCATATATGGCTCAGGCTCATGAGCTGGTGCAGGCTCTCATCATATAGACAATCTGTCTCTCGTAGCACAAACAAACAAATATGTAGACATGGGCTCTGGCATGGCTTGCGATACTAGGCATATATGGCCCATAGGCTCTCGCTCTCTGTACCTTTCCTTTGTATCTCTCATGCCTTCACTCTCTTTCGCTCTCAGCTCGCTCTCGCGCTCATACCATTTCGCTGCTCGCCTCGCTCGCTCTTCCTTTCGCTCTCTCGCCTCTGTACGCTCGCTCGCTCTCTCTCACTGCACTCGCTCACTCTCTCTCTCCTCTTCTTCACTCTCTCTCTCACCTCTCAACTCCTCTCTCGCTCGCTCTCTAGCACTCTCTTCTCGCTCTCTCTCTATACTCTATTCGCTCTCTACACCACTCTCTCGCTCTCTACTTTCTAGCTACACTCTCACCTCTCGCTCTCACTCTATTTCACTCTCTCACACTCTCAACTCTCTCACTCTCACACTATTTATGTGGAACAGAATATGTGAGCAGATAATGCTTGGAGCCAAATAATAAATATGAATATGTGAACGAATATAAATGTAGATAATAAATGGAGAATGTGTATGTGAGCAGACGAACGAATAATATAAATCTTAAGAGCAGATAATAACGGAGCGGAATAATGTGAACGAGAATAAATGTGGGCAGCATGGAGCAGAATATAAATGTAGACAACGGAATGCTCTGGGCGAATGGCAGATGTGTAGACATGAATGTGAGCTAATGTAGACGAACTCTTGGAATATGCAGGCTGGCGACGGAGCAGATGTGGTGACATGAACGGGCAGATAGCAGGCTGTGGGCAGGCGGAATATGTGGTTGCCTTTCGCCTCTCTCTCTCTCTCTTACCCTTTCGCTCGCTCTGCTCTCTCGCCACCCTTTCCTTCGCTCAGCTCTCTCTATACGCTCGCTCTCTCTCATGCCTTTCGCTCTATTGTTTGCTCTCTCTCTCTGCAGCTACTTCATTTCTGCGCTCTCTCGCCTTCTACTCACTCTCTCTCGCTCTCACTGTACCTTTCGCTCTCTCTCTCTCACCATTTAACTCTCTCTCTCTACTTAGTTCTTCTTCATCTCTCGCTCTCTCTGCTTAACTACAACATGTGGCATTTACTCTACTTACATACTGCTATATACTGCTCTCCTCTTTATATCTTTATTCTGTCTTTCTTATCTTACCTGCCTTACCTCACTCATCATTCTATGCCTTTACTTCGCTCTCTCTGCCTGCCTTCTCTCGCTCTCTCTATACACATCCCTCTTACTAACTCTCTATACATCTTCACTACTTCACTCTCATACCTTTACTTCGCTCTCTCTCATACATAACTCTCTCTCTCTATACGCCCTTTCACTCTCTCTCTATATACCTTCATGCTCTCTCTCTCTTAACCCTACTTCTCGCTAAGCATAGCAAGGCAGGTGTGCTCTTAGGCGGAACATGGGCATGATGCAGGCTAATAGCAGCGCAGGTATGGCGGGCAGCAGAATAGCAAGATATGGGCGGCGCAGGCAGGTGAATATGTAGTGGCGTGAGCAGGTGCAGATATGTGGGCAGACTCTTGAATATGGCGGGCAGAACAGGGTGTGAATATCTTGGAACAGAACTCTCTGGAATATGGCGCGTGGCTGAGTGTGAATATGGAACATGGGATGGGCATGGCGAACGGAGCAATATGCTTGGATATTAGTGGAGCGGAGCAGGAATATGGGCGGGTGGGTGGGATGTCTGGAGCAGATGTGGCCAGGCTCAGGCGAATATGGGTCTGGGTGGGTGCTCTGCCTCTCCTTCGCTCGCCCTCATACATTCCTTTCACTCTCTCACTTTCATTCACTCTCTCTCTTCTGTTCCTCTCACCACTCTTTCACTCTCACTCTGCCCTCTCTCTACTCTTCTTCTCTCTCACCTCTCTTTAACTCTCTCTACACTCACTATTCATCTCTCTCTTCTACTCTCTCTCTCTCTACTCTACTCCTCTATTACTCTCTCATCTACACTCTCTTACACTCTACACTATTCATCTACACTCTCTATTTCATTACTACATATATATCTCTATCTACTTCTATACTCTACTCAAATATACTCTCAATCTTACTCAAATACTTACTCTATTCGCTCTACACTCACTCTCTAAAAATGCAGGCAGACAGGCTCTTGGAGCCAGATGAGGCTCTTGAACGAATGAAGCCAGGCAGACTCTTGAGTGAACAGGAATCTTGAACGAATAGCCAGGCTATGAACCGAGTAGCAGACAAGACCCGGAGTGCAGACGAGAATGAACAGATAGCAAATGCAGACGGAAAATGCGGGCAGATGTGAAATGTGAGCAGAGTATGTGGAGCAGTGAGCTTGGAAAATATCTTGAGTGAACAGATGTGGGTAATGGCGAGACGGTGTCTTGAGTGGGCGGAAAATGTGAACAGATAGCGGAATGGCAGACAGATAGCAAATGTTGAATGGTAATGCTTGGAGCAGGCAGATAGCGGAAGAATGTGGGCGGAATGTGGCAAGAATCTATTACTCGTGCTATTCTCTCGTTACTCTCATCACTCTCTTCACTCTCTCTCGCTATATACCTTTCATCACTCTATATACTCTATCGCTCTCTAACTCACATACTCAGCTGTCATATACTACTTCACTCTCTCTTACTCTCTCTCTCTATACATAATCTTCACTCTCTCTCTATACACTCTCTACACTTACATCTCTTTAACTCTCTCACTCTCATATAACTCGCTTCTCTATACACTCTCTCTATACACTAACTCACACACTCTATTAACTCTCTCATATATTCTTCACTCACATACTCTCTTCACTCTCTCTCTCTACTAAACTCTTCACTCTCTATACTTGCTAACTCTCACACTCGCTCCACTCTCTCTAGCACTCTCGGCTCTGCTCTCTCCATCAACATCTCGCTCGCTCTCGCTCACTCTCTCATAATCTCGCTCTCGCCTCGCTCACTCTCTCTACTTACTCTCGCTCACTCTACTTCTCGCTCTCTCTCATTCGCTCTCGCTCTCTACTGCTATCTCTCTCTACTCTAGCTCTAAGCTACTCTACATACTCTATTTCGCTCATTTACTCTAGCTCACTCGCCTCTACGCTTGCCACTCTCTTCGCTCTATTTTACTCTACTCTCGCTCTGCACTCTATTTCGCCTCTCGCTCTCGCTAACTCATTAAACTCTACACTACCGCTACAGCTCGTTCACTCTACATACAACTCATTCATCTACTCTATACCCTTTCGCTCTCTCTACCATACCTGTCTCTCCTTCTACTTATGCTAAACTCGCCTCTCTCTCACCTCTACTTCACTCTCTCTACATACTCGCTCTCACACTCTCTCGCACTCTACGCTCTCTGCACTCTAAGCTCTCTCTCTCGCTCTACACCATCTCTGAAATATATATGCCATGCGCTCTCTCAAAAAGGTAGATGCTCTGTATAATATCTTAAGCATCTGGCACTCTCAAATATCTGAAGCTCTAGCGCTCTCAGAATAAGCTGTGGGTCTTGAATGGGAAATATGCCTCTAAATATATAAGCCGACTCTCAAATAAGCGATCTCTAAACAAATATACATATGGCTCGGCTCTCAGCGCTCTGTAATATATAAATGCTTAAACAAAATATATATATATCACTCTGAGAAACAAATATATAAGCAAATATGAAACAAATATGGCTATACCAAACAAAATATGAACAAATATGGCACAGGCTCTGTGTGCAGATATAAACAAGCTGAATATGCTAGATATCATGGAGCGAATAAATCAGACGATATCATCAAACGAATATGGAATATGTGGAACCAGATATGTGAAGGAGCGAATATGTAGACAGGCGGAATAAAATGGCGAGATCATAACAAATATCACATCTGAAAATGGCTGAGCAGATCTCATGAAATGCTGGAATAATAACTTAGTACAAATATCTGTTCAGTCAAATGCTTGCAATATCATTTGGAATATGCCAAAACAGAATAATGAGCAGAATAGAGCAGATATCAAATGAACGAATAAATGGTGAATGAACGTGGTGTGGAGGATAATAAATGTGAATATGGCGTGCGAATATAGCATCGAGCATGAATATCGCGTGTAAATAGCAGGAACGAACGAATAATGCTGGCGAAGAATGTAATATCAAATGTGAGACAGAAATAAATGGCAGACGGATATGCGAACCGAATATCTAAGTGTGAACGGAATAATAAATGCTTGGGTGCAGGAAATAATAACGAACGAATGGGTGAGCGAATATGTGAACAGAATGTGAATATCGTGGTGTGAATGTGAATGGGCGAGATAATAAAATGTGCGAACGGAGATGTCAATAAACGTGGAATATCAAATGTGAATATGGCGATGTGGGCAGGAATAATATAATGTCATGTGCGAACGAATATTATGAACGGAATAATAAATGGCAAGGAGCGAATAATAGCTGGAACCAGAATAATAGAAATATGAAGCGAATAGTAAGCGCATGCCAGAGCGAATAATGCCAGGCAGGAATAATCAGCCGAACAGATATAACGTGGCAGATATGTGAACGAATATATCTTGGAATAATAGCGAGCGAATATGGGACTATCAAGGCAATAACCTGGCAGGCAGAACATGGGCAGATATAGAACGAGATAGACAGGCAGACAATGAATATGAGGCAGATAACGAACGCAGGAATGATACGAATAGCGAGATAGGATGCT